>CM017192.1:19359101-19691681 GCA_004837865.1 Musa balbisiana
ATAACCCCATTTTAAGCCCAATGGGCCCATAATTGAGTTGACATAATTATATTCAAACCAACTCAATTAGAACTCTAAACTAATTCGATTTAGACAAACTATTACAAAGCACAAATCATATGTTGTCTGGCATGTCATTAGTTCTTTCGACGCTTCATCCGATCCTTCGGGGTATCATCCTCTCCTACAATATCTTATCTCCTTGATGTAAAGTCATTCTATCGACACGTCGACCAATCTTCTAACATGTTCAACTCTGACACAATGTCCAATTCCTCCTGCTTTAGTTAATTTGTCTATCCTTGATCGAAGTTAGTCCTGCTTCACTCAAAACGCAAATTAGATCACAAACTCATCAATTGATTTCATCATCAAAATCCAAGATTCAATAATAAGTGTTATCCTTCTTGTTCTTTAGAAGGTTAGTTCTCATATTCATCGTGTGTCTTGTAAGTCATTTCATAGGTCATTAATGATCCTATGAGTTCTTCAAGAGGCAAATTATTTAAGTCATTCGCTTCTTGTATTGTAATTGCCTTTGAATCCTAACTTGTTAGAAAGGATCGTAGAATTTTGTTAACATATTCAATATTAGTAACACATTTATCAAGAGCTTTCAAACTATTGACAACATCCATAAAACGGGTGTACATATTACCAATAGTTTCACTTGGCTTCATTCTAAACAATTCATAACTATATATCAAAAGATTTAACTTAGATTCTTTTGTTGGGAAATCTTGGGGGCGACATCACATGCGCAGCGGAAGATCAAGAAAAACAAAATCCCCAATTTCCCAAAAGTATGTTCATCGTCGTGCGAAGATTGGTGCGCATAAATCCGCGAAACAAACTGCATATAAGATAAATTGTATTACCTAGGGAGATCGTATATCCCTATTTCCTTGCAGATCTCTAGGAGAGGATGAAGGAGGTCAACGTCCTACTCTCCAGAAGTGATCCACACAACAGGGCTGCGACGACGCTCCTCAAAAACTCCAGGCCTACTCTGAGGTGGAGAAGGGGAGGAGAATAGGAGAGGCAAGCAAAGGCTCTAGCCTATGAGGCTCTGAATCCCTCCTATTTATAGAGGCACCCTATCAAACCCTAATGGATCCTCCCCTAATGGGTATTGGATATGCATCCAATTATCCAAGCCTTTTAGATTAGTGGATCAATATCTAATAATCTCTCATGGGCTTTTATTGGATCTTGTCCATGGGATCCAATAATTCAGGGGCTTATTGGATATCCAATAAGATAGGGGCTCCGGCGGATATCTCATATCCGAACCTCTACTCATCGCAATGCCTATCATATGTGTGTGACCCTTTAGGCCAAATATCGAGCTGGCTGTGAGTCATAGCTGTCAGAACTCCTTCTAGCTCAGTGAATTATTATCTATATAATAATTCACTCGACTCATCGACTACGGATGTACTAGGCCACTACGCCGTAGTCCCCAGATGATACAGGGGAATCCAATCCATTGGACCTGTCTGTCCTCAGTTACCGTGTACCTATAGTCTCTCATCCATCTAATATCCCAGAGACCGTATATCGAGCATGGTGTTGTCAGACCCATACGATTTCTACTCGAGTCTCGCTCTAATCGAATTCTCCGAGAGAACTCTTTCTCTCTCAACCCGAATGACCCTGGCCAGGGATTTGTTTGAGCAAGAACACATGAGATATTCCTCTCTTGACGCCGAGAGTGAATGATCCTCTATCGACACTCAATAGCCCTCATAAGGTCGATTGCCACTCCCAATGACCAGTTGTACTAGATCTGGGACAGCGAAACCTATAAGTCTGGTATCAAAGAGTGGAGCACTCACACAGGACATTCTTGGTGTCTCAAGTCTAAGGACCAGATACACCACTAGGACTACGGAATCGTTGTCTGACAATAAGGCATCATTAACCATCCAGTATTCCGTAAGCGGATCAATCAGTGAACTCATTCTCTAATGAGCACTTGTACTATATCCCTAGTGTCCCCACACAAGCAGCTATGAGACCAACTGCATCCATCATATGGACAGGTATACAGCATACCAGTCTGTCCGGTTATCACGATGTCCCTCTCGAGTAACCTATGACCGAGATTATTTAGGATCTGTGTTTAAAGGTGAATCGGTCTCATTATCGTGATCTCATCAAGATCTTATTCCCATTGCACAAATCCAAAGACATCCAATTTATGGAGAAGTGTCTAGATAACCAAGCCTTCACTGTGGATAGCATTCCTACGTCATTCCCAATGATCAGGATGTCATCCACATATAACACCAAAAAGGTGATAGCGCTCCCACTTACCTTCCTGTACTCACAAGGCTCATCTTCGTTCTTAACGAAGTCATAAGATCTGATTGCTTCATTAAATCTTATGTTCCAACTTCGGGAAGCTTGCTTTAGTCCATAAATGGATCTAAGCAACCTATACACCTTATATGGGCAGTCCTTGGACACGAATCCCTCATGTTGTATCATATACACCTCCTCATCGAGGTTCCCATTGAGGAATGCAATTTTCACATCCATCTGCCAAATCTCATAATCATAGTGTGCTGCAATAGACAATAGAATTCGGATGGATTTTAGCATTGCTACGGGTGAGAAGGTTTCGTCATAGTCAACACCTTGCCTTTGACGATACCCCTTAGCCACTAGCCTTGCTTTATAGGTCTCTACCTTTCCTTCTACTCCGATCTTTTTCTTAAAGATCCACTTGCAACCGATGGGTACAATACCTTCGGGCGCATCAACTAGGGACCAAACCTTATTGGAGTACATAGAATCCATCTCAGAATTCATGGCTTCTTGCCACTTCCCAGAGTCTATACTCATAATAGCTTCCTCGTAGGTCTGAGGATCAATATCCTCAACATCTTCTCCTCTAATATGTCCCACATATCTCTCAGGAGGATGGGATACTCTACCGGACCTACGTAAAGTTGGAACTTGTGTGTTAGGTACCTAAATAGACTCGGGCTGTAGAGTGATGCTTGAGCTTGGTTCTCCAACCTCGCTCAACTCTATCATGTTCCCACTATCTCCGCCAAGAATGTGTTCCTTCTTAAGGAACACTGCTCTCTTGGCTATAAAGACCTTTTGGTCCTCAAGATGATAGAAATAATACCCACAAGTTTCCTTGGGGTATCCCATGAACTTGCACCGCTCTATCTACGATTCTAACTTACCGGGGTTGTGTCTTTTAACGTGGGCAGGGCAGCCCCAAATCTTAACAACTTTAAGATCGGGCTTCTTCCCTTTCTATATCTCATATGGTATAGACACTGCCGATTTAGTTAGAACTCTATTCAGAAGGTAAGCTACAGTCTCTAGGGCATATCCCCAGAATGAGATGGGTAGGTCAACGAAACTCATCATGGATCGTACCATGTCTAACAACGTACGATTTCTCCTTTCAGACACACCATTGAGCTGAGGTGTATAAGGAGGTGTCCATTGGGATAATATCCCATAGTCCTTGAGGAACTGAGTAAACTCTGTACTTAAGTACTCACCTCCTCGATCTGATCGAAGAGTTTTAATACTCTTTCCAGTATGGTTCTCCACCTCATTCTTATACTCTTTGAATTTCTTAAAGGCCTCAGATTTGTACTTCATTAAGTACATATATTCATATCTTGAGAAATCATCAGTAAAGGTAATAAAGTAGGAGTAACCACCAATGGCATGAGTTGACATGGGTCCACATACATCACTATATATGAGTTCCAACATCTTAGTGGCTCTTTCTCCAATTCCACTAAATGAAGAGTTGGTCAGTTTTCCACGAAGACAAGGCTCACAAGTTGCATATGACTCATAGTTGAATAGATCTAGATATCCATCCTTTAGCAACTTTTGAATCCTTCCCTCATGGATGTGACCTAGCCTACAATGCCACAGGTATGCATTGTTCATCTCATCTCGTTTCCTCTTGGACACACTTACACTCATGATATGTGGAGTAGTGTCTAACATAAATAAACAATTATGCAATGTTCCTTTCGTGATGATCTCATCATCTAATAATATTGAACAACTATTATTCTCAAAAACTAATTTATATCTACTAACTGTCAAACATGAAATAGAGATAATATTTTTAATAATAGAAGGAACAAAATAACATGCATCTAATGCAATAAAAGCTCCACCAGGCAAATGTAGGGCGACCTCGCCAACTGCTATTACAACAACTTTTGCTCCATTACCCATCTTGAGGTCCATCTCACCTCTCTCTAGTCTCCTAGGCCTTGCCAGAACCTGCAACGAATTGCATATATGATAAGCACTACCGGTATCCAATACCCATGTGTTATCATAAGAGTCTGACAAATGGAGACTAATCATGAATGTACCTGAAGCTTCACCAAGCTTCTGTTTCGCCTTTTCTTCAAGGTACTCCTTGCAGTTCCTCTTCCAGTGCCCATCTTTGCCATAGTGGAAGCACTAGCCTTTGTCCTTTGCTGGGTCTTTCTTAGCAATCTTTGCTTTTCCTAGTTTGCCCTTGCTCTTTCCCTTCTTAAGAGATTTTTCTGCTTTCTTTTTCTTTCTGGTCTCACCAGTGTAGAGAACTGGCTTCTCTTTCCTAATAGTACTCTCTGCCTCCCTCAACATATTAAGGAGCTCTGGGAGAGTCACCTCAAGCTTGTTCATATTATAATTCATTATGAACTGTGAAAAGGAATCTGGTATGGACTGAAACACGATGTCCACACACAAGTTATCCTCTAGGACCATTCCTAGACTTGTGAGTTTCTCCATCCACACAATCATCTTTAGGACATGATTCTGAACTGGTGTCCCCTCAGTCATCCTAGTACGGAAGAGGCTCTTGGATATCTCATATCGTTGAGTCCTTCCCTATTCCTCAAACAATTTACGGACATGTAGGAGAATGGATCTAGCATCCATATTTTCATGTTATCTCTGTAACTCAGGAGTCATAGAGCCCAACATATAGCACTGAGCAAGAGTGGAGTCATCAATGTACTTCACGTAGCGAGCGATCTCATCCTCGCTTGCCCCTTCCTCGGGCGTAGGCATCACTGTATCAAGGACGTATACGATTTTCTCCGCCGTGAGAACAATTCTCAAGTTGCGGAGCCAATCCGTATAATTTGGACCAGTGAGGCGGTTGACATCAAGTATGCCACGTAAGGGATTTGAAAGCGACATTTTCTGAAAATAAAGATGCAGCAGGAATAAATAACATACAGATTTTGCAAGAAATAAACTATTAAGATATGGACTTCTATCTTAATATGCTCCCACTATTTTACTAGCGAGTCACGCGACACCCTCAACACGTGAAACGGAAGTCTCTGGCAGACTTCTAGTGGGGATTAGGATCCAATCAGCGTCTTAGTCTAACTTCGAGGGACTCGACCAATCACACTAAGCCCAAAAGGTAGGCAACTCTTGCCGATCACAACTCCTTGTGATTCCTGTCTTGTTCGGCCTCCGAATCACCATGGTCTCAAGGGACTCGACCAATCATGATATTCGGTTAAGTCAACACCTTCGTTACAAGATGAGTCTGATTTGATGATATACCCTCGAGGGACTCGACCAAGTATACCATGCCCTCAGGTCACCGGTGACATCTCTATGTCGTAAGTAAGATAGCGAATCCCGATATAGGTGAGCCTTGAGGGACTCGACCAACTCAACCTACACCGGGAATCGATTCCTACCCATAACGATGGAAGGCCACGTGGGTCAATCTAATTACCTCACATTTACCGACTTAATATTATGGAGAGAGATGTTTCTATGATTTGGTCTCCTAATATAACATGTCACACATATACATATTTAATATATATCTACATCGCATGCAAATATATATACATATCTAGTATGTGTATAATCAATCACACCAGATGATCATGGACCACAATCTAATGTGATCAGGCCCGAGCTAGTAGGCCTAATCACTCATATCAAGATCTATGTGTGCAATGGTGTATCTTCATGCCCTGTGATCGTCCATCTCGTCCTCGTCGGTTCCGTTGACATCTCGATGCATCTCCATGCATCGCGATCGTTCGTCTCGTGGGTCCTACTATCGCATCCACGCTCTCGCTGCGCCTCCTCATGTGATTACAACTTAATCATAGGCACGCAGGCCCGACAATAAACGAGAAATATAATGGAGGCTCACAGGCCCCAATAATAATAATCACAAGTTCACACATCACACGGTCCATGATCATCCGTCCACACATCATACATCACATGTATAAAATCATTATCATGTAGGACTACTAGATAATAATGAAAATAATAATCAACTAAACCTTTTAATTAATTAATATTTTCTGAAATCAGGGACATGTAGGAAATTTTCTAAATTTTGAAGGGGTATTTTCGTAGTTTGGTCAAAGGACAGAAATTGAAATTTTAGAAATTCACAGGGGTAAAACTATCTTTTTGTCCAAAAAACCCTAACCCCTTCTCTCCCTTTCTGCTGCTGCCGCCACTGCCACCCTGCTGGCGGCGACCTATGCGGCGAAGGGCAGGACACTGCCCTCTCCTGCGGGTGACGCCCCGGATGGCGAGCACCCCAATGGGCAGCGCTATCCACCGCAGCACCCGTAGGGGCCGCAGCACCCGCAGGTGCCTCTGCCGCGCGGCGCCTCTGCCCGCGGGCGAAGTCGCACCAGCAGGCCAGCGCCGCCCGCTGGGGCTTGCTGCCGTCGCTGCCGACGGCTTACTCGCGGGCCCAGCGTCGGCTGGCGCCGTCTGCGCCTGCGGGTCCAGCACCCGCAGGCGCCGTCCTTCCGCGCGGGCGCAGTGCCGGCGCGCAGGTGGCCGCCGTGCCTGTGGCCCTGCTTGCCAACACCGCCGCAGGCTGCGCCTGCGGGCTGCTAGCCCCGCCAGCGACAAGCCTGCTGCATGCAGGCCACCGCCCGGCTACTGCAGGCGCAACGCCTACGCATGCACCGGCGCTACGCTGCCTGCGGTTACACGCACGCAGATCGAGGGCAGCAACAGTTGCTGCCCTTCTCGCTTTTGCGTCAATGATTTTGACGTCAAAATTCTTCCTAAACATAACATCTTTTACTCTACTTATGCCTTCATGAGTAACTTCAAATCTATGCTAAAAATCATTTGCAGTAGTTTCATATATAGAAACATAATTAAACTCATTCTTATCTAAAGCACAAAACAAAGTGTTTACAACTTTAGCATTTGAAGAAAATATTTTTTTCTTTAAATTACTCTATTCATTCATACATCTAAACGATTTTTGAAAACCACATTCAATAACATTTCATAAATCAAAGTCTGTAGAAATATAAAAATTCTCATTCATATTTTTCAATACGTGTAGTCTATCTCATTAAACATATGAGGACGAGTGATAAAGTGACCTTCTTGATTACTAAAAAAAGTTATATAATCTCTCTTGGGTGTTAAACCAACTGAGAAAATTTGACTTTAATACCAATTGTTAGAATCATAAAGATACTAAGAGGGGAGGTGAATTAGTGCTTTCGAAAAGTTGAAGCAATTCTAAAATTCATTCGATTAAACCCATATCGGAAATACATTTAACTTGTAATATGAGTAAAAGTAGTGAGGAACTAAATTGGTAAGCAATAAGAATGAAAAGCGCAAAGGAAATGCATATCGAATTTATAATGGTTTAGTCATTGCGACCTACATCCACTCTTGATTTCTCCTTTGTCAAGGCCATCGATTTTCACTAATGATTTTTTTTCAATAGGAGAATATCAACCATCCTTATTATAACTCTTTTCTTTTTTTCACATGTTTAGGAGAGAACATTTACGACTTTTTCATACTCTTTTCTTGCTATCTCAAGTAAGAATAAGTGGGGTATTTATAAGCCCTAAATGGCTTCAAAAATGAAGCCAAAAAAATCCTCAGGTTTTTAAGGTACTGGCGGTATTATCACCAATGTTGGGCAATACCATTGCCTGCAGCACTAAGCACTAATGATACCACCACTATTCTGGGTGGTACTACCACCAATTTGGGCTACCATTGCCTGACACTAGTGGGTACCACTATTAGGTCTTCAGGAAACGTATACTTTGTACTTTCCAGCTCATAGATGGTGCTACCACTTAACCCAATTACATGTCACTGAATGGGTCTTCTAATAAGCCTAATTTAACTCTGATTCAAGTCCAATGGACCACTAATTGAGTTAGCATGATTACACCTAAAATCAAACTCAATTAAAACCTAAACTACGATGATCAAGATATGAACGATTATAAAATATGAATCCTTTGTTATCTAGCATTTCATTGATTCATCCGAACTCCTAGTGCATCATGCTTTCCTTCAGCGTATTGCCCGAGCTATCGACATGTTGACTCTCGCAACATCTTATCTTAGGGCAATATCCGATCCTTCTAACCTGATACCTAATTTCTGACTCCGACCCAACGTCTAATTTTCTTACTTCAATCGATTTATCTTTTTATAATTGAAGTTAGTCCTTCATCACTTTTCTCAAATACTAATTACATCATAAACTCATTAATTGATTCATCAAATCTAGAATTCAACAAAAACAAACCTACATATTAGATTTTCTATATTTTCTTTATTCACAACACTTCTCAGCCATTTGATATACCCAAAATAAGAGCAATATTAATGAGACTAAAGTCAATTGAGACATAATGAATACAAAAGTGAAACCCTTTGTCAAATGTTTTATAATACTAAAAAGACTAGACTGATTAGTTGAAATATTGGAAATATCTCCTACATTTCGAAAGAGAGTCGTCCTACATTTATATGACACTGCCTAATGGAAATAAAGAGTATATGATCTCTACTCCTAAAACTTGATTCATATAGAAAGATAAGGGTGACGAGGACATCATCGACTTTACATCTAACAAAAAAATATATAATTAATTAATTACATATAACATAATAATATTTATTATAAATATTATGTAATCAAATATATTATTCATCATAATTTCTTCGCCTGTATTTTCTTTAGAAGTCGAAGAGATCTATGCAAAGTCTTTTCTTTATATATACATAAGTAAATATTACCAATACGAAAAAGATAAAATAATATTTTCAATATAGGGAACCAAAATCATCAAGTAAGTTTTCTAATATAAGCTAATGATACTCACTAAAAATTAAATAAATTTAAAATTTTAATAAGGAACAAACTAGTAGAAAATTATTATTAACTAATTAGAAAATAACTTTAGGTAAACATCTATAATATACTTCCAACAACGAGCATTACAACCAAGATCACAGAAGAAATAACAAGTTTATTACTATGCCATTGTTGAGATGTTTTTATGGACTACCAGGGGACGGAAGCGTCAAAAGATTTCGGATCATACAAAAAGTTCCCAGCACTCTACTATTTTTTTTACATTTATGTTTGAAATCAGTAGTTGTTATTAGTTGTAATGCTTCTTTATACACTAATCAGGAGAGTGATGTAACTTCCGTATACATATAATTTTTGTTAGGATGTGAAGTTGAAGGATATAAACTGTGAGCAATTGTATGATACTGTCAGTTGATCACTTGATTATAGATCAAATTATGCATATATAGGAAAGATCGAAAGATCAGTTGATCTCCACTGTTTCATTAGCATCGAAACACAAGGATTAAGGCTTAAGACAAAATCTAATGATAAAATTAACATAGTATATGTGTTACTTAGCCGACCAAGGTTGTGTAGTGATTTCTGGGGTTGAATTTTAGCTCACCTACATAACATCGAGGAGAGGTCGCCACTATTGCTAAGGCCACCGTTAGTTGTAATGTATCATCAAGGAAGGGAACCAATCACTGATAAGATATAATTATAATACTATTGAGGATATGTAGTCGTCACTGTCAAAAGAGGGAATCCTGAGAAGATGTTATTGCCGAGAAGTAGAGATCATCGAAAAGTAGAGATCATTCCTACCCTTATACATTAAAATTACGCTTAATACAGTTTATCATATTACATTTACTCCTTCGCCCATTTAAGATTATAGGTAAGACTCAAGACACTCTAATCGAGATGGACTGTTTGATTACAGCATGATTCAAAGGTTTTATAGAAATGTTTAGAAAAAAATATTTCTACGTAAAAAAATTAATTAAAGGGCGTTATTGGGTAAAAGGCCAACTGTAAATTTTTTTTAAAAGGTTAAATGCCCATTGTTTGTGAAATCAGTCCACATATTAGTCAAGTAAAAAATTATTAGCTCAATGACTCGATCGGAAGTGAGTGATTGGATGCTCTGATGTGAAGCCCACCACTTCTGATGGCTCACAAAGATGAACCCTCCAAGTCAATTCGTTCTTTGACTCAAAATGAGCACAAGCAATAAGTCACATCATGCTGGGTAACATCATGAAAGGGGGAACATATTATCAAACAGACGGAATGACGTGAAGGGGACTCGAATCTTTTTTTTTTTTACATTTTGTTCCAGTACATGTCTATCCCCACACCGCTCCTATTCGAGGGCAATCTATCCGAATGACTAACAGTGCTTCTCCGTGTGAGACCTGTTTCGTAGGTCCCATTCTTGTAGGTGGGCGCGGTGGGCACGTCATCAACGAGCGGGTAAAAAAAACAACAAATGTATACGGGTAAATCTTTTAGAAAAGTTTCTGTTTTTTTTTTTTTCTATCGAGCGCCTTTATTTTGAATTTTTTTCATATAGAACTCCTATTTTTTCACGTAAACAAAAAATATCATCAACCATTAATTTATCTGTCTTCCAATTTGCCTCTCTTTTAAGCCAAAATCAGAATCAATTATGACATTGGACCGATTTAAATCACCAGCCTGAATAAATAATGGTCAATAAAATGAATATATATTAATTTATATTATAAAAATATTAAATGATTGTAAAAATCAACGATAAAATTAAAATAAAGTATTATGAAATAATAAAATTATGAAAATAAATTAATATTAATATTATTAACTATTATTAAAATATAATATAATACTATAATTTATATATTTACATAATAATTAAATATTAAATTATATCAATAAACATTGAATATTATTTTTTAAAATTCTCAATTTTTAGAAAATCTTAAAAGCAACTTACAAAAACTAAATGCTATAATTTTTAAGATTTAAAATAGGCATTTTTAAATTATTTTAGCTCTTCAATACTTGATTTTTTATTTTGTCTATCTTAAAGTAAATTTACAATCTCTATAGGCCAAAAACCACTAGAATATTATCATAGAAGATTTTATAAAATTTTGAGAAAAATCAGAATGAGGTTTCATTATTCTTTAGAGACCTGAGTTATATTTTTTTAATAATATTATATTATTTTTGGGTTCTATTAAAAATAGTGTAAAAATGTAAGTCATTTTTTTTTTTCAAAATGTCAAATTTATAATAAATTTAGCCAAAATATCAATTTTATTTTATTAGAGAAACTTTTACAAAGTTTTAAGATAAAGAATACTTTTGAGACTCTATATAGTTTTTAAATGAGATTATATTTTTTAGTCTTATTTAAAATTAATATAATATTATTTTTAAAATAGTGTAACTTAAATTTGTTAGGATCGAAATCTACACTAAGAAAGGGGTGAGTTAGTGCTTTTAAGTAAATGACATCGATTCGAAAAACCTCATTGATTTGAAAGTTTAATTCGATGAGTCAAGTAAACGTAATAAGTAGTTAAAATAGAAAAATAATAGTAATGAAAAGCAAAAAGATGATGCACATTAAATTTATAGTGGTTCGGTCATCATGACTTATGTCTGCTCCCGATTCCTCCTCCGTTAAGACTACCGACGTCCACTAACAATCTTCCTTTAATGGACGAAGACTAACAACTCTCTTATAACTCTTTTTCCTTTTTCACATCTCTTAGATTGATCACAAAGCTAAAAAAAAAAGAGGATAATACTTAGCACTTTTTCAATACTTTTACAACCCAAAATCTAAAGATTTTTGTTCATATTTTCATACTCTTTCATCAAGGAAAGAGTAGGATATTTATAGGCTTCAATGGGTTCAAAAATGGAGCCAAAAAGTGTCTCATCCCCAGTTTCTAAGGTAATGGCGGTACCACTGCTATTATTGGGTGGTACCACCGCTTATAGACTGATATTGGGTAGTACCATCACCTAGTTTGAGCGGTACTATCGCTTGATAGAGTCTTAGAGACTAGGCTCTAATGCTACCATCACTTGACAGGACGGTACTACCGCCCGACAGTATTAATCACCAACAGTACCATTACCCAGACCACTTGGGAAGCTAAGCCTCAAGAGGTTCCATCGCCCAGTCTAGGCGATGCCACCACCTCACGTGGCTCCAAGTGGCTGAATAAGCCATCCAACTGGCTTAATTTAGTCTTATTTTGAGCCTAATTAACTTCTAATTAAGTATTTTTTTTTTCAAAACTAATTCAAATTAAAGTCTTATCTACGATAGTTAAGGCTAAAACAATTACGATACAAACCTCTAAGTTGTCTAACACGTCAATGATTCAACCGAACTCTCGGTAAACTTTTGGTGAGCTTTCGACGAACTCTCGATGAACCTTCGACAAGTTTTCGACGAACTCCCAATGAACTTCTGACGAACTTTCATTGCATCGTCCGATCCTTAAGTGTATCCCTCGATTTATCCGGCCCGATGCTCAATCATTGACTTTGGCCAAACATTCGATTCTTCTTTAATTGTTTTGCCTTTTTAACGATCGTAGTTAGTCCTGCATTACTTATTTAGTTGATTTTATCCTTGTATTATTATAAATACTTATCTGAATCCTAATATGATATATCAAAAAGTTTCTAGTGTGCCTTGATTTTATTGGACTCATACATAATGTTTTTAAGTAGATTTTATAGTAATTTTATTGTGATGGACAAACTATTATAACCAGCAAAAAAAAATATAATGGGTCAAAACACTTTGATGGACAGAAAAAATATAGTCATTTTTTTTGAGTAATTGTTTGAGTATTTTTAGAATAGGATGTATTATTTAAGAAAACAGAAACGATGTTTTAGAAAAATGGGGGTCTCGGAAAATCTCATGTATATAAAATCTTAAATTTTCTTAGCCGTAAGTGATTGCCCACTCCTGCGCCTGAGCAAGTTTGCATCAACGTTGCTTTCAGATGCGTGCCAGGGCTCAGTGTGGCGGCTTGCGCCGCAACCTCGACGGCCAGCTGGTGCCGGAGAGTGGGAAGAGTAAATAAATCGCCTCCCACGCCCGCCAAATATTGTCCTCTTCGACCTCTTTCGCCGCGTTCCCCGACTCCTCTCGACTTGTGTCTCTCTCTTTTTCTCTTTCTCTCTAGGGTTTTCTTGCCTCCACCGATTCCCTGTGCGACTGGGATCCGCCGCTCGCAATGGTGGCTTCGTGCTCGAGGCCCTGGATTTTCGCCGGAGGCGCTGCGAAAGCATCGGATCCGAGTGGAATGTTGCCTCGATTTCCGGCGGTGACGAAGCGTTCTTTGTCACTCGATCGGGGCGCTGTTGCTTGGAGGGACCTGTCTCTAGGCTGTAGGTCCGATCGGCATTCCGGGAATGGAACCGCTGACGAGGCCTCCGGCGGCGCGGAGGAAAATGAGCGGTTCGTCGGATGGTTTCGGCAGGCCTGGCCTTACATAAGAGGTCACAGGGGAAGCACGTTCGTGGTGGTGATATCGGGGGAGGTCGTGGACAGCTCTCACTTGGATAGCATTCTTCAGGTACTTGGTGGTTCTTTTTCTTCTTGTTGTCCTCTTTTTGATTTCTTTTTGATGACTAACTTTGGGATGAATGAGAATTTTTTTCCTGAAATTTCTCAAAACACTTATTTCAGTATCACAGCCTAAGCAATTGGATGCTTAGTTGTTATAGTTTTTATAGTGAACTTGATTTATTTTTCTGTATATTGAATTTTTAAGATTAATTTAGTGAGATCAGGTTGCAGATACCTTAACAAATCTCAACCTGATTGGATTATTGAATGATCTATTATCTTGCTATTTATGTTTTCTTGATAATTATGAAATGCTTAGTTTTTGAATGCTTTAAAAGCGTTAGGCCCAGTAAAGCATGCAGCATTGCATGCCAGTTACATGAGCTAAGAGTAAGTTGGCATTAATAGAAGAAAAATTTTCAACGTGTATTGTATTGGTCTTATTCTGTTTCTTTTACTGTTCATGATCAGTACATTATAATCCTATGCTTCTGTTGCAGGATATTTCACTCCTTCATGGTCTTGGGATCAAATTTGTCCTTGTTCCTGGAACCCATGTCCAGATTGATAAGCTCTTGACAGAAAGAGGTAGGACACTTCTACAATTTTTTTTACACAGATTTTAATTGGTCTTATTTCTATGGATTGGCTTTAACTCTTTTGATGATCCTTGTTCCTTTGTTTTCTTATGACACCACTCTCTCTTCCTTTATGCATATACATAATGTGAGATTTATCTCTTTCTTTACTTAATACATGTTTCTTTTCAAACACTGTTAATGGTCTTCTATCACAAAATATTACAACTATTTATTCAAAATTTCCAGCTCTGGCTCAATCTTTTGTTTTGCTAGCAAACTCCATCGCAAGTAGGGTGGATGATTTATTGCATGAATTGGATTTTTTTTTTTTTGTTTCTTCTGATAGAAATTTAGAGCTAGGGACCTTGCCCACTATGACAACTGCTATTTGCCCAAAGAGAGTTTGTTATACATGATTAAATGTTTTTTATGCTTGCTTCCTCAGAAGTTATATGATAAAATATTTTGAAATGTGTCCAAATATGACAATATCCTCAATCAAAATTTAACTTATTGACAACACACCAGATACAATAACTAATTATGATCATATGGTCTTATGCTGTACAAGTTGAATATGTGCATGTGCACCTGACTTGGATAACTTGAGTTTCAGATATGTGCATGTTTTACTTAGGACATTATATCTATGCTTAGATGGCTAACCTTTTCTATCTATGCCTAGATGGTCATGCATATTTTGACTTCTTATTTTAGGAAGCCAGGGCAAGTATGATGGTCGATATCGAATTACTGATACCAAGTCACTAGAGGCTGCAATGGAAGCAGCTGGAAGAATTCGACTGATAATAGAAGCAAAACTTTCTCCAGGACCACCTATATTAAGTCTCCGCCGACATGGTGATAATGATCGTTGGCATGAACTTGGCGTTAGTGTGGCAAGTGGTAACTTCCTTGCGGCTAAGGTATTTTTGCATGAAAAAAATTAAAGTGGTTTCTTATCTTTCATCTGTCGTTCCATTATTGAGCACAAAAACAATATTTGATATTAATAGAGTCATGAAAACAATGCACTAAATAGAAGAAACTTAAGAAATGTCAGGAAAATTTAATTTGAGAATGTAAAGATAAAACACAAATCATTTGAGCCAAAGAGTGGATGTTCATTTTTCTTCTGTAAGGTAACTAGGAGATGCTGTTAAGATATCTTTGTAAGCAAGCAATGTAACTACAAACATTAGAAGTATCTGAGTAACGAAGCTGTTCAACTCATAGTTATATGGTTTTTCAATGTTGAGTTATCTATTTGGAGAAAGGAATATAATGATAGCAAAATGGAGAAGATAGGAGCATGAAGCCACCAAGGCCATGGAAGAGCTCATTTTTAATGGCATATTACTTGTCTTCTGCATTGAGTTGCTCAAGAAATTGCATGCAGCATATTCCCTTATGACTAATATAAAAAAAAAATTTATACACAATGGGTTCAAAGATATTCCCTTGCTTTAATCTTATTTATGAAGATATGTGAGTGTTAGTCCCTTAAGTTGGCATATGGACCTCGAAGTTGATAAGCTGTATGGGTCAACCTCCATTTCAAAACAGCTGGACTGCTAGAAACCCAATTATTTAATTAAACAAAGGCACTTGGGTACTTAACTATATTATAATGTTCTCTATTAAGAATAAAAGTTCACTGAATATGTTGAGTTACTTGAATCCATGAAGCTATGTTCAGTTTTTTGTTTTATTCTTTTTGAAACAGTATCATCTTTTCCAAATTACAATATGAGTAGCTTTGGTAGACCTAGTGCCATGAGGTTAAGAATAAAAGGAAGTGGGACTCAGTATTCAAAAGACAGGATATATTCCTCTCTTTTCAGAGAATTAGCAGGTAGTATAGAAGGTACCTCTCTTGCCTAATTTTAGAGTGGACAATGAGTTCTATATAGGTTGACTAGGTGGCTGGGATACTTCTTGGCATAGATGAGTTCTGAGGCTGGAATGTCACGAATGGTCATCGCGTACCCACAACAACTTCGTTCAATGAATCGTTCGTCGTTTTTGCATACTTATATAGATGCTTGGCAGCATGTTTTGCCTTGGTTTTGTGTGTTTTTCCTTGTAAAAATGTAAGCTCGAACAAGTTGAAGTGCTGCAGTGCGACCGCTCGCCGCACTAGGCAAAACTGCCCCAAAATGGATTCGTTTTCATGAGCTACGACCTGTTTTTTGCAGACCGCAGTTGTACGTGAAACATCAGCAATCTTAGCACCCTGGAACCCTCCGGGTGGCACCAGGGGGGATGGGGCTTCGCGGTAGTGTCGGGCGTTGAACACTCTTCATAAGTTCGCATATTAACTTGACGGGTGCTTTTGTGCCTGACACCCGGTGAGCAGTTGTTTGCGGACTTGCAATTGTTCGTTCAACCTTCTAAAGTCTTTGTTTTCTCCTCCTCTTTTCTCTCTTGCACTCAAGGTGTTCACTGAATTACTTGTAACCCTTCCTCTTCGCGAGACGTCAGGACTTGTCCGTCGCTCATTTTGAAACTAATCAACTTGCTGTTTTACAAGTCCTTCGGGACTTGCACGAGGTTGTAATTAGGTTGACCCTTTGCGGATGCATATATTGCAAGGGCGCCTCATGGCTTAGGTAATCCCAGCTAAGTCCGAGAAGTTGGTGCAAGGGTGCTTCACAACTTAGGCAACTTCAGCTAAGTCCGTGACAATTACTGCAAGGGTGCCTCACGTCTTAGGCAATTCCAGCTAAGTCCGTGACATTGTGGTATTAGATTGGGCAAGTAATTTGAGCAAGCAGTGAAGAAACTTCGCAATCTTGCCATGGCAAAGCATCATGGTGAATCAAACAAGACGGAGCAAGCTAGACCATTGCCCCAAGCAGCAACAGGTGGGCTGTAAGTGCAAACTCGCTCTCATGCTGTTGGAGCCACTTAAGAGGAGCGCGACAACGAACATGATGAGCGAGAAGTTGGCTATTCTTCGCGAGTGGAGGAGGTGCAATCTGGAGCGCCAACCGAGAAAAAAAGCCATAAGGAGAGACTCACTACGGCGGAAACCCGCCTGAATATTCTTGAAGCGAGCTTGGAGGAACTTTATCAAGGCCAATAAAGACTTCTTGGGGTAGAGAGCTCGGAAGAAGAAGTTGAATCTCGAATCGACAAGGTTGAGTCCCTAGTCGATCGACTGACGGAAGACACCAAAGACTCCGTGCAACATCTGCACAAAGTCGTGGCAGAACTCACTTCTAGAGTGACATTGCCCACAAGGGCACTAAATGCGGGAGGCAGTAACACCCGCGTTGCGTCATCACAAAACTTGATGGTACCTGAGCATCATTGCTATGGGGGTGCCAGGGACGTAAAGGAGCTCGAGAATTTCTTGTTTGACATGGAGCAGTATTTTTGAGCTACAAGGCTCGATTCTGAAGATATTAAATTTTCAATAGCAACCATATGTCTGAATAGGGATGCAAAACTTTAGTGGCGAATCCGTTGGGAGGAGATCCAACAAGGTCGGTATCGAGTGGACACATGGGAGGATTTGAAGCGGGAGTTAAGAACTTAGTTCTTACCTGAGAACATAGAGTTCGTTGCTAGGAGGAAGCTGAGACAACTCCGCCAAAGCACTTCCATTTGGGACTATGTGAAATAATTTTCTGTATTAATGCTGGACATATGAGACATGTTTGAAAATGATAAGTTGTTCAGCTTCCTCGATGGCCTAAAGCCTTGGGCATAACAGGAACTGCATTGATGGAATATCACCGATGTGATCGGGGCGATTACGGCTACGGAAAGGCTCATTCCTTGGAGGACTCAGGGAAAAAGAAACAGTCTTTAGGAAATTGCCCACCAAAATATTCTTAAGGGAAGGAGTCCGGGGGTGAACAGAGGAAGAAGAGTTCCCACAAAGTGCCAAGCTCAAAAGGCAAGGCCCCAAAACCTGGTGGATGCTTTTTGTACAGAGGATCGCACATGATTAGGGAGTGCCCATAGAAATAAGCACTCAACGTCTTAACAGCTTCAATCCACCCCCCCCAAATCAGATAAGGGCAAGGCCGTCGCTCTTAGTTCGAGTAGTTCGGAATCCAACAGTGACGATGAGGAGTCGCAAGGACCCCAGATGGGAGCAATGTGATTGTTGAATGCTTTGCGGGGTCAAGTGAGGGAGAACATGAAGGTAAAGCCACAGAAAGCAGGGAGCAGCGAGCTGATGTATGTGGACATCAAGCTCAATATCCAAACAACCCATGCAATGGTGGATATGGGTGCTATCCACAACTTTATTGTTGATCGAGAAGCAAAGCTACTTGGGCTGATCTTGGAGAAGAATCCAAGTCAGATGAAGGCAATGAACTCGGAGAGCAAGTGGATCTCTGGCTAGCAAAGGGAGTCCTCATCAAGAACGGAATATGAAGTAGGAGCACAAACCAAGGTATATAGTTTCGAATGATACTGCCCGGTATGGGCGGTATGTACGGGTCCGACACATATATATATACATATACATATATATATACATATACATATATATATACATATACATATATATATACATATACATATATATATACATATACATATATATATACATATACATATATATATACATATACATATATATATACATATACATATATATATACATATACATATACATATATATATACATATACATATACATATATATATACATATACATATACATATATATATACATATACATATATATATACATATACATATATATATACATATACATATATATATACATATACATATATATATACATATACATATATATATACATATACATATATATATACATATACATATATATATACATATACATATATATATACATATACATATATATATACATATACATATATATATACATATACATATATATATACATATACATATATATATACATATACATATATATATACATATACATATATATATACATATACATATATATATACATATACATATATATATACATATACATATACATATATATATACATATACATATACATATATATATACATATACATATATATATACATATACATATATATATACATATACATATATATATACATATACATATATATATACATATACATATATATATACATATACATATATATATACATATACATATATATATACATATACATATATATATACATATACATATATATATACATATACATATATATATACATATACATATATATATACATATACATATATATATACATATACATATATATATACATATACATATACATATATATATACATATACATATACATATATATATACATATACATATACATATATATATACATATACATATATATATACATATACATATATATATACATATACATATATATATACATATACATATATATATACATATACATATATATATACATATACATATATATATACATATACATATATATATACATATATATATACACATACATATACACATATATACATATACATATACATGTATATATACACATATGTATTATATACATATACATATATATGTATATGTGTATGTATATATATATATACACATATACATATATATATACATATACATATATATATAGGCGAAGTCGCCCCCGTTTGGGGAGAAGAGAGGCGATGTCGCACATTTTTTTAAATTTTTTTAATATAAATATAAATATATATAAATAATAGATATATAAATAAAATATTATATATATATTTTCTGTGACTTTTGGAGCCATTGCTCATACCAGAAAAGCTGTGAGAGAGCATTTCCTTAGATTTCATATCAAGCTTGCCGGTAGTAGGGGGACTCGGATCAATACTCGTGGTGGTTGATCGATTTTCAAAGTATGCAACATTCATTGCTGCACCCCTATATTGTTCAGTGATCGAGTCCCGCACAATATCAAGCTAATGATGAAGAACGTGGTGAAATATTGGGGAGTCCCGCACAATATCATTAGTGATCGAGACGCTTGGTTCCTGGGACAATTCTGAACTGAGCTATTTAAATTGTTGGGGTCTAAGTTATTCTCTACAAGCCTCCACCCTCAGACGGATGGCCAAATTAAAAGAATAAACTCGCTCCTTGAGTAATATCTTCGGCACTACGTGAGTGCCAACCAACGAGATTGGATGAAGTTGTTGGATATAGCCCAATTCTCCTACAACTTGTAGCGGAGCTCCGCGTCTAACAAGAGCTCCTTCGAGATCATTATAGGACAACAACTGTCGACTCACACCTTGGCTATCGGTTATACTAGGAGTAGTTCGTTAGCATATCACTTTACAAAAGGATGGCACCGAAAAGTAGATATTGCGTGGGTTTACTTAGAGAAGGCAGCCAAAAAGATGAAGAAGTGGGCAGACTTGGGAAGGCGACCGCAAGAGTTCGAAGTTGGTGATTTGATATTGGTGAAGCTCCAACCAGTATCACTCTAGTTCTTTAGGCACAAAGTGCACAAAGGATTTGTGCGCAAGTATGAAGGACCCTTCACAACTATCAGTAGGGTGGGCAACGTCTCCTACAAGTTGCAACTACTAGCGTGGCTTAGAATTCATAATGTTTTTACGCTAGCAACTTGAAAGCCTACCACACAGATCCACAAGATGCTTCCCGAAATATTCCAACTTGGCTACCCCCCACCAGAGCCTCCTCTGAGAAGAGAATTAAAACCATTTTGGCGGATTGTAAGACAAAGCTACCCAATGGAGCTGAGCAGACCGAGTACTTGGTGAAGTGGCGAAAGTTTTTCCGAATCGAAGCCAGTTGGGAGCTTGAAGAGGCTCTACGACATGAAGAAGTAGCTATCAAAGCCTACCAACAAGCGTTGATGAGGGCGTCGACAATTTAAGTGGGGGAGAATGTCACGAACAGTTGTCGTGCACATGCAACAATTTTGTTTAACGAATCGTTCGTCATTTTTTTCATAATTGTTCAGATGCTTGGCAGCATGTTTTGCTTTGGTTTTATGTGTTTTTGTTTGTAAAAATGTAAGCTCGAACAAGTTGCAGCGCTGTAGTGCGACCGCTCATCGTATTAGGCAAAACTGCCCCAAAATGGTTTCGTTTTCGCGTGCCACGTCTTGTTTTCTATAGACCACAGTTACATGCGAAATGTCAGCCATCTTAGCACTATCCGGGGGGATGGGCCTTCGGGGTAGTGTCGGGCATCGAACACTCTTCACAAGTTCGCACGTTAACTTGACGGGAACTTGCCTTCTTGCCCGACACCCGGTCATTTGTTGTTTGTGGACTTGTAATTGTTTGTTCAACCTTCTAAAGTCCTTGTTTTCTCCTTCCTCTTTTTTCTCTCTTGCACTCAAGGTGCTTGTTGAATTGCTTATAAAGCTTCCTCTTCACGAGACATTGGGACTTGTCCGTCGCTCGTTTTCAAACTAATCAACTTGCTGTTTTACATGTCCTTTAGGACCTGCACGAGGTTGTAATTAGGCTGACCTTTTGCGGATGCATATATTATAAGGGCGCCTCATGGCTTAGGCAATCTCAGCTAAGTCCGAGAAATTGCTGCAAGGGTGCTTCACGACTTAGGCAACTCCAGCTAAGTCCGTGACAATTGCCGCAAAGGCGCCTAACAACTTAGGCAATTCCAGTTAAGTCCGTGACAGGGAGGGGGTTTCAATATCAAGGAAGCAAAAGGCAATTGCTTCAATTTTGTAACCGAGAAGATGCAGTTTCTAAGTGAATGGTCATTTTTAAGTAGTGAGAGCCTCTTTAATATGAATTCTTTTCTAATAAGCAGTTACAAAGTTCAAAGGTATTTGCAATGGAAGGGATCATGAAGCCAGTTCATTCTTTGATATTTCACCTCTTTATGTTTGCTTTGCTTTTTTTTTTTCTGCTTGCTTTTCTATTCTGTTTCTTTCTCCTGATCCATCTTCTAGCATTTGTAGTTGTCAAAATGCGATTGCTCATTTGTTGTTAAAACTTGAGATGTCTTTGGTGCTTTGATATGTTTAATTGGTGCAACCTGAAGATTATGGGGTTTTGTTTATGGATTCAGTTGGTGCTGGCAGTTCCCTTTCTGGCTTAGGTAAATTTTTGTTGCTTTGACTGC
This sequence comes from Musa balbisiana, assembly GCA_004837865.1. Lineage (NCBI taxonomy): Eukaryota > Viridiplantae > Streptophyta > Magnoliopsida > Zingiberales > Musaceae > Musa > Musa balbisiana. The sequence continues at coordinate 19,381,507 of CM017192.1, forward strand.
GATGAGTGCTTAAGTAACTTTTTATTTCTTTTTTATAATTAATATTTAAGAAGAAAACCAAGAGCAGTTCTGGTTATCCAAGTATTCTCACATACCTCTGGATGCTAATGCTACAAAAAAAATGAAAAATTTTCACTAAACATGCTTTTATTCTATGAATTGTTTCTCTTTCCTTTGGGAAATTGGAGGGTGGTTTTCTTTTTCAGAATTCTTCTTTTTTCTCATCTTTCCACTACTTAGTTGGGTAACTTGATCTCCTTCTCACATGGCAGAGAAGAGGAGTAGTTGATGGTATTGACTTTGGATCAACTGGTGAGGTGAAAAAGATAGATGTTCCGCGTATACGGGAATGGCTTGACAAAGAATGTATAGTCATAGTGAGCAATCTTGGTTACTCTAGTGCAGGAGGAGTTTTGAACTGCAAGTATGACGATTTATTCTCCCTTTTCCTGAATGGATTTCTATTTCATTTTTGTTTATCTAAGCACCTGCATTCCATACCATGAATATTAACATGTTGGATGCTATACTTTGTCAGATATAATATCTTTTTTCATTCTATTGATCTCAAGTCATTTTTTAAAGGTTTATGGTAAACACCCTCCTTGTGTGCCACATGTGGGACAAATAATATGTGCTTTATAATATCTAGACTGGTGATGTCATATGCATAGTTGATTCATGCTATGTGCTCCTTTAGAACCAAAGTCCAACAAGTATCCTTTTTTTATGTATAAGAATGGTACTTATTAGTATTCTAGTAATGATGTGACATCTGGGCCTTGTGTTCCCTTTGTAGCTGGTATAAACCTTCTTGGAAGCCACTTTTCTATGGTAACTTGTTTGGTATTATGTGTTATAAGCACATGAATTTTGTGATTTCTTTTGATTTTGGGCTAGCTGACCTAAACCTAATTGAGTGCTCATAAAAGGACTTGTGCTAGCTCCATCTAAACCTAAACCTATTTTTCTAACAAAGGTAAGGGACAAAGACGAGATTGATTTGATCCTAGGACCTTTGCTCTCAATTCCTAATTGAGTGCTCATAAAACCAATGCTATCCATCTATATGTTCACTTTTCTTTCATTTTTCTAACAAAGGTAACTGACAAAGCCGAGATGCAGGACCTTTGTTATCAAAAATAAAGATTTTTATCAGTTAGGCTAGCTGACATCTTGAAAAATTTATTAGGTGAACTTTTGAACCCCAACCATTGATGCATATCAGCACTAGAACAATGCTAGAATCAAGGATTGAAATATCGTATCGTATCGGTGTTTCGACATTCGCTCGGTACAGTACGATACTGTATACCGAGCGGTATATCATTCGGTATATCGTCCGGTATATATATAATTTGGTGACTTTGCTTCTCTCTTCTCCCAGGCTCGACGACATCGTCTCGTTTATATATATATATATATATGTATATATAAATTAATAAATATACATATATATATAAAAGATTATATATATTTATATATAAATATTTTTATAAAACGTGATGTCGCGTCGCCTTGGCGATGTTGTCTTTTCCTTTGCCCCAAGTAATATATATATATATATATATATATATATATATATATATATATATATATATAAGGTGACGTCGTGTCGTCGAAAAAGGCGACTTCACGTTGTCGAAAAAGGCGACGTTGCATCGCCTTTTCCTTCTCCCACGTGGGGCGACGTCGTCTCGTTTGTGTATATATATATTTATATATATATATATATTTATATTTATATATAAATATTTTTATAAAAGGCGACATCACCTTTTCCTTCTCACACGTGGGGCGACATCGCCGAGGCGATGCGCTGTCGCATTATATATATATATATATATATATATATATATATATATATATATATATATATATGTATACATGTATATGTATATATTCCGTTCGGTAATGGGCGGTCCGTGTACTGGTCAGTTGACGGACCAGTATGTACCACCCGGTACGGACAGTATTATTCAAAACTGCATACCTTGACCAGAATAATGTTTTGAATACAATTTATCATATGAGCATTCTTTCTTTTTTTTTATAAATGTGGTTGGTACATGACCACTTATTTAAGTAGAATTTAATGGATGTCCCAAACTTCGAATCAAGAGAGGTCAAGATATTCACACTAGTTTCTTAGCTTTCTTATAAATAAGAATTTTAATACATATTTCAATATTAATTCGAAGGTAAATTTTGATTCATTTATGACTTGGATTATACATTATTAGAAAGCTTATCGAGTTAAAAATGCAAGACATTTTACAGAACCTGATTTGACTTTTTTTAGAGCTTATTTCTCTCTATAAAAGTTGTGATGACTTCTATCAAGATTGAAAGAAAGTTCTCACTTTTGGAGTTTAAAGATGGCTTTTAGTTAATCTATGAGCCTTTAATTAGTTTTCATTTATTTTAAATGATTCTAAGATGACTTTTAGTTATTCTATGAGTCTTTAATTAATTTTTATTTATTTTAAATCTTGTAAATAGTGAAGAATTGATCATCTGTGGAGGGTTGTTCTAAGCCTATCACTGTATATATCTCATGTCTTGTAAGCCTCTTGGAGGCATAGAGTATTTTGAATATGTCTCTCAAGTTGTGTTTTTCTCATACAACTTTATATCTTTTTTGGTGGATTCCTTGTAGTTTTTCTTAAAAGTGGTGAGTTCCTATGCACTCTATCCCTAATTAGACGACTTGGATGACGTTGTTTGTATTCTTTGGGTGTTGTACTTGCGTGGTGAGTTTGTTTATCTACCATTTAGTCTATTTCACTTATTTTCCTCTCCATCTCATCCATCACGACATCAAATTTGTATTAGAACAAAGATTATCATGGCTGATCGTTGCCAATGTGTTCCCAATGTTGAAGAACATGTCTCTTATAAAAGAGATTATTGACACATTGAAATTGATGAGTTGAGGAGGCATATACAACAAGTCCAACAACATTTGGATCAATATGAGCCTTTTTAGTATAACAATTCAAACCATGTTTCTGAAGTTGAAGAAGAGTATGTTAATTCTTTCTATTAAAGTCACCATTCTAGAGATGATTTCATTCCCTCTCCTTATATAAGAAGAAATTATGATTTTGATTGTGACTTCAATATTAAAATTGATATTCTGAAGTTTGAATGACGAATATAACAAAATGAGTTTCATAATTGGCTTTATGCTATTGAAAGCAATGATTTGAATACTGTACCGTACCGCTCAGTACGGGACGGTACATATTGGTCCACCAACAAACCAGCACGCGGACCACCCGCTATCAAGCGGTATCAAGTATTTGGCCCTGTATCGGGTGATACGGGGTTATACCGAGCGGTAACGGTCAAAATCGATCGTCACCGAATGGTAACAGTATTCTAACGGTCAATTTTATCATTGGAGGTCTCCTCAAGGGTTTTTAAACCCTTTCCTCTCCCCTACTTTAATCCATTTCACTCTCACACACTCTTAAATTCTCTTAAACTCATTTTTTCTCACATTCTCTCATCTTCAGTCTCCTAAACTCAACAAAGCAATGAATTGTGGATTGGATCAAATTTTGAAGGCTAATTTAGGAGGATTAAGAGGAAGAACTTTTTAATGAAGAGGTCCCGTCTACACAATTTGAGGGTGGTGCATGGACTAAGGAATAATATTTTACACATGCTACACAATATTTAGATCATGGAACTCGATGAGGTATTGGTCAAGTTTATGCACGGAAGGGGAAGAGAAAACTAATGGATGATTTGAAGCAGATGTAACAGAGCCTATACGACATAGACACAAAACGAAACTCATTGTATTCACATCCGTCGTATTATGGAGAATCTTACGGCCAATAGTAGTATGGTGATAGTTGGTCATACTTTTCTGAGCAACAATATGATATGGAGCAGTAGATCAGTAGTAAAATTTGAAGGTTTGACATTCACCAATACATGCCTCAGAAGTCGCCTCGGATATGTGATTTGTGACGATCAACCTACGACTATCACCATATTGATGCACCAATGGCATACGGTGTATCAATTATCAATACACTATGTCATGAGATCAATTTCAGGATTGGGTCCGACAAACATATCATATTGATATACAGATGCATAGGATCGAGGACCTCGATCTACTACTCGTGGAGGCCTGTCATTCGATTTGGTGGTAGAATATGGTATATCTACATATGTAATTACTTAATTCAATTGAATCTTAATGTTTAAGTTGTGTACAAAATAATCTAATAATTTTTCTATAGCTAATTTAATATTAACTGAAGGACGATTCGGAATGAACCGAAATTATGAACCTTGCACAAGTATACTCTTTAAATCTCGAAAAAGATATGGCATTATTCTTACCTAAATTACATTAGTTTTGCTAAAACTATACTAAATGTATATTTATTTTTAACTTAAAAACCCTGTCCTAACTTTTTTTTTCTATTTTTCAGGTATTTTCGGAGGGTTTTATGTCTATTTTAGGCATATCGCTAGGTGCATTGTACCGTATCGTGCTGAAAAAAGCTCGATACACTGGTGTGGTACGGTATTTAGAACCTTGATTGAATGAGTATTTTATTTAAAGATGTTCCTAATCCTTATAAAGTCATGTTTGTGGCCATGAAGTTGAAGAAATATGCCTCTTTATGGTAAAAAAATCTTGAAAGAAGAAGAGAACTTAAAGGTAGAAGGATCTCAACATGAGTAAAAATGAAAAGTGAACTTACGAAGAAATATCGACCAAGGATTTTAATTTCGAATAATACTGCCCATGGTACATACCGGTCCGCTTGCAAACCGGTGCGTGGACCGCCCGTTGTCGGGTGGTACTGTCGATTGGGGCTGTTTCCGCCCTGTTACCACCCTAAATCAGTCGGTGACGATCGATTTCCACCATCACCGCTCATTATCGGGTGGTATTAGCTGAGGGAGAAGAAAGAAGAGGGAGAAGAAAAGGGAGAACCTAGAGATTCGGTGCTGCTCTCCCTTGACGATCCCGATCTGTCGCCGCCCTCAATCGTCGGACGCCGCAGATGAGATGTCGCCTCCTCGTCTGAGGCGACGAGGCCTCGGTGTCATCGGTGACTTGTCTTTCGTGTGGGGAGAAGAAGCCTCGGCGACGTCGTGGGGAGAAGAAACCGAGCGTCGTCGAGGCGATGTTTCTTCTCCCCACGTGGGTAGAAGAAATGAGGTGACGACGTCGCCTCGTCACCTTTTTTTGCGTGGGGAGAAGGAAACCTCGGTTTCTTCTCCCCACACGGGCAGAAAAACAAGGCGACGTCGTCTTTTTGTTTAAAAACTTATATATATATATATATATATATATATATATATATATACACACACATACACACCGAGTGGTACACCAGAATGTACCGCTCGGTATACCATACATACCATACCGTATCGAGCTAAGCTCGATAAAATCTTTCTGTGTAAGAGTACATAATAGAATTTGATCTTAGTGAATTGGAGAGCAAACTATTGTAAGATACCTTAGTGGTCTAAGTCTCAAGATTGGTAATGTTGTCTAAATTAACACTCTAATTGAGGAGAGTGATGATACAATGAATGAGGAGACTCATACTAATCCAGATATTGCCCCAGAAGATGAGGAAATTACTTGTGCTAATCATAGACAATCTCTTGTTATTCAAAGAAGTTTAAATATTGTTTGGGAAGAAATATAAGATCGGTGACTTCGAAAGAATACCTTTTATACAAAATGCACTTGTCATGAAAATGTTTATGGTGTGATAATTGCTAATGGTAGCTTAAAAAATGTGGTATTAATATAGATGGTAAACAAATTAAACTTAAAGACGGAGAAGCATGATTAACCTTACAATCTTTCATTGCTCTGATAAGAAAATAAAATCTAGATAAATAAATGGTCTAGTTTCATTTTTATGAAGTATAATGTGCTGTTGTTCCTATAGATGCTTATTACCTACTTCTTGGGTGTCCTTGGCAATATGATATAATAATTTCTAATGATGACTCTAAAAATATTTATGCGTTCATCAAGGATGATGTTAATTATTTTGGATCCTTTTAAACTAAAAATTACTTCTAAGCCCTTTAAGGGGGAGGAAAACAATTTTATAAACTCTTTCTAAGCTCAAAAGAGGGCTTGAGACAAACAATAAAGCATATGCACTTATTTGTTATGGAGGGTAATGAGGATAGTGGATCTCTCCCTCTCACAATGAAGTATCTCATAGAAGAATTACATGATGTTGTACCGGAGGAGATTTCACTTGGTCTTCCACCTATGAGATGTATTCAACATTACATTGAACTTATACTTGATGCTCTTTTTACCAATTAAAACAATTTATAGAATGGAGCATGAAGATCTACAAAAACAAGTGGATAGACTTTTGGCTAAGGGTTTGATAAGAGAAATTTTGAGCTCTTGTGCTGTACTAGTTCTCCATATTTAGAAAAAGATGAATCATAGTGAATGTGTGTGGATAGCTAAGTTATAAATAAGATTACTATTGGTTATCACTTTCCTATTCCTCGTCTAGATAATCTTCTTGACCAATATATGGTAACTATATTCTTCAAGATTAATTATCACAGTGACTATAAGAGTTGGTCTTTATAAATGAATGATAATGCCATTTGGTCTCTATAAATGAATGATAATGCCATTTGGTCTCTCTAATGCTCCTAATGTTAGAAATTTTAATACTAAACTGTGTTTCTAAACTATTATAATAGAAACACAAGAAAACTAATGCGGAAACAAAAATTACGTATCTCCAGCCATTGTTGTTAAGAATTTCAGCAATGGTTTCTCTTTGTATTTTGGCACTTCTCGGCTCAGAAACTCTCATTTTAGATGGTGTAGGAAATCCTTTTGACTGAGAGAGATATTGAGCCCAGGGATCAAAACCCTCGTTTATATAAACGTTCTCCCATCAAGAACATTTATTATCACCAACTTCGTAACATTCAAGAATTAATTCAAATATGTAACGTTTGGACCATAATGAAGAATTTTAATGATAATAAATAAATATTTAATAATAACGGTTACATTTATAATGAATGAAAAATCGAAATATTTAAACCACAATAAATGAAGAAATTGATGATAATGAATGATGAACTTAATGAGAATGGTTACACCTAGACATTTATACGCCTTATGAATAATATTTTTAAACATCTTATTAAAAAACTTGTCTTATTCTTTGATTATATCCTTGTCTACAGCAATAATCAAGAACAACTTTTGCAAGAATAAAAGTTACATGCTAACGACTCTGACGGCTCGATTCAGTCCAAATGTCAACCATAAGTCATAAACAAGACTTATATGTGAGTTAAACATAAGTCAAACACATAAAATAAGTCAAACAAGAGTTAAATAACCATTGTAAGTTATCAACACATAAGTTAAAAAGTGAATTACTTCTCCCTATCACCATATAGGTCAAAACATTAGTTATTTCTCCCAAGGTTCGCCTTACCGGTCCATACTTGTGTACTGACCATGTGTCGGTATGGTATGTACCAAGTCATACCAACATATTGTATGTTGGTACATTGGAGCATGCCGACGATATGCCAAAAATTATCGAAAATGACTCCAAAAATACCTAAAAAGTAAAAAAAGTTACATTAAGGTTTTAAAGTTGTAAATAAATATAAATTTAGTATAATTTTAGTAAATAATCTAAATTAGGAAAGAATAATGACATCTTTTTTAGACTTTGAGAAGTAGTTTTGTGATACGTTCTGGACCGTCCTTTCGTTAATATTGAATTATCTATAAAGAAATGATTTGAATTATTAAAAATTTTAAAATAATTTAAACTTTAAGGTTCAAATTAATCAAGTAATCAATCGATGGATATACTTGGTTCTACCATCAAGAAGAATGATGAGGCTCTATCACGGTGGATTGGGGTCCTCAATTCTATGTATCTGTATATTAATTTGATATGTTTGTTGGACCCAGTCCTAAAATTGATCCCATAACATAGTATACTGATACATTGTATGCCATTGGTGCATCAATGTGGTGATGGTCGTAGTCTGATCATTGTGGATCACATGTGTCCGAGGCGGCTTTTAAGGCAAGTATGATTGTGGCATGTATTAGTGTGAAACATAGAGAATAATGTTAGAATTTCTACTTTCACTACTGCTTTGTTGCTCCATATCATAAGACCGATCATCGTACTATTGCTCGGAGAAGTATGACCAACTATCATCGTATTGCTGTTGGCCGTAAGATTCTCCATAATAGACGACTGTGAATACGATGAACTTCACTCTATGTCTATGCCATGTAGGCTCTGTCGTATTTGCTCAAAATCATTCACTACCATCCCTTTCCCCTTCTATTTATAAACTTAACTAGTACCTCATTGAGTTCCATCATTCGAATCTTGGGTGGCATTTGTAAAATATTGCTCCTCGATCCATGCACCACCCTCAAATTATATAGACAGGACCATCGATTCCTCGATGTCGTCGTCATCATCGGTCAAGGCACTACTGTCCACGTTGCTACCATATCTTTAGATTGAGAGTGTTGTTGAATGCGATTGAGAAGTTGTTTTGTCACTCGACTCGATTCTTTCCAACGGTGTGGTTGATGCTACTCCCTTTTGCCTTTGCTTTTGTATGCAGGGCGGATGACTATGATGGTTGGGTGTCTCTAGTTCCTTGAGTGGTGTGACTCGATGTGGTTTAGCTCCTTTCGCCATGTTCTGATTGAGGGGAATCTTCTTCTTGTTGGGAATGTGCTTCCTCTTCTTCTATTGCCTTGGTGATAAAACGAAGGATGTTGAGAATTTCTTGCCTCATCAAGTAGAGGATCTTCTTAGTACTTTGCTGTTTCAACACACTCTAACATCAGCTTTGAATCTTCGTTGTAGGAAAATGTGAGAGTGAGAGAGAGATGTGAGTGAGAAAAAGTTTGAGAGAGTGAAATGAGTTGAAAGAGGGGGGAAGAAAGGGTTTAAAAATCCTTTCAAATAGTTCAAACGATTAATTTGATTGTTTGAAATAGGGCAATCCAGCCCTTGGTCGGTAACTGTTGAAATTGATCGTAACCAACATAAATCACAAGTCATTTGCAAAATGAGGGGACCACAATGAGAAGCAATGACAAAAAATCTGTTTGAAACAAAAATAATATTGATATCATAGTATTAAGTTATGAAAGATACTAAGAGCAAGAAATGAGAAAACATCACTTATGTCAAAAGTAAGTCGTGAATACCAAAAGGTCATAAGAAAGGTAAGTCATAAATCACATGCCATGAATATCGAGAAGCCAAGATAGGTGATAAAAACCAACATAAATCACAAGTCATTTGCAAAATGAGGGGACCACAATGAGAAGCAATGACAAAAAATCTGTTTGAAACAAAAATAATATTGATATCATAGTATTAAGTTATGAAAGATACTAAGAGCAAGAAATGAGAAAACATCACTTATGTCAAAAGTAAGTCGTGAATACCAAAAGGTCATAAGAAAGGTAAGTCATAAATCACATGCCATGAATATCGAGAAGCCAAGATAGGTGATAAAAACCAACATAAATCCCTTATTATCAACTAAAAGAGGGAGTGCATGAGTCATCTAACTGCATGAAAACAAAAGTTAATATTGATGGAATAATATCAAGTCATGAGAGACATGATAAAACATCACTAATGTCAAAAATAAGTTGAGTACCAAAAAGTTGAGAAAGGTAAGTCATAAATCACTGCCATGAATATCGAGAAGCCAAGATAGGTGATAAAAGACCAACATAAATCACAGTCATTTGCAAAATGATGGGGACCACAAGGCAATGAGAAGCAATGACAAAAAATCTGTTTGAAACAAAAATAATATTGATATCATAGTATTAAGTTATGAAAGATACTAAGAGCAAGAAATGAGAAAACATCACTTATGTCAAAAGTAAGTCGTGAATACCAAAAGGTCATAAGAAAGGTAAGTCATAAATCACATGCCATGAATATCGAGAAGCCAAGATAGGTGATAAAAACCAACATAAATCACAAGTCATTTGCAAAATGAGGGGACCACAATGAGAAGCAATGACAAAAAATCTGTTTGAAACAAAAATAATATTGATATCATAGTATTAAGTTATGAAAGATACTAAGAGCAAGAAATGAGAAAACATCACTAATGTCAAAAATAAGTTGAGTACCAAAAAGTTGTAAGAAAGGTAAGTCATAAATCACATGCCATGAATATCGAGAAGCCAAGATAGGTGATAAAAACCAACATAAATCACAAGTCATTTGCAAAATGAGGGGACCACAATGAGAAGCAATGACAAAAAATCTGTTTGAAACAAAAATAATATTGGTTTGATAGTACCGAGGTACAATAAGCTCTATCATACCCCTAGGTCTTTTGATCAAAGAATTCTATATCATTATGCTTGGTCCAAAAACATTGTATATGATTTTTTGTCTAGCAAAGTGCACTAGTATTATCAAAATATTTTAAAATTAAAATCCATAGTCTTCTAACGCGGGAATCAACTAAATCACTTGTTCACCCCATGTACTAGTCACAACAGATTCTGCCTCAACATTAGATAATGTATGTTCTACCTCAACTTTAGCAAGTGTGATAGAATTTTGCTTCTTGGATATCCAAGAAACAAGTGCATATTATAGAAATTGACCAGTTCTAGAGATACTTTTTTTTTTATCTATTCTATATTATATAAAGTCAACATCAATATAAGCAAATAAATTAAAATTATTAGATTTGAGATACCATAGTACTAAAATGGTGTTCTTTTAAGGTATCTGAATTTTTTTATAATTTTAAAGTGGAGGTTATTTAATATTTGATTGGAATGTAGCACAAAGACCTACACGTAACATAATATTTGGTTTGATAGTACCGAGGTACAATAAGCTCTATCATACCCCTAGGTCTTTTGATCAAAGAATTCTATATCATTATGCTTGGTCCAAAAACATTGTATATGATTTTTTGTCTAGCAAAGTGCACTAGTATTATCAAAATATTTTAAAATTAAAATCCATAGTCTTCTAACGCGGGAATCAACTAAATCACTTGTTCACCCCATGTACTAGTCACAACAGATTCTGCCTCAACATTAGATAATGTATGTTCTACCTCAACTTTAGCAAGTGTGATAGAATTTTGCTTCTTGGATATCCAAGAAACAAGTGCATATTATAGAAATTGACCAGTTCTAGAGATACTTTTTTTTTTATCTATTCTATATTATATAAAGTCAACATCAATATAAGCAAATAAATTAAAATTATTAGATTTGAGATACCATAGTACTAAAATGGTGTTCTTTTAAGGTATCTGAATTTTTTTATAATTTTAAAGTGGAGGTTATTTAATATTTGATTGGAATGTAGCACAAAGACCTACACGTAACATAATATTTGGTTTGATAGTACCGAGGTACAATAAGCTCTATCATACCCCTAGGTCTTTTGATCAAAGAATTCTATATCATTATGCTTGGTCCAAAAACATTGTATATGATTTTTTGTCTAGCAAAGTGCACTAGTATTATCAAAATATTTTAAAATTAAAATCCATAGTCTTCTAACGCGGGAATCAACTAAATCACTTGTTCACCCCATGTACTAGTCACAACAGATTCTGCCTCAACATTAGATAATGTATGTTCTACCTCAACTTTAGCAAGTGTGATAGAATTTTGCTTCTTGGATATCCAAGAAACAAGTGCATATTATAGAAATTGACCAGTTCTAGAGATACTTTTTTTTTTATCTATTCTATATTATATAAAGTCAACATCAATATAAGCAAATAAATTAAAATTATTAGATTTGAGATACCATAGTACTAAAATGGTGTTCTTTTAAGGTATCTGAATTTTTTTATAATTTTAAAGTGGAGGTTATTTAATATTTGATTGGAATGTAGCACAAAGACCTACACGTAACATAATATTTGGTTTGATAGTACCGAGGTACAATAAGCTCTATCATACCCCTAGGTCTTTTGATCAAAGAATTCTATATCATTATGCTTGGTCCAAAAACATTGTATATGATTTTTTGTCTAGCAAAGTGCACTAGTATTATCAAAATATTTTAAAATTAAAATCCATAGTCTTCTAACGCGGGAATCAACTAAATCACTTGTTCACCCCATGTACTAGTCACAACAGATTCTGCCTCAACATTAGATAATGTATGTTCTACCTCAACTTTAGCAAGTGTGATAGAATTTTGCTTCTTGGATATCCAAGAAACAAGTGCATATTATAGAAATTGACCAGTTCTAGAGATACTTTTTTTTTTATCTATTCTATATTATATAAAGTCAACATCAATATAAGCAAATAAATTAAAATTATTAGATTTGAGATACCATAGTACTAAAAATGGTGTTCTTTTAAGGTATCTGAATTTTTTATAATTTTAAAGTGGAGGTTATTTAATATTTGATTGGAATGTAGCACAAAGACCTACACGTAACATAATATTTGGTTTGATAGTACCGAGGTACAATAAGCTCTATCATACCCCTAGGTCTTTTGATCAAAGAATTCTATATCATTATCTATGTCTAATTTAGTGCGGGTACTCATTGATGTATTGATGACCTTTAAATTTTGCGTGTTAAATCTCTTAAGTAGGTCCTAATTATGCTTTGACTAATGAAAATTCAGTCATTTGATTGTTTAATATATAATCCTAGAAAAATATTAATTTACCTATTAAACTTATTTCAAACTCTTAGCTTATACTCTTGACAAAATATTTATATCAAGATTCATTAGTAGAACCAAAAATAGTATCATTAACATAAATTTGAATAATAAGAATGTGAGCATTAAAGTATTTAATAAATAATATGATATTGACCTTATCTTTTTAAAAATTATTTTTGCTCAAAAAAGACCTAAATCTCTTGTATCATAGGGCTTGTTTTAATCCGTAGAGAGCCTTAAATAATTTGTCAATATGACCAAGATAAAGAATGCCTTCAAATTTAAGTGGTTGTTCAATATTTAGAAAATATTTTTTACATCCATTTGAAATAGCTTAAAACTTTTAAGCTATGTATAGGCATGAAACATTCTTATGAATCCAAGTCTAGCCACTAGAGCGACAATTTTCTCATTATCTATATCTTCATATGGATTCTATACCTTCTTTTTGATTGAAACATTTGACCACTAATCAAACCTTATTTCAAACCATGATACCTTATTCATCTTGTTTACTCTTAAAGATGTATTTTGCATTGATTACAACATGATCACTAAGTCTATGGAATAAACATCGAACTTTATTTCTCCCAAATTGATTTAGTTGTATACAATATTGAAACTCATGAGTCATCTTTAAGGGTGTCATCAATGCATTTAGGTTCAATTAATTGAGAGAGAAAAGTGATAATTGTACAAATTTTTTTCAAAGAATAAGTTTGAACTCCTTTTGATGTATTCCAATAATTAATTTTTCAGGATGTATATTCACATATTTCCATTCCTTGAGTGAGGTTATTTTTGAAGATGATATATCTAAGTTGCTTTGAGGAGGGGTAAAATCATCATTCAAATTCAAAATTTCAAGTTCAAAACAATTATCAACAGAATTAATCTTTTTAATTTGAGGAGATTCATAAAAAAAATATGAATATATTCTTCTACGATTAAAGTTCTTTTGTTGTAAACTTTTTAAGCTTTAAAAACAGAGTATCAAAGAAAAATATCTTCATTGCATTTAGCATTAAATTTTTTTAAGGCATCCTTACAATTTAAAATAAAATATTTATAATAAAAAATTTAAAATATGAAATGTTGGGTCTTATGTTGTTCCATAACTAATAATGAATCTTAAATAGATGATGCCTTGGCCCTATTTATGATATAACATGTTGAGTTAATGGATCCAAAAACATTTAGGTAAGTTATGTTTATTGATTATGATCTTAGCCATCTCTTGTAAGCTCTTATTCTTTCTCTCAACAACTCCATTTTGAATATAGTCATTGTCATCTTTTGTAAGCTCTTGTTCTTTCTTATAGTGAAGAAGTTATAGTAATACCTATCTAAATCACAAAACTCTTAAAAATAATAATTTTTAAATTCACATCATGAATATTTGAAATATATAAAAATATAAAATTTTATTTTAAATTTATTTATAAAATTTGATAAAAATATTTAAAATTGTCATTTTTATCTGCCAATAAACATATTCAAATGTATCTACTATAATTATCCATAATTACAAATGTATGTTTACTACTTCCTAGACTTATTATATCAATAGATCTAAATAAGTCCATATGAATTAATTATAGTAGTCTAGTAGAGGTACTTGGTTTTTAGGTTTAAAGCAACTTTTAATGTGTTCTCCTAATTGGCATCCATCACAAATCTATCTTTAATGAATTTGATTTTAAACACTGCTCATACAATTTTTTTATTTTTGATTTGAGTAACTAATTTCATGCTGGCATGTCCTGATTTTCTATGCCAATGTTATGCATAATCATTAGAAGTCGAAAAATTAGTTGTATTATAAAAGTCATCAAGATCAATGTAAACATTATCACTTTTTAAACAACTAAGGATTTGTACTTATTTAGTATGTTTATGATGCAAACATGAGATTCATGTTTAACTTTGTAACTTTTGTCACAAAATTAACTAATGCTTATTAAGTTATGTTTCAAAGTTTCAAACCATCTACCAAAAGCACATTTTTAATGAAAAAGATTTGATTTATTACTAATGTTTTCGATGCTAATGATTTTTCATTTGTTATTGTCTCCGAAAGTGATGCATCCTCTGTCTTGTCTAATAAGCCTTAAGAAGTACGTAGGATCTTTGGTCATATGCCTTGAGTATCTATTGTTAAGATGTTACGTTTTGCTCATAGCTTTTATTTGGAGATATCTATAAGAAAGAAATAGTTGATTCAGGTTTCCATTTAAAATGTGGGTCCTTTTCATTGTTAGAACTACTTGGCCTGTAGGTTTTAAATCATTTATGGTTCTTTTTGAAATCCAAATTAATTTAATATGATCATTTTCCTTAAGAGAGCATAGGTAAACATGATGACAAAAAAAACATTTAATTTTAGGAGATTGTGAGCATGCAATGTGGGTTGTTTTACAAACTTGGTTGGCTTATTATGAATTCCATTATTCGTGAAGCGAATACCTTCTTTTTTTTGAAAAAACACAATCTTATTGAACAAGAATTATATGAGACTTATTTCCTACTTAAATGAATTCCATTATTCGTGAAGGCAATACCTTCTTTTTTTTAAAAACACAATCTTATTTAACAAGAATCATATGAGACTTATTTCCTACTTAAAAATTTCCAAATGTTTGTGATTTGTTGTAAAAATATTTTCCTTTTTAAGTGATATTATTGCATTATCACTATCAATTCAGTTGTCTTTCAAGCAATTTTTTAGTTTCTTATTCATAGCAAGTCCTTTTTTTAATTTTTTAAATCATTCACCTCTAGTGATTTTTGAAATAGCTTGTTCAAAATAAGATGATTCTAAGTTTTTATATTAAATGGAAGGAGTATAAGATGATGGCATAAACTATATTTTTTGATGTATTGAACATATTTTTCAATGTATCAAACTCATTAGTCATTAAGATATGATCCTTTTTAATAAACTATATTTTTACTAATATTTTTGAAGTTTATCATATAATTTATGGATTACCTTCAATTAATTCATGTGATAGATTTTAGGAGAGTTAAACACCTTATTGTCGAAGGTCATAGAGGTATAATTTGTCACTGCTTAAATGGTTTACTCTTTTGTTTCCAATTCATTTAATCCATCCCATGTTGCTTTGAATTCTTTAATGATGATGACATCTTCAATTGGACACTTGTTCTTGAAGTATCCTTGCTTCTTACACTCGTAGCATATATCATAACATATGACTTCATCCTTTTTGGGCTTGGTTTTGGTCATATTTTTTTTATTTGTCTTATTTTTTCATGAACTTTTTGAATTTTCTTATGAGAAGTGTCATGTCTTCATCGTCATTACTCGAGGTTTCATTTGAGTAATCTTTTTTTTGGATTTTATGGCAATATTCTTTTTCTTTAGTAAGTTTTCCTTTTCTTCATGAGCTTTCTAATTCATTTCATAGGTTATTAGAGATCTTATGAGTTCTTCAAGAGGAAGGTTATTCAAATTTTAGCTTCTTGGATCATCATTACTTTTGATTCCAATTCTTTCGAAGAGACCTCAAGATTTTACTCACCAGTTAGTATAACTTTTGCCTAGTACTTTTAATACATTGATAATATCTATAAAGTGGGTGTACATGTCACCAATGGATTCACTTAGCTTCATTTTAAATAACTTATCTTCTACTTTGTTTGTTCCTTCATATGTGACTTCAAATATGTGCGGTATTATAAGTATAAATTTAATTAAATTCATTCTTTCTAAAGTACATAATAAAATATTCATAGCTTTAGTATTTAATGAAAATATTCATTTTCAAAAATAATTCCATTCCTTTATCAGCTTTGTAGATTTTTGACAATTAAGTTCAAAAGCATTCTATAAATCACAATACATAAAGAGTAAGAAAATCCCTATTTTAGTTTTCTAGTAGATATAATTTGTTCCATTGAATATAGTAGGATGTATGATGGAGTGACCCTTTTGATTGCCCAAGAATGTCATTATTGCTCTCGAGTGTTAGTCCAACTACGAGAATCTTGTATTGATACTAATTATTAGTATCTTGATGACATGGAGAGGGAGTGAATTAGTGCTTGTGCAAACTTAAAATGGATTTCGAATTTCAATCGGGTAAAACATGCATTGAAAACAAAGTTAACAGAGTATTTAAGTGCAAGTGAGAAATATAACCAGCAGGTAAGCAATCATAAATAAGAAGACACAGGGAATGACACTGATTTATGGTAGTTCAGTTTTCTCAACTTATGTCCACTCTAGATTCCTCTATCCTCAAGATCATTAGTTACTACTAACGATCATCTTTCCAATAAGTGTAGGTTAACTACTTTTTTACAATATTTTCCTTTACAAGGCTTAAGTGAGAACCTTATATCAATCTTTTATACTGAACTCTCACCTTCTACTACTTAAAATCACAATGTAACTCAACAAGGACAACTTAACAAAGTAGAGGAGACTCAAAGAAGACTCGAAGAGGGAGTTACAATACTTGCGAACTCAAGAAATGGATTACTTCATTAGCCAAGCCCGAATGTGTTATGTATAGCCCCAAAAGCTTTAAAAGTGGAGCCAAAAAAATTAAATTACCATGATTTTACGTACGGACGTTGCAATCGCTGACCATGTGTCATGGAGAAACTTCAAAACAGGATGTTTGATGTAATGCTTATGTATGTCCATGTCTTTTGGTATGTTCATGTCAGCATGTAGAGGGACGGCCGAAGGCTTAATAGTCCCATTTCAGTTTCGGTCTGTAGTGGACCATTTTACCCCTTTGTTGTGTAACCGTTCAGAGCTTGTAAAGTTTGTTTGTAATTTGCATTGGCTAAGAAGTGTTTACGGAGATGATTGCTTGTGGATCCCGTGTGAGGCATTTTCTCTAACCCGTTTTCTCTTTTGTAGGTCCTAAGGGATCATGGGAGGTTTCGGGGAGGTTGACCTTTGCGGACGGACACGCAAGGGTGCCGCACGACTTAGGTAAAACCAGCTAAGTCCGTGACAGATGGTATCAGAGCGGGACAAGCACTCATAGAAACACTTGGCATGCAAACGTAGGGGACCTAGAGGGGCTGCGTTGAGGGCAGCCAGCACGCGCGACCGTTTTGGGAAAAACGGGCATAGAGGTGTAGGGAAAAGGAGTCGCTTAGAGGAGCGAGCATCTGAGATTGACATTCAGAGGAATGACCAACTCCTTCGCGCAAGAGGCACCACGAGGACCAGCAAGCTGAGAAGAATGCGTCGCGCACAAAGGTTGGGATGGCTGAGTTTGAGCTACGGCTCAACGTTGACAACCATACTTGATGGTGCTCAAGGCAAGCAAGGCGCTTGGTAAAGGATGAGACCATGTAAGGTGGAATAGATTGTTCAGCGGCCGAAAGAGTTGTGTAAAGCTCACAGAGGTGAGGGGAATTGCTAACTCAAAGAATTCGGTACTCATGCAAAGGCTTGTATGCGAACGATGGAGTGTTCGTGGCCATCCCATGGCGACCAAAACTCGGTACCATGGAGCATTGAAACTTTCTCTTCAACATTTGAAGGATGCGTCCGTAGGAGGCTGAAGTGTGCAGCGAGTTTAGCATGTTGCTAGACCTTGAGAGGTGCAGCGGGGCCCGTATTAACATGAAGTCGTAATCTAGCAAGTGCGTTTGCAGGAGGCAGAACAATACACGGTTTGTTCAGTAAGGCGGAGTAGTCCAAGGGGATGGTAGTCTCCGAAACTTCCAAAGAGAAGGAAGCGAAGAGAGAAGTTGCTCCAATGGGATAGGGTATCCAGGAGGGATAAGTCCCGGCTCTTCAGAGGGAGAACCAAGTGCAACGGACCGCACATGTTGAGGAGTAGTACCTCAAAAACAACTTCACAAAGCTTAATGGACTAAGCTAGCGACGTGGAGTCATCGTATGATCTCGCTTGAGATAATGTATTGGGGAATGCATTGCGAGATCAAGTGGGGGGGAGAAATCCAAGGCAACACAAATGAAGACACACTTGGAGTCGATATGGAGATCGGATTCAACAAAGGGCTGACCCGTGGAATGGTGGGCGTGAGGGCCACCATTAACTCCATGCAAAAATGAGGAGCAGAGCAACTTGGGTGTAACTTGACAAAGTACCCAAGTCTCATGAAGGGAGTCGACATAGTAGATGGAACATGGAGTGGAGGCATAGAGCTTTCCTTGGGCAGAGGTCAAGGACATGAACTCTTGTAGAGGCAAGAGTAGGATTATGTCGTTCTATGGGTCCTTCATGCTGATGGAGTGGACTCGTATTACATGGTGCCAAAGACGAAGGGAGCTTCTGGGCACATACACCTTATCTCGAAGAAGCATTTGATGGAGGAACTGAGGCGACTCAGCTTGTAGAGGCGAAGTTGGGTTCAGAAAGCCTTGACACGGGGCAAGAGGATGCAGAGGTGGGTACTCTTGAAAAATATGCCACAGTGTTGCCATTCAAGTTGCCATGAAGGGAGCGGTGCGCAGCGGAGATTGTGCTGGTAGGGGCAGAGGCCTAGGATCCAGACAATAGTGCTCCAATTCCAGCGAAGTCGGTGGACTTCGGGAACTACTAGGCGATGGACTGTCCTAGAGCGATGCTTCGTCTACGTGTGACTCGAGAGCAGGTGGACGAAGGTCGATTGCTAAAGGAGCGAACAAAATCGAAGTTGGAAGAGGCCCTGCAATGTGTTGGCAGAGACCACAAATGGAGGGACCACAATTCGAGTTCATCCCACAAGGATCAGAATGCAATGGAGATGTCACCAGGAGGCGACATGGTGCAGCG
This sequence comes from Musa balbisiana, assembly GCA_004837865.1. Classification (NCBI taxonomy): domain Eukaryota; kingdom Viridiplantae; phylum Streptophyta; class Magnoliopsida; order Zingiberales; family Musaceae; genus Musa; species Musa balbisiana. The sequence goes on from CM017192.1 coordinate 19,401,019, forward strand.
GATCATGGTGGAACAGTTCGTGGCAATGCGATACACACGGGTGCTGTCCCGTAAGGGACTTTATCATACGAAGGTATGATCAGGAGCTCTTGGAAGCTCCACTTCGATAAACAACACGATGGCAAGAAGGGCTATGGATTCAAGGAGTGAAGGCCATGGTACCGTAGAGGCGAGTCTTCTGTGCGTGTATCGAATTTTGCATTGGATGAAAGCCTTGGTCATCAACATATGGGGGCTGTTTTCCACCAAGGGAAATGTTCGAATGCAAGTACTAGTGAGTCCCATGAGAGGGACTTGATCATGCAGGGGTATGATCGAAGCAGCTGGAGAGTTGGACTGCTCCAGAGCCCATATTCGCTAAAGGGAGCCCGGCAAGTCAGAGGACAAGGTCGAGTAAGTGAACGTTGCTACTAAGGAAGCTAAGGAGAACAGAATCGGTGCAAACCCTATAACGTGATGGCAGAGGTCATGTATGGGAGTTGCAGTCTGTCTTTCCATCGACCAAAGGGAGCTGCTTGGAGAACACAGAGGTGTTGAAGTAGGGGGTCGAAAAGGGCGAGGAAGCGACGATGAGTCCAGAGGGATTTAGCTACCCAAAATCAAGCATCAGTTAGAATGGAGGTGGACTCGAAGGAGTGTCATAGAGACATATCTACTGATCATGAAGAAAAGGGAGGTAGATGCGAGGCGATGGATAGTAGGGCCATGGGCATGGCAACGCCATGGTACCGCAGAGGCGGGACTTCCGTGAAAGTCATTGATCCTTTGCTCTCATGGAGGGAGAGTGCTTGGTCGTGAAAGGGGCCGAGGAGGTGGAGCATGCAGAGGCAAACTCCAAGTACCGAGACAAGGTTGAAGGGCAGAGGCCAAGGAACTTCGTAAGACCGGTGTCAACGAGCTTCTCATTAAGATAACCGAAAGTGAAGGACTTTGGGTCATGCAAGAGTGCATGACCAAGGAACAAAGCAGACAGTACGCGGTGCTGTACCTTTGCTACTCAGTGGAGTAGGCGGCAGGGTTGATGGAGAAGAATGTACAATCCCAGAGGCGACCAAAACTATTAGAGACTTACTCCAAGTTGGGGTGAAAACTTCCTGCATTCTAGAAGTTAGATGGTATTGAGAAGGTGAATCACAGTAGCTAACTCAATGCAAGGAGTGCAAACACTTCGAGTGCTTCAGAAGTGTGAGCAAAGAGCAGGTGAAGGCCAGTAACTAGCTCGATGCATGGAGTACAACCCTTGAGGAGGCGGGCGAAGTCAAGTAACCATTGCCTTCTCAACTCTTAAGAGAATGGGCGAAACTGAGTACCCCAATTATCTTATCTATCCAGTAGGAGCTCTGCACAGGTTCAAAGACCCTTCGAAAATATTAGAAGACAATAGTTGTCAAATCCTCACCTATGGTGATCAGTGCTACTGAGAGTAGATTATCCGGTTCATTTCCCAACAAATGTCAATCGAAAGCAGAAGTGATGCGAATACTACTTGGAATTGACAACCAAGTGAAAGAAGGAGTCGATGAGCAAATTTTGTGGAGGAAGGACCCAAAACTTCCAAAAGTTGCGAGGGCGATGCTCGTTAAAGCTCCAACCAAGCATCCACCCAGTTGAAGCAACATTGAGGCACTGTTGAGAGACTGACGCATAGTAAGGATGGTCTCATCTGGAGGATCCGCAGGAACTAACAGGGATCAACACAACTCAAGCCAACCCCACACTAAGTCAGAGTCATTGGCGAGTTGAAGCAGCAGGATGGATCAAAGGTTCGACTACTACAAATATAGCAGCGGAGAGCAGCTGGGAGCCAAGAGGCGCATTGCAACTGGAGTAGAAGATTGAAGACTCAGCAAAGGCGAGGAGTTGCAGTGTCGGCAAAGGCTTCGGACGAGGACGTCGAAGGAATAAGTGGGGGAGAATGTCACGGACAAACTCAAAACAGGATGTGTGATGCAATGCTTATGTATGTCCGTGTCTTTTGGTATGTTCATGCTTTACACAACATGTAGAGGGACGACCGAAGGCTTAATAGTCCCATTTTAGTTTCGGTTTGTAGTGGACCATTTTACCCCTTTGTTGTGCAACCGTTCAGAGCTTGTAAAGTTTGTTTGTAATTTACATTGGCTAAGAAGTGTTTACGGAGATGATTGCTTGTGGATCCCGAGTGAGGCGTTTTCTCTAACCCGTTTTCTCTTTTGTAGGTCCTAAGGGACCATGGGAGGTTTCGGGGAGGCTGACCTTTGCGGACGGACACGCAAAGGTGTCGCACGACTTAGGCAAAACTAGCTAAGTCCGTGACACATGGGTGGTACTTCTATTATAAGCTTTGACACAAAGTTGGAAAGGTTAACTTTGATAGAATTACCATCACCATAGTGTCATGGATCAATGCAATCAATGTATTTGATGTTTGTTCATGATTATTTTTGGTTCTTGTTTTTGTCTTTCTTTTTTTTTGCTATTTTGAGTGTTTTCTCGTAGGTAATATGTACGGGGCTGAATTTACCATCATCAGCCCCATTTTTATTTGTTGTTAGTGTTTTTGTTTTATGTTTCTATCATGTAAAACATGAAAAATGTTTCTCGTTATGACACCATCTGAAGGGAAAAATAACGGCAAAACAACCCTGTTCTTGTGTGCATGGGCTTATGTTTTGCTGACGACCTTGTAGTATAAAACATCAATTGTCTTAGCACCTTGGAACCCTAGGTGGCATCGGGGTGGATGAGGCCTTGAGTATATATCCGAGGGGTGATGCAACATCTTTAGTATGCCCTTTTTCTATTTGACGAAAGTTTTATGTGCATTTTGGGCCTATATTTACCTTTGGAGCCCCCTTTGTGTGCACTCATTTAGCTTTTTTTCAATATCCTTTTGTGCTTAATAAAGGTTGGTTGCTTTGTGTTGCTTACGATCTTGGTTATCTTGTCATTTTTGTTCGGGACAGTGGTATATTACCTGCACATATGCCTTTCTAACCTTTTCTTCTCTGTGTAGGTCCTTTGTGGACTGCATGAGGTTAAAGGTTGACCCTTGCAGACGAGTATCTCTTGGGTGTTGTACGCCTTAGGAAATCTTGGCTAAGGACGTGACAAAGTGGTATCAGAGCGGGTTAAGCAAACATCGAATTACCATGGTAGAGTAGCATGATAAAACTAGCATTGCTGTACAAGATGGACATCAACAATACTTGATTGAGAAATTGATGAGCACTCTTGCGAAAACTAGTAAAGTCGCTTTAGAGGAGCATGGCATTTATAGTGATGTTCCCACAAAGCTAGTGTTTTTAAAATTAGTAGACGTCGAGGTCCCAAAACAATTAAGGCACCTCACCTAAGCGCTCACTTGAGCGAAGCGAGTCGCTTCAGAATATTAAAATATAAAAATATATTATAATTGATAAATATGATTATAGAAAAAAATATCACATCAAATAAAAATCATATAAAGTGTTAAATCACATTGTCCATCTTCTAATAACAAAAATATTAAAACAGTAAAGTTTTTACATCAAATTCAATGATTATCATAATCAACATCATAATTCTCAAACTTATCATTATCCTCTTCTTCCTCTTGTCCATTTTTATCAAAATAAGTTTCCTTCTCTTCGATAATGGAATATGATGAGCTTGAAGCTTTTGCACTCATTTTTTCTTTCATCATTTGTCTTGTGTATGTTTGCAATTCTCCAACATCTGAGGTTATCACATCTTCCCATGTCAAACTGTTATCTTCAAATACAATCTCAGCTTTGCCATCTTACAAGTTTGTACTCATTTTCTCTACCAACCACTTATTTGAATCATCAATGTCTTATAATGAGATTAGATTATTATTATTTCATAAATCATAACGAGTCTTTAACGTTTGATTATGCTTTATATACTAGATCATATAATCGTTAGTGCTTTAACAGATTTATTTTCTTTGTGAGAATCTGTCACGTTATATAAATTAAATATATATTTGTACATGTATCTAAAAAAAGAATAGATTAGTTGTAATGAAATATTAGTATATACTTGTATTCTCAAAAACACTTTAAGTTTGCTCACAACCCGTAGTATTACAAGTCAAACTAAGAATTTTGATAATCAATTATTGCAAGTTTGGGGTGGAATTTTCAAATAGACCCTATTGTTCAGTTACAAAATTTAACTTCATTATTAACAAAAACATACTATATGCATTTACATAATGTTACTCATAACATGTGGGGATTTAGTTATCCTTGATCGAATTGTCTTAGGAAGTACAAAGAGACCTTCAACATTCATATATAAAGATAATTCATGTGTTATCTTATCTTTAACCTCAATGCTTGGAACCTGTCTTGTAATGCACTAACATAATCCAGATATAACTTCTATATTAAGCTCAGTGAAGTTCTTATAAAAGAATTCTAGGTTTAAATAATGTCCAATTGCATATAATGGATGGAGTTGGCATGTTAATTTTTTTATCAATGATTGTAAATATATTTTGATACTTTTCTTTAGTTTCATAAAAAGACTTTTGAATCATTTCCTTGTCTTTGTCCATAGCCTTGTAAAGATATCCCATTGCAAACTTTTTTTTCATTTTTCTGCCAATTGAAGGACTCGAACATAAGGGCCCATTGCCCTTAATGTATAAATTATATGATTCCAAAAGGATGGCATTTATATGATATTACTAGCCTTCTTACTTTTTGCTTCTTTTGCCTATTTACTTGTTACCCATTTCTTCGAAGTAAACATGTTCCTCAGGTTGGACTTTTGATGGTGCACACTTTGTAATGTCAAGAAAGAAGTAGCAAATTGAGTGACACTATATCTCACCAAGTCCTTGTTGCCTACAAATTCTCATCATATTTAAAACCTTGGTATATGAGGTATTGAGAAATTTAATGACAAAGGCTACCCTTTCTAAAGTCTTCTTGATGTTAGGATTCTTTCCAAGAAGATTAGATTTCTCAATATGCATAGCATATTTAAAACCTTTGTCATCATATTTAAAACCTCGGTATATTAGATTAATGCAATATGCTATGCATGGAGTTCAATACAAGTGGTGTCTTTTTTCTAGAAGTAATTTATCTAAGACCAAGGATTGAAATTTCGTACCGTATCAGAATTTCGAGATTTGCTCAGTACGCTACAGTACTGTATACTGAGCGGTATATTTCGGTATACCGCTCGGTATGTATATAAATATAAATATAAATATAAATATAAGAAAGGTAAACCTCTTGGTATACCTCTCTTCTCCTCACGCAGCGTCACCGAGGCGACGTCGTAGGAAAAAAAAATTTTGCGACGCCGCATCTCTTCTCGAGCAACATTGTCGAGGCGATGTCGCAGAAAATTTTTTTTTTTTCGTTGAGGCGTCGCCTCTCTTCGACCCGCGACGTCGATACTCTTCTCCTCGCGTGCGGATGAGAAGTCGCTGCGGACGAGGAGAGCGACGCCAATCTCAGGTTCTCCTTTTTTTTTTTTTCCTATTTCTTTCTTCCCCTTTTGCCTCTTTTTTCACCTTCTCCCTCTTTCTTCTCTCTCTGTCACCGTCGACGATAACGACCTCAATTGATGGTATCACTTGGTTGCGGACAGTCCGTGTACCGGTCTGCTGACGGACCGGTACATACCGCCCATACCGGGCGGTATCATTCGGTATTGTAAACCTTGCCTGAGACAAAGGATAATAAAATTGATTTGACTTAAGAGTCATGGTTCTTCCATTTAAATTGGAAATAGAGTAATATAACGTTTAAAAAATTAAAAAGATAAATCTTACTAGTTAAAACATAGTTGTTTCCATTGTCGGTTATAACTTGGACAACATTTTGTTCCCCAATTTCTTCTGCATAACTTGTCAAGCAACTCATATATCTGTTCTTCAGATTTCATAAGAGATGTATTTATTGACGTCACAAATATGGTTCCTAAAGGACAATTGATTAGAAAATTAATTATACTCTTTTGTCTCAGGTCAATCTAAGAATTAGACATAATAGAGCAACCATGCTTAGCCTTAGATTCTTTGTAGCTCTTCAATATGTCATTTGTGTCCTCAACTCTTTTTTTAGTAATGAAACTCTTAACTCATGATAATCTGAAGGTTTTAATCTCCTATCATATCTTCCAATAGTTTCGATCATCTCTTTTAAAACTATTCAAATGACAAGCATTAATGAGAATTCCAGCCTAATAGAAGAAGCGAGCAATGTGTTGAATTGTTCTTTCCTTTATTTTATTATCACATGCATCACTTATATTTGTTTGTCTTAATTTTGCTTATGTTTGACCTTATTGCTTTTGTCATTCTTGATACATATACAAGTCTATCAGTCCCTTTTTATCCTTCTTAGCAATCACACTTATTTTCCATTTCTGTAAGTGTTAGAACCCTTGCAGATTCTAAGCTTGGGGTTGATCTCTTTAGGGGATCGGCCTCCTGGAACTCTATAGGGGTTCCTTCCTCCAAGTTGCTGCTCAAAGGCTGTAGAAAAGATTCATCTATTGCCTATCAAAAGAGGATGAATACATGACTATTTATAGGGTGTCTAAACCCTAACTCCTAATAGGACTCCTACTCAAGACTCTTACTCAATTAAGACTTCTACTCAAGACTCCTAATAGGACTCCTACTCAAAACTCCTATTCCTTTACAACTCCTAATTCTTCTTTAAGAAATAACCTTCAAACCCTAGCCGGCCTCTTCACCTCTTTAATAAGGGTCGGCTTAGGTAGGTTTTACATGATTGCCCCTATCAATTAGGACTCTCCTAGCTAGAGTCTTAACAGACCCGCCCTCTTCAAATCAGCCTTGTCCTCGAGGCTGACGATTCATGAATTTTGGGAATTTGATCTTCAAGTTGTCATAGTTCTCCCAAGTGGCATCTTTTGTTGGTAGGTTCACCCACTGTTTTAGCACTTCAGTAGTGGGTCGTCGTCGTTGAGTCACGATCCGTTGATCAATAATGACACTTGGCTGGGTCTGGAGTTCTCCTTGAGTAGTCATATTTGGTGGGTGGCTTTGGGCTGTCTCCAAGCACCTATTTATAACTTTCGTCTGGCTGTCAATTTGTGGGTGATATTGCATACTCCTTTTCAATTTAGTACCCTGCATATGGAATAACTTTGTCCAAAATCTGCTCGTGAAGATGCAAGTAGAATTTGTCATAAGCACAATGCGTCCTTTGTAGTGTAATTCTTTTGAGTCCCAATTGTAATGAGCCACGGAGCTTGATGCTTCTTCTAATTTTTTTATGATCTTACTGGTCTCTAGATCATCCTGCCATTCCATCTTAATATCCTCAAGGAAGTCACTGGTTGGAAGTAAAACGACCAAAAATTCAGCTTGCTCGGGTAGTTGTGAAAGCGCATCTGCAACAACATTCTCTTTCCCCTTTTTGTAAGTTATTTCATAATCAAATCTAAGAAGTTTTGTTATCCATTTTTGCTGCTCAGGGGATAATATCTTTTGCTCCAAAAAGTACTTGAGGCTTCTATGGTCAGTTTTAATTTGAAATCGTCGACCGATCAAGTAGAGTCTCCACCTCGTTGCTGCGCGCATAATGGCGAGCATCTCCTTATCATATGTTGACATATTTTGATAGGAGGGAGATAATGCCTTGCTAGTGTATGCGAGTGGTTGACCAACTTGAATGAGAATGGTTCCAATTCTGACTCCAGATGCATTAACCTCAATAATGAAGGGTCGGCTGAAATCTAGTAGTGCTAGCACTGGCGTCGTCGTCATGGCTGCCTTAAGTTTGTCGAAGGCAGCGGAGGCTTTGTCCAACCATTGGAATAAATCTTTTTCAGTAAGGAAATAAGTGGTGCACTGATCTTTCCATAGTTTTTCATGAACTTGCGATTGTAGCCTATTAAACCGAGAAAGCCACGTAGCAATTTTATATTCCTCGAGGTCAGCCAGTTTTGCATTGCTCCAATTTTGGGGGGGTCCACTGTCACACCTTCCTCTGATATGATATGCCCAAGATATTCCACCTTCTGGTGACGAAAGCAAAAATTCGTAGTGGCCGTTGTGTCTTCAAAAGGCGGTTTTCGGTATGTCTTCTTTGCACACTCATATTTGATGATACCCGGATCGAAGGTCCAGCTTTGTGAAGACTTGTGCTCTCTTTCATCTAACAATTCATCTGCTATTAGAATAGGGTATTTGTCCTTGATGATTATGCCATTGAGGGCTCGGTAATCAATCCACATTCGCCATGTTTCATCCTTCTTTCGTACAAAGAGCACCAGTGAAAAGTAGGGGCTGCAACTTGGTCGAGTAACTCTTGTTTCGGGCATCTCTTTTATAATCCTTTCTATTTCATCCTTCTGCAGATATGAATGTTGATATAGCCAAGTATTTGCAGGAGGTTTGCCCAGAAGAGTCGGTATACAATGATTATGCCGACGGGCAAGAGGTAGGTTGCGCGGTTCGTCAAATATATCTGAAAATTCAGCAAGCAAAGGAAGTAGGTTTGGATCTTCAAATTCTATTGGCTCTCCCTTAGTTTGCTGCTCAAGTTGTACCAAAAAGCCGCTGCATACTTTATGCAAAACCTTCTCCATTTCTTGTGTGCAAATCGTCATTACGTCGCCCCCATGTTTCCCGTGTAGAATCACCTGTTTCCCTTTACTGTAAAATCTCAAAATTAGTTTCATAAAATTCCAGAAAATATTACCTAATATTGTCAACCATTCAATTTTGAGCATAGCCTCATGATCATCAAGAGGGAGGAGGAAGAAATCTCCAATTATCTCTTGTTCCTACAGTAATAGTTTCTCTTGCGGGCGCCTACGATCACACTTCAAAATCCGTCCGTCGGTGAACTTGACGTCAAACCTGCTGTAATACTCAATAGGTAAGGTCATCTGGATAGCAACTTTACTATCTAGAAAGTTATTAGTGATGCCCATGTCGATGAGAACAGTGATCGATTGTTGTTTGAGAAGGCCTTCAACTTTCATCGTTTGCGGGTTTGAGTAGCCAGCTAGTGCATGCACCATAACTTCGGTCGGTTGTGGCTCTTCTTCTGCATTTTCTTCTTTATTATCAAGGCTCTCTTCTTGATGTTCAATGACCTCTTCTTCTACTGGTTTAATCATAAGAAGTCTCCCTTTTCTACAGTGATGCTCGCGGCTCCACGGCTCATCGCGGTGCCAACATAACTCCTCCGTAGATCGCTCCTGAAGCTCTTCTCTTGTCATCATTTTTGGTGCAGGGACTCGGTTGATAGTAGGGGGGGTTGAGGGCTTCTGCATTGTAGGTTGAGAAGCGATCCTAGTCCTCTGAGCTTCATGGTTCAAACGCTCCTCTTGATGTCGTGCGAAAGAGATGGCTGCCATAAGCGTGTACGGTTGTCGTGCTTGAACTTCTCCCCGGATCTCCGGCTTCAAGCCCTCAATAAAGGTCCCCAATAGCTGTTTTTGAGACCAATCACGAGTTTGATTAGATAACCTTTCAAACCTTGTTTGGTACTCCTGAATAGTAGAGGTTTGTCGGATCTTTGCTAGTTGTTCGTCAATGTTCTTGTAATCGGTTTGTCTGAAGCGGATCAATAGTCCTTCTTTGAACTGTCGCCATAAGAGAACTCCATGAGTATATTTAAACCAGTAAAACCATTGTATGGCATCCCCTTCAAGATGTATAGCGCAATTTCTACCATAGATGCATCCGCAGTTTTATGATACCGAAAATATCGCTCCGCGCGCGAGATCCAACCAATCAGGTCTCCTTCTTCCCATCTAGGGAAGTCCACCCTCATTCGTGGATAGTTGAGATCAGTCATTGAACCTCTCCTCTCTTGGAAGTCATCTCTTCGGGCTTGGTGCGATTGGTTAGAGCTCTCTCCTTGATGTGATTTCTTCGAGCTTAGTGGTCGGCCCAAACTGAGTTCGGTAAAGAGAGTCCGAATCTTATCCTCTATTCGCGCCTCCAAGGCTTCGAATTTAGCATTGATTGCCTTCCTAGATGCCATAGAATATGCCTCCAAATCTGTGATGTTTAGATCTCTCTTTTGTTGTCGGGTTAAAGGCAAGTATAGGTTGAGAGAAGTGATGGTCGAAAGGGTTGGTGGATTGGTGGATGTAGGCTGCGGTTTAGGCTTGTTTTGTGGCAATTTTGGGTGTAGTTTGGTGGAGTTTTAGGGCTGTGGATGAAAGTTTTAGATTTGTGGTAGATGGCAGCAAAGGTTTGATAGAAATCAGTGGAAGTTTGCTGCAGAATTGTGTTGTCTTGTAAGAGCAGAATTGTCGTCGAAGAAACAACGGTTTCTCAACAAAATTTCCACAAAAAACTTGAGAGATTTGAGGAGGGAATTGATAGCAAAATTTCAGTGTATGTGACAGTAAGTATGTCCAATTTAATCAAGAAAATTTCGGCAGTATAAGAGCAAAGAAATTGGTGCAAGTTGCGATAGCAGAATTCTCGTCGAAAAATTTCAGCGGGTTGCGATGAAAATTTGCAGCAACACAAAATTGTTTTTAGAGATGAATTCCTCAATAGATCAATCTTAGATGGAAGCCAAGATGATCTATAAAGTGTAGAAGAAATTTCGTTCAAAAAAGATTACAAATAGATCGGTTAAGACAACAATATGCGGCTGAAATTTCCTGCAGCACAGATTTTCAAGTATAGCAGATTGGACGTAAAAGACTAGTGGTTTATATTGAGAATTTTTTGATAAAACCAAAAGGAAAACCTCTATTAGGAAGTATCAAATCTATCATAAAAATTTCATAGAGATTTGGACAGAAAAAACGTAGTAGCAAGATCAAACAAACTATGCTATGCGGCTGAAATTTTATAGTGCAGATTTTTAAGTATAGCAGATTAGACGTAAAAGATCAACGGTTTATATTAAGAATTTTTTAACAAAACCAAGGGGAAATATGCTATTAGGATGTGTCAAAGCTGTCATAAAAATTTCGTAGAGATTTGGATAGAAAAAATGCAGTAGCAAGATCAAATAGACTGTGTTATGCGGTTAGAATTCTACAATGTATCTTTCGTCGTAGAGATGAAAACTTTGCGACGAAAAGTTTATGCAGCAATATAGGAACAATTTTTTTTTTTGGATTTTGAATAAGGATAACTAAATTGCAGCAGCAGTAAGGTAGAAAACCAGAACCTATTGCAATTCACGGGGAGATCAAAAGATGATCTGCGATGGTGTAGATGACAACGGAATTTGGTGACGATCTTTTAAGCAATTATGGGAATTGCTTTGGGCGGCTGTGGAGGGATGATGGATGGCTGTGGAAAGGGCAGCAAGACGCCAAGAACGCTGCTCTGATACCAAGTGTTAGAACCCTTGCAGATTCTAAGCTTGGGGTTGATCTCTTTAGGGGATCGGCCTCTTGGAACTCTATAGGGGTTCCTTCCTCCAAGTTGCTGCTCAAAGGCTGCAGAAAAGATTCATCTATTGCCTATCAAAAGAGGATGAATACATGACTATTTATAGGGTGTCTAAATCCTAACTCCTAATAGGACTCCTACTCAAGACTCTTACTCAATTAAGACTTCTACTCAAGACTCCTAATAGGACTCCTACTCAAGACTCCTATTCCTTTACAACTCCTAATTCTTCTTTAAGAAATAACCTTCAAACCCTAGCCGGCCTCTTCACCTCTTTAATAAGGGTCGGCTTAGGTAGGTTTTACATGATTGCCCCTATCAATTAGGACTCTCCTAGCTAGAGTCCTAACAGTAAGATACTCTTTTCCCATTAGTATTGATACTTTTGAATGATCTTCCTCTTCTTCATCCTCTCTAATATGTTGAACATCACCTTTAGGTAAATCCTACAAAACTTATTCTTTTATGTCTTTCTCTAAGTCATATAAGCCAACAACTCTTTTTTACATTAGGTGGACACTTTTTGCATGCTAATGCATTATTGAAGGTCCTTGCTTGATGTTGCTTTGCACGAAAAATACCTCCCTTAGTAGTCTTCTCACAAAAAATACAAATTACTGCATTAGTATCTTTAGGATCCTTTAGATAGTTGTATTTACAACTAGGATCCTTTCTTGAGTGTTTTGATGAGTTTGAAATACTATGTACACTTGCTATTATTCTTGAAATATAAAAAGGATCAAATATTGAAGCAACATAAATTAAAAATATTAATAACAACATATGGTATGCTTGCAAGCTTATAACTATAGGATGCGAACTGTTATCTTCTAAGCATAGTGTTCTCAAAAGGGGCGAAATTTGAGGTGGATGCAAATTGCTAAGCAGTGTTTTTTTAACTATTGTTATGTTCCATACAACAAGGTTCGTGTATCGAGGTGTACCACTCGATACAGGTAGTATGTACCGATTCGATAGGGGATTGGTATAGGCAGTATATGTCGTTTATCAGTATGCCCTACCATATCATGTGTCAATATGTCAATATAGTTTGATATGTATTGTACCAATGGTCGTATATTGGTATGGATCGGTAAGGCAAACCATGCTACATAGTGTTCTATGTTGTGTTTTGATATCAATGTGATATATGTGGCTAAACATGTGTCTATTGATGGTGACCTACTCAAGACTCTTACTCAATAAGACTTCTACTCAAGACTCCTAATAGGACTCATACTCAAGACTCCTTCCTTTACAACTCCTAATTCTTCTTTAAGAAATAACCTTCAAACCCTAGCCGGCCTCTTCACCTCTTTAATAAGGGTCGGCTTAGGTAGGTTTTACATGATTGCCCCTATCAATTAGGACTCTCCTAGCTAGAGTCCTAACAGTAAGATACTCTTTTCCCATTAGTATTGATACTTTTGAATGATCTTCCTCTTCTTCATCCTCTCTAATATGTTGAACATCACCTTTAGGTAAACTCCTACAAAACTTATTCTTTTATGTCTTTCTCTAAGTCATATAAGCCAACAACTCTTTTTTTACATTAGGTGGACACTTTTTGCATGCTAATGCATTATTGAAGGTCCTTGCTTGATGTTGCTTTGCACGAAAAATACCTCCCTTAGTAGTCTTCTCACAAAAAATACAAATTACTGCATTAGTATCTTTAGGATCCTTTAGATAGTTGTATTTACAACTAGGATCCTTTCTTGAGTGTTTTGATGAGTTTGAAATACTATGTACACTTGCTATTATTCTTGAAATATAAAAAGGATCAAATATTGAAGCAACATAAATTAAAAATATGTTAATAACAACATATCATATGGTATGCTTGCAAGCTTATAACTATAGGATGCTAACTGTTATCTTCTAAGCATAGTGTTCTCAAAAGGGGCGAAATTTGAGGTGGATGCAAATTGCTAAGCAGTGTTTTTTTAACTATTGTTATGTTCCATACAACAAGGTTCGTTGTATCGAGGTGTACCACTCGATACAGGGTACGTATGTGAATAGGTTGTATCCTATGCTAAATAGTGCCAAAAAGGGGATTAATCAGTGCTAAACAATTCTAAATAAGGATTAACTAGAGCTAAACAACGTTAAAGAGGGATTGAAATAGTTATAAAGAGGGATTAACTTGTGCTAAACAACTTTAAAGAGGCACTAAGAAGAGGAAGTAATTGGCCTATGGAGGAGGTGGGCAAGGAGAGGGTGACGACAACAAAAGAAGCTTTGGACGAAGGCGGCGACAAAGGAGGAATCTTTGGACGAAGGTGGTGGCGGTGGAGGGAGCTTAGGATGAAGGCATCAACGTCGGAGGGAGCTTTGCACGAGGCATCGGTAGTAGAGGGATATTCGCATGAAAATAATGACGACGGAAGGGGCTACAGATGAAGGCAACGTCAACGGATGTACGGTTTAGGGTTTCAAAGCTAGGTCAGGCGCTGTGGGAGGTGGGGTTTAGTATTGGTGCTCCTCTTAGTTGGTTTGATTGAACCAATTTTCTTGTTAAATCAAACCAGGCACGAGCACAAGCCACCTTCACTCGGGTGCTTGCTCGAGGTTCTCGACGAGCCTGATGCTTCGGTTCAGTAAAGTGCGTCGTTCAAAAATTGTGTGAGTTGCTCGGGCCTCGCCTTGCCCGAGTGCTTAGGTGATCACTCGGGCGCTTATTAACAACATTGCATGGAGTAAGGGTTCTTTCATGTAGAAGAGGCAAAGAGACTTGGATTTAAGTTGGCAAAGAGTTCAAGCCGTATGAAGGTAGACAATTCGAAGATGGAGCCTATTTCTAGATTGGTAAAGGGAGTTAACATTCAGATTAGAGATTGGATTGGGAGCACGAATATCATGCAACTTCACTTGGATGATTTTTATGTTGTTTTTAGGTTGGAGTTTCTGTAGGAGGTGAAAGTAGTACCCATGCCATTCTTGAATTTTCCTTTTTCTAATGGATGGTGACTCCATGCATTGTGGCACTTTTGAAGAGATTTTCGAAGGACACACATATGCTCTTAGAAAGAATCGAGGTGGGAAGACCTATGTCATCCCATAGTAATGTAGTTAGAGTCATAAGGCTTCAGTGGAGGCCAAGAGTCCATCGAGATGAACGCTTTTAAAGAATATGGTAGTGTCCTAACAACTTTGTTGCCAAAGCCCTTTCTATGAAGATACAAGGTGGAATAATAGTTCAAACTCAATAAAGAAGTTAAATATCCAGTCAATCGTCCACATTGGGCATCATTTCCGGAGTAAAGGAATCTTAAGGACCTCTCAAACAAACTACTGGATGACGGATTGTTCCAAAGCTTATCTTTGCTCGTGAGTGTCTTGGTGCTTTCGAGGGACAAGACCAGGAGAGCGATTGTTAATGCCAAGTAAATAGTTGAAGAATCAAAGTTGTCGAAGGCCATGTAACAAGGATGGCGGTGACCACATGCAGTCTGTTTAGCGAAAGATCAGACGAGAAATGCTTCCTAAGTTATAGAGTGTGTAGAAGTAACTGATCAATAGAGGCAAGACATTGCAACAAACTTGAATCTAGGATGGATTTAACTACTAAAAAAGAATTTGGTATAAAAAGCGTCGGGCAGATGGCCATGAACATGATAGGGTGAGGCATGGTACCGCAGTGACAGGTCTTCCGAGCACTAACCAAACTTGTGCTCTGGAGAGTAGATTACAATTTCGACTGCAAATGCGGTTTGGACGATCCCAAAGGCGTAGCCAAAGTTATAACATAAACATTCTACAAGGGTGAAACTCGACTCAAGTTTGAAACAACACTTCCAAGACTTTAGAATTGCGATGACAAAGAGTGGGTAAAGTCAAGTAACCAGCTCAGAGCAAGGAGTACAACTCGAGGAGTTTGAGTAAAGCCAATCAAAGTAACCCAACTCTCCTCACCTATGCAATGGACCTCTACAACAATTGGAAGTCCCTTAAAATGAAAGATGCAAGGAGCAAACTTCATGGGAGAAGGTTGTAGACTCTAAGTTCTGTGACATAACGTTGGTGAAGCTCCAACCAGCAACAATCAAGCTCTTGTTGTGTGACACATCTAAGGTGCTTAAACACAAGCATAAGGTCTCATCTCTTGCCAACCAACATATCCAAAGGATTCAGTAGGAAGTGTTCCAACTCAGCAAACTTTCCTAGCTGAACCAACTTAGTGATGAGTTGCAACGAAGTAGGCGGATCGAAGTCGACAACTCAAAAGAAGCTAGGAAACAAGTCGCGATTATGGACGATCAATTTTCAACATACAAGAAGGTTTCTGATGAGAGCATTGAAGGAAAGTGGGGGAGACTTTCATGGAATAATATAGTCAAAGTGTTTGATGCTTGTCCATGATGGTTTTTAATTCTTGTTTTCTATCATTTTCTGGTGTTTTCGAGTGTTTTCTCAAAGGCAACATGTACGAGGCGTAATTTACAACTATTAGCCTCATTTTTGTTTGTTGTTAATGTTTTTGTTTTGTGATTTTATCATGTAAAACTTGAAAATGTTTCTAGTTGCACGATGTCGTGCAAAGGGGAAAATAGCCCAAAACAACCTTGTTCTCAAGTGCCATAGGTTGATTTCTGGTTGATGACTATACAATGCGAAATATAGCCATCTCAGCACCATGTAATCCCTTAGGTGGCATCGGTGCAGATGTGGCCTTGGGTATATCTTTGAGGGGTGATGCAACGTCTTTAATATGTTCGCTTTCTATTGGACAAAGTGCCATGTAAACATTGGGCCTACATCTACCTTCAAAACCCCTTTATGTGCTCCTTCAGCTTGTTTTCGATATCCTTTGGTGCCAAATAAAAGTTGGTTGTTTTTTGTTGCTTATGGTCTCAATTATCTTATCCTTTTTGTGTGCGATGGTAGCATAGTATTTGCATGTTTGCCTTTTAACCTTTCCTTATTTGTGCAGGTCCTTTGTGGACTGTATAAGGTTAAGGTCTAGGCTGACTCTTGCGGACGAGTATTATTTAGGCACTATATGCCTTTGGCAATCTTAGCTAAGGACGTGACAATAGGTGGTACCGCCATTATAATTGTTGGGTGTCAGTGATGCTCGGTTGACCCAGACAGTACCACTAACCCTAGGCAATGTTAGGCCCAATTTGAAGTCTAATGTCAGTAAACGGATAGGCTCTGTTTCATCCCAATTCAACCCAAAATGACTTTGACCAAGACAATTTCTTATCCATGGTTCATTCGGCACATTATCAAAACTTTCGACATGTTGTCACAACTTTCGACACATCATCATCACGTCCAACACGTCATCCTATCCTTCAACATGATGTTCGATTTCTGGCACGTCAACTAATCCTTCATATTGACGTCTAATTTCTTGGCTCAATGATCTTTTAACATAATCGATTCTTTAGATCAACGTTCGACTCGGCTCGGTGATCTTTCGGCACGATGACCAATTTTCTCCATCCGATGTTTGATTTTTTGGCAGTCTAAATCCTTAGTCGAAGTGTATTTTGTGTCACTGATCTTAAGAACAAATTAGTTCCTCAAATTCATTAATTGAATTCATAGTCAGAATCCAGAATTCAACGTACATGATATCTGAAGCTTTCATGGTCTTGCCTCTTTTATGATCGATTTATAAAAGTATTCAGTTTTATTGTGACTTTAATCACTGAATGCTTACAAGGATATAGTTTCAAATAGGCAAATGAGGCCCAGAAGAGCTTTGAGATTCTAAAAAACAAGATAATTGAAGCTCCTATTCTAAGGCCAAGGTTTGCAATTTTGGTCTGTACCGATGTATCGAGCCTTGCTCGGTACGGGATGTACAGAAGTGTACCAACGGTTTGCTAGGGTGTATCGAGCGATACGCCTAAAATAGCTAAAAGGTCAGTAATGGTCAAAATCGACCGTTATCACCTGGTATAGGTTGGTAACGTTTGAAATTGATTGGTCCTGGCTAGTACAAGTCGGTAATGATCGAAATTTCGATCATTACCACCCGATACAACCCTGTATTGCTCGATACGGAGCTAAAAATTTGCTACTGCTTGGTAGCGAGCGGTCTGCGTGCCAAGAGGCTCTCGGACCGATACATACCGCCCGTACCGGGCGGTACACATCGAAATTAAAAACCATGCCTAAGACTACTAAATTTTGACTAAGTTTTCAAAGTTGAGTACAATGCTTCCAACATGGGAATTAGTGCTATTCTTTGTCAAGATGGTAAACGAGTTGCCTTATTTGGTGAAAAGTTGAATGATTCTCGCAAGAATTACTCTACTTATGATAAGGAATTCTATATGATCTACCAAGCTTTTAAATCATTAGAATCATTACCTACTTCCAAAACTATTTGTGCTTTACGTTGATAATGAAGTTTTGAAATACCTCGATAGCCAACAAAAACATAGCAGGTGACATGCTACATGGGTTGAGTTTTTACAAGCCTATAATTTTATTATAAACTATAAGTCTGATGTTGAAAATATTGTTACTGCAAGCAGAAAATACTCGTTCAAATGCAAGTAAAGGTAATGGGATTTGAAATTCTAAGAGAGTTTTATAAAGATGGTCCTTATTTTAAGGAAATTTTGGAAAAGTGTGAAAGTTGCTGCCATAATCATTTTCTACTTCGTGATGATTATTTTTTCAAGGTTAATCATTTTGAAGGTCACTTTGGAAGGGACAAAACTATAACACTTGAACTGGAAAATTTTTATTGCAAAAAAATGAACAAATATGTGAGAAGATATATAGAACATTACAAAATATGTCATATTATAAAAAGCCAAGTCATAAGTAAAATCAAGGTTTTTACACTCGACTAACTATTGCTAATACTCCTTGGGAGGATGTTAGTTGCGATTTTGTTGTAGTTCTACCTAGAACCACAAAGGAACAAATATTCTATCATTTTGTTCCTTGCCACAAAACATCTGTTACATCTTTCTTATATTGCTGGCTTATATTTTCATGAAATTATGAAACTCCATGGTATTTCTAAATCAATTATTTCTGATAGAGTTTCAAACTTCTTGAGTCATTTTTGGCATACTCTGTATTCTTTAGTGTAGATTAGGAAGAGATCTTCTTTCCATATACAAGCTGACAGACAATCTTTTAAGAAGTCAATTGAAGTATGGAAAATCTTTTAAGAAACTATGTGGGCAAAAACATTCATCAGTGGAATCTTATTTTTGCTTAACTTAAATTTGCATATAATCCTCTGCTAGCCAAACTATTGGTTGTAGTCCATTTCAAGGTATGTATGACCAAAATCTTATAAGTCCTTTGGATTTGGTTCCTCTTCCCATTGATCATCATTTTAATGGAGATTTAGAGGAACAAGTAAAGATCATCAAAATGTTACATGAAAAAGTTTGAGAAAAGATTCTTAATCAAAATTAGAAGTACATGAAGAAAAGTTTGAGACAAGATTTTTTAGCAAAATGAGTTGTACAAGTTGTACAAGAAGAAAGCTAACAAGCATCAAAAGCATGTTGAATTTCAAGGAGACTTAGTTTAGGTTTATCTTCTAAAGGAATGGTTTCCTCAAGGAAAGTATAGGAAACTTCATCCTAGAGCTAATGGACTTTTCAAAGTTCTACAGTGTATTGGTAAAAATGCATACAAAGTTGATCTTCCTCGTAGTTACGGTATCTCAAATACTTTTAATGTTGCTGATCCTTTACCATGGTGAGAACAATAGTCTAGGTCTCGAGAATGAGTCTTATTCAATCAGGGGAGATTGACCTAGGAGTGTCTTCGAACTCTAAATCGAAAGAAGTCAAGATAGTCACACTAGTTTCTTAGCTTTCCAATAAATTAGAATTTTAATACTTATTTTACAATAATTATGAGATGAATTTTGAGACATTTATGACTTGAATTATACATCATTGGAAAGGTTATTGAGTTAGGAAACCAAGACATTTTACAGAATTTGATTTGAAGTTATCCAGAGAAAGTTATTTTCTCTCTACAATGCACCCGATGACTATTCTACTGAGAGCTAAAGAAAGTTCGTCTTACCTTTTGGAGTTCCAAGATAGCTTTTATGATCACCATGGTTGGAGAGTTGTTCCAAGCCTATCACCATATATATATATATATATGTACATGTACATATGTTTATATATATGTACATGTATATATGTATATATATGCAAGGTTCGAAATACCGTACCATACCAACGTTTCGATGTTCGCTCGGTACGGTATGGAACGGTATACCGAGCGGTATATCGTTCGGTATATATATATAAATTAATATATATATAAAAGATTATATATATATATTTATATATATGTATTTTTTATTTAAAAGCCGACGTCGCATCGCCTCGGCGACGACGCCTTTTCCTTCCCCACGCGGGGCGACGCGAAGTCGTCGAGTTTATTTAAATAAATAAATAAATAAATAAATACATATATATATATATATATGTATGTATGTATGTATATATGTATGTATACGAAATAGGCGCCTCGGCGACGTCGTCGAAAAAGGCGACGTCACCGAGCCTTTTTCTAAAATATTTATATATAAATATAAATAAATAAATATATATATATATATACGTATATATTATTTTATTTTATTATTATTATTCGTTCTGCTCGGTAGCAGGCGGTCCGCGTACCGGTATACCGTTGGACCGGTACGTACCGCTCGTACCAGGCGGTATTATTCGGTATTGCCTACCTTATATATATGTACATATACATATACACATATATACACACACACACACACACACACACACACACACATATATATATATATATATACATGTAATGTCTTGTAAGCCTTGGAGGCATAGAGTGTTTTAAATACAAGTCTTGTTTCTTGAGAGGGGCTGTCCTTGTCGTACAAAGTTCTATCTCTTTTTGTGGATTCCTTAGAGATGAGTTCCTAAACACTGCATTCCTAGTTAGACTCTTTAGGTGGTGATATCTGTATCCCTTGGGTGTTTCACTTAGGTGGTGAGTTTGTTTATCTAGTGTTTCAATCTATTCCACTTTTTTTTTTCTCTATCCCGATGTCAGTTTTTTTCAACTGTCTTTTCTGCAAAGCTAAGTGGTGAAGAAGAGATTCAATCTTAGAACCTTGCTGTCAACCATTAAGGTTTTTACAAGATAAACTAGCTAATATACTAACAAATTTATAAGATGAGGTTTCAAACCCTTAATTTTTGATGAATGGATTTGATACGCAGAAACTTGTTGGGTGAGGTTTCGAATCCTCAACCTTTTTCTTTCACTTTGTTTAAGCATGAGTGTTGTTACAACAAAGAGGAAGATGACTTCAGTCCAAGTGTTGTCACAACAAAGAGAAGGAGGACTGTTTCTGTCCATCTGTAGAGGGATTGCTTCCATCCATGGATAAAAGGCTGGCACTAACATGCAGGCCAGAGTAATCAAGCATAGGATAATCCTCTTAAACCCTAGCTCATTAACCACATCTGCTTAATCACACAAGTAAACATCTCAACATTAATAAGTCTTATATCTCATTACAACTCATACATTAGGCTAAGCCAAATCAACTTGTCATGAACTTTTTCAAATGTGTTTTGAAGTTCAAAGTATACTAAATAAAAAGTAAATTTGTATGTAACAATCTGATTAATTTTCCATCACAAAGTGTTAAGCACCAAGCTCCTACTAACAATATAATATATCATAGGGTGCTCTAAAAATCATACGAAGTACAGAACAAAATTCATAATAATTTCTTGGTCCTAAAACAAATTTCCAAGACCTGAACAAATGACTTAAATTATATACATCAAGGACGAAAGAACATGCAATCAATTGACCAACTGGTCTACCAACTCACATTGTACAAACAGTGTCACCAACATCTTCTTGCTATGATGATGTCACTATCTCACGAGTCTCATGGTCTTTCATGTTACTGAGAGAAGACATATTACATATCAATGTGATAAACATAACTGAAGTTGATGGAGTCTAAGAGAAAATGCAGTTAATTAGTTAGATCAGTGGCAATGTATAGAAAAGGGAGATCCAGTTATCAATGTAAGGCTCTGTTTCTTTGAAATTTTCCTTCTTTATCCAACTCTTGGAACAATTGTGGATCCCCATCACGGAGGATAGATGATAACTGAGGGAAAGGACAAGTTGCACAATAAGATTTTGGAGAAAGATAAGGTGTGAGACAAGCATACCATTGGGGAGAATATTTTGGGAAGTTAAAGGAGAGGGTCTCAAAATAACTTGTCCTCTTGTATACCCAAAAAAAGGAAATTGCTGGTAGCAAAATTGGTGCTAACATCCCATAGTTGCATATTGAAGCATATTTGGTTGGGTTGTCAAACAGATTGGCTGAGGTTTATATTGTTCATCACATATGTTGACAACTTTCAATTGTTCTTGATTTTTTTTCAAAAAAAAAAACTGTCCTTGAATTTAACTTATCAAGAAATTATTTAGATTTCTCTTCAGAATCATTGTGGAAAGAATCTGAATCAAACAATATCCTTTTCTCCCTTGTTATTATAGTTGTCTATCTGGAAACTGTTTGTTTTTTTCCTAAATTTCAAGGAACCTCCTTTTGACAATTCACTATGCCTGTACTTCTAGTTCAAACATGATTGACTTCCATGAGGACAGTCCCTGTTAGATAAGCTAGCATTTCTCTGGACATTCATTCTTCAAGATCTTCCTTTATGGCCAGAAGTTGGCAGTTGCCTTTGGGGTGTTCAGATTTGGTGGATATGATTTTCAAGACATGTACACATGTAGAAGAGTTGAGTCATTACTTCAGGTTGGTTGATGTTTCTGCTTATTGATTGCTATCATGTAACTGATTAGAATTTTCTTGTATTATAATGCATCTAAACTAGGGAAGTTAGTTCAGGAGCACATTGTGCTTATGCTTGTGAAAAGTAGTTATTATTATATCAGAATTTCTCTTGTTTAGTCAACATCCATTGTTGTGGCTAGTATATATACTAAGATCTTTTGGCTATAGCCTAAGATCTGTTTTCTCTTGACTTTCCATCACATATTATATGCTACTAATCTGACTGAGCTGCTTAAGCTTTACATCTCTTGTGCTTCACTAGAAGATTCTTGACTCTGATTCTTTATTATGATCAAGATGTGATATTTTTTGTTTGTTAAATTTTTGCAGCACTTATGAAGTTGCTACTGCTTGTGCCTTAGCTATCAAAGCAGACAAACTGATCTGTATTACGGATGGTCAGATTCTTAATGAACAGGGACGGCCTATTCGTTTTTTAACCCTTCAAGATGCAGATATGTTGATTAGAAAACTCGCTAAGCAAAGTGAA
This sequence comes from Musa balbisiana, assembly GCA_004837865.1. Classification (NCBI taxonomy): domain Eukaryota; kingdom Viridiplantae; phylum Streptophyta; class Magnoliopsida; order Zingiberales; family Musaceae; genus Musa; species Musa balbisiana. The sequence continues at coordinate 19,423,690 of CM017192.1, forward strand.
ATAGCTGCAAACTATGTCAAGGTTGTAGGTGAAGAAGCCATTCCTTCCAAATGCTATATTGATTCACACGAAGATGGCAATCTGCCATGGGATGAAAAAGGTTATAAAGGAAGGTGCAATGCAATGTTTCAGAATGGTGTTGGTTTTGACAATGGAAATGGTCTATGGTGTGGAAAACAAGGATTTGCCATATAAGCCTAGGTCCATGACATGCTTGAAGCATATGCACCATAATATTTCATACATGAAAAACACTTGCAAGGTTCTCATGTATGATTCATATTTTCTTGTTGCTCTCATGTAAGATATAACCATGTCTATCAACCATCAATCTGATTCCAGTGTATCGCAGTTGTTAAGTTACTAATTAGAACCCTTCCTTAAGTGATTCCTTGATGAAAAATGAGCTTTGAGATCATGAAAATTGTTCAATGATGGATTGGGTTACGTTATTTTTTATGTCTCTATGCTGGTATTCAATATGATATTTTGTATTTGTAGGTTGGAGTTCAAAGAGTTCATATAATAGATGGTACACTTGGTGGGGCCTTGCTGCTAGAATTATTTACAAGAGATGGTGTGGGGACAATGGTGGCTAGGTGTGTATGCCTCCTGCCAATCCATTTAAGTGACATTTTGCTGGAATACCAACATAATAATTTGGAGATTATTGATTGATTTAAGTGGTTTCGGCTTAAATTTTTGGCTTTTTAGATAGAGTTAATGGTTTATTCTAACAAACATACTTATTATGATCATATTTCTGGAAATCTGAGACATTTAGGCACGATCAAAATTATGTAGGTGAATTCTATCTATTTATCATTCTCTAAGGACCTAGGCTCCATTGAGATTTAGTATATGGATACAGTTGGCAGTGTTATGTGGTAAGGGTAGGTCAATGCAGATATGGATTAATAAAAAGACCATCTTGCCTTTCTGCTTGATTACTGAAACAGAAGCGTGGTGGGACTGAAAATCTTAATTTTCATTTGCCTTGTTAAGTTTCCAGAGCAGCTTGACATTTTGTTTGAAGATTCTATTGACTGCTAATTGACACCAATGCAGTGGGTTTTAGGGTGAAAAATTATAAGCCTAATATTGCCATTCGTTCATCACATTAATTGACTCTCATGAAGTTGATTTTGGACAAAAAAGTTTACTTTTGTCTCTCATTTATATGCTTGTTTTGTTCATAAGGCTCCAACTTTTGTGCATCTGATGGTGACAACCTAAATTATTTTAACCAAGTTTTTAACATCTAAAAACTTGATCTGCTTTCTGAGTTAAGGGGGATGACTTGATTCATGAAAAGGTTTTGTCTAGTTTAAGAGACTAATTGACTTCTGAATCCTTTAATGAATTATTTCAGTGATGTTTACGAGGGAACACGATCAGCTAGAGCAGCAGATCTTCCAGGCATTAGAAGAGTTATTCAACCTTTAGAAGAATCTGGTGCACTGATTCGGAGGACTAATGAAGAGGTTTACTGTGTCTTCTCTTTTTCTTCAATAATAGTAATGCTAAATAGTTGAGTTACACATCTTTCATATCCTTCATACCTCTTGTTTGTGTACATAAAAAGAAAATTTCTGGCACCTAATGTATTAAAGTTAGCAATAAAGTTGTAGTGCTTTTAACATGATTTACGTCCTCAGCTTCTCAAACAGTTGGATTCATTTATGGTCGTGGAAAGAGATGGTTCAATCATTGCTTGTGCTGCCCTTATCCCCTTTTTTGATAATAATTGTGGAGAAGTTGCTTCTATTGCGGTGTCCCCAGAATGCCGTGGACAAGGACAGGGGGATAAACTGTTAGGTACGCTTCGTTGTGCTTGCTGTAGTTTCAAAAGAATATGACTCATTCTTATATTTGATGATCAAAGTTAAGGCCATGGACTTGAGTTACTTTAAAATTGAATGAGAACAGTGGACCCACATAAATTAGGATATAATTTAACAGCTGTTATTTCATCTTTTATGCTTTTTTTATCTGAAAGTTGGAACCATTAGAATGTGACTGAGGAGAAAAGAAGATGAGATCTATTCAGTGCACTTTTGGTTCATGTAATGTGGATTAATAATCAGCCTTACATCATTGCTATTTAGCCTGCTTGATTATCATATTGTCAGTTCTCCCAAATGGACCAAATTTTATATTAAGAAAGCATTTTTCATCATTTTTGTAATTTGTATAAAGTTATTCTTTGGTCCTTTTCCATCTTAGGCAGCATTTTTCACTTCTATAGACGATCATCACATCAGTTATTGAATCCCAAATGCAACTTGAGTCCCCCTCATGCCAACTTTAGTACAGTTAGCTGCATCAATTTTTGAGTTAAATTCCTGGCTTATGAGATCCATTATAAGTCATGGTTCACTTTATTCTCTATCTGTCTAGGCCTTGGACAAAATTGGTATCAACAAAACATTTTTTGAGTTTTGGCCTTCTGTGTTATCTTATGATTACCCCCTTAAGTTCCTATGACTGTATTTTCTGATATATCTTTACATTTATCTACTTTGCCATTTTGCTCTAATCCTTCTGTGATCTCCTGGTAGTAGGTGATGCATAAAAAGCAATATGATGTGGATAATTTATTGATCTCATTTGACAAGAGAGGTACTGAGGAGGTTTATTGAAGTTGAAAATAAATGATCCAATAACATGACCAGGTCCAACTCTATTTTTGGTTGTAACAAGTCACAAAGAGAGTTAAACAAAGTCATTTTCAGGATTGTTTTGTCATTTGAGTGCTAAAAAACATGTGCCAATTTAATGAGGTAACCCTGATGCTAGTGATTAATCAGCCAATGTGATTTTCCCTTTTTCTAGCTTATATTCCCACATTTACGTTTATTTGCATATAAACCCCATCTGTTTGGCATTTCAGAGAACTTAGATATATGTGCAAGTTGATTAGCTTTTCCTTTAGCTCACAAATAGGTTCCTGCTGTCAGTTAGGGCCAACAGTATTTGTTCATTGTTTTCGTTTTGTATCTAATTTGATAATAAAATAACCGAATTACCCTCTTCATTCTTCTCTTCATCCTATAAACTCATCATCATTAGTGGTGGTGGGGTACTGCTATCGTAGTGATAGAGGAACAATGATGTAGGCTTGATGGTGGCAGCAGTGAAATAGAAAGCATATAGTCATGGTAGGGGCATGGTTGGCCAATGAGAGATAGCGGACACGGCAATCATGGTGATGGCAGTAGCGCAACCATGATGCTCTGGAGATATATGAGGGTGATGTGAAGTTGGTATTGGTGGTGACACACTTCAGGATGGTGGCATTAAGTCTGGTTGTGGAGGCAGTGACAGTGGATGGTTGCTGCTGGAGTATGAAAAGAAATTCATTTTTCTTAACATCTAAATAAATTAACGAAGAAAGATAAACTGTATCATTCTTCACTTGCTGCACAATTTTGTCGAAGACACTGGACAAAAGCAGGATAGTGCGAGTATTAAGGCTTTACTTATGGATTAATTTGCAGACTTCATTGAGAAGAAGGCATCACTGCTCAGACTAGAGAAACTTTTCCTGCTTACAACTCGTGCTGCAGACTGGTATGTAATGCATTTGATGGCATATGCATTTAATTCTGTACCACTTGACAACCATGTACTTGTAAATGTTAAGACCAAGTATCACATCATTATGTTACCCCCTGCAAGCTGGCAAGTATTATGCTGCTAGTGCACTGGAGCTGGGCAATAATGCTTGATGGTTGCTACTTACCATTTTAAATGATATCAGATATGTGATTTCTCTGCATTGCTGGAAGTATACAGTATGGCAATCCTTGATCCAAGCTGATCTATTTATACTTCTAGTTTTAAAAAATCATAAATGGATAGTTTTGATGCCTTGGACCAGAGAACTTTTTGTGCGAACTTGTGCTGCATGCAATATCTTTATGGTACAGACATTTGCTTTTACAACTTCTAATGACCATGAAACTATTTAATAGTCAACCTGTCATATGGATATATCTAATTTTGTCTTGGTTATCATGAAATTTTATTTGAAATGTTCAGTATTTCTGTCTGGAAGTGAGAACTAATGTTTTCTGTGCTACAACTGAGAAAGGCTTACTAGCTGGTCTAGGTCTATGCCATCTTTTTAGTCTTTACACAATCTTGGAGTACTTTGTCGTAAGAGCTTAATGATAATTCAATAAAGATGAATGTATGGATTAGTTTCTATAAGATTAATCAATGGAAAAATCAGATTAATTTCCTAGGAAAACACCTGAAACTGGATACTTGAAGCTCATAACTTATTGATCATACCAACAAGCCAACAAAATTATGAAAACTCTTGCATAGCATTTTATACAAAAAATTTCATCTTTAAAATCTAATTTCAAACTGGCATACAATGATATCAACTCCTTTTGTTCTTATTCCTTGATATGCTGGGCAAAACCCATTTATGAAAATATGCTAGCAAAAGTGATAAATAATTATAAGTTTATAACCAGGTGTGATCAAATTATACCTTGGAATTAACATGGGAGAGCTTCTAGTCGAAAACATACAATAAGACAGACATATAGGGAAATAAAATGAAATTTTTATAGTTGTATGTTGCAGTTTCCTATGTAATTGGATAAGTGGTACTTGTCACCAAGTGATAAGCATAGCAAATTATGCAAGCACTTCTAATTTTAGGAGGGTCTGATCTGCAACATGATGAACATATTTAGGTACGATAAATGTTGCTTTTTTAGTTATGTTTTTATCATTCTAGTACTTCTCTTATTTGCTTTAGCAAATTATGATCCTTCTTTGAATTTGTCAGCTATTGCACTAAAGCAATTGGAAGATTTTGTGTAGAAACTAATAGAGGACCAGCTGCATAGTTTTGGGCTTTTGCAATGAAGATCTGACATCCACTTTAAAGGGCAAATTTGTTGTGGATATTAAGAGAAAGATTAAAAGAATGCTTTAGTAGAATTCAAGAAACATTTGAAAGGGAAAAAAACAGTCATATTATGGAATTTGATATGACCCTTGAATTAAAAAATAAAAAATAAACAATAAACAATAAAAAAAGATGTGACACTTGAATAATCATATTGAAGGGAATTATTGGCTCCAATATTTTGATCGTGCTCTGTTGGTTATGGCTATGAACATGGTGGGATTAAGCAATATCTCTTTGTTAAACTAAGTGATCATTGTCTGAGAATCATCTAACAAAAATCTGTGGCAGCAAAGTTATAAATGCATTTTTGTTTGATAAATTATATATAAGCAGATTAATCAAGTACTGGTAATTGAAGATATGTAATTGAATTTGTCATATGGTCAATGGAAAGTTCTTATGATTCATGGTTTCTCTTTTTCACCATGACTGAAGTTCCAGAAGATGGTTTGTTTTTCATGTGGAAATGTTTCAGAGGAGAATTTAAAACACAGTGCAATAACCTGCATAAAACAAAAATGTTCCAGAATATATTGTTCCAGAAGATAGTGGATTGCGTTAACTTTCTAGAAAAGCATAATGCACTTACACTTGAAATAATGGTTGCTAGTTACTGCTTAGGGGTCACTATCAAGGAAGGTAAGATCTCTTGGAGTCCAGAAGGAAAAACACAAAATCTTTGGTTCCACTTCTTTGCAATAGACCTGCATATGAGCACATGCATTATCTTGATGACTATTTGTTATATTCCTAAGAGCTTGTTTGATGAATCATACTTAAAGAAAGGCCTTCTTGTTTCTTGTTAAGACAATATAGGTTTTGCTGGCTTGATGTTCTTTTATGAACTCCTATCCTTTTTGTTCATTATAGGTTTGTGAGACGTGGCTTCACAGAGTGTTCTATTGAGTCCATTCCAGCAGAGAGGAGGAAACAAATTAATCTATCACGTGGATCAAAATACTACATGAAGAAGCTACAAATGGAGGAAGGTGGTATTAGCATAAACAAAATTGCTTCAGGTAGTAGATAGCTTGTATTTTTCTTGCTATGTTTGCTAAGTTATTTGGCTATATTAGTTCATAATTGTCTGGTGTTGTATTAAGCATATTGTTCGTTGTTTAGTAAAGCACAAACTGGGAGGCATAATTATGGCCGATGTGATCAGGGAATTATCCAATAGTCTTGATCTTGCGGATATCATATCTGATCTAAATAATATCATCCACACCCTATTCGAGCGCAGGTTGTTAGCTTTGACGCCTCCGGATATATTATATTTGTACACAACAGATAAGTGGGTGTGGCAAATCTAATGGTTCGCAAGCCTACAATATATTATTACAAGTAGCTCAAGCTCTTTAGATAATTTCCCTATGTGATTTTTTTGTCATATGTTTAAACCATCACTCTGCTGACTTGGTGATAATTAAATATTTATTTTGTTGATCAAGTGCCGACGTGAAGCATATGATAGAGTAGCTGATTTGATTGAGCATATTTTTTTCCATCCTCAATCAATATGTGATTTGAGGATCGATCATAGATTTGAGTAGTTGATCTGATTGTGTGATTTGAGTGATTCATTGAGGAATTTTTTTTTTTCAAAATTTATATAAATACTTATTACCTCAATGAATAAAATTTATCCATTTCATAGCATATTTTTCAATTTTACATGGCAAAATCTTTCTTTCCTGGCCATCTAATGATGGTAGTCACTCATCTCTACTAATCTGTCGTTGGTTTTCTTTGAGCATCCTTTTTTGCTTGGTGATAGTCTCTACTCATAGCCGTGGCTGATCTAATCGGTGAACTTCAAGCCACCAACGACATCATCGTTGAAGCAAATATAATGATTAGTTTGGATCGTTCTTTAGGCTTTTGAATCGAGGTGGATGAAGGTGTTTTCATAGAGGACCTGATCGTTCTTCATCCGTTGTCCTAAGTGTTGTTGCCAATGAGCTCACCTTTGTTGCCATCCCCACGTCTTCCTCATTGACGGATTATAGAAGGTGGACTTTAACCTACCACAGTTGTTGTGGTACCTCTCCTTCATAGTTGTTCCTTATAATGTCGAACTCCTATCATTGTTGATTTCCTCTTCTACCAAGCAGTCTTCACTGATCCTCTATTGCTACTCTATTGATCTATCACCAATCGGCAGACTTCAAGCCACCACGATCGCCCATCATAGACTTTCCTATTTTAGACTTTGCTACCTCTTTTAGATTATTGTTGATTTGCATCGAGTGATCGCTCCTCTCTATGATCGCTTGCTTCGATAGTCTCCTTACGCCAATAGCCTCATGTCATTGTAGCCTACCACCAACCTCTTGTTGCTACTACTCTTTCGGTAGCCTACCACCAACCTCTTGTTGCTACTACTCTTTCGGTAGCCTCCTCTTATGGGTCAACTTGTTGTTGCCACCATCCTTCTATTGCTACTGTCATCCATCGATCATGGGTCGACCTCTATCGAGTTCTCTAGTGCCCAAGTTGCATAATAAGAAGTTGACCACCCGCTGCCTCCTCTTAACTCTCTCGTCCTCGGAGGCGTATAGTGTCGTCAAATTCGACGACCCTCCTGATGTTCACAGTGCTCTAGAAATCAAGTTGACGGACTTCAATTAGATCATAGCATTCGGTTGCCAGCTTGATCCACCAGATCAATGCATATTCTTAGTATGTCCTTCTCATCTACATTTGACGATCTAATTATTATTCCTACAAGAAACAATAATTCTTCTCAACATACAAGACTTATACCCATCAATGTTGCAATTCTAATCCCCATCTTAGCGAGCATAATTCTTCAATCTTTTTTTTGGATATGATCTATTAAGCTATATCGATGGCTCTTTAAATTATCTATTAGAAAAGATCCAAATACCAGGAGAATCCAATCGAATAACAAATATTGATCATAAGTTATGGCTACGATAGGATCAACTTATTGTACAAGTAATTAAAGCCTTAGTTGGTAGCTCAATAGCACCACTGATATCTTCGTGCAACACTACAGTAGAAGCATGGTCAAAGTTACAATCTACCTCCACTAATCGCTCTTGCACTCGTATGCTAAGTCTCTTATCTACCCTGATAAAAACAATACAAAAGAGAAGAATTATTACTAATTATTTGTAAAATATAAAAGTTATTATAGATGATTTGGTTTTAATATGTCATATCTTGAGTGATGAAGAAATCATTGTTTATTCTCTCAATGGCCTAAAACAAATATAAAGAACTAGCAGCAACAATTTGGGCATAGAGACTCACCAATGTTATTTGAAGAACTATATTACAAGTTAATTGATCATAAAACATATCTGAAAAGAGAAGAGAGGATGATATGACCAACTATCACAACTCAATTTAGTCAAAATTTTTTTAAAAAATAATTAAAGTAATAAGAATTTCAATAAAGGACTGAACAAGATATTTCCTGACAACATGGGTAACACATAGAGCTATCATCCTCCATTACATTATCAACTCTTCAATCATGGTAGTAACTTCAATCCAAACAACTTAGGAAACAACTTATACTATAATTATCAACAGCTTTGGTGTCCCGATAATAATAATCAGCAATAAGTCAACTGCCAGCTCTGTGACAAATTACATAGATTTGAAAACTTCGTTTGACAAAAATGATAATGAAAGCATGCTTAACTTAGAGTAAGTGAACTAGGTAATTAACTTAGAATGTAATAGCAATGAAATACAAAAATAAAGTGCAAACTAGATTTATAGTGGTTCGATCATCGTGACTTACATACACTCCCGATTCCTCCTCCGTTGAGGCTATCGGCGTCTACTAACGATCTTCCTTCAATAGATGAAGACCAACTACCCTCTTACAACTCTTTCTTCTTTTCACAGGTTTAGGAGACAACCTTTATAAGCCACTCACCCCTCTTTTAAACTGAAATCAACACTTAGAGCTAGAGGAGGGGAATTCTTATAAGATTACAATAGCATTTTTCCCAATTTTTGTTCTCAATTGATGTGTTAATCGAGCAGGGATGAGTGAGGTATTTATAGGCCCCAAATAGATTCAAATTTGAGCCAAAATAATTTCATCCCAAGTTTTTGGGGTAACTAGCGGTACCACCGCTAGTACTGGGTGGTACCATCGCTTGTCAGTCTGACACTAGGCGGTACCATCGCCTAATCTGGCAGTACCACCGCTTGACACACTGACACTGGGTGGTACCACTGCCTAATCTGGTGGTACCACCACCTGACAGTCTGGGAGACTATGTCTGGGCGGTACCACTGCCCAGTCTGGCGATGCCACCGCTTGGGCCAATTATAGGTCATTGAATGGGTCATCTACTTGGCCCAAAATTACCCCAATTCGGGTCCAATTGGCCCATAATTGAGCTGGCATTGTTTCACCCCAATACCGACTCAATTAAACCTAAATTAACTTAATTTAAATACAATTGATTACAAGTATGAATCCTATATTATCCGACATGTCATTAGCTCATCTAGTACTTCGTCCAATCCTTCGAAGCATCTTCATTTCCTTTAGTGTATTGCCCAATCGACATGTTGACTCTCACAACTTCCGATCTTCTTGGTGCAATGTTTGATCTTTCATCCCGATACCTGAACTCACGGCACAAAGACCTTCTGTCGGTATGTCGACTGATCCTCCGGCTCGACGTCCAATCTCCTAACATGTTTCACTTCGGCCCACCGTCCGATTCCTTCTGCTTTAATCAAGTCTTTTCTGATTGAAGTTAGTCCTGTGTCACTCAAAACACAGATTAGATCATAAGCTCATTAATTGATTTCATCATCAAAATATGAGATTCAACAATATCCCTCTTTTGATGATGACAACCAATTGACGATGGAGTTTAAAATATACTCCCCCTATCAATATGTCATATTGATAGAAACTTTGAATTCAGAAAATTATATGCATAATTTCAAATTATCAAGGTATAACATGCATGATTTACAAATTCAAATCACCATCATAACTTCTTCCCCTTTGTCGTCAATAAAAAAGAGAAATGCTACTAGCAAGTTTTTGTGATATGCAAGCTAGTAATTTAGCAAAATTTTTATCACTTTAGAACATGCAAGCTTACAAGTTTTAGAGATGTACGAGTTTAGCAATTCTTTGCTTCTTGAGTTGGGCAAGATAGCACTTTTGCTTGTCTTGAGATTGCAAGCTAGTAATTCTTGCTTCTCTTTTGAGATAAGTTTGCAAGTTTTGCTTCTTGAGATGGGCAAGATAGTAATTTTTGATTCCTTTTGCAATGTGCAAGCTAGCAAGACTTTCTCCCCCAATGTTATTATCAAAAAGAAGGGAAGAATACAATGTTGTAATTCTTTTCCCTTTACATTAATTTTTGAATCATGATAAAGATAAATAACTAAGATAAATTTATATCAATATTTCAATCATAAAAAATAAAAGATCTGTTAGGATCAAGAGCGACACTAAGAGTGGGTGTGAATTAGTACAACGAAAAAATTATGTCAATTTGAAAATCTTCGTACGATAAAATTCGATTCTGATGAAAATTGTTTCATTTTTCTTGAATGAGTAGAGAAGAGGGGATTGGAGTAAGGGACCTAGTTCATCAGTGAAGGGACTAAGTGTATAAAAAAATATTAAGTGATGGAGCAAGGGTATAAATTTGGTACCAAGTAAATTGATATTTCAGATTTTATGAAAGCTTTAAAAAACCGAGAAAGTCTGGAAAAGATATACAACAAACTTATGCATTCGGACAATTTAACATCCCTAACTTTCTTCTAATAAAATAAAATTATTCTTCATTTAAAGGTTTTGTAAAAATATTGGCTAATTGATATTTCGTATCAATAAGCTCTAAAGATATGTCATAGTTATTAACATGATCTTTTATGAAACGATACCTAATGTCAATATGTTTAGTTCTAGAATGTTGAATAGAATTTTTTGTTAAACATATTGCACTTGTATTATCACATTTTATGAGAATATTCTTAAGGTGAATCTTATAATCTTCTAATGTATTTTTCATCCATACAACTTATGCAAAACATACACTAATTGCTATATACTCCACTTCGGTTGTAGATAATGCAACATAGTTTTGTTTCTTGGAATACCAAAAAACAAGTGCATGACCTAAGAATTGACATATTCCGAATGTACTTTTTCTATCTTCTCTACATCCAGCAAAATCCACATCAACTTAAGCAATTAATTCAAAGTTTTCAGATTTTGGATACCATAATCCTAAATTAGGGGTTCCTTTTAGATATCTAAGAATTTTTTTAACTACTTTAAGATGAGATAGCTTAGGATTAGATTGAAATGTAGCACAAAGTCTTACGCTAAATATGATGTTTAGTCTAGTTGCAGTGAGGTATAGTAAACTACCTATCATACCCCTATAAGTTTTTTGATCAAAGCTTTTGAACCATCTATATTAAACTGTTTTAGCAATTCTAATGCATATTTGGTTTGACTAAGAAAAATACCATCACTAAGTTTGATTTGTAAGCCTAAAAAGAAAATTAGTTCACCCATTAAACTCATCTCAAATTCTTGACTCATACTCTTAGCAAACGATTTACATAAGGATTCATTTATAGAACCAAAAATAATATCAACATAAATTTGAATAACAAGAAAGTCATTTTCAAAATTTTTAATAAACAATGTAGTATCGACCTTGCCTTTAGAGAAATTATTTTGGATAAGAAGGGAGCTAAGTCTTTCATACCAAGGTCTCGGGGCTTGTTTTAATCCACAAAGAGCTTTAGTTAACTTAAATGCATGATTAGGAAAAAAAGAGTTATCAAATCTGGGTGGTTGTTAAACATACACTTCTTCGGAAATAAAGCCATTTAAGAAAGCACTGTTAACATCTATTTGAAATAACTTACAATTATTACTACTAGCATAGACAAGGAGCATTCTTATGACTTCTAATCTTGCCATAGGAGCGAAGGTTTCTTCATAATCGATATCTTCTTCTTGGTTGAAACCCTTGGCCACTTAGCCTTGTTTCTAACCATGATACCAAATTGATCTTACTTGTTTCTAAAGATCCATTTAGTACCAATAACTAAATGGTCATTTGGCCTCGGAATAAGCTTTCACATATCATTTCTCTCAAATTGGTTCAACTCTTCTTGCATTGCGATAACTCATGAATTATCTCTCAAGGCTCTGTCAATGCATTTTGGTTCAATTTGAGAAAGAAAAGCGGCGTTGGCGCAAAAAACTTTTAAGAGAAGAATGAGTTTGAACCCATTTTGATGTATCTCATATGATTAGCTCCTTAAGATGAGCATCTACATACTTCCATTCCTTGGCTAAGGATGTTTCGGAAGATGTATCTATTAGGGAAGGGTTCGACACTAAGAGGGGGGGTGAATTAGTGCAACGGTAAAAGTTATGTCGGTTTAAAAAATCGTCGTACAATAAAAACCATTTTTGACGAAAAATCGATTTCGAAAACTTAACTTGAAGGCATATGTAATGAATTGAAGGCAATTAGCACTTAAGGAGGTTTGCAGTAAGGTAATAGCAAGAATAAAATACAAACTAGAGAACATTACAGTTTATAGTGGTTCGGTCGTCGTGACATACATCAACTCCTCCAATTCCTCTTCCGTCGAGGCCACCGGCATCCACTAACGATCTTCCTTTAATAGGCGAAGATCAACCTCCTTCTTATACTCCTCTTCTCCTTTTCACAAGTTTAGGAGTCAACCTTTACAAGCACTCACTCCTCTCTCAAACTTTTCTAACATTTAGAACTTGAGGAGGATTCTCACAAGAGATTTCTACAGAGTTTTTCCCTTTTTAAACTCTCTGTGCTTCTGTATTTTACCTAGGGATGAGAGGGGTATTTATATGCTTCAAGTGGATTTAAACTTGGAGCCTAAAAGTATCTCATCCAGGGTTTCCAAGGTGCAGGTGGTACCTGCTAGTCATAGGTGCCCAACAGGCCAATCATGTGAGTGATGGCACGTGTGACTTAACACGAAATCTTTTTCCTTATTATATTTTGACTTTTATCACTTTATATTGTCTATTGCATATATGTATGTATATATTGTGATGTCCTTGGATCTGTGCAATGAGAATTAGATCGTGATGAGATCACGATAATCAGATCGATTCACCTTTAAACACAGATCCTAAATAATCCCGGTCATAGGTTACTCGAGAGGGACATCGTGATAACCGGACAGACTGGTGTGCTGTATACCCATCCATATGATGGATGCAGTTGGTCTTATAGTTGCTCATGTGGGGACACTAGGGATACAGTATAGGTGCTCATTGGAGAATGAGTTCACTGATTGATCTACTTATGGAATACTGGATGGTTGATGATGCCTTATTGTTAAACAGCGATTCCGTAGTCCTAGTGGTGTATCTAGTCCTTAGACTTGAGACACCAAGGATGTCCTATATGAGTGCTCCATTCTTTGATACCAGACTAATAGATTTGGATGTCCCAGATCTAGTACAACTGATCATTGGGAGTGACAGTCGACCTTACGAGGGCTATTGAGTATCGATAGAGGATCATCCACTCTTGGCGTCATGAGAGGAATATCCCATGTGTTCTTGCTCAGACAAATCCCTGGCCAGGGTCATTCGGGTTAAGAGAGAAAGAGTTCTCCGAGAGAATCCGATTAGAGCGAGACTCGAGTAGAAACACCGTATGGGTCTGACAACACCATGCCCAATATACAATCTCTGGGATATTAGATGGATGAGAGACTATATGTACATGGTAATTGAGGACAGACAAGTCCAATGGATGGGATTCCCTTGTATCGTTTGGGGACTACGACGTAGTGGCCTAGTATGTCCGTAGTCGATGAGTCGAGTGAATTATTACAGAGATAATAATTCATTGAGCCAGAAGGAGTTCTGACAACTATGACTCACGGCCAGCTCGATATTGGGCCTAGAGGGTCACACACATATGGTAGGCATTATGATGAGTAGAGGTTCGAATATGAGATATCCGCCGGAGCCCCTATCTTATTGGATATCCAATAAGCCCCTGAATTATTGGATCCCATGGACGAGATCCAATAAGAGCCCATGAGAGATTATTGGATAGTGATCCACTAATATAAAAGGCTTGAGTAATTAGATGCAGATCCAATACCCACTAAGGGAGGATCCATTAGAGTTTGACAGGGGGCCTCTATAAATAGGAGGGATTTAGAGCCTGATAGGCCAGAGCCTTTGCTTGCCTTTCCTATTCTCCTCCCCCTCTCCACCTCAGAGTAGGCCTGGAGTTTTGAGGAGCATCGTCGCAGCCCTGCTGTGTGGATCACTGCTAGAGAGGAGGACGTTTGACCTCCTTCACCCTCTCCTAGAGATCTATAAGGAAACATGGATATACGATCTCCCTAGGTAACACAACCTATTCTATATGCAGTTTGTTTCATGGATTTTTGTGCATCAATCTTTGCACGACGACGAACATCTCTTTGGGAATAGGGGATTTTGTTTTCTTGTTCTTCCACTACGCACGTGATGTCGCCCCTAAGATTTCCCAACAGTGGTATCAGAGCCAGGTTGTTCGTGCGATAGATTGGATTTGAACTGCGTGTGTTGTGTTTTGGAAAAGCTTTTGACGTCAAAATCATTCACGCAAAAGCGAGAAAGGGCAACAACTATTGTTGCCCTTGATCTGCGTGCGTGCAACCGTAGGCAACGGAGCGCCGGCGCATGCGCAGGCGTTGCACCTACAACAGTCGGCCAGCGGCTTGCATGCAGCAGGCTTGTGGTCGGTCGGGATGGCAGCCCGTAGGCGCTGCTTTTGGCCATAGCACCCACAAGGGTAGGCGGTGTCGACAAGCAGGCCGCCTACGCATGGCAACTATTGCTGCACGCAATCGCAGCCGCAGGCAGCCGGCCGCCCGTAGGAAGAGCCGCCTGCGACGTGCAGGCGGTGACATCCGCGGGCGCTGCCTGCGCGCATAGCGCCAGCAGTGGCGTTCACCCACGGGCAAGCAGCCAGCAGTGGCGGCGGCTGCGGGTGCAGCCTCGCGAGCAGAACCGCCCATGGTGCCTCCTAACCACAGGGGAGGCGCCGCCCGCAAGCAGGGGCAGCGCCCTCGCCCCGTGTCGCAAAGGCCGCCGCCGGCATGGTGGCGGCGGTGGTAGAAGCAGGGGAGAGGGAGAAGGGCATTAGGGTTTTCTGGGCAAAAGATAGTTTTGCCTTGGGAATTTAAGAAATTTCAGTTTCTGTCCTTTGACCAAATTACAAAAATACCCCTCAGAATTCAAAAAATTCTCTGTCCTTGATTTCAGAAGAATATTAATTAATTAAAAGGTTTAGTTTATTATTATTATTTTATTATTATCTAGTAGTCCTATATGATAATGACTTATACATGTGATGTATGATGTATGGACGGACGATCATGGACCGTGTGATGTGTGTACTTGTGATTATTATTATTGGGGCCAGCGAGCCTTCATTATATTTCTCGTTTATTGTCGGGCCTACGTGCCTATGATTAAGTTGTAATCACATGAGGAGGTGCAGCGGGAGCGTGGATGCGATAGCGGGACCCACGAGACGGATGATTATGATGCATGGAGATGTATCGAGATGTCGACGGAACCGACGAGGACGAGATGGACAATCACAGGGCATGGAGATGCACCGCTACACACATAGATCTTGATGTGAGTGATTAGGCCTACTGGCTCGGGCCTGATCACATTAAGTTGTGGTCCATGATCATCTGGTGTGATTGCTTGTACACATACTAGATATGTATATATATTTGCATGCGATGTAGATATATATTAAATATGTATATGTGTGACATGTCATATTAGGAGACCAAATCATAGAAACATCTCTCTCAATAATATTATCTTGCTTACGACATAGAGATGTCACTGGTGACCTGAAGACATGGTATGCTTGGTCGAGTCCCTCGAGGCTCTCCTATATCACGATTCGTTATCTTGCTTACGACATAGAGATGTCACTGGTGACCTGAAGACATGGTATGCTTGGTCGAGTCCCTCGAGGCTCTCCTATATCACGATTCGTTATCTTGCTTACGACATAGAGATGTCACTGGTGACCTGAAGACATGGTATGCTTGGTCGAGTCCCTCGAGGCTCTCCTATATCACGATTCGTTATCTTGCTTACGACATAGAGATGTCACTGGTGACCTGAAGACATGGTATGCTTGGTCGAGTCCCTCGAGGCTCTCCTATATCACGATTCGTTATCTTGCTTACGACATAGAGATGTCACTGGTGACCTGAAGACATGGTATGCTTGGTCGAGTCCCTCGAGGCTCTCCTATATCACGATTCGTTATCTTGCTTACGACATAGAGATGTCACTGGTGACCTGAAGACATGGTATGCTTGGTCGAGTCCCTCGAGGCTCTCCTATATCACGATTCGTTATCTTGCTTACGACATAGAGATGTCACTGGTGACCTGAAGACATGGTATGCTTGGTCGAGTCCCTCGAGGCTCTCCTATATCACGATTCGTTATCTTGCTTACGACATAGAGATGTCACTGGTGACCTGAAGACATGGTATGCTTGGTCGAGTCCCTCGAGGCTCTCCTATATCACGATTCGTTATCTTGCTTACGACATAGAGATGTCACTGGTGACCTGAAGACATGGTATGCTTGGTCGAGTCCCTCGAGGCTCACGACATAGAGATGTCACTGGTGACCTGAAGACATGGTATGCTTGGTCGAGTCCCTCGAGGGTATATCATCAATCAGACTCATCTTGTAATGAAGGGGTTGACTTAACCGAACATCATGGTTGGTCGAGTCTCTCGAGACCATGGTAATTCGGAAGCCAAACAGGATGAGAATCACAAAGAGTTGTGATCGGCAAGAGTTGTCTACCTTTTGGGCTTATTGTGATTGGCCGAGTCCCTCGAGGTTACACTAAGACGTCGATTGGATCCTGATCCCCACTAGAAGTCTGCTGAAGACTTCCGTTTCACATGCTGAGGGTGTCGTGTGACTCGCTAGTAAAATAGTAGGAGCATATTAAGATAGAAGTCCATATCTTGATTGTTTATTTCATGCAAACTCTGTATGTTATTCATTCCTACTGCATCATTATTTTTAGAAAATGTCGCTTTCAAATCCCTTACATGGCATACTTGATGTCAACCGCTTCACTAGTCCAAATTATACGGATTTGCTTCGCAACTTGAGAATTATTCTCACGACGGAGAAAATCGCGTATGTCCTTATTACAATAATGCCTACGCCCGAGGAAGGGGTAAGCGAGGATGAGATCGCTCGCTACATGAAGTACATTGATGACTCCACTCTTGCTCAGTGCTATATGTTGGGCTCTAGGACTCCTGAGTTACAGAGACAACATGAAAAGATGGATGCTAGATCCATTCTCCTACATGTTCGCAAATTGTTTGAGGAACAGGGAAGGACTCAGCGATATGAGATATCCTAGAGCCTCTTTCACACTAAAATGACTGAGGGGACACCGGTTCAGAATCATGTCCTAAAGATGATTGAGTGGATGGAGAAACTCACAGGTCTAAGAATGGTCCTAGAGGATAACTTGTGTGTGGACATTGTGCTTCAGTCCCTACAAGATTCTTTTTCACAGTTCATAATGAATTTTAATATGAACAAGCTTGAGGTGACTCTTTCAGAGCTCCTCAATATATTGAGGGAGGCAGAGAGTACTATTAGGAAAGAGAAGCCAGTTCTCTACACTAGTGAGACCAGAAAGAAAAGGAAAGCAGAAATGTCCCTTAAGAAGAATAAGGGCAAGGGTAGACTAGGAAAAGCAAAGGTTGCTAAGAAAGACCCAGCAAAGGACAAAGGCCAGTGCTTCCACTGTGGCATAGATGGGCACTGGGAGAGGAACTGCAAAGAGTACCTTGTAGAAAAGGCAAAACAGAAGCTTGGTGAAGCTTCAGGTACATTCATGATCAGTCTCCATTTGTCAGACTCTTATGATAACACATGGGTATTGGATACCGGTAGTACTTGTCATATATGTAATTCGTTGCAGGTTTTGACAAGGCCTAGGAGACTAGAGAGAGGCGAGATGGACCTTAAGATGGGCAATGGAGCAAAAGTTGCTGTAGTAGCCGTTGGCGAGGTCGCCCTACATCTGCCTGGTGGAGCTTTTATTGCATTAGATGCATGTTATTTTGTTCATTCTATTATCAAAAACATTATCTCTATTTTATGTTTGACAGTTAGTGGATATAAATTAGTTTTTTAGAACAATGGTTGTTTGATATTATTAGATGATGAGATCATCATGAAAGGAACATTGCATAATGGTTTATTTATGCTAGACACTACTCCACATATCATGAATGTAAGTGTGTCCAAGAGGAAACGAGATAAGATGAACAGTGCATACCTATGACATTATAGGCTAGGTCACATCCATGAAGAAAGGATTCAAAAGTTGCTAAATGATGGATATATAGATCCATTCGACTATGAATCATATGCAACTTACGAGCCTCGCTTTCGTGGAAAACTAACCAACTCTCCATTTAGTGGAGTTGGAAAGAGAGCAACTAAGCTGTTGGAACTCATACATAGTGAGATGTATGTGGACCCATGTCAACTCATGCCATTGGTGGTTACTCCTACTTCATTATCTTTACTGATGATTTCTCAATGTATGGATATATATATTTAATGAAGTACAAATCTGAGGCCTTTGAGAAATTCAGAGAGTATAAGAATGAGGTGGAGAACCAGACTAGAAAGAGTATCAAAACTCTTCGATTATATCGAGGAGGTGAGTACTTAAGTACAGAGTTTTCTTAGTTTCTCAAGGACTATGGGATATTATCTCAATGGATACCTCCTTATACACCTCAGTTCAATGGTGTGTTTGAAAGAAGAAATCATACGCTGTTAGACATGGTACGGTCCATGATGAGTTTCGTTGACCTACCCATCTCATTTTGGGGATATGCCATAGAGACCGCAGCTTACCTTCTGAATAGAGTTCCAACTAAGTCGGTAGTGTCTACACCATATGAGATATGGAAAGGGAAGAAGCCCGATCTTAAAGTTGTTAAGATTTGAGGCTTCTTTGCCCACGTTAAAAGACACAACCCCGATAAGTTAGAATCGAGGACAGAGCGATGTAAATTTGTGGGATACCTTAAGGAAACTTGCGGGTATTATTTCTATCATCTCGAGGACTAAAAGGTCTTTGTAGCCAAAAGAGCAGTGTTCCTTGAGAAGGAACACATTCTTGGTAGAGATAGTAGGAGCATGATAGAGTTGAGCGAGGTTGGAGAACCAAGCTCAAGCACGACTCTATAGCCTGAGTTTGTTCCGGTATCTAATAAATAAGTTTCAACTTTACGTAGGTCTGGTAGAGCATCTCATCCTCCTGAGAGATATGTGGGACATATTAGAGGAGAGGATGTTGAAGATATTGATCCTCAAACCTACAAGGAGGATATTATTAGTATAGACTCTGGGAAGAGGCAAGATGTCACGCCCCCCACCCGAATTTAATTTAATCCATTCAGGAGGTGTGACACTGTCTAAAATCAATAATATTATAATTCATTGTCACAAATCAATCCAGGATCCAATCTAACATTTGAGGATACCAAGAACCATTCAAATCAATATTCACAATTCATAAACCTGTACGTTTCATAAATCATACTCCACTTCACTCAAAGATTCATAAAATCTGCAGCTCAACTAAACATCAACCACAACACAAATCCATAATCGTGGAAATATATATAATCATAAAAAAATAATTATTTGCCATGAGTTCTTATCCTTATACAATTTAAACTTATCATTCCATAAACATGAGCGGTCCATTAAACTTTTACAACACATAAGTATCAACATATCCTTAACATTACATCAGAAGTAAAGTATACTATACAACAAAAACCTATCAACCAACAAAGATTAGTCCAAAATCTTCTAGCCTTTCACTGCTTCGACCCAATTCTAGATTTTCAGTGCGTGACAAGCTACCCTGAAAAATTTATATAACAACGGGGTGAGCATAAAGAGCTTAGCAAGCGACTAACATATCCATGGCGGCAGGAGAAATTTAAGCAGGCTTAGTATCAAGACAACAACAGCAGAAATACAAGTGTTCATTTGAAATCATCTCATTTGGTATAAAAATCACAAAGGGTTTCCTCATTCGAAAACAGGCGTTAGACATAACAATACGAGAAAGGAAATTGGAGTATTTCATTGGCAAAATAAGCATTTAGGCATGTATCAAATGGCACCTGAAGCATTTAAGTGTATAACAAAGGCGTAAGAGTGTTTGAGAGCATAACAATAACATACGAAACACTCCAAAGTATAACAAGTGAACCGAATAGTAAATATAAGCTTGTATGTTATTTTTGATGTAGCATGCATTCCATTTTTATCCAAATCATAAATATAAACTCATAAGCAAAGCTTTGGATATCATATCAAAAACATAGAGGGCGCTGTGGGACCACATATATAATATGATTCATCCATTTCAAGATGATCACCAAGCATAAGTCTAGAGCATCGCGGGCTCTATGCATAACTCCCTTTACCATTTCTGGCAAAGGTTCACAGTATCCCACAAGACACCAGAGTATAAAAGGATAGTATGAATAATGACATTGGCACATATCGGAAGCACATGCGGAAACAACGAAAATATGCGTGTGCCTTTATCAAACAAGGAAATGCAAACAAAACATTACATAATAAATTTCAATCATACAATGATTTCAGGATGAACAATACAAGAATTTTCAAAGGACTAATATAAAGCTCAATTGAAGAAGAATGTAGCAGAAATACAAGTGTTCATTTGAAATCATCTCATTTGGTATAAAAATCACAAAGGGTTTCCTCATTCGAAAACAGGCGTTAGACATAACAATACGAGAAAGGAAATTGGAGTATTTCATTGGCAAAATAAGCATTTAGGCATGTATCAAATGGCACCTGAAGCATTTAAGTGTATAACAAAGGCGTAAGAGTGTTTGAGAGCATAACAATAACATACGAAACACTCCAAAGTATAACAAGTGAACCGAATAGTAAATATAAGCTTGTATGTTATTTTTGATGTAGCATGCATTCCATTTTTATCCAAATCATAAATATAAACTCATAAGCAAAGCTTTGGATATCATATCAAAAACATAGAGGGCGCTGTGGGACCACATATATAATATGATTCATCCATTTCAAGATGATCACCAAGCATAAGTCTAGAGCATCGCGGGCTCTATGCATAACTCCCTTTACCATTTCTGGCAAAGGTTCACAGTATCCCACAAGACACCAGAGTATAAAAGGATAGTATGAATAATGACATTGGCACATATCGGAAGCACATGCGGAAACAACGAAAATATGCGTGTGCCTTTATCAAACAAGGAAATGCAAACAAAACATTACATAATAAATTTCAATCATACAATGATTTCAGGATGAACAATACAAGAATTTTCAAAGGACTAATATAAAGCTCAATTGAAGAAGAATGTAGCAGAAATCAAATTTCCAATAGAATGAAATTTGAATAGGCAAAACTCAACAAAGATTTTTCAATTCTGGCAGAATTCGAATGGTACAGGTACATTTCTTGATTTGTTGAGTGACCAAGCATGCTCCAATTCACTAAAAATAGGTGTCATGGGAAAGGTGGATCAATCTATTTTCCAAAACAGGAAGTTACAATAAATAGAGTAAAGGAAGGTAAGAATTGATCATCTTTGTTTTTGCAGAATGGATAGAATCAATTTAAACAGATGTTTCAGAAGACAAACCTCTTTCAAAATTTCCAAATTAGGTGTCAAAAGAAATATATGCGAATCTAGTTCCCAAAGAATCAAGTTTTCATAATTCAGATTTTCACTAGAGAGTTATGAGCAATTAGTAATAGAAGGGTCAGAATTGATCATCTCTGTTTGCAGAATAGATAGAATCAATTTAAACAGATGTTTCAGAAGGCAAACATACTTTAAAATATCCAAATTGGTGTCAAAAGAAAGATATACAAATCTAGTTTCCAAAGAACCAAGTTTTACATAATTCAGAATTTCTGCTAGAGAATTATGAGTAATTTAGTAATAGAAGGTCCAAAATTACAATCCCTATTTTGTAGAATCTATAGGGTTAATTGCAATAGAAGTCATATTAGGCACTTTGAGTCCAAATCATTCAATCTAGGTATCAAAATAAAGGTCTTCGAGTCTACTTTCAAATGGAATAGGGTTTTGCCTAAATCAGAGTTTAGTACAAAAAGTTAGGACCGAAACAATGCATGGAGGTCATATTACCGAAAAATTACAGATTCATGGCTTGGTATCAAAATGAAAGAAATGTTTGGTTCTCAGCTGAAATCTTTCAATTTTGTAGAATGGAAAAGAAAACAGAGATTAGGATTCTGTTGGATGGGGTTAGAACACTTGCCTTAAAAAGTTTTGATTTCCAAATGTGGGGGAATTGATGAAAAGCCTTAAGCCAAGATAAAACTTCTTCTTCTTCAATTCTTTCTCCTTCTCTTCTCCTTCAATTCCTTCTCCTCTTCTCAAGTTGTGCCTTAAAGTACTTTGGTTTGGCTCATTCTAAAATAGTGAGTTGGCAAGCATGCATGGAGGTTTAGGTGGCAACTTTAGAATAAGTGGAAGTGGCTCATCCTTGCTAATGCCACAAGTCCTCCATATAATTTAATATTGATACAATAAACTAAACTATTAAAGTACTATATAAGCATTTTTTTTTAATGAGGGATGTTACACTCTCCCCTCCTTAAAGGAAAATTTAGTCCTCTAAATTTGTCATACCTCTTTCGGGAAAAGATGAGGATAAGCTTTCTTCATTTCCTCCTCTAGCTCCCAAGTCGCTTCATTTGTAGGACGATGCTTCCAAATTACTTTAACCAGAGTGATGATTCTATTTCTTAAGATCTTCTCCTTTTTATCAATAATCTGAATGGGCTCTTCCTTGTAAATCAAGTCTTTCTCAATCGCAATCGGCTCATACTCAATGACATGCGAGGGATCAGGTATATACTTTCTGAGTATTGACACATGAAATATATTATGTATATGACACATCGATAGTGGCAAGGCAATCTTGTAAGCGACAGAGCCAATTCTTTCGTGGATCTCAAAAGGTCCAATGAACCTTGGGTTTAACTTTCCTTTCTTTCCAAATCTTATAACGCCTTTGGAAGGGGAAACCTTTAGGAATACAAAATCCCCTACTTGGAACTCGATATCTCGTCTTCTGTTATTTGCATAACATTTTTGCCGACTTTGAGCAGCCTTTAGCCTTTTTATATAACCTGAATCTTTTCAGTAGTCTCTTGTACTTTATCTAGTGCTAACAATTTTCTATCACCAACTTCCTCCCAACATATAGGCATTCTGCACTTTCGCCCATACAATGCTTCATAAGGAGCTATCTGGATGCTCGAATAGGTAACTAATATTATAAGTGAACTCAATAAGAGAAATATCTTTATCCCATTCACCTCTCCAATCCATAACATAGGCTCTAAGCAAATCCTCAAGTACTTGAATTGTTCTTTCAGATTGACCATCAGTCTGAGGGTGATATGTAGTGCTAAACTTTACTTTGGTGCCCATAGAATCTTATAATCTCCTCCACAATCTAGAATGAAATCTGGAATCTCTGTCCGAGATGATCTCCTTCGGGACACCATGAAGTCTTACTATTTCATCAACATGCAAATCTACAAGCCTATCAAGAGAATAAGTCATATTGATTGGTAAGAAATGTGCAGATTTGGTAACCTATCAACAATGACCCAAATAGCATCATACTTTCTAGAGGTTTCAGGGTAGTCCTGAAACAAAGTCCATAGTAATGCATTCCCATTTCCATTCAGGAATATCTAGGGCTGTAACAAACCTCTAGGTCTCTGGTGTTCTGCTTTGATTTGCTGACATGTCAAACACCTTGAAACATATATTGCAATCTCCCTCTTCATGCCTTTCCACCAATATTGACTTTGGAGATCTCTATACATTTTCGTGCTACCAGGATGCATGGTGTACTTTGAATTGTGACCTTCGTTTAAAATTTGGTTCTTGATATCTAGGTTATTTGGAACACATATTCTATCCCCAAATCTCAATAGGCCATCATCTGAAATTTGAAAATTCAACTTCAGTCCCTTTTCAACTTCATTCCTCAAGTATATTAAATGTGGAACTCGTAGTTGTCCTTCTTTAATTTGTTGAATGAGATCAGTTTGCACTTGGATAGGGGCCATCAACATTATTGAGTCTTACCCTTTTCTCATTATATTTGAATCATAATTTCTTTCTAATAGCTTCCATTGTTTCACAACCAGACTAGCCATAAAACTTGTAGATTTTCTACTAAGTGCATCATCTACAGCATTGGCTTTACCTGGGTGATAACGGATAGTACAATCATAACCCTTTAGAATTTCTATCCATCTTCGCTGCCTCATATTTAACTCCTTCTGTGCAAAAATGTATTTTAAACTCTTGTGATCAGTAAAGATATTAAATGTCTGCCCATACAAGTAATGTCTCCAAATCTTTAGAGGAAAGATAATTACTGCCAATTCCAAATCATGAGTCAGATAATTTAATTCGTAATTCTTTAGCTGTCTGGAGGTAGTCCAAGCAAATCCTTTGGGAATACATCAGGGAACTCTTTAGCCACGAAAATTTCATTTAGGTGAGCTTCTTGTTCTGAATGTTCCTTTACACATATAACATAACAAAAACATCCCTTCTGCATAAGGCGTTGAGTTTGAAGTGCCGATATTAAGCAAAGAGGCAAATCAATCCTAATACCCTCAAAGTAGAAGATAGGCTGATTTGGTATGCAGAAAATAATCAACATATCCTTAACATGACATCATAAGTAAAGTATACTATACAACAAAACCTATCAACCAACAAAGATTAGTCCAAAATCTTCTAGCCTTTCACTGCTTCAACCCAATTCTAGCTTTTCAGTGCATGACAAGCTACCCTGAAAAATTTATATAACAACGGGGTGAGCATAAAGAGCTCAGCAAGCGACTAACATATCCATGACGACAGGAGAAATTCAAGCAGGCTTAGTATCAAGACAACTAAAGTAGAAATACAAGTGTTCATTTGAAATCATCTCATTTGGTATAAAAATCACAAAGGGTTTCCTCATTCGAAAACAGGCATTAGACATAACAATACGAGAAAGGAAATTGGAGCATTTCATTGGCAAAATAAGCTTTTAGGCATGTATCAAATGGCACCTGAAGCATTTAAGTGTATATCAAAGGTGTAAGAGTGTTTGAGAGCATAACAATGACATACGAAACACTCCAAAGTATAACAAATGAACCGAATAGTAAATATAAGCTTGTATGTCATTTTTGATGTAGCATGCATTCCATTTTTATCCAAAGCATAAATATAAACTCATAAGCAAAGATTTGAATATCATATCAAAAACATAGAGGGCGCTGTGGGACCACATAGATAATGTGATTCATCCATTTCAGGATGATCACAAAGCATAAGTCTAGAGCATCACGGGCTCTATGCATAACTCCCTTTACCATTTCTAGCAAAGGTTCACAATATCCCACAAGACACTAGAATACAAAAGGGTAGTATGAACAATGACATTGACACATATCGGAAGCACATGCGGAAACAATGGAAATATGCGTGTGCCTTTATCAAACAAGGAAATGCAAACAAAACATTACATAATAAATTTCAGTCATACAATGATTTCAGGATGAACAATACAAGAATTTTCAAAGGACTAATATAAAGCTCAATTGAAGAAGAATTTAGCAGAAATCAAATTTCCAATAGAATGAAATTTGAATAGGCAAAACTCAACAAAGATTTTTCAATTCTGGCAGAATTCGAATGGTACATTTCCTGATTTGTTTGAGTGACCAAGCATGCTCCAATTCACTAAAAATAGGTGTCATGGGAAAGGTGGATCAATCTATTTTCCAAAACAGGAAGTTACAATAAATAGAGTAAAGGAAGGTAAGAATTGATCATCTCTGTTTTTATAGAATTGATAGAATCAATTTAAACAGATGTTTCAAAGACAAACATACTTCAAAATTTCCAAATTAGGTGTCGAAAGAAAGATATGCGAATCTAGTTCCCAAAGAATCAAGTTTTTCATAATTCAGAATTTTCACTAGAGAGTTATGAGCAATTTAGTAACAGAAGGTCAGAATTGAACATCTCTGTTTGGCAAAATAGATAGAATCAATTTAAACAGATGTTTCAGAAGGCAAACATACTTTAAAATATCCAAATTAGTGTCGAAAGAAAGATATACAAATCTAGTTTCCAAAGAACCAAGTTTTACATAATTCAGAATTTTTGCTAGAGAATTATGAGTAATTTAGTAACAGAAGGTCCAAAATTACAGTCCCTATTTTGTAGAATCTGTAGGGTTAATTGCAATAGTAAGTCATATTAGGCATTTCGACTCCAAATCATTCACTCTAGATATCAAAATAAAGGTCTTCGAGTCTAACTTTCAAATGTAACAGGCTTTGCCTAAATCAGAAGTTTAGTACAAAAAGTTAGGACCTGAAACAATGCATGGAGGTCATATTACCGAAAAATTACATATTCATGGCTTTGTATCAAAACGAAAGAAATGTTTGGTTCTCAGCTGAAATCTTTCACATTTTGTAGAATGGAAAAGAAAACAGAGATTAGGATTCTGTTGGATGGGGTTAGAACACTTGCTTTAAAAAGTTTTGATTTCCAAATGTGGGGGAATTAATGCAAAGCCTTAAGCCAAGATAAAACTTCTTCTTCTTCAATTCTTTCTCCTTCTCTTCTCGTTCAATTCCTTCTCCTCTTCTCAAGTTACGTTGGCTGCAAAGTTTCCCTTAGTTGTGCCTTAAATTACTTAGGTTTGGCTCATGCTAAAATAGTGAGGTGGCAAGCATGCATGGAGGTTTCGGTGTCAACTTTAGAATAAGTGCAAGTGGCTCATCCTTGCTAATGCCACAAGTCCTCCATATAATTTAATATTGGTATAATAAACTGAACTATTAAAGTATTATATAAGCATTTTTTTTTTTAATGAGGGATGTTACACTCTCCCCTCCTTAAAGGAAAATTTAGCCTCTAAATTTGTCATACCTCTTTCGGGAAAAGATGAGGATAAGCTTTCTTCATTTCTTTCTCTAGCTCTCAAGTCGCTTTATTTGCAGGGTGATGCTTCCAAATTACTTTAACCAGAGTGATGATTCTATTTCTTAAGATCTTCTCCTTTTTATCAATAATATGAATTGGCTCTTCCTTGTAAAACAAGTCTTTCTCAATCGCAATCGGCTCATACTCAATGACATGAGAGAGATCAGGTATATACTTTCTGAGCATTGACACATGAAATATATTATGGATATGACACATCGATGGTGGCAAGGCAATCTTGTAAGCGACAGAGCCAATTCTTTCGAGGATCTCAAAAGGTCCAATGAACCTTGGGTTTAACTTTCCTTTCTTTCCAAATCTTATAACGCCTTTGGAAGGGGAGACCTTTAGGAATACAAAATCCCCTACTTGGAACTCAATATCTCGTCTTCTATTGTTTGCATAGCACTTTTGCGGACTTTGAGCAGCCTTTAGCCTTTTTATGATAACCTGAATCTTTTCAGTAGTCTCTTGTACTTTATCTAGTGCTAACAATTTTCTATCACCAACTTCCTCCCAACATATAGGCATTCTGCACTTTCGCCCATATAATGCTTCATAAGGAGCCATCTGAATGCTCGAATAGTAACTATTATTATAAGTGAACTCAATAAGAGAAATATCTTTATCACATTCACCTCTCTAATCCATAACATAGGCTCTAAGCAAATCCTCAAGTACTTGAATTGTTCTTTCAGATTGACTATCAGTCTGAGGGTGATAGGCAGTGCTAAACTTTACTTTGGTGCCCATAGAATCTTGTAATCTCCTCCACAATCTAGAAAGAAATCTGGAGTCTCTGTCCGAGATGATCTCCTTCGGGACACCATGAAGTCTTACTATTTCATCAACATACAAATCTGCAAGCCTATCAAGAGAATAAGTTATATTGATTGGTAAGAAATGTGTAGATTTGGTTAACCTATCAACAATGACCCAAATAACATCATGCTTTCTAGAGGTTCTGGGTAGTCCTGAAACAAAGTCCATAGTAATGCATTCCTATTTCCATTCAGGAATATCTAAGAGCTGTAACAAACCTTCAGGTCTCTGGTGTTCTGCTTTGATATGCTGACATGTCAAACACCTTGAAACATATATTGCAATCTCCTTCTTCATGCCTTTCCACCAATAATGACTTTGGAGATCTCTATACATTTTGATGCTACCAGGATGCATGGTGTACTTTGAATTATGACCTTCGTTTAAAATTTGGTTCTTGATATCTAGGTTATTTGAAACACATATTCTATCCCCAAATCTCAATAGGCCATCATCTGAAATTTAAAAATTCAACTTCAATCTCTTTTCAACTTCATTCCTCAAGTATATTAAATGTGGATCTCGTATTTGTCCTTCTTTAATTTATTGAATGAGATCAGTTTGCACCTGGATAGAGGCCATCAACATTATTGAGTCTTACCCTTTTCTCATTTCATTTGAATCATAATTTCTTTCTAATAGCTTTCATTGTTTCACAACCATACTTGCCATAAAACTTTTCTACTAAGTGCATCAGCTACAACATTGGCTTTACCTGGGTGATAACGGATGGTACAATCATAATCCTTTAGAAGTTCTATCCATCTTCGCCGCCTCATATTTAACTCCTTCTATGTAAAAATGTATTTTAAACTCTTGTGATCAGTAAAGATATCAAATGTCCGCCCATACAAGTAATGTCTCTAAATCTTTAGAGCAAAGATGATTGTTGCCAATTCCAAATCATGAGTCGGATAATTCAATTCATAATTCTTTAGCTGTCTGGAGGTAGTCTAAGCAAATCCTCTGGGAATACATCAGGGAAGTCTTTAGCCACGGAAATTTCATTTAGGTGAGTTTCTTATTCTGAATGTTCCTTTACACATATAACATAACAAAAACATCCCTTCTGCATAAGGCGTTGAGTTTGAAGTACCGATATTAAGCAAAGAGGCAAATCATGCCTAATACCCTCAAAGTAGAAGATAGGCTGATTTGGTATGCAGAAAGTAATTATTTTTGTATAACAATCAATACTAGCATGATAGGAAGATAACCAATCCATACCTAGTATAATATCAAAACCTTGGATTTCTAGGAGTATCAAATCGGCAAGGAGTTCATGTTCTTCGATAGAAATCAAACAAGATGGATAAACTAGATTTGTAGTCAAAGAATCCCCAACAGCAGTAGTTACGTGTAGCAAATAATCCAGTGGTTTATTGAATGCCCAAGTGACAAGCAAAATATTGTGAAACAAAAGATAAGTTAGAACCAGGATCAAACAAAACTTTTGTATTTCTATTAGAAACATGTAGAATACCTTCAACCATTGATTTAGAGGCTCTGGAATCTTGTTCTGTGATAGCATATACTTTAGCATGGGTCGTTAGCTTAGGGGTTAGTGGCTCTTTCTTCTTATTTAGTGGGCAGTCTCTGACTTTATGATCTAACTTTCCACAAGCAAAACAGGCTCCAGTCACCCGAAAACACTCACTTGTTTCATGATTACGTCCACATTTTGTACACGATAGAGTTCTTTGCGATAGAGTTCCTTTCTGAAATCTAGGTACCTTTACCCTCTTATTACTTCTTTCTGCTTCATTTCCTCTCTTACTTTTACCAACAAACTTATCCTTGTTGTTCTTGTCCTTGATTTCTTGGATCTCCTCCAAGTCATTTTCAAGTATGAAAGCTTTTTCTACTACATCAGTGTATACCTGGAGTTTTAAAGCTGATATCCGACTTCTTATTGCCGGCCTTAGTCCTTTTTCAAATCTTCTTGCTTTCCTATATTCATCAACGATCATATGCGTGGCAAATCTAGAGAGCTCAGTGAATTTAGACTCATATTTGGCTATTGTCAAATTTCCCTAGATGAGATTCAAGAACTCCAATTCTTTCTACTCTCTGATACAATCTGGAAAATATTTATCATTGAACTTTTCTATAAATACCTTCCAAGTGATTGGCTCTTGTCGAGCTTCAGAAATCCTCTTCATGGTTCGCCACCAGTGCTCAGCCTCTCTTTCTAGCATGAAGGTAGCAAGAGAAACCTTTTTATCATCTAGGCAATTTAAAACATCAAATATTTTCTCTATCTGCATCATCCATTGTTCTGCTACCATTGGATCAGGCTCACCATTAAAACTGGGAGGATTAAGCTTCTTAAACTGTTCAATTCCCAACCCAGTCTGGTTTGAATTCCCCGTTTCATCATTTCTTCCTTGTCGAACTTGTTATTGCATTACTTGTGTCATAGCCTCTAGAGTTTTCATAATTCCACTCAATTGATTAGTAGTAGATGTAACAGGAGTACCAGATGACCTCGTCATCCTTGCTTCCTAAAAATAGCAAAAGATAACTTTTGATCAGTCTCTAAATAGAAATTACTAAACCTCAAAATTAATTACACATCTAGCATATCAAAATTCTTAGAAATCCTCAAACAATGCTCTGATACCAACTCTGTCATGCCCCCCCCCCGAATTTAATCCATTCAGGAGGTGTGACCTTATCTAAAATCAATAATATTATAATTCATCGTCACAAATCAATCCAGGATCCAATCTAACATTTGAGGATACCAAGAACCAATTCTTTCTACTCTCTGATACAATCTGGAAAATATTTATCATTGAACTTTTCTATAAATACCTTCCAAGTGATTGGCTCTTGTCGAGCTTCAGAAATCCTCTTCATGGTTCGCCACCAGTGCTCAGCCTCTCTTTCTAGCATGAAGGTAGCAAGAGAAACCTTTTTATCATCTAGGCAATTTAAAACATCAAATATTTTCTCTATCTGCATCATCCATTGTTCTGCTACCATTGGATCAGGCTCACCATTAAAACTGGGAGGATTAAGCTTCTTAAACTGTTCAATTCCCAACCCAGTCTGGTTTGAATTCCCCGTTTCATCATTTCTTCCTTGTCGAACTTGTTATTGCATTACTTGTGTCATAGCCTCTAGAGTTTTCATAATTCCACTCAATTGATTAGTAGTAGATGTAACAGGAGTACCAGATGACCTCGTCATCCTTGCTTCCTAAAAATAGCAAAAGATAACTTTTGATCAGTCTCTAAATAGAAATTACTAAACCTCAAAATTAATTACACATCTAGCATATCAAAATTCTTAGAAATCCTCAAACAATGCTCTGATACCAACTCTGTCATGCCCCCCCCCCGAATTTAATCCATTCAGGAGGTGTGACCTTATCTAAAATCAATAATATTATAATTCATCGTCACAAATCAATCCAGGATCCAATCTAACATTTGAGGATACCAAGAACCATTCAAATCAATATTTACAATTCATAAACCTGTACGTTTAATAAATCATACTCCACTTCACTCAAAGATTCATAAAATCCGCAGCTCAACTAAACATCAACCACAACACAATTCCATAATCGTGGAAATATATACAATCACAAAAAAATAATTATTTGCCATGAGTTCTTATCCTTATACAACTTAAACTTATCATTCCATAAATATGAGCGGTCCATTAAACTTTTGCAACACATAAGTATCAACATATCCTTAACGTTACATCAGAAGTAAAGTATACTATACAACAAAAACCTATCAACCAACAAAGATTAGTCCAAAATCTTCTAGCCTTTCACTGCTTCAACCTAATTCTAGCCTTTCAGTGCATGACAAGCTACCCTGAAAAATTTATATAACAACGGGGTGAGCATAAAGAGCTCAGCAAGCGACTAACATGTCCATGGCGGCAGGAGAAATTCAAGCAGGCTTAGTATCAAGACAACAAAAGCAGAAATACAAGTGTTCATTTGAAATCATCTCATTTAGTATAAAAATCACAAAGGGTTTCCTCATTTGAAAACAAGCATTAGACATAACAATACGAGAAAGGAAATTGGAGCATTTCATTGGCAAAATAAGCATTTAGGCATGTATCAAATGGCACCTGAAGCATTTAAGTGTATATCAAAGGCGTAAGAGTGTTTGAGAGCATAACAATGACATACGAAACACTCCAAAGTATAACAAGTGAACCGAATAGTAAATATAAGCTTGTATGTCATTTTTGATGTAGCATGCATTCCATTTTTATCGAAAGCATAAATATAAACTCATAAGTAAAGCTTTGGATATCATATCAAAAACATAGAGGGTGCTGTGGGACCACATACATAATGTGATTCATCCATTTCAAGATGATAACCAAGCATAAGTCTAGAGCATCGCGGGATCTATGCATAACTCCCTTTACCATTTCTGGCAAAGGTTCACAATATCCCACAAGACACCAGAGTACAAAAGGGTAGTATGAACAATGACATTGGCACATATCGGAAGCACATGCGGAAACAACGGAAATATGCGTGTGTCTTTATCAAACAAGGAAATGCAAACAAAACATTACATAATAAATTTCAGTCATATAACAATTTCAGGATGAACAATACAAGAATTTTCAAAGGACTAATATAAAGTTCAATTGAAGAAGATTTTAGTAGAAATCAAATTTCCAATAGAATGAAATTTGAATAGGTAAAACTCAACAGTCTTTTCAATTCTGGCAGAATTCGAATGGTACATTTTCTGATTTGTTTGAGTGACCAAGCATGCTCCAATTCACTAAAAATAGGTGTCATGGGAAAGCTGGATCAATCTATTTTCCAAAACAGGAAGTTACAATAAATAGAGTAAAGGAAGGTAAGAATTGATCATCTCTGTTTTTGCAGAATTGCTAAAATCAATTTAAACAGATGTTTCAGAAGACAAACGTACTTCAAAATTTCCAAATTAGGTGTCAAAAGAAAGATACACGAATCTAGTTCCCAAAAATCATGTTTTTCATAATTCAGAATTTCACTATTCACTAGAGAGTTATGAGCAATTTAGTAATAGAAGGTCAGAATTGATCATCTCTGTTTTGTAGAATAGATAGAATCAATTTAAACAGATGTTTCAGAAGGAAAACATACTTTAAAATTTCCAAATTGGTGTCAAAAGAAAGATATACAACCTGAGGGATTCGTGTCCAAGGACTGCCCAGATAAGGTGTGCAGGTTGCTTAGATTCATTTATGGACTAAAGCAAGCTTCCCGAAGTTGGAATATAAGATTTGATGAGGCAATCAGATCTTATGACTTCGTTTATAACGTAGATGAGCATTGTGTGTATAGGAACATAAGTCGGAGCGCTATCACCTTTTTGATGTTATATGTGGATGACATCCTGATCATTGGGAATGATGTCGGAATACTATCCATAATAAAGGCTTGGTTATCTAGACGCTTCTCCATGAAGGACTTAGGGGAAGCATCCTATATCTTGGGGATTCGGATCTATAGAGATAGATCCAAGAGGATGCTTGGCTTATCCCAATCCAGGTACATAGAAACCATTGTCAAAAGGTTTGGCATGAAAAATTCCAAGAGAGGTCTCATACCGATGAGACATGGGATATCGCTTTGTAGGAGTATGTCCCCAAAGACTCCAGAAGAAAGGGCAAGCATGGATATGATACCTTATGCCTCGGCAATAGGGTCTATCATGTATGTCATGCTATGTACTAGGCCTGATATAGCATTTGCTCTAAGTGTCACGAGCAGGTATCAGGCGAATCCAGGCTTGGAGCATTGGAAAGCAGTAAAGTGTATCCTTAAGTACTTGAGAAGGACTAAGGATCTTTTACTAGTATTTGGAGGTAGCAGCCTCAAGGTTAAAGGCTACACAGACTCAAGTTTTCAGTCTGATGTCGATGATAGCAAGTTGAATTCGGGGTATATGTAAACCTTGAATGGAGGAGTAGTGTTGTGGAAGAGTTCCAAGCAAGATACTACTGCTGACTCAACTACAAAGGCGGAATACATTGCTACAGCAGATGCAGTAAAAGAGGGAGTCTGGATGAAGATGTTCATCATAGATTTGGGAGTTGTGTCGGATAGCGAGGAGCCAATTTTCTTATATTGCGACAACAACAGGACGATTACTCAAATAAGGGAACCTGGGTCTTATCAGAAGTGTTCTGAGGAGGTTCTAACTTATTAGAGAGATCATGACCCGAGGAGATGTAGTAGTGGAAAGAGTTCCATTCGAAGATAACATTGCGTATCCACTAACAAAGTCGTTGTCTCAGATTATCATTAAGCATCACAGGAGTCTGATGGGGATCAGACACATAGGTGATTGACTTTAGGTCATGTGGGAGATTGCTAGTTATAGGTGCCCAACAAGCCAATCACGTGAGTGATGGCACGTGTGACTTGACACGGAATCTTATTGCTTATTATATTTTGGATTTTATCACTTTATATTATCTATTGCATATATGCATGTATACATTGTGATGTCCTTGGATCTGTACAATGGGAATCGGATCGTAATGAGATCACGATAATGAGACCGATTCACCTTTAAACACAGATCTTAAATAATCCCGGTCATAGGTTACTCGAGAGGGACATCGTGATAACCAAACAGACTGGTATATTGTAAACCCGTCCATATGATGGATGCAGTTGGTCTCATAGCTGCTCGTAGAGACATTAGGGATACAATACAGGTGCTCATTGGAGAATGAGTTCACTGATTGATCCGCTTACAGAATACAAGATGGTTGATGATGCCTTATTGTCAGACGTTGATTCTATAGTCCTAGTGGTGTATCTGGTTCTTAGACTTGAGACACCAAGGATGTCCTATATGAGTGCTCCACTCTTTGATACCAGACTTATAGGTTTGGATGTCCCAGATCTAGTACAGTTGATCATTGGGAGTGGCAGTCGACCTTACGAGGGCTATTGAGTGTCGATAGAGGATCATCCACTCTCGGCGTTATGAGAGGAATATCCCATGAGTTCTTGCTCAGACAAATCCCTGGCCAGGGTCATTTAGGTTGAGAGAGAAATAGTTCTCCGGGAGAATCTGATTAGAGCGAGACTCGAGTAGAAACCGTATGGGTCTGACAACACCATGCCCGATATATGGTCTCTGGGATATTAGATGGATGAGAGACTGTAGGTACTTGGTAACTGAGGATAGACAAGTCCAATGGATTGGATTCCCCTATATCGTTTGGGGACTACGGCGTAGTGGCCTAGTACGTCCGTAGTCGATGAGTCGTGTGAATTATTACAGAGATAATAATTCACTGAGCCAGAAGGAGTTCTGACAGCTATGACTCATGGCCAACTCGATATTGGGCCTAGAGGGTCACACATATGGTAGGCATTGCGATGAGTAGAGGTTCGAATATGAGATATCCGTCGGAGCCCCTATCTTATTGGATATCCAATAAGCTCCTGAATTATTGGATCCCATGGACGAGATCCAATAAGAGCCCATGAGAGATTATTGGATAGAGATCCACTAATCTAAAAGGCTTGGGTAATTGGATGTAGATCCAATACCCACTAAGGTTGGAACCATTAGTGTTTGACATGGGGCCTCTATAAATAGGAGGGATTCAGAGCCTGATACGCTAGAGCCTTTGCTTGCCTCTCATATTCTCCACCCCCTCTCCACCTCAGAGCAGGCCTGGAGTTTTGAGGAGCGTCGTTGCAGCCCTGCTGTGTGGATCACTACTAGAGAGGAGGACGCTTGACCTCCTTCACCCTCTCCTAGAGATCTGCAAGGAAACATGGATATACGATCTTCCTTGGTAACATAACCTATTCTATATGCAGTTTGTTTCATGGATTTTTGCACACCAATCTTCGCACGACTACGAACATCTTTCTGGGAATATGAGATTTTCTTTTCTTGTTCTTCCGTTGTACATGTGATGTCGCCCCTAAGATTTCCCAACAGTACCACCGCCTAACAGTTCTGACACTAGGCGGTACCACCGCCTGTAGCCTCTCGGAGACTGTGCCACGATGGTGAGACTTCTTTGGGCACTATTTGGGCCTAACACAGTTCTTACATCGGCCTAGTTGGCCCCTAATTGGGTTGACCCAAATCCAAGCCCAATTACGTGCTAACTACGAAATCGGATGTTGCCATAGTTAAAAAAAAAAAAAGAAATTTGTGTGAGGAAGGGTGAAGCCGGCAGCCACGAACATCGATCTTCTCAACCGAGAAGGAACCTCTGCGTCTTGGTTAGCAACCACCGTTGCCCCTCTCTACCTTCGTCGCTATTGCCCAGCCAGCAGCCGCCACCACCGCCGCTGCCCCCTTGCAGTTATCGTTGTCTTCTAAAAAAAAAAAAAAAAAAAAAGGGAAGAAGAAGAAGCCGCAACCACCTCTGCTTCCCCTGCCGAACCCCTGCTTCCGGCCAGCCCACCCGCCGCCGCCGCTTCCCGGCCGAGGGACCACCACTGCCGCCGTTGTTGCCCAGCCAGCAGCCACCGCTGACCCCACCCGGCCAGCGACCTCTCCTCCTCGCTTCCCCATCTCGCTCGAGCGCGAAGGACTGCCGGCGCTGTTTCCCAGCCAGCGGATCACCCTATCGTCGCTTATACCGTCGGCGACGCTGCCCTAGTCTTCCATCGTGCCGCCCCCCCCCCCCCCTTGGGTCGCAGCCGCAGCCGCCAGTTGCCGCAGCCCCTCCTTGCAGCGGTTGCAGAAACAGAGCTTCCTCTATTGCCGCAGCCCCTCGTCGATCCCAGCCAGAAGACCACCCCATCGCCGCTTCTACCGTCGGTGACGCTGCCCTAGTCCGCCATCGAGCCGCCAGTTGCAGAAACAGAGCTTCCTCTGTTGCCGCAGCCCCTCGTCGATCGCAGCCGCAGACGCCGATTCCTCTCCTCCACCGGCATCAACAACAGAGCATCCTTTGTTGCTGCAGTCGTCAGCCCCTCCGCTACCTCTCGACCTTGTCAACGCCGCACCGCCGTTGCCAGCATCGCCAGTGGCTTCGGCTGTGGTGCGATAGAAATAGAGCATCCTCTTTCACCTCTCCAGCATCGCAACTTCCTGGCCAGCGACGACCCTCGCTGCCTCTTTCTCCACCGCCGCCATCGCTGCACTCCGGCCAACGACCACCGCTGCTGCCAGCCACCGCAGCCTTCTCCTCAACCACTCGTGATCCTTCCGGCCAACCCCTTCTGTAGTGCGACAAAAATAGAGCACGCAGCAACCACCGCCGCACGCAGCAACAAAAAACGGTGGCACCCTCTACTGCCGCAGCCGCCGATTGTAACCACCGCCGCTGCTCCCAGCCAAAACCCCTCGTTCTGCAGTAGCTGCCCTCTAGCAGCGCATGCAGCAACCACAACAAGTACGCTGCCCTGCCTCAACAATGCACGCACCACCGATTCTTCTTCTCAACCCCGATCGCTTCAACACCGCCTTCCCCTGCTTAGCATCTTCTACCACAACCGCAGGTTGCCATCACCGCAGCCTCAACCCCGCTACCCAACGATCGCCCCTTGGGTCGCAACAGTAGCAACAATATTAATCAAATCGATGGAGTCGCCTTCTAGTCCCGACGCTCTCACCCCACGCAGCAACAGAAACAGCGACTGCAGCACTACCCTTGACATCCACCTCCTCGGCAACTTCGCATTGACAGTGCTGATGCCCTTGACCGACATCAAAAATAGGAGTTGAGAACCCAGATTTGCAGTCTTGCGCAATGGCCACCGATAACGCAGTGAAAGCACAAATGGAAGCATGGGAAATCAGAATTGAGAACCGACTGCAAGAAACACTTAATGATTTCAAAAAGAGCCTACTGGAGAGTCTCAGCAAGTTTCAACAAGATAGGGGCTCAAGTTCTATGTTGCATAGATATGAAAATACAGGAAAAGGGCCCCAAGATTGTGACACAAACTACTCACACATGAAGGTAAAGTTTCCGAGATGGAAAGATGGAGATCCGACTAGTTGGATCTCTAAGGCAGAAAATTTTTTTTGTTTTCATAGAACCCCAAAAGAATCTAAGGTAGAAGTGGCTTCAATCCAGCTCGATGGAGATGCAATCCAGTGGTACAATTGGTATGAAACTTGCTATGGAGTTCCTTCGTGGGAGCAGTTCAAAAGAGGGCTTCTTGTTCGCTTTAGTCCATCCGATTATGAGAATGTTGATGGCCAGCTTGCCAAAATTTGTCAAACTTCTACAGTGTCAGAATATCAGAGTAGGTTTGAAAGATTATCAAATCAAGCTAGAGATTGGTCGGAACGACAACTTCTGGGTACATTTATTGAAGGGCTTATTCCAGAGATCTGGGGTGAAGTTAAGGCTCGTCAACCCCGCACTATGATAGCTACAATCTCATTCGCACATCTACATGAGAAAAAAATTAGCAAGGAAATATCAGCAAGAGGTTTGTGCTATGATGAAAAGTGGAGTATAGAGCACCGATGTAAACAAGGGCAACTTCTAATGATTGAACCAATTGGAGAGGAGCCGAAAGCTAAGAATGTGGACTCCGATCATAAAGGTATAAATTCTAATGAATATGTTGAACCTACCATACATACAATGCATACATTAGCCGACTACTCTAACCCGTAAACTATGAAAGTTGGCGGAACTCTGGAGCATCAGCCTATTATAGTTTTGATTGATACTGGTAGTACTAACAATTTTATGGACAGTGAGACTATTGACCGATTGGCCCACCACATTGAAGACTATGACAGATTTGAAGTAAAGATCGTTGATGGACGGATTTTCACTAGTGATAGCAATGGTTCAAAGATAAAATTGATTATACAGGGCCAACAGTTTCTTACAATGATTACTACACTGAAAGACCGACCTGTTGCTTACACTATCTAAA
The DNA here is from genome assembly GCA_004837865.1 of Musa balbisiana. Lineage (NCBI taxonomy): Eukaryota > Viridiplantae > Streptophyta > Magnoliopsida > Zingiberales > Musaceae > Musa > Musa balbisiana. The sequence goes on from CM017192.1 coordinate 19,462,553, forward strand.
GGTGGAGATCATACTTACTTGATTAACATGTTGTGATGCGTTGCAGATAGTCTATGACTAAAGAGAAGCTCCCCGTGATTGATGCTGCTCAGCCTTGAGGATAAGACTGATTTGAAGAGGGAGGAACTGTTAGGACCCTTTTTCTAAGCTTTTGAATAATGTTTATTGAGTCTGTTTAGTCCAGTTATTTATTGAGTCTATTTAGTTCAGTTAGAGTCGGGTAGAGGTTTATTTAATATTTATTTATTATTAAGAGTCCAAGTCTTAGTGGACTCTAGGTGGACTCTATAAGTAGTGATGTAACCCTTTCTTGGAATCAATCAAGGAATGAAATGTTATTCCACTCTGTAGATAAACCCTAGGAGGCCGATCCCCTCGAAGTGATCAAGGAGGGTCGATCCCCTCGAAGTGATCAAGGAGGGTCGATCCCCTCGAAGCGATCAAGGAGGGTCGATCCCCTCGAAGCGATCAAGGAGGCTGATCCCCTCGAAACGATCATTATCTTATCATTTCTTTCTTTTTTCCACAATAAGACCTTATGGTCTTATCAGTGGACTTCCGGCTAACTTCTAACGATCTCTCGGCAATGTTTCGGCGGACTCCCGGCAAGCTCCTGGACTTCACGATGATCTTCTTGGTGAGTTCTGACGAGCTTCTCTGGCAAGCTCCGAGACTTCTCTACTAGTTCCTACAAAACTTCTGACAAACGTCCGGACTTCCGACGAACTCTCGAACTCCCAACATGATCTCAATCTTGACTCCGGGACTTCATTTTGCTTCATGCCTTACTATCGTAGTTAATCTTGCACATGTAAAACATACTTCGATCTAGACAATTAATACTAAGCATTAATCATGTTGTCTAGTCATGTCATTGGTCCCTCGACACTTTGTCTGATTCTTCGCCGCATCGTCCTCTCTTGCGGCCTATTGCCCAATCAGCTAATTAACTCCGTAACTCCGATATCCTTGGCGCAATATCCGCTCTTCTTGGCCCGATGTCCGAATCCATGGCCCGAAGCCTTCTGTCGATATGTCGACTATTCCTTCGGCCCGACGTCCAATCTTCTGACATGTTTTCCCCTAGCACAACTTGATTTTTCTTCTTTAATTGTCTCTCATCCTGATCGAAGCATCCTGCATCACTCAAAACATAGATTAAAAAATAAACACTTATAGATTGGTTTCATCATCAAAATCCGAGATTCGACAATCTCCCCCTTTTGATGATGACAACCAATCGACGACGGAGTTAACCTTAACTCCTAGAGTTTAAACAAACTCCCCTATCAATATGTCATATTGATAGAAACTCTTGGATTTAAAAATCTAAGTAACATGTCATGATCAAATTATGCATGACATCAACATACTTCTCCCCCTTTGTCATCAACGAAAAGGAGAAGTTTCACTCTCATGTGTTAGGGCATAACAATTTCAAATCATTGCATATTACACATATTTTTCAAATTGATCATCATGCAATTTCGCTATCATCATAGATATGCAAGGTAGTAGATAGCATGTTCTACTTCATAAAAGCTAGCAAATTTTATAACATTTTAGAACATGCAAGCTAGTAGTTTTGAGATGTTCAAGAATGCAACACTTGCTTCTTGAAATATGCAAGTTGCAAGCTAGCAAAATTTTATAACATTTTAGAACATGCAAGCTAGTAGTTTTGAGATGTTCAAGAATGCAACACTTGCTTCTTGAAATATGCAAGTTGCAAGCTAGCAAAATTTTATAACATTTTAGAACATGCAAGCTAGTAGTTTTGAGATGTTCAAGAATGCAACACTTGCTTCTTGAAATATGCAAGTTGCAAGCTAGCAAAATTTTATAACATTTTAGAACATGCAAGCTAGTAGTTTTGAGATGTTCAAGAATGCAACACTTGCTTCTTGAAATATGCAAGTTGCAAGCTAGCAAAATTTTATAACATTTTAGAACATGCAAGCTAGTAGTTTTGAGATGTTCAAGAATGCAACACTTGCTTCTTGAAATATGCAAGTTGCAAGCTAGCAAAATTTTATAACATTTTAGAACATGCAAGCTAGTAGTTTTGAGATGTTCAAGAATGCAACACTTGCTTCTTGAAATATGCAAGTTGCAAGCTAGCAAAATTTTATAACATTTTAGAACATGCAAGCTAGTAGTTTTGAGATGTTCAAGAATGCAACACTTGCTTCTTGAAATATGCAAGTTGCAAGCTAGCAAAATTTTATAACATTTTAGAACATGCAAGCTAGTAGTTTTGAGATGTTCAAGAATGCAACACTTGCTTCTTGAAATATGCAAGTTGCAAGCTAGCAAAATTTTATAACATTTTAGAACATGCAAGCTAGTAGTTTTGAGATGTTCAAGAATGCAACACTTGCTTCTTGAAATATGCAAGTTGCAAGCTAGCAAAATTTTATAACATTTTAGAACATGCAAGCTAGTAGTTTTGAGATGTTCAAGAATGCAACACTTGCTTCTTGAAATATGCAAGTTGCAAGCTAGCAAAATTTTATAACATTTTAGAACATGCAAGCTAGTAGTTTTGAGATGTTCAAGAATGCAACACTTGCTTCTTGAAATATGCAAGTTGCAAGCTAGCAAAATTTTATAACATTTTAGAACATGCAAGCTAGTAGTTTTGAGATGTTCAAGAATGCAACACTTGCTTCTTGAAATATGCAAGTTGCAAGCTAGCAAAATTTTATAACATTTTAGAACATGCAAGCTAGTAGTTTTGAGATGTTCAAGAATGCAACACTTGCTTCTTGAAATATGCAAGTTGCAAGCTAGCAAAATTTTATAACATTTTAGAACATGCAAGCTAGTAGTTTTGAGATGTTCAAGAATGCAACACTTGCTTCTTGAAATATGCAAGTTGCAAGCTAGCAAAATTTTATAACATTTTAGAACATGCAAGCTAGTAGTTTTGAGATGTTCAAGAATGCAACACTTGCTTCTTGAAATATGCAAGTTGCAAGCTAGCAAAATTTTATAACATTTTAGAACATGCAAGCTAGTAGTTTTGAGATGTTCAAGAATGCAACACTTGCTTCTTGAAATATGCAAGTTGCAAGCTAGCAAAATTTTATAACATTTTAGAACATGCAAGCTAGTAGTTTTGAGATGTTCAAGAATGCAACACTTGCTTCTTGAAATATGCAAGTTGCAAGCTAGCAAAATTTTATAACATTTTAGAACATGCAAGCTAGTAGTTTTGAGATGTTCAAGAATGCAACACTTGCTTCTTGAAATATGCAAGTTGCAAGCTAGCAAAATTTTATAACATTTTAGAACATGCAAGCTAGTAGTTTTGAGATGTTCAAGAATGCAACACTTGCTTCTTGAAATATGCAAGTTGCAAGCTAGCAAAATTTTATAACATTTTAGAACATGCAAGCTAGTAGTTTTGAGATGTTCAAGAATGCAACACTTGCTTCTTGAAATATGCAAGTTGCAAGCTAGCAAAATTTTATAACATTTTAGAACATGCAAGCTAGTAGTTTTGAGATGTTCAAGAATGCAACACTTGCTTCTTGAAATATGCAAGTTGCAAGCTAGCAAAATTTTATAACATTTTAGAACATGCAAGCTAGTAGTTTTGAGATGTTCAAGAATGCAACACTTGCTTCTTGAAATATGCAAGTTGCAAGCTAGCAAAATTTTATAACATTTTAGAACATGCAAGCTAGTAGTTTTGAGATGTTCAAGAATGCAACACTTGCTTCTTGAAATATGCAAGTTGCAAGCTAGCAAAATTTTATAACATTTTAGAACATGCAAGCTAGTAGTTTTGAGATGTTCAAGAATGCAACACTTGCTTCTTGAAATATGCAAGTTGCAAGCTAGCAAAATTTTATAACATTTTAGAACATGCAAGCTAGTAGTTTTGAGATGTTCAAGAATGCAACACTTGCTTCTTGAAATATGCAAGTTGCAAGCTAGCAAAATTTTATAACATTTTAGAACATGCAAGCTAGTAGTTTTGAGATGTTCAAGAATGCAACACTTGCTTCTTGAAATATGCAAGTTGCAAGCTAGCAAAATTTTATAACATTTTAGAACATGCAAGCTAGTAGTTTTGAGATGTTCAAGAATGCAACACTTGCTTCTTGAAATATGCAAGTTGCAAGCTAGCAAACTTTTGCTTCCTTTGCAATGTTTGAGCTAGCAATTTTGCTTCCATTGCAAAGTGAAAGTTAGCATATTTTGCATCTTGAGATAGGCAAGATAGCACTTTTGGTATACAAATTTATAGTATGCAAGCTATCAAATTTAACACATAACAAAGTTAGCAAAATTTTACATCTTTTGAGATGTGCAAGATGGACTATTTTGCTTCTTGTTTGTGTATCAAACAAATATTGCATATTTTCATTGTTTTTAAAATGATTTTTTTATAATTTCATTGAAAAGTTCAGTTCATCTCACTTGAGCTTAGGCGCGAGTGGTCTTTCAAATGTTCTAAGTTTGAAATCCTTGTCTGTCCTTTGGAAGGTTGTTCTTGAGTTCTTTACGTGGCATTGCATGTCATTTCATAGGTTATTAAAGGCCCGATAAGTTTCTCGATCAAAAAAGTATTCAAAATTTTTGATTCTTGTATAGCCGTTATTTTCAAATCCTAAGTTTTAGAAAGTGAGCATAAACTTTACTAATAAGTTCAAAGTTCGAAAAGATTTTACCAAGAGCTTTTAAACTATTGACGATATTCGTAAAACGGCTGTACATGTCAACAACGGTTTCACTTGGTTTCATTTGAAAAAGTTCAAAATCATGCATTAAAAAGTTAATTTTTGAATCTTTAACTTTGCTAATCCCTTCATTTGTAATTTCAAGAGTGCGCCAAATATCGAAAGCCGTTTCGTAAGTAGAAACCCCGATTAAACTCAGTTTTGTCTAAGGCACAAAATAGAGCATTCATAGCTCTAGCATTTAAGAAAACGTCTTCTTCTCCAAATCATTCCAATGGTTCATTGAAAGAGAAGACATTTGAAAACCAAATTCGACTATGAGCGATAAATCGAGATTCAACGAAAGCAAGAAAACTCTCATTCGAGTTTTTCAATAAGTGTAGTCCGTCCCATTGAAAAAGAGAGGACGAATAAGAGAGTGACCCTCTTGAAAGCCGAAAAGAGCCATTTCTCTTGGGTGTTAAACCAAATGAGAAATATGAGGCTCTAATACCAATTATTAGGGAAGGGTTCGACACTAAGAGGGGGGGTGAATTAGTGTAGCAGTAAAAGTTATGTCAGTTGAAAAAACCTTCATATGATAAAAACCGTTTCCGACGAAAAACCGATTTCGGAAACTTAACTTGAAGGCGTACGTAATGAATTGAAGGCAGTAAGCACTCAAGGAGGTTTTTAGTAAGGTAATAGAAGGAATAAAATGCAACTAGAGAACACGACAGTTTATAGTGGTTCGGTCGTCATGACCTACATCCACTCCTCCGATTCCTCTTCCGTCGAGGCCACTGACATCCACTAACGATCTTCCTTTAATAGGCGAAGATCACCACCGCCCGACACAGTCTCGAAGACTGTGTCACGATGATGAGACTACTTTAGCCATTGTTTGGGCCTCTTATTGGGCCCAACATAGTTCTTAAATGGGCCTAGCTGGCCCCTAATTGGGTTGGCCCAAATCCAAGCCTAATTACGTGCTAACTACGAAATCCTAAGACATTTGCTAAGCTAAACAAGTCCCCATGTCTATTCTTTCGACGAGCTTTCGATGAACTTCCGATGATCTCTCAATAATGTTCCGGCGGACTCCCGGCAAGCTCCTGGACTTCACGATGATCTTCTGGGCGAGTTCCGACGAGCTTCTCTGGCAAGCTCTAAGACTTCTCGACTGGTTCCTCCAGAACTTCCGATGAATGTTCAGACTTCCGACGAACTCTTGAACTCCCAACGTGATTGGACCTTAACTCCGGGACTTCATTTTGCTTCATGCCTTGCTATCATAGTTAATCCTGCAAATGTAAAACATACTTCGATCTAGACAATTAATACTAAGCATTAATCACATTGTCCGGTCATGTCATTGGTCCCTCGACGCTTTGTCTGATTCTTTGGCGCATCGTCCTCTCTTGTGGCCTATTGCCTAATTGGCCATTTGACTCCGCAACTCTGATATCCTTGGTGAATATCTGCTCTTCTTGGCCCGATGCCCGAATCCACGGCCCGAAGCCTTCTATCGATACTTCGACCGTTCCTCCGGCCCGACGTCTAATCTTCTAACATGTTTTCCCCTAGCACAACATGATTTTTCCTGCTTTAATTGTCTCATCCTGATTGAAGCATCATGCGTCACTCAAAACATACATTAAAACACAAACACTTATAGATTGGCTTCATCATCAAAATTCGAGATTCACCAGTATCCAAGTTGTTAGTCGGAGAAGAGGGTTCATTTAAATTCAAAGCATCAAAATTAAGATCATCATCAAACTCATTTTTCTACAATTCGGAGACTTCATTAAAGACAACATGAATAGACTCTTCTATGACCAATGTTCTTTTATTAAAGACACAAAAGACATTTGAAATAGAAGAAATACTAAGAAAAATATATTTATCGGATTTTGCATCAAACTTTCCAAAGGCATCTTTTTTATTCAAGATAAAACATTTACAATCGAAAACTTTAAAGTATGAAACATTGGGTGTTTTGTCATTCCACAATTCATAAGGAGTTTTGAAAAGTAATGGTCTTACTAGAATCCGTATTAATGGCTCCGGCCCAAAAATATTTAAGTAGACTATGTTCGTTCAACATGGTTCTTACCATTTCTTATAAATCTCTATTTTTTCTTTCGACTACTCTATTTTGTTGAGGATTTCTCGGAGTAGAAAAATTGTGGTTGTATCCATTAGATTTACAAAATTTTTGGAAATCACGGTTTTGAAATTCGCCATCGTGATCACTTTGAATTGATGAAATCATAAAGCCTTTTTCATTTTGAATAAGTTTACAAAACTTAGAAAAATACTTAAATTAATCACTTTTGTGTGCCAAGAAGTATGTCCAAGTATATCTATTATAATCATTCACAATTACAAAGGCGTATTTGCTACCTCCTAGGCTTGATGTATCAATTGGTCTAAACAAATCCATATGGATCAATTGCAATGGTCTAGAGGTGCTTATTTGATTCTTTGGTTTGAAACTATATTTTATTTATTTTCCTAGTTGACATGCATCACACACATTATCTTTAACAAACTTAATGTTAGGAATACCTCTTACAAGTTCTTTATGTTGAATCTCGGATTTTGATGATGAAACCAATTGATAGAGTTTATGATTTGATTTATATTTTGAGTGATGCAGGAAGCTTCAATCAGGGACAGATAATTAAAGCAAGAAGAATCATGTTGGGCCGAAGAAAAACATGTTAGAAGATTGGATGTCGCGTCGAAGGATTGGTCAACGTATCGACAGAAGGCTTCGGGCATTGGGCCAAGAAGAGTCAAAATTACACTAAGGAAATCGGAGTTGCAAAGGTCAACTGGCCGATTGGGCAATAGGCCGTAAGAGAGGATGATGCACTGAAGAATCAAACGAGGCGTCGATGACCCAATAACATGCCGGATAACATGATTTAAAGCTTTGTAATAATTGTCTAGATCGAAGTATGTTTTATGTGTGTATGATTAACTATGATAGCAAGGCATAAAGCAAAATGAAGTCCCGGAGTCAAGAACGCGATTTCGTTGGGAGTTCGAGAGTTCGTCGGAAGTCCGGACTTTTATCGGATGTTCTGCCAGAACCAATCGAGAAGTCCAAGAGCTTGCCAAAGAGGCTCATCGGAACTAGCCAAGAAGATCATCATGAAATCCAGGAGCTTGCTGGGAGTCCGCTGGAACATTGTGTTAGGATCGGAGCGACACTAAGAGGGGGGGGGGGGGTGAATTAGTGCAGCGGATTAAAACTCGTAAGTTTGAAATCGATTTCGTAAATGTGTAGAGATTTCAATTGGATGAAGAATGACTTAGTAAAGATAGCTCGAGTAAAGGAAGTTAAGAATAGGGAGATGAAAACCGAAAGTTTGCTGCTAAGTAAATAAATGTTTTAGAAAGTTAAACACTCACACATTTAAGGAACACTACAATTTAAAGTGGTTCGGTCAAATGACCTACGTCCACTTGCGAAGCCTTCTTGGATGAGGCTCCCAATTTCCACTAGCAAATCACTTTGAAGGGGAAGGATCAAATACCCCTCTTACAACCTTTTTACAAGTGGTTCACACTCTTACAGATTTTTCAAAGAGAAAGAGGGAGGTGAACACTTAAGCTATTGAAAACAAGACTTTGCTAAAACTTTTTCTCAATTTCTAACTTCTCAAAAAGGTATCTTCTCTACTGAGAATTGAGGGGTATTTATAGACCCCAAGAGGATTCAAATTTGGGCTCCAAATTTGAATTACTTTTGGGTTCCCGGAGCTGGCGGTGCCACCGCTTGTCAATGTCACATTGACCGTGTACTAGCAGTGCCACCGCCTGTCGATGGCGGTGCCACTGCCCGACCTTTTGGGTCACTGGTTGGGCTCCAAATTTGTCCCAAACATGTTCAAATTCGGGCCCAATTGGCCCCTAACCGGGTTATATGATTAACCCTTAATCCTAACCCTAATTACATACAAACTAGGAAATTAAGATATCTAAGCAAATTTTTAACCGGCTTGAAATCTTCATTAATTAAGTCACATACCTCTTCTCCTAAAGCCATTAGCACGAAGTTTGCATCCTCTTTGTTGCTAGCTTCTTTATTCTCGGAATCACTTGAATCGTCCCAAGTCACTTTTAAAGCTTTCTTCTTCTTCAGTTGCTTCTTCTTGGCTTGGGGGCATTCAAGTTTGAAGTGCCTCGGCTTCTTGCATCCGTAGCATATTATTTGGTCCTTTTTCTATTCAAGTTTATTTTTGGTGTTATTTTTAAATTTGTTCTTTCTTATAAATTTAAAAAATTTTGAGTTAAAAGTGCAATGTCATCGTCACTGTCCTCATCACTTGATGTTCCTTTCAAGTGGTCTTTTTGTGTTGTAAGTGTCATATCCTTCCTGTTTTTGGAAGGGGGTTCTCAAGCTCTTCATGAGCATGGCACGTCATTTCATAGGTCATTAGAGACCCAATAAGTTCTTCGAGAGGAAATATTTTAAGGTCCTTGGCCTCTTGAATAGCCATAACTTTTGGATCCTAACTCTTTGGAAGTGATCTTAAAATTTTAGTTACTAGTTCAAAGTTAGAAAAATCTTTACCAAGAGCTTTGAGTCCATTGATGACATCCGTGAAACGGGTGTACATGTCTCCGATGGACTAATTTGGTTTCATACGGAAAAGTTTGTAAGAATGCACAAGAATGTTGATTTTGGACTCTTTCACTTGGCTAGTGCCTTCATGAGTGACCTCAAGAGTTCTCCAAATATCAAAAGTCAAATCATAAATCGAAACGTGATTAAATTCATTTTTGTCAAGCGCATAAAATAAGGCATTTATAGCTTTTGTGATTAAAGCAAACCTTCTTCTCCGATTCATCCCATTCGCTCATCGGAAGAGAAGATTTTTAAAATCCATTTTCGACAATAGTCCAAAGCTTAAAATCTATAGAAATAAGGAAGATCCTCATACGAGTCTTCCAATACATGTAATCCGACCCATTAAACATAGGCAGACGTATAATAGAGTGACCCTCTTGCATGTAGGAGTAAGCCATCTCTCTTGGGTATTAAATCAAGTATGAGAGTAAGCCTTGCTCTGATACCAATTGTTAGGATCGGAACGGTACTAAGAGGGGGGGGGGGGGGGGGGTGAATTAGTGCAGTGGATTAAAACTCGTAAGTTTGAAATCGATTTCGTAAATGTGTAGAGATTTCGATTCGACAAAGAATGACTTGTTGAATCTCGAATTTTGATGATGAAGTCAATTGTCATTTGTTATCTAATCCATATGTTGAGATAAGTGTGCAGGATTAATTACGATGAAAGTAAGACATGCAGTAGGAGTTGCGCCGGAGTCAAAACTATGATCATGTTGGGGGTTCGAGAGTTCGACGGAAGTCCGGACGATCATCGGAGGTTCTGCGGGAACAAATCCGAGAAGTCCAGGAGCTTGCCAAAGAAGCTCGTCAGAACTCGCCAAGTGGATCGTCGCAAGTCCAGGAGTTTGCCGGAAGTCTGCCGGAGCATCACCGAGGGTTCGTCGGACGTTCGCCGGATTCAATCGTGTTTCGGTTTATGAAACCGCATTTGATATTTGGCATACACTCAAAGTGACTCACGATGGCACAAGTATAGTGAAAGAGTCAAAAATCAATCTTTTGATATATTCTTTTGAACTTTTCCGAATGAAACCGAGCGAGACTATTGGTGACATGTACACCCGTGTCACGGATGTCGTCAATGGTCTAAAAGGACTCGGCAAAAGTTTTTCGGATTTTGAGCTCGTAAATAAGATTCTAAGATCCCCTCCTAAGAGTTGGGACCCTAAAGTCACTGCTATTCAAGAGGCTAAAGATTTAAACAACTTCTCTCTTGAAGAATTAATCGGGTCATTAATGACTTATGAAATGACTTACAAAGCTCATGAAGAGTAAGAAGACATCCTTCCAAAGAACAGGAAGGATATGACACTTAGAACTTTCGAAGACCACTTGAGAGAAAACTCAAGTGATGAAGATTATGATGATGACTTAGCACTTCTAATAAGGAAATTCAAAAAATTCATTAAAAGAAACAAGTTTAAAAATGACACAAAAAATAAATTTGAACCTAAAAAGGACCAAGTTATTTGCTACGAATGCAAGAAGCCGGGACACTATAGAAGTGATTGTCCCAAGCCAAAAAGAGAACACCAAAGAAGAAGGCGCTCAAAGCAATATGGGATGACTCAAGCGCGTTCGAAGAAGAGGAGTCCAACACCGAGCAAGTTGCTCATTACGCCTTAATGGCCATCGGAGATGAGGTAACGAATTTAGTTGATGCAGATTTATCATTTGACGAATTACTAAATGCCTTCCATGACTTATTTGATGAATGCAAAACTATTAGTAAAAAAATACAAATTGCTAAAAAAGGAGCATGATAGTCTTATTTGTAATTTCGATAAATTAAAAACTGAATATCCTGATAGTTTAGCACTATGTAAAAAATGCCATTATCTAGAAACTCTCCAAAAGGAGAACTTGCTACTTAAGGACACCTTGAAGAAATTCGAGGTTGGTAGCAAGTCTTTGAATATGATCCTTACAAATAAGGGTCATGTTCCTAAAAGAAGTGGAATAGGATTTATGAGAAGTCATCACCAAAATCCAACCACCTTCATTAAAGGCCCTATCTTACATGTTTGGCACCAAAGCAAATGCAACTTTTGTTGTAAACACGGACATAGAACTTATCATTGTCCATTCAAGAAAGTTAGTCTGAACAAATTGATTTGGGTTCCTAAAGGAACCACGATAAATTCTATGCAACATGATAAACAATTTAGATCAATGTTTGAGGCACCCAAAAGTAAATGGGTACCTAAAAATCATCCTTTCTTGTAGAAACATATACCATCACAAGCTAGGAGCAAGAGATGGTACCTTGATAGTGGATGCTCAAGGCATATGACTGGAGATCCATCTCAATTCTCTAAGCTCACTAGCATAGACGAAGGCTATGTCACTTTCGAAGACAACAACAAGGGTAAAATTATTGGCAAAGGAACTATAGGTAACAAATCCAACTTCTTTATTGAAGATGTTTTGTTAGTTGATGGTTTAAAACATAACCTCTTGAGCATGTCAATTATGTGATAAAGGATATATTGTCAAATTCGAATCTAATGCTTGCATCATTGAAAAATCACACAAAAACACATCTGTGATTGCATTAAAACAAAATAAAGTATACACCATTGACATCAATGATCTTTGCAATGAAATGTGTTTCTCGGTTTTGAATGAGGATGCTTGGCTTTGGCATAGGAGATTAGGTCATGCTAGCATGAAACTAATCACTCAAATATCATCCAAAGAACTTATAAGAGGAATTCCTCATATCAAGTTCATCAAAGATAATGTGCGTGATGCTTCTCAATTAGGAAAACAAATTAAGGGTAGTTTCAAATCTAAGAACCTCTAGGCCCTTACAATTGAACTATATGGACTTGTTTGGACCTATCTCTATATCAAGCCTAGGAGGTAGCAAATACGCCTTCGTCATTGTAGATGACTATAGTAGATACACATGGACTTATTTCTTAAAACATAAAAATGAATGCTTTAGATATTTTACCAAGTTTTGCAAACTTGTCCAAAATGAAAAGGGTTCTATGATTTCGTCAATTAGAAGTGATCATGGTGGTGAATTTTAAAACCATGATTTCCATGAATTTTGTGAATTTAATGGATATAATCACAACTTCTCTACTTCAAGAAATCCTCAACAAAATGGAGTAGTAGAAAGAAAAAATAGAAATTTACAAGAAATGGCGAGAACCATGTTGAATGAACATGGCCTACCCAAATATTTTTGGGCCGAAGCCGTAAACACTGTATGCTATATTTTGAATAGAGTCCTAGTAAGACCCTTACCAAATCTCCCTATAAGTTGTGGAACAACAAAAAACCCAATGTTTCATATTTTAAAGTTTTTGGGTGTAAGTGTTTTATTTGGAATGAAAAAGATGCCTTTGGAAAATTTGATACTAAATCCGATGAAGGAATTTTCCTTGGTTATTCTTCGATTTCTAAAGCTTTTCGTATCTTCAATAAAAGAACTTTAATTATAAAAGAATCCATTCATGTTGTTTTCAATGAGATTTCCGAAATCAAGAAAAATGATTTTGATGATAATGTTGATTTTGATTCTTTGAATTTAAATGAAACCCCTTCTCCAACTAGCAACTTGGATGCATCCACTTCCAAAACATCCTTACCCAAGGATTAGAAGTATGTAGATGCTCATCCTAAGGAGCTAATCCTAGGAGACACATCTAAGGGGGTTCAAACACGTTCTTCTCTTAAAAATTTTTGTGCCAACGCCGCTTTTCTCTCCTAAATTGAACCTAAATGTATTGACGAAGCCATAAAAGATGATTTATGGATTATCGCAATACAAGATGAGTTAAATTAATTTGAGAGAAATGAGGTGTGGAAGCTTGTTCCTAGGCCGAATGACCATTTAGTTATTGGTATAAAATGGGTCTTTAGAAACAAGCAAGATGAATATAGTATCGTGGTTAGAAACAAGGCTAGATTAGTAGCCAAAGGTTTCAACCAAGAAGAAGGTATCGATTACGAAGAAACCTTCGCTCTTGTGGCTAGATTAGAAGCCATAAGGATGCTCCTTGCCTATGCTAGTAATAATAATTTTAAGTTATTTCAAATGGATGTTAAAAGCGCTTTTCTTAATGGCCTTATTTCCGAAGAAGTTTATGTTGAACAACCTCCCGGATTTGAAAATAATAGCCTCCCTAATCATGTGTTTAAATTAACTAAAGTTCTCTATGGTTTAAAACAAGCCCCAAGGGCTTGGTATGAGAGACTTAGTTCTTTTCTTATTGAAAATAATTTCACAAAAGGCAAGATCGATACTACATTGTTTATCAAGAATTTTGAAAATAATTTTCTTATTGTTCAGATTTATGTTGATGATATTATTTTTGGTTATACAAATGAATCTCTTTGTGAATCTTTTGCTAAAACCATGAGTCTTGAATTTGAAATGAGTTTGATGGGAGAATTAACCTTTTTCTTAGGCTTACAAATTAAGCAACTAAGAAATGACATCTTTATTAGTCAAACTAAATATGCTTTAGATTTGCTAAAAAGATTTAATATGGAAAGCTCAAAAGCTATTAACACTCCTGTGAGCACCTCCACTAAGTTAGAAGTTGATGAAAGTGGAGAACGCTTCGATCAAAAAACTTATAGAGGTATGATAGGAAGTTTACTTTACCTCACTGCAACTAGACCAGATATCATGTTCAGTGTAGGACTTTGTGCTAGGTTTCAATCGAACCCTAAGATATCTCATCTCAAAACGGTTAAAAGAATACTTAGATATCTTAAAGGTACCACAAATCTAGGATTATGGTATCCAAAAACCAAGAAGTTTGAGTTAATTGCTTATGCTGATGCGGATTTTGCTGGGTGTAGACTAGATAGAAAAACCACATCAGGAACATGCCAATTTTTGGGACATGCTCTTGTTTCTTGATCATCTAAGAAACAAAACTCGGTTGCGCTATTAACAATCGAAGCTGAGTATATTGCAGCTAGTGCATGCTGTGCACAAGTTGTGTGAATGAAAAACACCTTAGAAGATTATAAAGTTCATCTTAAAAATATTCCCATTAAATGTGATAACACAAGTGCTATATGTTTAACAAAGAATCTCATTCAACACTCAAGAACAAAACATATTGATATTAGACATCACTTTATACGAGATCATGTCACTAATCATGATGTAGTTATAGAGTTCATTGATACTAAACATCAACTAGTTGATATTTTTACAAAGCCTTTAAGTGAAGAACAATTTGATTTCATTAGAAGAGAATTAGGTATGTTAATGTGTCCGAATGCATGAACTTATTAAAATTATTTTTCAGATGTTCTTGGTTCAATGATCAAATCATTTAACTGTTATGATGATTTACACGATTACACGCCTTAATAACATGTTGGAAATTATGTGTTTTGAATATAAAATTTCTATAATAATAAGCATGTTTTATCTTCATGATTGTGTTTGAAAATCTATAGCAAAACCTTGTCCGAATGCATGAAAGTGTTAAATTTCATTTTCGGATTTTCTTAATCCTAACGATACATTATTCTCTTCTGGACTTAGTGCAGCTTTCATAAGCATGTCATATAAAGTTTAATTCATATCATTGATTTTTGACATATAGAATCAATTAGCAAATGCATCTCTCATAGACTTATCATGTGAAAATTTTTTTTTTTTTCGAGAAATGGATTTGATGAAATGATTCTTTCTTATAAATTCCTTCTTGAAAAAGGAAGATTTTTTTTAAGCAAGGATTTGATTCACATACACATCTTGATCCTTGTAAAAATGAAACGTGATTTAAATCTCTTATTAATTTTAACTTAATTTGAGTAATCTCACAAATGGCTTTCCTCCTTCATGCAAAAAGATAATACCAAATAAAAAGGAAGAAGTAATCTCCATATCATATTTCCTTGAAGATGTTTGTATAATTGGTATCCTATCACTCATTGTTGAAAAATGACATGAACATAATTATGGCATGGATCATTACCGCACTTATGTTTAAAATTTGCTTATATCGTTATCCTTTTTGTTGATGATAAAGGGGGAGAAATATATGAATTGATATTATGAATACCATATTTGAATTTGAATTATGTTAAGATATCAAAAGAAGCTTGCATCGAAATATATGATAAATTGATGATGGAAATGCTATGATTGCCATATTTACATTATGCCATATATGCATCATGTTAAGATATCAAGAACTTATATCGCAATTTTACATGATGATATCTTGCCATGTGATGAAATGCTATGATTGCTAAACACTTGAAATGCTTGCGTTATGTTTATATATCAAAAGCATACATCGCAATTTTACATTTTGATATCTTACCATATGATGAAGTGCTACCATTACTATCATTCACACTTGAAATGTAAGACTTGAAAATGGATGTTAAGCCTTGACATCATTTTCAGAGAGATACATCATGATAGGAATCATGATGGGAGTATTGATAAGGTTAAATAATCTTAACTTATCAATATGTCTCTTGAATTAAAAAGCTTTGAAATTCAAGAATGACTTATCTCGAGTATGACACATAGATAGGGGGAGTTAAGATTAACTCTGTTATCAATTGATTGTCATCATCAAAACGGGAGAGATTGTTGAATCTCGGATTTTGATGATGAAGTCAATTGTCATTTGTTATCTAATCCATATGTTGAGATAAGTGTGGCAGGATTATTACGATGAAAATAAGACATGCAGCAGGAGTTGCGCCGTAGTCAAGACTATGATCACGTTAGGGGTTCGAGAGTTCGACAGAAGTCCGGACGGTCATCGAAGGTTCTGCGGGAACAAATTCGAGAAGTCCAGGAGCTTGCCCAAAGAAGCTCATCGGAACTCGCCAGAGCGGATCGTCGTAAGTCTAGGAGTTTGCCGGACGTCTGCCGGAGCGTTGGACGTTCGCCGAAGGTTTGCCGGACGTCTGCCGGAGCATCGCCGAGGGTTCGTTGGACGTTCGCCGAAGGTTTGCCGGACGTCTGCCGGAGCATCGCCGAGGGTTCGTTGGACGTTCGCCGAAGGTTTGCCGGACGTCTGCCGGAGCATCGCCGAGGGTTCGTTGGACGTTCGCCGAAGGTTTGCCGGACGTCTGCCGGAGCATCGCCGAGGGTTCGTTGGACGTTCGCCGAAGGTTTGCCGGACGTCTGCCGGAGCATCGCCGAGGGTTCGTTGGACGTTCGCCGAAGGTTTGCCGGACGTCTGCCGGAGCATCGCCGAGGGTTCGTTGGACGTTCGCCGAAGGTTTGCCGGACGTCTGCCGGAGCATCGCCGAGGGTTCGTTGGACGTTCGCCGAAGGTTTGCCGGACGTCTGCCGGAGCATCGCCGAGGGTTCGTTGGACGTTCGCCGAAGGTTTGCCGGACGTCTGCCGGAGCATCGCCGAGGGTTCGTTGCCGGAGCATCGCCGAGGGTTCGTTGGACGTTCGCCGAAGGTTTGCCGGAAGCTCGCTGGAAGGGAACTCGACGTTGCCAGTTAAAAACCTACTTAGGACTATGTCTTGATTTCATAGTTTGCATGTATTAGGGTTAGGATTAATTTAATGGTTAATCCTATAACCCGATTAGGGGCCAATTGGGCCCGAGTTTGGACTGGTTTGGGGCAAGTTTGGAGCCCAACCAATGAGCTGAAATAGTCTAGGCGGTGGCACCGCCAGACTAGGCTGTGGCGCTGCCCAGAACCCGAGAGTTCTGGCGGTGGCACCGCTAGTACACTATCTATCTGACACTGATAGGTGGTGGCACCGCCACTGACAGGCGGTGGCACTACCATCATTGGGAAACCAAAAGAATTCAAATTTGAAGCCCAAATTTGAATTCTCTTGGGGCCTATATAAACCCCACCCTTTCATGCATGAAAGGGTATCGAAACTTAGCATTTATTTTGAGATTTTGAGAGCTTAGAAGTGTTATAAAAGGCCAAAAGTTCTTCTCCCTCTTTTATTCTAAGTTTTGATCATTCAAAGAGAGGAGTGAAAAATCTGTAAGGGTTGTCTCCTAAGCCCGTCAAAAGGAGTGAAATTGTAAAAGGGTGGTTGGCCTTCGCCTATTGAAGGAAGGCCTCTAGTGGACGTCGGTTACCTCATCGGAGGAGGAAGCCAAAAGTGGATGTAGGTCAAGATTGACCGAATCACTCTAAATCTCGGTTTGCATTTACATTTTGTTCTCTATCTTAACTGCAACTGCCTCCATAGCTTTACTTTAACTGCACTTTGCTTGATTTTAAGTTAAAGTAATTTCCGAATCAACTTTCATACCGAAATCGTTTTTATCATACGAACGCAATTTTAAATCGTCGAAAGTTTTCCGCTACACTAATTCACCCCCCCCCTCCCCCCCTCTTAGTGCTCTTGATCCTATCAATTGGTATCAGAGCTCGGTTAACTCTCAATTGGATTAAAACCCAAGAGAGATGACATACGCCGGAATCCAACATGGCCACTCTATCACACGTCCACCCATGTTCAATGGGACGGACTACACCTATTGGAAGACCCGAATGAGGATCTTCCTTATTTCAATGGATTTTGAACTTTGGAATCTTGTCGAAAATGAATTTTCGAAGTCTTCTCTTCCAATGATCGATTGGAATGAATTGGAGAAGAAGACTTTCGCTCTTAATGCAAAGGCTATAAATGCTTTATTTTGTGCGCTTGATAAAAATGAGTTCAATCGTGCTTCGGTTTGTGAAACCGCATTTAATATTTGGCATATACTCGAAGTGACTCACGAAGGCACAAGTAGAGTGAAAGAGTCAAAAATCAATCGTCGAAAGTTTTCCGCTACACTAATTCACCCCCCCACCCCCCACCCCCCTCTTAGTGCTCTTGATCCTAACATGACGTAGTAAAGATAGCTCAAGTAAAGGAAGTTAAGAATAGGTAGATGAAAACCGAAAGTTTGCTGCTAAGTAAATAAATGTTTCAGAAGGTTAAACACTCACACATTCAAGGAACAACACAATTTAAAGTGGTTCAATCAAATGACCTATACCACTTGTGAAGCCTTCTTCAATGAGCTCCCTACTTCCAATAGCAAATCACTTTGAAGGGGAAGGACCAATTACCCCTCTTACAACCTTTTTACAAGTGGTTCACACTCTTATAGATTTTTCAAAGAGAAAGAGAGAGGTGAACACTTAAGCTATTGAAAACAAGACTTTGCTAAAGCTTTTTCTCAATTTCTAACTTCTCAAAAATTTGTCTTCTCTACTGTGAATTGAGGGGTATTTATAGATCCCAAGAGAATTCAAATTTAGGCTCCAAATTTGAATTATTTTTGGGTTTCCGGAGCTGGCGGTGCCACCACCTGTCAATGTTACATTGACCGTGTACTGGCGGTGCCATTGCCTAGTCCGGTGGTTCCACCTCCCAGTTCGGTGGTGCCACTGCCCGACCATTCGGGTCACTGGTTGGGCTCCAAATATGGCCCAAACTAGTTCAAATTCGGGCCCAATTGGCCCCTAACCGGGTTATAGGATTAACCCTTAATCCTAACCCTAATTACATGTAAAATACAAAATTAAGACATAATCCTAAGCAAATTTTTAACCAGCAACGTCGAGTTTCCTTCCGACGAGCTTTCCGGCGAACTTCAGGCGGACTTCCGATATACCCTCGATTTCTTCCGACGGACTCCCAGTAGGCTCTCGGTCTTGTGGTGAGTTCAACGAGTCTTTGGCAAGTAGCCGAACCTTCTCGGGGATCTCTGTGAACCTCCAACGATCTTTCCGGCGGACTTTCGAAAACTTCGGCAAGTCCCCGATTCCTTCTCAATTAGTTCCGGTAGCACTTCCGACAATTCTTCGGACTTTCGACGGACTCTCAAACACCCATCGAACTTGACTCCAGTAGACTTGCTTTATGTCTCAAGCTATCATAGTTAATCCTGCACACTCACTCTGGATTAGATTAATTAACCCATCAATTGACTTCATCATCAAAATCCGAGATTCAACACATTGCCGAGAGATCGTCGGATGTTCGCCGGAAGATCGTCGGAAGAAACCTTGAGTTACCAAACTTATTGAGCTTAGTGTATTCCTTAGAATTCGTAGGTAGCACATAATAGGGATTGAAATTGGCACAAACCAATTAGGGGCCAGTTGGGCCCATGTAAGGACTGTGTTGGGCCTAATGAAAGGCCCAAACAGTGAACCAAGAGGTGGCACCATCGTGGCACAGTCTCCGAGACTGTCAGGCGGTGGTACCGCCTAGACATAATCTCCGAGAGACTATCAGGTGGTGGTACCGCCTAGTGGTAGGGTGCCAAGCGGTGGTACCTACTAGTCATAGGTGCCCAACAAGCCAATCACGTGAGTGATGGCACATGTGATTTGACATGAAATCTTTTTATTTATTATATTTTAGCTTTTATCACTCTATATTATCTATTGCATATATGCATGTATATATTATGATGTCCTTAGATATGTGCAATGGAAATCAGATCGTGATGAGATCATGATAATGAGACCGATTCACCTTTAAACACAGATCTTAAATAATCCCGATCATAGGTTACTCGAGAGGGACATCGTGATAACCGGACAGACTAGTGTGCTGTATACTTGTCCATATGATGAATGTAGCTGGTCTCATAGTTACTTGTGTGGGGACACTAGGGATACAGTACAGGTGCTCATTGTAGAATGAGTTCACTGATTGATCCGTTTACTGAATACTAGATGGTTGATGATACCTTATTATCAAATAGTGATTTCGTAGTCCTAGTGGTGTATCTGGTCCTTGTTATAGGTGCCCAACAAGCCAATCACGTGAGTGATGGCACATGTGATTTGACATGAAATCTTTTTATTTATTATATTTTAGCTTTTATCACTCTATATTATCTATTGCATATATGCATGTATATATTATGATGTCCTTAGATATGTGCAATGGAAATCAGATCGTGATGAGATCATGATAATGAGACCGATTCACCTTTAAACACAGATCTTAAATAATCCCGATCATAGGTTACTCGAGAGGGACATCGTGATAACCGGACAGACTAGTGTGCTGTATACTTGTCCATATGATGAATGTAGCTGGTCTCATAGTTACTTGTGTGGGGACACTAGGGATACAGTACAGGTGCTCATTGTAGAATGAGTTCACTGATTGATCCGTTTACTGAATACTAGATGGTTGATGATACCTTATTATCAAATAGTGATTTCGTAGTCCTAGTGGTGTATCTGGTCCTTGTTATAGGTGCCCAACAAGCCAATCACGTGAGTGATGGCACATGTGACTTGACACAGAATCTTTTTGCTTATTATATTTTAGCTTTTATCACTTTATATTGTCTATTTCATATATGCATGTATATATTGTGATGTCCTTGGATCTGTGCAATGGGAATCGGATCATGATGAGATCACGATATTGAGATCGATTCACCTTTAAACACAAATCTTAAATAATCCCGGTCATAGGTTACTCGAGAGGGACATCGTGATAACCGGACAGACTAGTGTGCTGTATACTTGTCCATATGATGGATGTAGTTGGTCTCATACCTGTTCGTGTGGGGACACTAGGGATACAGTATAGGTGCTCATTGTAGAATGAGTTCACTAATTGATCCGCTTACGAAATACTGGATGGTTGATGATACCTTATTATCAAATAGTGATTTCGTAGTCCTAGTGGTGTATCTGGTCCTTAGACTTGAGATACCAAGGATATCCTGTATGAGTGCTCCACTCTTTGATACCAGACTTATAGGTTTGGATGTCCCAGATCTATTACAACTGGTTATTGGGAGTGGAAGTCGACCTTATGAGGGCTATTGAGTGTCGATAGAGGATCATCCACTCTCGGCATCATGAGAGGAATATCCCATGTGTTTATACTCAGATAAATCCCTAGCTATAGTCATTCGGGTTGAGACAGAAAGAGTTCTCCGAGAGAATCCGATTAGAGCGAGACTCGAGTAGAAACCGTATGGGTCTAATAGCACCATGATCGATATACAGTCTCTGGGATATTAGATGGATGAGAGACTATAGGTACACGGTAACTGAGGACTGACAGGTCCAATAGATTGGATTCCCCTGTATCGTTTAGGGACTGCGGCGTAGTGGCCTAGTACGTCCGTAGTCGATGAGTTAAGTGAATTATTACAGAGATAATAATTCACTGAGCTAGAAGGAGTTTTGACAGCTATGACTCACGGTCATCTCGATATTGGGCCTAGAGGGTCATATACATATGGTAGGCATTACGATGAGTAGAGGTTCGGATATGAGATATCCGCCGGAGCCCCTATCTTATTGGATATCCAATAAGCCCCTGAATTATTGGATCCCATGGACGAGATCCAATAAGAGCCCATGAGAGATTATTGGATAGAGATCAACTAATCTAAAAGGCTTAGGTAATTGGATGCAGATCTAATACCCACTAAGGGAGGATCCATTATGGTTTGATAGGGGGAATATATAAATAGGAGGGATTCAGAGCCTCATAGGCTAGAGCCTTTGCTTGCCTCTTTTATTCTCCCCCCCCCCCCCCCCCCGTCTCCACCTCAGAGCAGGCTTGGAGTTTTGAGGAGCGTCGTTGTAGCCCTGCTGTGTGGATCACCGCTAGAGAGGAGGACACTTGACCTCCTTCACCCTCTCTTAGAGATCTGCAAGGAAATAGAGATATACGATCTCCCTAGGTAACACAATCTATTCTATATGTAGTTTGTTTCACGGATTTTTTGTGCACCAATCTTCGCACGACAACGAATATCTCTTTAGGAATAGGGGATTTTGTTTTCTTGTTCTTCTACTGCGCATGTGATGTCACCCCTAAGATTTCCCAATAGTACCGCCAGATTGGGTGGTGGTACCGCCTAGTGTAGTGTTAGTGTTAAACTAACATTGGCGGTGGTACCACCCGTACCCAGAAAACCCGGGATGACATATTTTTAGGCTCTAAGTTTGAATCAACTTGAATCCTATAAATACCCCTCCCATCCCTGGTTAACATACACAAGCATAGAGTATTTAAAAGCGAGAAAATGATACTGTAATCTTTTGTGAACTTCTCTCCCTCTTCTAAGTGTTAGAATAGTTTGAGAGAGGAGTAAGTGGGGGTGTAAGGGTTATCTCCTAAACCCGGTAAAAGGAGAATCGAGCTGTAAAAGGTAGTTGGTCTTCGCCTATTGAAGGGAGACCGATAGTGGATGCTGGTGGCCTCAACGGAAGAGGAATCGATGGAGTGGATGTAGGTCACGACGATTGTACCACTATAAAATCTGGTTTGCATTTACATTAACTACAAACTGCCTTCAATATGTTTACGAACACATTTTCAATCTAAGCATATTTTCGAGATCGGTTTTCAATGAACGAAAAGATTTCAGAATTGACGTATTTTACCACTACACTAATTCACCCCCCCCCCCCCTCTTAGTGTCAACTCGTTCCTAATAGTTGTTATCAGAGCCACATTTTTCTCATTTGGTTTAGCACCAAAAGAGAAATAGCTCTTTTCGACTTTCAAGAGGGATTTTCTCTCTTTCGTTCTCCTATGTTCAATGAGACTGGCTACACATATTGGAAAACTCGAATGAGAGTTTTCTTGCTTTCTTTAGATTTGAATTTATGGAATATTATTGAAAGCGGTTTTCAAAGGTCTTCACTTCCAATGAACTATTAGAATGATTTGGAGAAAAAGACTTTTTTTTTAAATGCTAGAGTTGTGAACGGTCTATTTTACGCTTTGGACAAAATTGAGTTTAATCGGGTTTCTACTTACGAAACGACTTTTGACATTTGGCATACTCTTGAAATCACACATGAAGGCGCTAGCAAAGTTAAAGATTCGAAAATCACTTTTTGTTATATGATTTTAAACTTTTTCATATAAAACCTAGCGAAACCATTGGAGATATGTACACCCGTTTCACGGATGTCGTCAATGGTTTTAAAAGCACTTGATAAAAGTTTTTCAGATTTTAAACTTTTAAACAAAATTTTACGTTCTTTTAATAAGAGTTGGAATCCGAAAGTAACCGTAATACAAGAGGCAAAAGATCTTAATAATTTTCACTTAAAGAACTTTTTGGTTCATTTATGACATATGAAACGACGCACAATGCACAAAACGAATATGAGACACGAATATGAGAACAACCTTTCAAAGAATAGGAAGGATTTTGGATTTAGAATAATTGAAGACCACTCGAGTATAAGCTCAAGTGATGGTGAACTTGAACTCCTCACTATAAAAATTAAAAAGTTCATGAAATAAGAATTGAAGAACAAAAATAAACTTAAAAAGAACACAACTACTTGCTATGAACACAAGAAGAAGGAAGTACTTTGGGACGAATCGAACTCATCCGAAGAAGAGAAAATCAACAAAGGCAAGGTAGCAAACTACGCCTTAACGGCTTTCAACGATGAGGTAACCAAAATCCCCTTAATTTATTTTGAAATTATATGATGCTTTTCATGAGTTATTTTAATTTAGTTTAGAAAAATTATTTTCTTGAAAATTACATGTTTAATGATGTAATGAAAATGCAAAAATTGGGATCATGCTAGTAATTTTGAAAATGATAATGAAAATTACATGTTTTATGATAAAGAAATAAAATGTTAGATTTGAATTTAATGAAAATCCTATGTATATCTTTAAAGAAGTAATAATGAGTATCTTGATGATTACATATGGCTTTTCGATGACGATGCATGGTTTTTGTGATGAATCTTGTCTTTGGTTTTCGGTTTTAAACATGATGAATGGTTTTCATATGAAAAATTTGAGCATACTTATATGAAATCAATCATATCAAATGAAATACATAAAAAGGAAAATATATTATTGGAATTAAAATGATGAATCAAATCTCTTGTTTGAAGAAGCCTTATGTTTAATGTGTTATACTTTTTTGGTCTTGATGGTTTTTATGACGAAATTTATTTTTCCATCCTAAACGTTGATGCATATTTTTTTTGGTATAAAAAGATAAAGAAATGCTTGTATGAAACAAACAACTTCAAATGAAACACTAAAAAGAGGAAAGCTTTCTCCTTGAAAAATTTTTCTACTTTATCGATTCTTAAAAAAGAAGAGATTAATGAATCTATCTATGTTTTTCTTTTTATGAATCTCTTGGAAATGATTTTGATTTGATGATTTGAATTTGAATGAGATTTATCTTAATTTTTTGAGATTTATAACTTGAGATTTCTTATGCATGAATCAAGATATTATAACATTTGATCTCCTATGTTTCTTTTTGACATTTATAAAAGAAGAGATTTGTTTAAAGAAATCATGTCTTGTGGCATTCATAATTTGATATTGATATTCTTCATGTCATGATTTTTATATGACACCTTTGTATTTTTGTGATGACTTGAACATTTACACCATTATGTTCTTCCCCTCTTCTTCTTATTTACAATGACAAAAAGAAAAAGAAAATAGCTAGCATATCAAGAGAACCAAATTTGCTAGCTTGAATAATAAACTCAGACATCTTGATTTCTCAAATTTTAGATTTGAATCTTATTTTTGAATCAAGATTATTTCCCTACCATTTCTTCTATATACAAAAGAAGAGATATGTTAAAAATCATGACTTGATCTTTCATTTTTGATGATTGAAATAATGATTCGAATATTAGTGTAATTATGAATGATGATTTGGTATTATGCATGTAATACTTCAACTTATGATAATGATGCATGCAATGATGAAATATTCATGATGAAAAAATTATTTTGACATTCATGACTTGATTTTTCATCTTTGTTATTTATCTTTGTCATGATTTGAAGATTGTAGTAAAGGAAAATGAATTACACTATTGTATTGTTATTGCCCTCTTTTTGCCAATGACAAAGGGGGAGAAAGAATTGCTAGCATGAATATCATGAAAAAAGGTAAACTTGCTAGCTTGCTCATCTCAAAAGAAAAGTAAGAAGTGCTATCTTGCAAATCTCAAGAGAAGCAATGTTTGCTAAGTTACACATTTCAAGAAGATGCAAAAATAGTCTATCTTGCACATCTCAAAAGATGTAAAATTTTGCTATGCTAACTTTCATGTGTGAAAAACTTGCTAGTTTGAACATCGTAAAGAAAAGCAAACATACTAACTTGCACATCTAGCAAAATTTACAAACTTGCAAAACTTAAAATTTGCTAGCTTACATATTCTAAAATGATGGATTGCTATCTTGCTAGCTTGCTATCTTGCATTTTTTTTTCAAAAACTTGTTAACCTTCATACTTCAAAGAGAAGTACTACTTGCCAAATTGCTAGCTTCCATGTTGTAAAATAATGTAAAATCTTGTTAGCTTGCGTTTTGCAAAGGAAGCAAAAAAGTTGCACTTCTCAAAAGAGAAGAAAATGCTAGCTTGCCTATCTTAAGAAGCAAAAATGCAAACTTGTAAAATTTGCAATCTTGCACATCTTCAAAATTAATGATGATTTGGTGATTATGCATGTTGTAAGGTAATGAACAAATTTGCTAGCTATATGTTATAAAACTTGCATGATAATAAAATTGGAGATTATGCAATGATTTGAACTTGTATGTCTAAAACACTTAATAATTGAACTTCTCCTATTTGTTAATGCAAAGGGGGAGAAGTATGATGTAATATATGATTTTATTATGACATGTTGCTTGAATTTTTAAATCCAAGAGTTCTATCAATAATGACATATTGATGGGGGGAGTTAAGGTTAACTCCATCATCAATTGGTTGTCATCATCAAAAAGGGGGAGATTGTTGAATCTCAGAATTTGATGATGAAACCAATTGATAGAGTTTATGATTTGGTTTACATTTTAAGTGACGCAGGAAGCTTCGATCAGGGACAGACAATTAAAGAAGGAAGAATCATATTGGGCCAAAGAAAAACATGTCAAAAGATTGGATGTCATGTCGAAGGATCGGTCGATGTATCGATAGAAGGCTTTGGGCAATGGATTTGGGCATTTGGCTAAGAAGAGCAGAAATTACACTAAGGAAATCAAAGTTACAGAGGTCAATTGGCCGATTGGGCAATAGGCCGCAAGAGAGGATGATGCGCCGAAGAATCGGATGAAGTGTCGATGACCCGATGATATGCTAGACAACATGATTTAAAGCTTTGTAATAATTATCTAGATCGAAGTGTGTTTTATGTGTCCAGGATTAACTACAATATCAAGACATAAAACAAAATGAAGTCTCGAAGTCAAGAACGTGATTTCGTTGGGAGTTCGAGAGTTCGTCGGAAGTCCGAACGCTCATCGAAAGTTCTGGTAGAACCAACCGAGAAGTCCAGGGGCTTGCCAAAGAAGCTCATCGGAACTAGCCAAGAAGATCATCATGAAGTCCAGGAGCTTGCTGGGAGTCCGCTAGAATATTGCCGAGATATCGTCAAAAGTTTACCGGAAGATTGCCGAAAGAAACCTTGACTTATCAGACTTATTTAGCTTAGTGTATGCCTTAGAATTCGTAGTTAGCACATAATTGGGATTGGAATTGGGCCAACTCAATTAGGGGCTAGTTGGGCCTATGTAAGGATTATGTTGGGCCCAATGAAAGGCCCAAATAGTGACCCAAGAGGTGGCACCGTCATGGCACAGTCTCCGATACTATGTCAGGCAGTGGTACCACCCAGACATAGTCTCTGAGAGACTATTAGGTAGTGGTACCACCAGTCTGGGCGGTGGTACCGCCTAGTGGCAGGGTGCCAGGCAATGATATTGCCAGACTGGGCAGTGGTACCGCCCAATACAGTGTTAGTGTTAAATTGACACTAGCGGTGGTACTGCCCGTACATAGGAAACCCGGGATAGGATATTTTTAGGCTCCAAGTTTGAATCAACTTGAGGCCTATGAATACCCCTCTCATTCCTGGTTAACATACACAAGCACATTTAAAAGGGAGAAAACACTGCTGTAATTTTGTGTGAACTCCTCTCCCTCTTCTAAGTGTTAGAATAGTTTGAGAGAGGAGTAAGTGGGGGTGTAAGGGTTATCTCCTAAACCCGATAAAAGGAGAATCGAGCTGTAAAAGGTAGTTGGTCTTTGCCTATTAAAGGAAGACCGATAGTGGATGCCGGTGGCCTCAATGGAAAAGGAATCGACGGAGTGGATATAGGTCACGATGACCGAACCACTATAAAATTTGGTTTGTATTTACTTCTTGCAATATACATTAACTGCAAACTGCCTTTCATACATTTACAAACATGCTTTCAATCTAAGCATATTTTTGAGATTGATTTTCAATAAACGAAAAGATTTCAGAACCGATGTATTTTACCGTCGCACTAATTCACCCCCCCCTCTTAGTGCCGACTCGTTTCTAACACTTGGATGACATTTGAGAGATTAGTTTCATGCTAGCATGACCTAATCTCCTATGCCAAAGCCAAGCATCATCATTCAAAATCGAAAAATATATTTCATTACAAAGACCGTCAATGTCAATAGTATATACATTATTTTGTTTTATGGCAATCATAGAGGTGTTTTTGTGTGGTTGTTTAATAATGTAAGCATTTGATTCAAATTTAATGACATATCCTTTATCATATAATTGACAAATGCTCAAAAGATTATACTTTAAGCCATCAACCAACAACACATTTTTAATCAAGAAGTTGGATTTGTTACCAATGATTCCTTTGATAACGATTTTGCCCTTGTTGTTGTCTCCGAAGGTGATATACCCTTCATCTAGGCTAGTGAGTTTAGAGAATTTAGATAGATCTCCGGTCATATGTAGACTATATATCTTAAGTGGACATTTATAAGTGGATATTTATAAGAACATGTCCCAGTTTGCAACAAAAGTTGCATTTGGTGTGGGGTGATACATGCAAGGTAGGGCCTTTAACAAAAGTGATTAGATTTTGGTGAAAGCTATTCACAAATCTGATTCTACCTCTTCTATGAACGTGACTCTTATTAGCAAGAATCATATTCAAGGACTTGCAACCAACCTTCAACTTTTCTAAGGTTTCTTTGAGTAGCAACTTTTCCTTCTCAAGTGCCTCTAAGTGTTCACACTTAGTGCATGGAGGCAAAGAAAGATTATCATGCTTAAATTTTTTAAAATCAGTATTTAAAAGGGCATGCTCCTTTTTTAAATAATTATACTTTGTATTCAAAGTTCTATATTCATCAAACAATTCATGAAAAGTACTTAAAAGCTCATTGAAAGATAAATTTACATTTAATGAACTACTTACCTTATCTTTGATAACCATTAGTGCATAGTTGGCGATCTCCTTATTGCTTTGTTTTTCGCCTTCAGAATCGCTCGAGTCATCCCACGTTGCTTTGAGTGTCTTCTTCTTCTTTACTTGGGGACATTCGCTTTTGAAATGTCCTAGCTTCTTGCATCCGTAGCATATAACTTGTTCTTTCTTAGACTCAATTTTATTTTGAGTGTCATTTTTAGATTTATTTCTTTTTATAAATTTTTTAAACTTTCTTGTCAGGAGTGCCAAGTCATCATCATAGTCCTCATCACTTGAATTTTCTTTCAAATGGTCTTCATGAGTTCTTAGTGTCATATCCTTCCTGTTCTTTGGAAGGTTGTTCTCCAGCTCTTCACGAGCA
This sequence comes from Musa balbisiana, assembly GCA_004837865.1. NCBI lineage: Eukaryota > Viridiplantae > Streptophyta > Magnoliopsida > Zingiberales > Musaceae > Musa > Musa balbisiana. The sequence goes on from CM017192.1 coordinate 19,491,438, forward strand.
TTGCAAGTCATTTCGTAGGTCATCAAAGACCCAATAAGTTCTTCGAGCGGAAAGTTGTTCAAGTTCTTAGCTTCTTGAATTACCGTTACTTTAGGATCCCAACTCTTTGGAAGGAATCTTAATATTTTGTTAATAAGTTTGAAATTAGAAAAACTTTTATTAAGTCCTTTTAAACCATTGACGACATACGTAAATTGGGTGTATATATCTCTAATGGTGTCACTTGGTTTCATCCAAAACAATTCATAATTAGATTAAAAGATTAATTTTGGACTCCTTTACTCTACTAGTGCCCTCGTGAGTGATTTCGAGTATATGCCAAATATCAAAAACTATTTCACAAATAAGCACTCAATTGAACTTATTTTTATCTAAAGCACAAAACAAGGCATTCATAGCCTTAGTATTTAAAGTGAAAGTCTTCTTCTCCAACTCATTCTAATCATTCATTAGAAGAGAAGACTTTTGAAAGTCATTTTCTATAATGTTCCATAATTCAAAATCCATAGAAATTAGAAAAATCCTCATTCTAGTCTTCCAATAGATGTAATCCATCACATTGAACATGGGTGGACGTGTAACTGGGTGACCCTCTTGGTTGCTAACAAATGTCATATCTCTTGGGTTTCAAACCAAAATGAGAGTTACCTTGCTTTGATACCAATTGTTAGGATCAAGAGCGGCACTAAGAGGGGGGATGAATTAGTGCAACGGAAAAATTATATCAATTTAAAAATCTTCGTATGATAAAATTTGATTACGAAGAAAATCATTTTGTTTTTCTTGATTGAGTAGAGAAGAGGGGATTGGAGAGTTCGTAATGAAGTAAAAATGAATGCAGTAAAGAGATTAAGCAGTAAGGAATGAACACACTAGAATTTATGATGGTTTGGTCGTTGTGACCTATATCGACTTTTGATTCCTCCTCCGTTGAGGTCACCAGTGTCCACTAATGGTCTTCCTTCAATAGGTGAATACCAACCACCTCTTTATAATGCTTTTTCTTTTTCATGGGTTTAGGAGATAACTCTTACAAGCCTCACTCATCTTCTTGGATGATTATAAAGCTAAGAAAGGGAGGAGGATTCTTCTCATTTTTACAACACTTTTAATGTCCTAACACTTTAGATTTTTTCACACTTTTGATTATACTTTATTACCCTTTCATGCAGAAAAGGGTAGGGTATTTATGTTGAATCTTAGATTTTGATGATAAAATCAATTGATAATTTTTTGATCAAATCTATATATTGAGAAAATTATGCAGGATTAACTATAATAGCAATCAAGGCATAAAATAAAATGAAGTGCTAGAGTCAAGGTCAAGATTTCGTTGGGAGTTCGAGAGTTCATTGGAAGTCCAAACGTTCGTCGGAAGTTCTGCTAGAATTGACCGACAAGTCTAGGAGCTTGCCAAAGAAGCTCATCAAAACTCGCTAAGACGATCGTCGTGAAGTCCAAGAGCTTGCCAGGAGTCCGTTGGAACATGGCCAAGAGATTATCGAAAGTTCGCCAGAAGATCGCCGGAAGATTGCTGGAAGCTTGCCAGAAGAAACCTAGACTAATTGGACTTGATTTGCTTATTATATGCCTTAAGAATTGTAGTTAGCACATAATTATTAGGGTTAGATTTGGGAGGCAATCCTACTAATTCAATTAGGGGCCAATTGACTCGTAATTGGGCTGGTTTGGGCTAGATTCAAGGCCCAACCATGTAGCTGGACCCTATCTAGCGGTGGCACCGCCAGACTGGGGCGGTGGAACCACCAAACTAGGGTGGTGGAACCGCCTAGAGAGTAGTCTCCTAGGTGGTCTGGGCGGTGGTACCACCCAAATTGGGCGGTGGTACCATCGGCAGTTATTACCTACCAAGCGGTGGTACCGCCAGAGCTCAATCTCCGGGGACTCTGTTAGGTGGTGGTACTACCAAACTAGGCGATGGTACTGCCCAGTACTAGCGTGGTACCGTCGGTACCAGTCCAATTATGGGCCTAATTGGCCCGTAACTGAGTTAGTGGGATTACCTCCTAATCCTAACCCCAATTATGTGCTAACTATGAATTTTAAAGCATACACTAAGCTAAAGAAGTCCGGTAAGTCTAGGTTTCTTTCGGCGAGTTTCCGGCGAATTTCCGACGATCTCTTGGCAATGTTCCAATAGACTCCCGACAAGCTCCTGGACTTCACGACGATCTTCTTGGTGAGTTCCGATGAGCTTCTTTGGCAAGCTCCTAGACTTCTCGGTTAATTCCGACCGAACTTTCGACGAACGTCCAGATTTTCGACAAATTCTCGAACTCCTAACGAAATCTCATTCTTGACTCCGGTATTTCGTTTTACTTTATTACCCTTTCATGCAGAAAAGGGTAGGGTATTTATGTTGAATCTTAGATTTTGATGATAAAATCAATTGATAATTTTTTGATCAAATCTATATATTGAGAAAATTATGCAGGATTAACTATAATAGCAATCCACTATAAATTCCGGTGTGTTCATTCCTTACTGCTTAATCTCTTTACTGCATTTATCTTTACTTCATTACAAACTCTCCAATCCCCTTTTCTCTACCCTTTCGAAGAAAAATGAAACGGTGTTTCATCGGAATCAAATTTTATCATACGAAGTTTTTAAAAATTGATACAATTTTTCCGCTGCACTAATTCACCCCCCTCCCTCTTAGTGCTGCTCTTGATCCTAACAATTTAGGTCCCAATGGCTTCAAAATTGGAGCCAAAAAGTGTCTTATCCCGAATTTTTGAGGTATTGGGCAGTACCACCGCCAGTATTGGGTGGTACCACCGCCCATTCTAGCGATATCATTACCTAACAGAGTTCTCAAAGACTTATCTCTAGCGGTACCACCGCTTGATAGTTAATAACTGCTGGTGGTACCATCGCCTAGACCACCTGGGAGACAGCTCTCTAGGTGGTTCCACCGCCCTAGTCTGGCGGTGCCATCGCCAAACAAGGTCCAGCAACCTGGTTGGGCCTTGAATTTGACCCAAACCAGTCCAATTATGGGCCTAATTGGCCCGTAACTGAGTTAGTGGGATTACCTCCTAATCCTAACCCCAATTATGTGCTAACTATGAATTTTAAAGCATACACTAAGCTAAAGAAGTCCGGTAAGTCTAGGTTTCTTTCGGCGAGTTTCCGGCGAATTTCCGACGATCTCTTGGCAATGTTCCAATAGACTCCCGACAAGCTCCTGGACTTCACGACGATCTTCTTGGTGAGTTCCGATGAGCTTCTTTGGCAAGCTCCTAGACTTCTCGGTTAATTCCGACCGAACTTTCGACGAACGTCCAGATTTTCGACAAATTCTCGAACTCCTAACGAAATCTCATTCTTGACTCCGGTATTTCGTTTTACTTTATACCTTGATTGCTATCATAGTTAATCCTATACACTTTTCTCAATATATAGATTTGATCAAATAATTTACCAATTGATTTCATCATCAAAATCTGAGATTCAACAAGATCAAGTCATGAATTTCAAAAAAGATATTATCTTTAGTAAATAACAAAAAGGAACATAGGAGAATAAAAGATCTTGATTCATATATAAGAAATATCAAGTTATTAAGATCATGATTCATATTTTTAAAAAAATCTCCTCTTAAATAATAGAAAAGCATGATATGAGAATATATAATAAGAGATCTTGATTTATAAAAGATTTCAAGTTATAATTCTAAGGAATCAAGAGAAAAATCATCATTCATTTAGATAATACTATACTCCTCTTTAGCAAAATAATGAAAAAGAATATTGGGAGATCAAAGATCTTGATTCATAAAAAATCTCAAGTATCAAGTGTTGGGAAATTTAGGGGGCGACATCACATGCGTGGCAGAAGAATAGAAAACAAAATCCCCAATTTCCCAAAAAGATGTTTGTTGTCATGCAACGAATGGTGTGCAAAAATCTACGAAACTTAAAACTGCGTATAAGACAAATTGTGTTACCTAGGGAGATCATATATCCTTGTTTCCCTATAGATCTCTAGGAGAGGGTGAAGGAGGTCAAGCACCCTCCTCTCTAGCGGTAATCCACATAGCAGGGCTACGATGATGCTCCTCAAAACTCTAGGCTAGCTTTGAGGTAGAGAGGGGGAGGAGAATAGGAGAGGCAAGCAAAAGCTCTAGCTTGTGAACCACTGAATCCCTCCTATTTATAGAGGTCCCCTATCAAACCCTAATGAATCCTCCCCTATTGGGTATTGGATCTGCATCCAATTACCCAAGCCTCTTAGATTAGTGGATCTCTATCCAATAATCTATCATGGGCTTTTATTGGATTTCATTCATAGGATCCAATAATTCAGGGGCTTATTGGATATCCAATAAGATAGGGGCTCCGATGGATATCTCATATCTGAACATCTACTCATCGCAATAACTACCATATATGTGTGACCCTCTAGGCCCAATATCGAGCTGGTCATGAGTCATACCTGTCAAAACTCCTTCTAGCTTAGTGAATTATTATCTTCATAATAATTCACTCGACTCATCGACTACGGACATACTAGGCCACTACGTCGTAGTCCCTAGACGATACAAGGGAATCCAATCCATTGGACCTGTTTGTCCTCAGTTACCATGTATCTATAGTCCCTCATCCATCTAATATCCCAAAGACCGTATAACGGGCAAGGTGTTGTCAAACCCATACGGTTTTTATCGAGTCTCACTCTAATTGGATTCTCCTGGATAACTCTTTCTCTCTCAATCCGAATGACCCTGTCTAGGGATTTGTTTGAGCAAGAACACATAGAATATTCCTCTCATGACACCGAGAGTAGATGATTCTCTATCGACACTCAATAGCCCTCGTAAGGTTGACTGCCACTCCCGATAACCAATTGTACTAGATTTGGGACATCCAAACCTATAAGTCTGGTATCAAAGAATGGAGCACTCATATAGGACATCCTTCGTGTCTTAAATCTAAGGACCAGATGCATCACTGGGACTACAGAATCGCTGTCTAAGAATAAGGCATCATCAACCATCCAACATTTCGTAAGCAGATCAATCAGCAAACTCATTATCCAATGAGCACCTGTACTGAATCCCTAGTATCCCCATACAAGCAGATTTGAGACCATCTGCATCCATCATATGGATGGATATATAACATACCAGTCTGTTTGGTTATCTCGATGTTCCTCTCGAGTAACCTATGATTGGGATTATTTAGGATCTATGTTTAAAGGCGAATCAGTCTAATTATCGTGATCTCATCACGATCCGATTCCTATTGCACAGTTCTAAGGACATCACAATATATATGCATATATGCAATAGTCAATATAAAGTGATAAATACCAAAATATAATAAGTAAAAAGACTGCGTGTCAAGTCACACGTGTCATCACTCACGTGAATGGCTTGCAGGGCACATATGACTAGCAATCTCCCACTTGACCTAAAGCCAATCACTTATGTGTCTGATCTCCATCAGATCTCTGTAATGCTCAAAAACAATATGAGATAACAGCTTTGTTAGTGCATCTATAATGTTATCTTCGGATAGAACTCTTTCCACTACCATATCTCCTCGGGTCATGATCTCTTTAATAAGCTGGAACCTCCTCAGAACACTTCTGATGAGACCCGGGTTCCCTTATTTGAGTAATCGCCCTATAGTTGTCACAATATTGGGAATCGGCTCCTCACTACCTGGCATGACTCCCAGCACACTACTCCTCCATTCAGGGTATACACATACCCCGAATTCGACTTGCTATCATCGACATCGGATTAAAAATTCGAGTCCGTGTAGCCTTCAATCTTGTGGCTACTATCTCTATATACTAGTAAAAGATCTTTAGTCCTTCTCAAGTACTTACGGATACACTTTACTGCTTTCTAGTGCTCCAAGCCTGTATCTGCTTGATACTAGCTCGAAACACTCAGAGCATGTGCTATATCAGGCTTGGTACATAGCATGACATACATGATAGACCCTATTGCTGAGGCATAGGGTATCCTATCCATGTTCGCCCTTTCTTCAGGAGTCTTTGGGGACATACTTCTAAAACGCGATATCCCATATCTCATCGGTATGAGATCTCTATTGGAATTTTTCATGCCAAACATTTTGACAATGGTGTATATGTACCTAGATTGGGATAAGCCAAGCATCCTCTTAGATCTATCTCTATAGATCCGAATCCCCAAGATATAGGATGCTTCCTCTAAGTCCTTCATGGAGAAGTGTCTTCTAGATAACCAAGCATTTACCGTAGATAGCATTCCTACATCATTCCGAATAATCAGGATGTAATCCACATATAATACTAAAGAGGTGATAGCACTCTCACTTACCTTCCTTTACACATAAGGTTCATCTTCGTTCTTAACGAAGTCATAAGATTTAATTGCCTCATCAAATCTTATGTTCTAACTTCAGGAAGCTTGCTTTAGTCCATAAATGGATCTAAGTAACCTGTACACCTTATTTGGGCAGTCCTTTGACACGAATCCCTCAAGTTGTATCATATACACCTCATCCTCGAGATTCCCATTGAGAAATGTGATTTTCATATCCATTTGCCAGATCTCATAATCATAGTGTGCTGCAATAGCCAATAGAATTCGGATTTTAGCATTATTATAGGTGAGAAGGTTTCGTCATAGTCAACAACTTGCCTTTGACGATACCCCTTAGCCACTGGCCTTGCTTTATAGGTCTCTACATTTTCATCTTCTCTGATCTTTTTCTTAAAGATCTATTTACAACCGATGGGTACAATATCCTTGGGTGCATCAATAAGGTTCCAAACCTTGTTGGAGTACATAGAATCCATCTTAGAATTCATGGCTTCTTGCCACTTCCTGGAGTCTATACTCATAATAGCCTCCTCGTAGGTCTGAGGATCAATATCCTCAACATCCTCTCCTCTAATATGTCTCACATATCTCTCAGGAGGATGGGATACTTTGTCGGACCAACGTAAAGTTGGAACTTATGTATTAGGTACTTGAATAGATTCGAGTTGTAGAGTGGTGCTTGAGCTAGGTTCTCCAACCTCGCTCAATTCTATCATGCTCCTACTATCTCTGTCAAGAATGTGTTCCTTCTCAAGGAACATCGCTCTCTTAGCTACAAAGACCTTTTGGTCCTCGAGATAATAGAAATAATACCTACAAGTTTCCTTAGGGTATCCCACAAACTTGCATCACTCCGTCCTTGATTCCAACTTATCGGGGTTATGTCTTTTAACGTGGGCAGGGCAGCCCCAAATCTGAACAATCTTAAGATCAGGCTTCCTCCCTTTCCATATCTCATATGGTGTAGACACTACTGACTTAGTTAGAACTCTATTCAGAAGGTAAGCTGTGATCTCTAGGGCATATCCCCAGAATGAGATGGGTAGGTCAGCGAAACTCATCATGGATCGTACCATGTCTAACAGCGTACGATTCCTCCTTTCAAATATACTATTGAGCTGAGGTGCATAAGGAGGTGTCCATTAGGATAGAATCTCATGGTTCTTGAGGAACTAGGTGAACTCTATGTTGGGAAATCTTGGGGGCGACATCACATGCATAGCGGAAGAACAAGAAAACAAAATCCCCTATTCCTAAAGAGAAGTTCATCATTGTGCGAAGATTGATGCACAAAATCTGTGAAACAAACTGCGTATAGAATATATTGTGTTACCTAGGAGATTATATATCCTTGTTTCCTTGCAGATCTTTGGGAGAGGATGAAGGAGGTCAAGTGTCCTCCTCTCTAGTGGTGATCCACACAGTAGGGCTGCGACAATGCTCCTCAAAACTCCAGGCCTGCTTTGAGGTGGAGAGGGAGAGGAGAATAGGAGAGGCAAGCAAAGGCTCTAGCCTATGAACCACTGAATCCCTCCTACTTATAGAGGTCTCATATCAAACCTTAATGGATCCTCCCCTATTGGGTATTGGACCTGTATCCAATTACCCAAGCTTCTTAGATTAGTGGAACTCTATCCAATAATATGTCATGGGCTTTTATTGGATCTCATTCATAGGATCCAATAATTCAGGGGCTTATTGGATATCCAATAAGATAGGGGCTTCGACGGTTATCTCATATCTGAACCTCTACTCATCGCAACGGCTACCGTATGTGTGTGATCCTCTAGGCCCAATATCGAGTTGGCCGTGAGTCATACTTGTCAGAACTCCTTCTGTCTTAGTGAATTATTATCTTTATAATAATTCACTCGACTTATCGACTACGGACGTACTAGGCCACTACATCGTAGTCCCCAAACGATACAGGGGAATCCAATCCGTTGGACCTGTCTGTCTTGAGTTACTGTGTACCTATAGTCCCTCATCCATCTAATATCCTAGAAACCATATACTGGGTATGGTGTTGTCAGACCCATACAATTTCTACTCGAGTCTCACTCTAATCAGATTCTCTTGGAGAACTCTTTCTCTCTTAATCCGAATGACCCTGGCCAGGGATTTGTCTGAGCAAGAACACATGAGATATTCCTCTCATGATGTTGAGAGTGGATGATCCTCTATCAACACTCAATAGCCTTTGCAAAGTCGACTGCCACTCCCAATGACCGGCTATACTATATCTGGGACATCCAAACCCATAAGTCTGGTATCAAAGAATGGAGCACTCATAAGGACATCCTTAGTGTCTCAAGTCTAAGGACCAGATACACCACTAGGACTATGAAATTGCTGTATGACAATAAGGCATCATCAACCATCTAGCATTCCGTAAGCGGATCAATCAGTGAACTCATTCTCCAATGAGCACCTCTACTGTATCCCTAGTATCCCCACACGAGCAGCTATGAGACTTGCTGTATCCATCATATGGACGAGTATATAGCACACTAGTCTATCTAGTTATCTCGATGTCCCTCTCGAGTAACCTATGACCGGGATTATTTAGGATTTGTGTTTAAAGGTGAATCGGTCTAATTATCGTGATCTTATCACGATCCGATTCTCATTACACAGATCCAGGGACATCACAATATATACATGCATATATGCAATAGTCAATATAAAGTGATAAATGCCAAAATATAATAAGTAAAAAGATTCCATGTCAAGTCACATGTGCCATCACTCACGTGATTGGCTTGTTGGGCAACTATGACTAGCAATCTCCCACTTGACCTAAAGCTAATCATCGATGTGTCTGATCCCCATCAGACTCCTATGATGCACAAAGACAATTTGAGACAATGGCTTTGTTTGTAGATCTGCAATGTTATCTTTAGATGGAACTCTTTCCACTACTATATCTCCTCGGGTCATGATCTCTCTAATAAGCTGGAACCTCTTCAGAACACTTCTAATGAGACCCGGGTTCCCTTATTTGAGTAATCACCTTGTAGTTGTCTCCATATAAGGAATCGACGCCTCCCTACTTAGCCCGACTCCTAGATCTATGATGAACTTCTTCATCTAGACTCCCTCCTTTGCTGCCACTATTGTAGCAATGTACTTCGCCTCTATAGTCGAGTTAGTAGTAGTATCTTGCATGGAACTCTTCCAGCACACTGCTCCTCCATTCAAGGTGTACATATACCTTGAACTTGACTTGCTATCATCGACATCGGACTGAAAACTTGAGTCCAAGCTTGCTATCAACCCTGAGGCTACTACCTCCATATACTAGTAAAAGATTTTTAGTCCTTCTCTAGTACTTAAGGATACACTTTACTGCTTTTCAGTGCTCCAAGCTTGGATCCGCCTGATACCTGCTCGTGACACTCAGAGCATGCACTATATCAGGCCTAGTACATAGCATGACATACATGATAGACCCTATTATTGAGGCATAAGGTATCATATCCATGTTCGCCCTTTCTTCAGTAGTCTTTGGGGACATACTCCTAGAAAGTGATATCCTATGTCTCATCGGTATGAGACCTCTCTTGGAATTTTTCATGTCAAATCTTTTGACAATAGTTTCTATATATCTGGACTGGGACAAGCCAAGCATCCTCTTGGATCTATCTCTATAGATCCGAATCCCCAAGATATAGGATACTTTCCCTAAGTCCTTCATGGAGAAGTGTCAAGATAACCAAGTCTTTACTATGGATAGCATTCCTATATCATTCCCAATGATTAGGATGTCATTCACATATAATACCAAAAATGTGACAACGCTCCCACTTACCTTCTTGTACACACAAGGCTAATATTCGTTCTTAACGAAGTCATAAGATCTTTCTGCCTCATCAAATCTTATGTTCCAACTTCGGGAAGCTTGCTTTAGTCCATAAATGGATCTAAGCAACCTACACACCTTATCTGAGTAGTCCTTGGAAACGAATCCCTCGGGTTGTATCATATACACCTCCTCCTCGAGGTTCCCATTAAGGAATGCAGTTTTCACATCCATTTGCCAGATCTCATAATCATAGTGTGCTGCAATAGCCATTAGAATTCAGATGGATTTTAGTATTGCTATAGGTGAGAAGGTTTCGTCTTAGTCAACACCTTGCCTTTGACGATACTCCTTAGCCACTAGCCTTGCTTTATAGGTCTCTACCTTTTCATCTACTCCGATCTTTTTCTTAAAGATCCACTTGCAACCGATGGGTACAATACCTTCGGGTGCATTAACTAGGTTCCAAACCTTATTGGAGTACATAGAATCTATCTCAGAATTCATGGCTTCTTGCCACTTCCCAGAGTCTATACTCATAATAGCCTCTTCGTAGGTCTGAGGATCAATATCCTCAACATCCTCTCCTCTAATATGTCCCACATATCTCTCAGGAGGATGAGATACTCTACCGGACCTACATAAAGTTGGAACTTGTGTATTAGGTACCTGAACAGACTCGGGTTGTAGAGTGGTGCTTGAGCTAGGTTCTCCAACCTCGCTCAACTCTATCATGCTCCCATTGTTAATGCCAAGAATGTGTTCCTTCTCAAGGAACACTACGCTCTTGGCTACAAAGACCTTTTGGTTCTCGAGATGATAGAAATAATACCCACTAGTTTCCTTAGGGTATCCCATGAACTTGCACCGCTCTATCTTTAATTCCAACTTATCGGGGTTGTGTCTTTTAATGTGGGCAGGGCGGCCCCAAATCTTAACAACCTTAAGATCGAGCTTCTTCCATTTCCATATCTCATATGGTGTAGACACTACCGACTTAGGAAACTCTGTTTAGAAGGTAAGTTGCTATCTCTAAGGCATATCCCCAGAATGAGATGAGTAGGTCAGCGAAACTCATCATGGACCATACCATATCTAATAGCGTACAATTTCTCCTTTCAAACACACCATTGAGCTGAGGTGTATAAGGAGTTGTCCATTGGGATAATATCCCATGGTCCTTGAGGAACTGAGTAAACTCTGTACTTAATTACTTGCCTCCTCGATTTGATCAAAGAGTCTTGATACTCATTCCAGTCTGGTTCTCCACTTCATTCTTATACTCTCTGAATTTCTCAAAGGCCTCGGACTTGTACTTCATTAAGTACACATATCCATACCTTGAGAAATCATCAGTAAAGATAATGAAGTAGGAGTAACAACCAATGACATGAGTTGACATGGGTCCACATACATCACTATGTATGAGTTCCAGTAACTCAGTGGCTTTCTCTCCAGTTCCACTAAATGGAGAGTTGGTTAGTTTTCCATGAAGGTAAGGCTCGCAAGTTGCATATGACTCATAGTGGAATGCCAAAACCTGCAACGAATTGCATATATGATAAGCACTACTAGTATCCAATACCTATGTGTTATCATAAGAGTCTGACAAATGGAGACTGATCATGAATGTACCTGAAGCTTCTCCAAGCTTCTATTTCGCCCTCTCTGCAAGGTACTCTTTGCATTTCCTCTTCTAGTGCCCATCTTTGCCATAATGGAAGCACTGACCTTTGTCCTTTGCCAAGTCTTTCTTAGCAACCTTTGCTTTACCTGGCCTACCCTTGCCCTTGCCCTTCTAAAGGGACTTTTTTGCTTTCCTTTTCTTTCTGGTCTCACTAGTGTAGAGAACTGACTTCTCTTTCTTGATAGTACTCTCTGCCTCCCTCAACATATTGAGGAGCTCTAGGAGAGTCACTTCAAGCTTGTTCATATTAAAATTCATTATGAACTAGAAAAGGAATCTGGTAGGGATTGAAGTAAAATATCTACACACAAGTTATCCTCTAGGACCATTCCTAGACCTGTGAGTTTCTCTATCCACTCAATCATCTTTAAGACATGGTTCTGAACCGATATCCCCTCAGTCATCCTAGTGCAAAAGAGGCTATTGGATATCTCATATCGCTGAGTTCTTCCTTATTCCTCAAACAATTTATGGACATGTAGGAAAATGGATTTGGCATCCATCTTTTCATGTTATCTCTGTAACTCAAGAGTCATAGAGCCCAACATGTAGCATTGAGCAAGAGTGGAGTCATCAATATACTTCACGTAGCGAGCAATCTCATCCTCGCTTGCCCCTTCCTCGAGCATAGACATTACTATATCAAGGACGTATGCAATTTTCTCCATCGTCAAAATAATTCTCAAGTTGCGAAGCCAATCCATATAATTTAGACCAGTGAGGCGGTTGACATTAAGTATGCCACATAAGGGATTTGAAAGCGATATTTTCTGAAAATAAAGATGCAGTAGAAATGAATAACATGCAAATTTTGTAAGAAATAAACAATCAAGATATGGACTTCTATCTTAATATGCTCCTACTATTTTACTAGCGAGTCACGCGACACCCTCAGCACATGAAACGAAAGTCTCCGGCAGGCTTCTAGTGAGGATCAGGATCCAATTAGCGTCTTAGTGTAACCTCGAGGGACTCGACCAATCATACTAAGCCCAAAAGGTAGGCAACTCTTGCGGATCACAACTCCTTGTGATTCCCATCCTTTTTGGCCTTCGAATCACTATGGTCTCGAGGGACTCGACCAATCATGATGTTTAGTTAAGTCAACACCATCGTTACAAGATGAGTCTGATTTGATGATATACCCTCAAAGGACTCGACCAAGCATACAATGTCCTCAGGTCACCGGTGACATTTTTATGTCGTAGATAAGATAGCGAATCACAATATAGGTGAGCCTCGAGGGACTCGACCAACTCAACCTAAATCGGGAATTGGTTCCTACCTATGATGATGGAAGGCCACATGGGTCAATCTAATTGCCTCACGTTTACCGACTTAATATTGTCGAGAGAGATGTTTCTACAATTTGGTCTCCTAATATGATATATCATACATATACATATTTAATATATGTCTAAATCGCATGCAAATATATATACATATCTAGTAGATATAAAAATAATCACACCAGATGATCATGGACCACAACCTAATGTGATCAGGCCCAAGCCAGTAGGCCTAATCACTCACATGAAGATCTATGTGTGCAACGGTACATCTCCATGCCTTGTGATCGTCCATCTCGTCCTCATTGGTTCTATCGACATCTCGATGCATCTCCATGCATCGCGATCGTCTGTCTTGTGGGTCTCGCTATCACATCCACATTCTCGCTGTGCCTCCTCATGTGATTACAACTTAATCATAAACACGCAGGCCCGACAATAAATGAGAAATATAATGGAGGCTCGCAGGCCCCAATAATAATAATCATAAGTACACACATCACACGGTCCATGATCATCCGTCCACACATCATACATCACATTATGATGTATATATCATCATCATGTAGGACTACTAGATAATAATAAAATAATAATCAATTAAACCTTTTAATTAATTAATATTTTCTAAAATCAAGGACATGTAGGGAATTTTCTAAATTTTAAGGGGCATTTTCATAATTTCGATAAAAGGGACAGAACTAAAATTTTTGAAATTCACAGGGGCAAAACTATCTTTTTGCCCAAAACCCTAAGCCTCTCTTCCTCTCCCTTTCCCCTACTGTAGTCGCTGCCGCCCCCGCCACCCTACCGATGGCATGCTGTGCGGTGGCGAGCGGGGGCGTTGCCCTCACTTACGGGCAGCATGCTCATTGGCGGCACTGCCCCTGCAGGTGGGCACCCTCGTGGGTGCCGCCGCCTCCACAGGTGGTTCTGCACTCGGGGCAGCATCCGCAAGCGGTGCTGCCCCGCCGGGCGGTTGCCCCCTGCGGGGGGGTTTTTGTTAGGAAAGCAATCGACACTAAGAGGGGGGGGGGGTGAATTAGTGCAGCTGTAAAAATTACGTCAGTTCAAAACCTTTCGTTTCGATTAAAACTGATTCTGACGAAAATCGTTTAGTAAAGATCTTAACTTAAAAGCATATGCGAGCGTAGGAGTAGTAAAAGCACAGTAAGGGGGAAAGGCAATTTGCTATAAAAGTAAATTGCTCAAATATAAATGCAAACCAGATTTTAGAGTGGTTCGGTCGTTGTGACCTACATCCACTTTATTGAATCTCGGATTTTGATGATGAAGTCAATTGTCATTTATTGATCTAACCTATATGTTGGGAAAAGTGTGCAGGATTAACTACGATGGCAGTAAGACATGCAGCAGGTGTTGTGTTGGAGTCAAGACCAAGATCACGTTGGGAGTTCGAGAGTTCGTCGGAAGTCCGGACATTCATCGAAAGTTCTGCGGGAACCAACAGAGAAGTCTTGGAGCTTGCCATAGAAGCTCGTCAGAAATCACCAAGAAGATCGTCGCGAAGTTCAGGAGCTTGCCGGGAGTCCGCCGGAGCATCACCAAGGGTTCGTCGGATGTTCGCCGAAAGTTTGCCAGAAGCTTGCCGGAAGAGCGATTGACGCATTGGAACACAAATTGTAGTAATCATGTATTAAATGTCATAGTTAGAGTTTAGATTAAGCTAGGATTAGGAGGTAATCCCACTAACTTAATTAGGGGCCAACTGAGCCACTAACAGACCCATTCGGACCCTGAATTCCGGGCCGGTGGTGGCACCTCCCAAGAGACTCGGTCTTCCAAGAATTCTTGGCGGTGATATCGCCGGCAGCTATTGCTGCCAGCAGTGGTATCACCCCTATCAAGCGGTGGTACTGCCTGAGCTCGGTCTTCGAGCGCTGTCAAGTGGTAGAACTGCCCAGACTAAGTGGGAGTACTACCAAGTGTCAGATGGTAAGACGTAGTACCACCCAGTAATGGTGGTGGTACCACCAGGACCCTAGAAATCCAGGAATGGACACTTTTAGGCTTCATTTTCAAACTCATTGGGGCCTATAAAAACCCCAGGAAAGGGAATGAAAACTTGCTTTAATCTTGATTCTGTTAGGATCAGGAGCGCACTAAGAGAGGGGGGTGAATTAGTGTAGCGGATAAAATTGTTGATTTCGGAAAATCTTTTCATACATTGAAAACCGAACTTAGAAATGCTTAACTTTGAAGGCAAAGTAAGAGCGTAAAGATAGCTTGAAGGCAGTAAACAATTAAAGAGGTTTGCAGTAAAGAATGATGCTCAAAGTAAATGCAAACCGTGATTTTAGAGTGATTTGGTCAATCGTGACCTACATCCACTTTCGGCTTCCTCCTCCGACGAAGTCACCGGCGTCCACTAGAGGCCTTCCTTCAATAGGTGAAGGCCAACCACCCTTTTATAGCTTTTCTCCTTTTGAGGGGCTTAGGAGGCAACCCTTACAAGCACTCACACTCCTCTTATAGAATTCTAAACTTATAGTGGAGGAGGGAATTTTTAAAGAGATTACAGTAGCATTTTCTTACTTTTTAATCCTTTGTACTTGTGTGTTTTAACTAGGGATGAGAGGGGTATTTATAGGCTTCAAGTCGATTCAAACTTGGAGCCTAAAAGCATCTAATCCTGGGTTCCCCGGGTACGGGTAGTACTGTTGAATCTCGGATTTTGATGATGAAGTCAATTGTCATTTGTTATCTAATCCATAAGTTGAGATAAGTGTGCAGGATTAACTACGATGAAAGTAAGACATGCAGCAGGAGTTGCGTCGAAGTCAAGACTATGATCACGATGGGGGTTCGAGAGTTCGACGGAAGTCCGGACGGTCATCGGAGGTTCTACGGGAACAAATCCGAGAAGCCAAGAGCTTGCCAAAGAAGCTCATCGGAACTCGCCAAGTGGATCGTCGCAAGTCCAGGAGTTTGCCGGAAGTCCGCCGGAGCATCGCCGAGGGTTCGTCGGATGATCGCCGAAAGTTTGCCGGAAGCTCGACGGAAGAAGCGATTGACACACCGGAGCAAGTTGCAGTAAATGTCTTGAAAAATATCGTAGTTAGCATGATGATTAAGTTAGAAATGGGAGGTGATCCCATTAACTTAATCTTGGGGCAATTGGGCCCTTGATAGACCCAAATTGGGCCGAATGGATCAGCCCATTCGGACCCAGATTCCCTAGCTAGCGGTGGCACCGCTTGGGTCGACGGTGGCACCGCCCAGCAACCGAGTCTCGGAGTGAGGCTAGGCGGTGGTACCGCCCCTATCAGGCGGTGGCACCGCCTGGGCTCAGTCTCCGAGTGAGACTGGGCGGTAGTACCACCCTTGTCAGGAGGTAGTACCGCCCGAGCTCGGTCTCCGAGCTCTGTTAGGCGGTAGTACCGCCAGGACCCCGAAAACATGGGAAATGACATTTTTGAGCTCCAAATTCAAATCAGTTTGGGGCCTATATAAACCCCACCCTTTCATGCATGAAAGGGCACCGAAACTTAGCATTTATTCTGAGATTTTGAGAGCTTAAAAAAGTGTTGTAAAAGGCTAGAAGTTCTTCTCCCTCTTTTCTTAGAAGTTTTGATCATTCAAGAGAGGAGTGAAAAATCTGTAAGGGTTGTCTCCTAAGCCAGTCAAAAGGAGTGAAACTGTAAAAGGGTGGTTGGCCTTCGCCTATTGAAGAAAGGCCTCTAGTGGACGTCGGTGACCTCATCGGAGGAGGAAGCCAAAAGTGGATGTAGGTCAAGATTGACCGAACCACTCTAAATCTCGGTTTGCATTTACATTTTGTTCTCTATCTTAACTGCAACTACTTCCATAGCTTTACTTTAACTGCACTTTACTTGATCTTAAGTTAAAGCAATTTCTGAATCGACTTTTATACCAAAATCGTTCTTATTATACGAACGTCGTTTTACATCGTCGAAAGTTTTCCGCTGCACTAATTCACCCCCCCCCCTCTTAGAGCTCTTGATCCTAACAATTGGTATCAAAGTGGGGTTAACTCTCAATCGGATTAAAACCCAAGAGAGATGGCATACGTCAAAAATCAAGAGGGCCACTCTATTACACGTCCACCCATGTTCAATGGGACGGACTACACCTATTGGAAGACCCGAATGAGGATCTTCCTTATTTCAATGGATTTTGAACTTTGGAATCTTGTCGAAAATGGATTTTCGAAGTCTTCTCTTCCAATGATCGATTGGAATGAATTGGAGAAGAAGACTTTCGCTCTTAATGCAAAGGCTATGAATGCCTTATTTTGTGCGCTTGATAAAAATGAGTTCAATCGTGTTTCGGTTTGTGAAATCGCATTTGATATTTGGCATACACTCGAAGTGACTCACGAAGGCACAAATAGAGTGAAAGAGTCAAAAATCAATCTTTTGATACATTCTTTTGAACTTTTTCGAATGAAATCGAGCGAGACTATTGGCGATATGTACACCCATTTCACGGATGTCGTCAATGGTCTAAAAGGACTCGGCAAAAGTTTTTCGGATTTTGAGCTCGTAAATAAGATTCTAAGATCCCTTCCTAAGAGTTGAGACCCTAAAGTCACTGCTATTCAAGAGGCTAAAGATCTAAACAACTTCCCTCTTGAAGAATTAATCGGGTCATTAATGACCTACGAAATGACTTGCAAAGCTCATGAAGAGCAAGAAGACATCCTTCCAAAGAACAAGAAGGATATGGTACTTAGAACTTTCGAAGACCACTTGAGAGAAAACTCAAGTGATGAAGATTTTGACGATGACTTGGCACTTCTAACAAGGAAATTCAAAAAATTCATTAAAAGAAACAAGTTTAAAAATGACTCAAAAAATAAATTTGAACCCAAAAAGGACCAAGTTATTTGCTACGAATGCAAGAAGCCGGGACACTACAAAAGTGATTGTCCCCAAGCCAATAAGAGAACACCAAAGAAGAAGGCGCTCAAAGCAACGTGGGATGACTCAAGCGTGTCCGAAGAAGAGGAGTCCAACACCGAGCAAGTTGCTCATTACGCCCTAATGGCCATCGGAGATGAGGTAACAAATTTAATTGATGCAGATTTATCTTTTGATGAATTACTAAATGCCTTCCATGACTTATTTGATGAATGCAAAACTATTAGTAGAAAATATAAATTGCTAAAAAAGGAGCATGATAGTCTTACTTGTAATTTCGATAAATTAGAAATTGAATATTATGATAGTTTAGCTCTATGTAAAAAATGTCATGATCTAGAAACTCTCCAAAAGGAGAACTTGCTACTAAAGGACACCTTGAAGAAATTCGAGGTTGGTAGCAAGTCTTTGAATATGATCATTACAAATAAGGGTCATGTTCCTAAAAGAAGTGGAATCGGATTTGTGAGAAGTCCTCACCAAAATCCAACCACCTTCATTAAAGGCCCTATCTTATATGTTCGGCACCAAAGCAAAAACAACTTATGTTGCAAACATGGACATAGAACTTATTATTGTCCATTCAAGAAAGTTAGTCCAAACAAATTGATTTGGGTTCCTAAAGGAACCACGATAAATTCTATGCAACATGATGAACAATTTAGATCAGTGTTTGAGGCACCCAAAAGTAAATGGGTATCTAAAAATCATCCTTTCTTGTAGAAACATACATCATCATAAACTAGGAGCAAGAGATGGTACCTTGATAGTAGATGCTCAAGGCATATGACCGGAGATCCATCTCAATTCTCTAAACTCACTAGCATAGACGAAGGCTATGTCACCTTCGAAGACAACAACAAGGGTAAAATCATTGGCAAAGGAACCATAGGTAACAAATCCAACTTCTTTATTGAAGATATTTTGTTAGTTGATGGTTTAAAACATAACCTCTTGAGCATTAGTCAATTGTGTGATAAAGGATATATTATGAAATTCGAATCTAATGCTTGCATCATTGAAAAACCACACAAAAACACATCTATGATTGCATTAAAACAAAATAACGTATACACCATTGACATCAATGATCTTTGCAATGAAATGTGTTTCTCGGTTTTGAATGAGGATGCTTGGCTTTGGCATAGGAGATTAGGTCATGCTAGCATGAAACTAATCACTCAAATATCATCCAAAGAACTTGTAAGAGGAATTCCTCATATCAAGTTCATCAAGGATAATGTGTGTGATGCTTGTCAATTAGGAAAATAAATTAAGGGTAGTTTCAAATCTAAGAATCAAATAAGCACCTCTAGGCCTTTACAATTGATCCATATGGACTTGTTTGGACCTATCTCTACATCAAGTCTAGGAGGTAGCAAATACGCTTTCGTCATTGTAGATGACTATAGTAGATACACATGGACTTATTTCTTAAAACAAAAAAATGAATGCTTTAGATATTTTACCAAGTTTTGCAAACTTGTCCAAAATGAAAAGGGTTCTATGATTTCGTCAATTAGAAGTGATCATGGTGGTGAATTTCAAAACCATGATTTTCAAGAATTTTATGAATTTATTGGATACAATCATAACTTCTCTACTCCAAGAAATCCTCAACAAAATGGAGTAGTAGAAAGAAAAAATAGAAATTTACAAGAAATGGCAAGAACCATGTTGAATGAACATAGCCTACCCAAATATTTTTGGGCCGAAGCCGTAAACACTACATGCTATATTTTGAATAGAGTTCTAGTAAGACCCTTACTCACCAAAACTCCCTATGAGTTGTGGAACAACAAAAAACCCAATGTTTCATATTTTAAAGTTTTTGGGTGTAAGTGTTTTATCTTGAATGAAAAAGATGCCTTAGGAAAATTTGATGCTAAATCCGATGAAGGAATTTTCCTTGGTTATTCTTCGGTTTCTAAAGCTTTTCGTATCTTCAATAAAAGAACTTTAATTATAGAAGAATCCATTCATGTTGTTTTCAATGAGATTTCCGAAATCAAGAAAAATGATTTTGATGATGATGTTAATTTTGATTTTTTGAATTTAAATGAAACCCCTTCTCCAACTAGCAACTTGGATGCATCCACTTCCGAAACATCCTTACCCAAGGATTGGAAATATGTAGATGCTCATCCTAAGGAGCTAATTCTAGGAGACACATCTAAGGGGGTTCAAACACGTTCTTCTCTTAAAGAATTTTGTGCCAATGCCGCTTTTCTCTCCCAAATTGAACCTAAATGTATTGACGAAGCCATGAAAGATGATTCATGGATTATCGCAATGCAATATGAGTTAAATCAATTTGAGAGAAATGAGATGTGGAAGCTTGTTCCTAGGCCAAATGACCATTTAGTTATTGGTACTAAATGAGTCTTTAGAAACAAGCAAGATGAATATGGTATCGTGGTTAGAAATAAGGCTAGATTAGTAGCCAATGGTTTCAACCAAGAAGAATGTATCGATTACGAAGAAACCTTCGCTCCTGTGGCTAGATTAGAAGCCATAAGGATGCTCCTTGCCTATGCTAGTAATAATAATTTTAAGTTATTTCAAATGGATGTTAAAAGCGCTTTTCTTAATGGCTTTATTTCCGAAGAAGTTTATGTTGAACAACCTCCCAGATTTAAAAATAATAGCCTCACTAATCATGTGTTTAAATTAACTAAAGCTCTCTATGGTTTAAAACAAGCCCCAAGGGCTTGGTATGAGAGACTTACTTCTTTTCTTATTAAAAATAATTTCACAAAAGGCAAGGTTGATACTACATTGTTTATCAAGAATTTTGAAAATAATTTTCTTATCGTTCAGATTTATGTTGATGATATTATCTTTGGTTCTACAAACGAATCTCTTTGTGAATCTTTTGCTAAAACCATGAGTCTTGAATTCGAAATGAGTTTGATGGGAGAATTAACCTTTTTCTTAGGCTTACAAATTAAGTAACTAAGAAATGACATCTTTATTAGTCAAACTAAATATGCTTTAGATTTGCTAAAGAGATTTAATATGGAAAGCTCAAAAGCTATTAACACTCCTATGAGCACATCCGCTAAGTTAGAAGTTGATGAAAGTGGAGAAAGCTTCGATCAAAAAACTTATAGGGGTATGATAGGAAGTTTACTTTACCTCACTGCAACTAGATTAGATATCATGTTCAGTGTAGGACTTTGTGCTAGGTTTCAATCGAACCCTAAGATATCTCATCTCAAAGCGGTTAAAAGAATACTTAGATATCTTAAAGGTACCACAAATATAGGATTATGGTATCTGAAAACCGAGAAGTTTGAGTTAATTACTTATGCTGATGCAGATTTTGCTGGATGTAGATTAGATAGAAAAAGCACATCAGGAACATGTCAATTTTTGGGACATGCTCTTGTTTCCTAGTCATCTAAGAAACAAAACTCGGTTGCACTATCAACAATCGAAGCCGAGTATATTGCAGCTAGTGCATGTTGTGCACAAGTTGTGTGGATGAAAAACACCTTAGAAGATTATAAAGTTCATCTTAAAAATATTCCCATTAAATGTGATAACACAAGTGCTATATGTTTAACAAAGAATCCCATTCAACACTCAAGAACAAAACATATTGATATTAGACATCACTTTATATGAGATCATGTTACTAATCATGATATAGTTATAGAGTTCATTGATACTAAACATCAACTAGCTGATATTTTTACAAAGCCTTTGAGTGAAGAACAATTTAATTTCATTAGAAGAGAATTAGGAATGTTAATGTGTCCGAATGCATGAACTCATTAAATTTATTTTTCAGACTTTCTTGATTCAATAATCAAATCACTCAATTGCTATGATGATTTTACATGATTACATGCCTCAATAATATGTTGGAAATTATGTGTTTTGGATATAAAAATTTTCATGATAATGAGCATGTTTTATCTTCATGATTGTATTGGAAAATATATAGCAAAACCTTGTCTGAATGCATGAAAGTGTTCAATTTTATTTTCGGATTTTCTTGATACCCTATTCTCTTCCGAACTTAATGTAGCTCTCATAAGCATATGTCATATCGAGTTTGATTCATATCATTGATTTTTGACGTATGGAATCAATTAGCAAATGCATCCTTCATAGGCTTATAATGTGAAAAATATTTTCGAGAAATGGATTTGATAAAATGATTCCTTCTTATAATTTTCTTTTTGAAAAAGGAAGATTTTTTACTTGTAAGGATATTGATTCACATACATATCTTGATCCTTGTAAAAATGAAGCGTGATTTAATCTTTCCTTGAGATGTTTGTATAATTGGTATCCTATCACTCATTGTTAAAAAATTACAAATCACTCACTTGTGTTTAAAATTTGCTTATATTGTTCTCCTTTTTGTTGATGACAAAGGGGGAGAAATATATGAATTGATGCTATGAGTGCCATATTTGAATTTGAATTATGTTAAATTGATGATAGAAATGCTATGATTGCTAAACACTTTGAAATATTTGCATTATGTTAAGATATCAAGAACTTGCATCGTAATTTTACATGTTGATATCTTACCATATGATAAATTGCTACCATTACTATCATTCACATTTGAAATGTAAAACTTGAAAATGGATGTCAAGCCTTGACATCATTTTCAGAGAGATACATCATGATAGGAATCATGATGGAAGTATTGATAAGGTTAAACAATCTTAACTTATCAATATGTCTCTTGAACTCAAAGGCTTTGAATTCAAGAATGACTTATCTTGAGTATGGCATATAGATAGGGGGAGTTAAAGTTAACTCCGTTATCAATTGATTGTCATCATCAAAAAGGGGGAGATTGTTGAATCTCGGATTTTGATGATGAAGTCAATTGTCATTTGTTATCTAATCCATATGTTGAGATAAGTGTGCAGGATTAACTACGATGAAAGTAAGACATGCAACAGGAGTTGCGCCGAAGTCAAGACTATGATCACGTTGGGGGTTCGAGAGTTCGACGGAAGTCCGGACGGTCATCGGAGGTTCTGCAGGAACAAATCTGAGAAGTCCAGGAGCTTGCCAAAGAAGCTCATCGGAACTCGCCAAGTGGATCGCCGCAAGTCCAGGAGTTTGCCGGAAGTCCGCTGGAGCATCGCCGAGGGTTCGTCGGATGATCGCCGGAAGTTCGCCGGAAGCTCGACGGAAGAAGCGATTGACGCACTGGAGCAAGTTGCAGTAAATGTCTTGAAAAATATCGTAGTTAGCATGATGATTAAGTTAGAAATTGGAGGTGATCCCATTAACTTAATCTTAGGGCAATTGGGCCTTTGACAGACCCAAATTGGGCTGAATGGATCAGCCCATTCGGACCCAGATTCCCTGGCCGGCGGTGGCACCACCCAGCAGCCGAGTCTCGGAGTGTGATCGGGCGGTGGTACCGCCCCTGTCAGGCGGTGGCACCGCCTGGGCTCAGTCTCCGAGTGAGACTGGGTAGTAGTACCGCCCCTATCAGGAGGTAGTACTGCCCGAGCTCGGTCTCCGAGCTCTGTCAGGCTGTAGTACCGCCCATTTATGGCGGTAGTACCGCCAGGACCCTGAAAACATGGGAAATGACATTTTTGAGCTCCAAATTCAAATCAGTTTGGGGCCTATATAAACCCCACCCTTTCATGCATGAAAGGGCATCAAAACTTAGCATTTATTCTGAGATTTTGAGAGCTTAAAAGTGTTGTAAAATGCTAGAAGTTCTTCTCCCTCTTTTCTTAGAAGTTTTGATTATTCAAGAGAGGAGTGAAAAATCTGTAAGGGTTGTCTCCTAAGCCCGTCAAAAGGAGTGAAACTGTAAAAGGGTGGTTGGCCTTCGCCTATTGAAGGAAGGCCTCTAGTGGACGTCGGTGACCTTATCGGAGGAGGAAGCCAAAAGTGGATGTAGGTCAAGATTGACCGAACCACTCTAAATCTCGATTTGCATTTACATTTTGTTCTTTATCTTAACTGCAACTACTTCCATAGCTTTACTTTAACTGCACTTTACTTGATCTTAAGTTAAAGCAATTTCTGAATCGACTTTCATACCAAAATCGTTCTTATTATACGAACGTCGTTTTAAATCATCGAAAGTTTTCCGCTGCACTAATTCACCCCCCCCCTCTCTTAGTGCTCTTGATCCTAACAAGTACCACTGCCTGCGCTGGGTGGTACCATTGCCTAGGGGCTAGTGCTGGGTGGTACCACCGCTTGGCACCCTACCAAGGGCGGTACAATCACCCAGACTGGCGGTACCATTGCCTGACATAATCTCGAAGATTGTGCCACGACGGTGAGACTTCTTGGGGCACTTTTTGGGCTTCTTATTGGGCCCAACACAATTCTTACATGGGCCTAGTTGGCCCCTAATTGGGTTGGCCCAAATCCAAGCCCAATTATGTGCTAACTATGAAATTCTAAGACATTTGCTAAGCTAAACAAGTCCCTATGTCTATTCTTCCGGTGAGCTTCCAGTGAACTTTCGGCGAACATCCGACAAACCCTCGGCAATGCTCCAGCGGACTCCCGGCAAGCTCTTGGACTTCATGATGATTTTCTTGGTGAGTTCTGATGAGCTTCTCTGGCAAGCTCCGAGACTTCTCGGTTGGTTCCTCCAGAACTTTCGACGAACTCTCGAACTCCCAACGTGATCGCGTCCTTGACTCCGGGACTTCATTTTACTTCATACCTTGCTATCTAGTTAATCTTGCACATGTAAAATAAACTTTGATCTATACAATTAATACTAAGCATTAATCAAGTTGTCCTACATATCATTGGTCTCTTAACGCTTCGTCTGATTCTTCGGCACATCGTCCTCTCTTGTGGTCATTACCCAATCGGCTAGTTGGCTTCGCAACTCCGATATTCGTGGCGCAATATCTGCTCTTCTTGGCCCGATGCCCAAAGCCTTATGTCGATACGTCGACCGATCAACTCGCCCGACGTCCAATCTTCTGACATGTTTCTTTGGCCCAACATGATTTTTCCTGCTTTAATTGTCTCATCTTGATCGAAGCATCCTGGGTCACTCAAAACGCAGATTAAAACATAAACACATATCAATTGGTTTCATCATCAAAATCCGAGATTCAACAATCTCTCCCTTTTTTATGATGACAACCAATTGATGACGAAGTTAACCTTAACTCCCGGAGTTTAAACAAACTCCCCCTATTAATATGCCATATTGATAGAAACTCTTGGATTCAAAAATCCAAACAACATGTCATGATCAAATCAAGCATGACATCAACATACTTCTCCCCCTTTATCATTAACAAAAAGGAGAAGTCCAACTATTCATGTGTTTAGAAGTAGGAGTTCAAATCGTTGCATAATAAATCTTCAAGTTCTATTATCATGCAATTTGAAAGCTAGCAAAATTAAGGATGTGCAAGTTGGCATATTTTTGCATCTTCTTGAGATTTCAAGCTAGTAATTCTTGGTGATGTTCCAAGATAGCAATTTCTTCTCTTTTGAGAAGTGTGATTATTTTTGCTTCCTTTGCAATGTTTGAGCTTAGCAATTTTACTTTCGTTGCAAAGTGCAAGTTAGCATGTTTTGCATCTTGAGATAGGCAAGATATCACTTTTGGTATGCGAATACAAGCTATCAAATTTTACACATAAAAAGTTAGCAAAATTTTTACATCTTTTGAGATGTAAAAGATGTGATGTCCATAGATTTGTACAATAAGAATCAGATCGTGATGATATTATGATAATAAGACCGATTCACCTTTAAACACAGACCCTAAATAATCCTAGTCATATGTTACTCAAGAGGGACATCGAGATAACTAGATAGACTAGTGTATTGTATACTCGTCTATTTGATGGAGGTAGTTGGTCTCATAGTTGCTTATGTGGGGATACTGAGGATACAATGCAGATGCTCATTGGAGAATGAGTTCACTGATTAATTCGATCACGAAATATTGGATGGTTGATGATGCCTTATTGTCAGATAGTGATTTCATAGTCCCAATAGTGTATCTGGTTCTTAGACTTGAGACACCAAGGATGTCTTATATGAGTACTCCACTCTTTGATACCAGACTTATAGGTTGGGAAATTTCACATCTAGTATGAGGGCTATTGAGCGTCGATAGAGGATCATCCACTCTCAGTATCATGAGAGAAATATCCTGTGTGTTCTTGCTCAAATAAATCCCTAGCTAAGATCATTCGGATTGAGAGAGAAAGAGTCCTCCGGGAGAATCTGATTAGAGCGAGACTAGAGAAAAAATCGTATGTGCCTGATAGTACCATGCCCGCTATATGGTCTTTGAGATGTTAGATGGATGAGAAACTATAGGTATATGGTAACTGAGGATAGATAGGTCCAAAGGATTTGATTCCCCTGTATCGCTTGGGGACTACGACGTAGTGACCTAGTACATCCGTAGTCGATGAGTCGAGTGAATTATTATAGAGATACTAATTCACTAAGTCAAAAGGAGTTCTGATAGTTATGACTCATGGCAAGCTCGATATTGGGCCTAGAGGGTCACACACATATGGTAGGTGTTGCGACGAGTAGAGGTTCGGATTTGAGATATCCGTTGGAGCCCTTATCTTATTGGATATCCAATAAGCCCTTGAATTATTGGATCCCATAGATGAGATCTAATAAGAGCTAATAAGAGATTATTGGGTAGAGACCCACTAATCTAAGAGGGTTGGGTAATTGGATGGAGATCTAGTACCTAATAGGGTAGGATCCATTAGGGTTAACTAGGGGCCTCTATAAATAGGAGGGAATTAAAGACCCATAGGCTGCGACTTCTTAGTAGCCACCTTCTATTCTCCTCTCCCATTCTCCTCCTTAGATTACAGGCTTGGAGATTTGAGGAGCATTGTTGCAGCCCTATTGTGTGGATCACTACTAGAGAGGAGGACGCTTGACCTCCTTCATCCACTCCTACAGATATGCAAGGATTCATGAATATACGATCTCTTTAGGTAACACAAATATCTAATGCATAGTTTTCAGTTTTATGGATTTTACGCACCAATCTTCGTACGATGATGAACACCTTTTGGGAAATTTAGAAATTTTATTTTATGTTCTTTCACTATGCATGTAATATCGCCTCTAGATTTCCCAACAACCCCCCCCACCCCCCTAGTGTCAATTTCAGTAATAATAGTTAATATTAGAGCTAAGGTTTTTCTCATTTGGTTTAACACCTAAGAAAAATGACTTTTACCGATGATCAAGAGGGTCTTTCTATCATTCATCCTCCTATGTTCAATGGGACGAACTACATATATTGGAAAACTCGAATGAGAGTTTTCTTACTTTCTATGATTTTGATTTATAGAATATAGTCAAATTTAGTTTTCAAAAGTCTTCCAAACCAGTGAACGAATGAAATAATTTAGAGAAGAAGACTTTTTCTTTGAATGTTAATGTGATAAATGCTTTGTTTTGTGCTCCAGACAAAAATGAATTTAATCGGGTTTCCATATACAAAACTGCATATGACATTTGACACACTCTTGAAATTACACATGAAGACACAAGTAGAGTCAAAGATTCTAAAATTAATATTTTGATCCATGATTTTGAATTGTTTCGAATGAAATTAAGAGAGACCATTGGAGACATGTACACCCATTTTACGGATGTCGTCAATGGTCTAAAAGCACTTAGTAAAAGTTTTTCTAATTTTGAACTTAGTAACAAGATATTAAGATTCCTTCCAAAAAGTTGAGATCCTAAAGTAACGATAATACAAGAAGCAAAGGACCTAAATAACTTTTCGCTTAAAGAACTTATCGGGTCTTTGATGACCTACGAACTAACATGTATGACACATGATAAACTTGAGAATAACCTTCCAAATAATAAGAAAGACTTAGCACTTAAAACAAAATAAGACCACTCGAGCGAAAGCTCAAGTGATGATGACATAGAACTCCTCACAAATAAATTTAAAAAGTTCATAAAACATGAAACTAAGAATAAAAATGAACTTAGAAAAAAGAAGCTACCAAAGAAGAAGAAAACACTCAAGGTGACTTGGGATGAATCAAGTATATCTAAAGACGATGAGCAAACTAATAAAAGTGGGGTGGCGAACTATGCCTTAATGGCTTTCGACGACAATGTAAATAACTCAATTGAATCTCATTTATCTTACAATGAATTGCTTGATACTTTCTATGATTTATTTGATAAATGTAATCTAGTTAGTAAAAAATATAAGTTGTTAAAAAATGACCATGCTTCTCTTACTAGTGAATTTAAAAAATTTAAAAAATAGCATGATAATTGCATGTTAACCCCTTGCATTAAGTGTGAAGAAATAGATTCCTTAAAAACGAAAATGTAGTCTTACAACAAACGTTAGAAAATTTTGAAATTGGTAGCAAATATTGAAACGTGATTCTTGCAGTCATGTTCATAGAAAAGAAGGAATCAGCTTTGTGAGTAATTACAGTCAATAAAAGCATGTTACCCCTAAGGTTAAGTGTAATTTTTATGGTAGATGTGATCATTTTTTCTTTAAATGTTTATTTAAAAAGTATGACTCATATAAATTGGTTTGGGTTCCTAAAGGAAATATGAATGTCTTAATGCCAAAAATTAAAATAGATAAATCCAACTATGAGAGACCCAAAGTTAAATAGGTACCTAGAACAAACCCACCCTTCTATGTAGACATCTTTACAATCGAAAGCTAGGAACAAAAATAAAATTTTGATAGTGGATGCTCAAGGCTTATGATTGAAGATCCAACACACTTTAGCTCACTAGCTAAAACAAAATGATTTTGATTGAAAATGCTTTATGTATAATGAAATCATACTTGATGATTTAATGATGTAATAATGCAATGATGATTTGAAGTGGTGATGATTTGAAATCAAACTTAATGAGTTTATATTTTGAAATTATGCATGATGATTTTTATGATTTATGGGTTATTGACCTTGATGATTTTTTTGATGATTTTCTATTTTTTGGTTTTAAACCATGCATGGATTTGGCATAAAAGACAAAGATATGCTTGTATGAAATAAATCACATAACTTGAAACTAAAAAGGGGATACATATTTCTTAAAAACTTTTTATCTCTATCTTATCGATTTTTCAATATGAGATTAATAAATATATTTATGTCATTTTGAATCTCTTAAAAGTGATTTTGATGATTTGAATTTAAATGAGTTTTATTTATATCATGATCTTGAATTCTCAGAATCATAACTTAAGATTTTTTTTGTGAATTAAGATCTCTTATTATGTGCTCATATTATTCCTTCTTATTATTTAAGAGGAATTTTTTTATATGAATCATGATTTTTTTTTGTGAATTCTAGGAATTATAACTTAAAATCTTTTATGAATCAAGATCATTTACTATGATTCATCTTTTTGCTATTTGATTTATCCAAAAGAATCATATTTTGTCTCTTGATATTCACAACTTAAAATTTGTATTCATGAATTATATATCTCATCACTAAGTTAATTTTTCTTAATATATTTCATATGATGATTTGAAAAATGATATAAAGGGAAAAG
Source organism: Musa balbisiana (assembly GCA_004837865.1). Classification (NCBI taxonomy): domain Eukaryota; kingdom Viridiplantae; phylum Streptophyta; class Magnoliopsida; order Zingiberales; family Musaceae; genus Musa; species Musa balbisiana. The sequence continues at coordinate 19,520,996 of CM017192.1, forward strand.
TTTCGCACTATTGTAACCTTCCCTTCTTTTTGACAACGACAAAGGGGGAGAAAGATTTGCTAGTTGCACAATTCAAGAAGAAGCAAAAACTTGTAAACTTGCAAAAATTCTTAGCTTGCGAAGAAAGAAAAAACTTGCTAGCTTGCTCATCTCAAAAGAAAAAAAAAAGTTTCCTAACTTGCACATTTCAAGAAGATACAAAAATTTTGCTATTTTGTACATCTCAAGAGAAGCAAAATTGCTAAACTTTCACATCTCTAAAATTTGCTAGCTTGCATGTTTTAAAATGATGTAAAACTTACAATTTACTATCTTGCATTCTTTTTCAAAAGCTTGCTAGCTAGAACATCGCAAATAAAAGCAAACATGCTATCTTGCACATCTCAAAAGAAACTAAATTTTTGCTAACTTTTATATGTGAAAACTTGCTAGCTTATATATTCAAAACTTGCTATCTTACTAACTTGCATATTTCAAAAATTTACTAATTGCACTTCCTCGTTTTGTTCATGATAAAGGGGGAAAAGTTATGATAATGATTTAAATTTATAAATCATGCATGCTATACCTTGGTAATTTAGAATTATGCATCTGATTTTCATGATTCAAAATTTCCTTCAATATGACATATTGATAGGGGGAGTTTAGTTTAAACTTCATCATCAATTGGTTGTCATCATAAATTGGTTGTCATCATAAAAAAGAGATAGGTTGTTGAATATTGTATTTTGATGATAAAATCAATTGATAAATTTATGATCTAATCTACGTTTTGAGTGACGTAAGACTAACTTTAATAAGAAAAGATAAATCAATTAAAGCAGGAGAAATTAGACATTGGGTTGAAGTGAAACATGTCGGAAATTGGATGTTGAGCCAAAGGTTCAATCGACGTACTGGCGGAAGGACTTCATGCCATGAGTTTGGGCATCGAGCCGAATGATCGAATATTGTGCCAAAAAGATCGGATGTTGCAGAGGTCAATACGCCAATTAGGCAATACGCTGAAGGAGAGACGATGCGCCAAAAGATCCGACAAATCGTCGAATGAACCAATGATATGCCGGACAATATAGGATTCATGCTTGTAATAATTTATCTAGATTGAAGTAGTTTAAATATAATTAAGTTAGTTTTGAGTGTAATCAGGGTAACTCAATTAGAGGCCCATTGAGTCGTAGTTTGGGCTGTTTTGGGCCAAGAGAAAGACTCATTCAGTGACTTTTAGCTAGCCCAAGCGGTAGCACCACCAGGGTTGGTGGTGGCACCACTTGGGACTTGATATCCCAGGTTGTTTGGGTGGTGGTATCGCTCAAACATAGTCTTCATGACAGTGTTAGGAGGTGGTACCATCATACTGGGCAGTGGTACCACTCGATGTCAGTGTCAAATTGAGTGGTGGTACCATCCAATACTGGTGGTGGTATTGCTAGTACCCCGAAAACCTTGGATGAGATCATTTTGACTCTAAATTTGAATCCATTTGGGGCCTATAAAAACCCCACTCATCCCTGCTTGGTTAACATATCAATTGAGAATAAAAATTAAGAAAAATGCTATCGTAATCTTGTGAAAATTCTCCTCCTCTAGCTCCAAGTGTTGATTTCAGTTTAAGAGAGGGGTGAGTGGCTTGTAAAGGTTGTCTCCTAAACCTGTGAAAAAGAGAAAGAGTTATAAGAGGGTAATTGGTCTTCACCCATTAAAGGAAGACCATTAGTGGATGCCGATGGCCTCAACGAAGGAGGAATCAGGAGTGGACATAGGTCACGATGATCGAACCACTATAAAACTCAGTTTGTATTTATGTTCTACTTTTTATTGTCATTGATATTGCTTTAATTGCTTATTACACTTATTCTAAGTCAAGCATACCTTCAACATTTCCGACATAGTTTTTCATCGAACGAAAGTTTTCGAATTGTCGAGGTTTTTATTGAAGCACTAATTCACCCCCCTCCTCTTTCGATCCTAACAGGGTAGTGGTACCAAGACTAGGCGATAGTATCACTTGAGTCAATTGACAAACACTATTTATGCTCTATCAAGTTGCTTGGCAGTGGTATCGCCTATGGTGATGATTACCATTCAAAATTAAAAAATTATGATAGTAGTTTTGTTAGAGTCTAGAATTATTGTTGTGTCAAAAGTTGAGACAATAGTACCACCCAATATTGATGATAATATCACTCGTACCCTAAAATTTTATATATTTAAATTTTTGGATCTATTATTAAAGCATTTAGGGCCTATAAATACCCTACTCAAGCGTAGTTGATGGAGCATCTATTCTTAAGCTAGTGAAGCATTGTAAGCTCTCATTTTGAACATAGTTTGAGTCTCATCTTGAGTTTAGTTAAAATTCTAAGTCTCATAAGATGGGACATTCTTATAAAAAAAAACGTGTGAAAGTTATATCGTAAGCTTGAAAAAGGAGAAAGTTATAACAAGTGTAATTGATGTTTACCCATTGGAAAAAAGAATCATGAGTGGACATAGATCAAAAAACCAAACAATCATAAATTGGTTTGTCTCCCTTTACTTGCCCCTTTAATTGTTACTTTATTTTATTTTATTTACTTGTAACTATAACTTGATTAATGGAGTTTTTAAAATATGTTAATTTATCGATCAAACTTTAAAATTAATTAAAAATACTATTGTACTAATTCTCCAACCCCCCTCTTAGTATCATTCAGATCATAAACAATAAGTACCCACTACTATCGCTTTCATTTTGAGATGATTCCCTACAATGATAAATATTTTATTTTTTATTTTTATATTCAAATAAATCATTATTATTGATAACATAAGTTGAAACATCATAATTAATCTATCAAGTATTAGAAAAGAACTTCTATAATATTTAATTCGAAACATACAAAGGTCAAATTTATATCTTTCCCTTCTAAACCAAAATCTTATGGTTCTTTTTTATTTGACCTTTCTTGCTATAGAAATAACACTTTACTATGATGATTTTTTTTTATAAGTTTATATAGGATTTATAAACTCAGGTGATTTATATTTCAACCTTTTTTTTTAATATTACTCACTCCATTAGTAGTACCTAAAATATTATGAGATTTTTTCTATCTTAATCTTAATTGTTCTTAAATATATATACTACAGCTCATTCAAGTCTCACTTATTCTTATTTGTATTATAGTGAATCTTGAATGTTCAAAACTAAGGAGGAAGATAATTAAGAATGAATTACACGAGAAAAGACTCATCTATATTTAAACATAATGCTTTAAGTTTTGTAGTCTTATTAGTCATATTGAAAATATGATCTTGAATCATTTGAATGTAATAATACTAAGTCGTAGTCAGTTCCTTCATTAATACATCAACCAATGATTTATCAATAATTTAAATATATCTTTTATAGCCCTTCAGTATTCCTATGTCGTAGTTATATATGGTAAGAAGTCTTTATGTTATTTATAATTATCATTCTTATAAATATGAAACTAAGCTTATTATATCTTTCTTAAGAATTCATTTCATTAATTTATTCTACGGTATTTTTATTAATTAAGTCTATGAACCTTTTAATAAGTAATACTAAATCAAGATTTAATATACTTAGTTTAAACTGCACATACTCCAATTATTGTAATAATTTGAACAAGAGAATATAGGGACACTAGAGAGTATATAGATAGAAATATTACTATAAATATAAAATAATAATATAAAAATAAAAGAAATAATTTTTTCTTGTAGACTTGAAGATGCTAACATTTTTGTAAATGGACATTTTTTTAAGCCTACCATAGGCCTAAGTTTGAATAAATAGTTTTTCTTAAAAGAATAAATTAATAGATTGGTCAGGAGAACACTTGACATGTTAATATAATTATATAATAAGACTTTTCATTTGGAACGCATAAATAGTGTTTTGTATAGAGAGATAAAAAGGGCATAGCTCCGAATTTTTTATAAGATGCGATTCAAAAGTGAAACGAACGTAGTCCAAGAATATATTCACTCTGTTTCGTTTAGATATACACTTTTTCTATTAACTAAAGTTTAAATCTTAAGAGGCACCTCATTAACTAATAATATAAGTTTGAACATGGCTTCTTATTTATTTATATTATTTTTAGTAATATTAAAAATTAATTTTTGTGGCGGATTGTTATGAGTATGAAACGAAAAAATTATAAATTTTCTATTTCCTCTTTCTGTTTTTTCTTCCTTTCCTTTTTTTTCCTTTCCTTTATGTTTCAACATGTAATTTATGTTTGATCATTTGGGTTATTCACTTGGGTCTTTCCTATAAAGTATTGAAATCAATCTTCTGATTTAGGTCATGGAAGGATACATATATTTGTTCTCATCATATATTTTATTCCTTGTTTTTCTCATTTGCTGCTTGAATTGAAAGAGATTCCTTATCCTTCCACGCTTATGTACACAGGAAGGATGATTGTACCTTAAGATATCTTAACATCATCTGAGCGAGATTTGCCTTAGGACAGCATCAAACATGTTTTTATTTTTTATATATTTTTATTTATTTAAAATATTATTGATTAATATTCTAACATGATCTCCTCGATTTTTTTTTATATAAATATTTTAAAGGATGCATTACTTCATAATTTTTATATAGGGATTTGGGGATGCCATTATACGTCCAACTAAATTGATCGAGAATTTGAATCTCACTTAGGACGATGAGAATTTTAGAAGACACCATAAGACCAAGTTTATTTTGTTTTCTTTTTTAATTTAGTTTTCTAAGTATTTTATTTTACTTTAAAGTAAAAAAGAAAATGTGCTCTCTAATTCTTTTCAAAATGCATGAGTAATCATATTGGTAAAATAAAAAGGTGAACTCCGGACACGATCGTCTCGTCCAGAACGAGGAAGGATCAAGGCAACCAATCTTATCTCTACAAATGATAAAGAGATTATATTTGTAAATCAAATTCCAGATTATTACAAGAAACCAATTTTACCATCATATTTTTCATTTGCATAGATACAATAACATACATTTTTCTTAAAGATTTTATAGTTCATGAGACTTAAACCCTACAAATTAAAAGGTAATTGTCATAATTCAAACTATAATTGCTTAAATCATAAAGAAATAATCTTATTATTATCCCATGACTTCGCTGCATTGGTACCATAATACCATAATGTACATTTTCCTCAGATTCCTCACCGAGCTGACATCAGTTGGGCTAATTTCTATCTGTTAATTTATCCAACAATTCAGCAAGTCTGGAGGTACTACCTGTTAGAACCCTTACAGATTCTAAGCTTGCGGTTAATCTCTTTAGGGGATCGGCCTCTTGAAACTCTATAAGGGTTCCTTCCTCCGAGTTGCTGCACAAAGGTTGCAGAAAAGATTCATCTATTGCCTAATGAAAGAGGATGAATACATGACTATTTATAGGGTTTCTAAACCCTAACTCCTAATAGGACTCCTACTCAAGACTCCTACTCAAGTAAGACTTCTACTCAAGACTCCTAAAAGACTCCTAATAGGACTCCTATTCAAGACTCTTATTCCTTTACTACTCCTAATTCTTCTTTAAGAAATAACCTCCAAACCCTAGCTGGCCTCTCCTCTTCACCTCTTTAATAAGGGTCGGCTTAGGTAGGTTTTACATGAATGCCCCTATCAATTAGGACTCTCCTAGCTAGAGTCCTAACAGACCCGCCCTCTTCAAATCAGCCTTGTCCTTGAGGCTGACAATCCATAAATTTTGGGAATTTGATCTTCAAGTCGTCATAGTTCTCCCAAGTGGCAACCTTCTTCAGTAATGGGTCGTCGTCGTCGAGTCACGATCCGTCGATCAATAATGGCACTCGACTGGTTCTGGAGTTCTCCTTGGGTAGTCATATTTGGTGGGTGGCTTTGGGCTGTCTCCAAGCACCTGTTTACCAATTTCATCTGGCCGTCGGTTGGTGGGTGATACGCTGTACTCCTTTTCAATTTAGCACCCTGTATATGGAATAACTCTGTTCAAAATCTGCTCGTGAAGATGCAAGTAGAATTTGGCACAAGCACAATGCGTCCCTTTTAGCGTAATTCTTTTGAGTCCCAATTGTAATGAGCCACGAAGTTTGGTGCTTCCTCTAATTTTTTTATAATATTACTGGTCTCCAGATCTTCCTGCCATTCCATCTTAATATCCTCAAGGAAGTTGCTAGTCGGAAGTGAAACGGTCAAAAATTCAGCTTGCTCGGGTAGTTGTGAAAGCGCATCTGCAACATCATTCTCTTTCCCCTTTTTATAAGTTATTTCATAATCAAATCCAAGAAATTTTGTTACCCATTTTTGCTGCTCAGGGGATGATATCTTTTGCTCTAAAAAGTACTTGAGGCTTTTATAGTCAGTTTTAATTTGAAATCGTCGACTGATCAAGTAGGGTCTCCACCTCGTTGTTGCGCGCACAATGGCAAACATCTCCTTATCATATGTTGACATATTTTGATGAGAGGGAGATAATGCCTTGCTAGTGTATGTGAGTGGTCGACCATCTTGCATGAGAATGGCTCCAATTCCGACTCCAGATGCATCGACCTCAATAATGAAGGGTCGGTTGAAATTTCGTAGTGCTAGCACCAGTGGCGTCGTCATGGCTGCCTTAAGTTTATCGAAAGCAGCGGAGGCTTTGTTTGACCATTGGAAGATATCTTTTTTCAGTAAGGGAATAAGTGGTGCACTGATCTTTCAATAGTTATTCATGAACTTGTGATTGTAGCCTATTAAACCGAGAAAGCCACGTAGCAATTTTATGTTCCTCGAGGTCGGCCAATTCTGCATTGCTCCAATTTTGGAGGGGTCCACTAACACACCTTCCTCTGATATGATATGCACAAGATATTCCACCTTTTGGTGAAGAAAGCAAAAATTCATAGTGGTCGTTGTGTGTTCGAAAGGCGATTTTCGATATGTCTTCTTTGCACACTCATATTTGATGATACACGGATCGAAGGTCCAGCTTTGTGAAGACTTGTGCTCTCTTTCATCTAGCAATTCATCTGCTATTAGAATAGGATACTTGTCCTTGATGTTATGCCATTGAGGGCTCGATAATCAATACACATTCGCCATGTTTCGTCCTTCTTTTGTACAAAGAGCACCAATGAAAAGTAGGGGCTGCAACTTGGCCGAATAACTCCTATTTCGGGCATCTCTTTTACAATCCTTTCTATTTCATCCTTTTGCAGATATGAATATTGATATAGCCAAGTATTTGCAGGAGGTTTGCCCAGAAGAATCGATATACAATGATCATGCCGACGGGCAAGAGGTAGGTTGCGCGGTTCATCAAATATATCTGAAAATTCAGCAAGCAAAGGAAGTAGGTTTGGATCTTCAAATTCTATTGGCTCTCCCTTAGTTTGCTGCTCAAGTTGTACCAAAAAGCCGCTGCATGCTTTATGCAAAACCTTCTCCATTTGTTGTGTGCAAATCGTCATTACGTCGCCCCCACGTTTCCCATGTAGAATCACCTGTTTCTCTTTACTGTAAAATCTCAAAATTGTTGAATCTCGGATTTTGATGATGAAGTCAATTGTTATTTGTTATCTAATCCATATGTTGAGATAAGTGTGCAGGATTAACTACGATGAAAGTAAGACATGCAGTAGGAGTTGCGCCGAAGTCAAGACTATGATCACATTGGGGGTTCGAGAGTTCGATGGAAGTCCGGACGGTCATCGGAGGTTCTGCGGGAACAAATCCGAGAAGTCCAGGAGCTTGCCAAAGAAGCTCATCGGAACTCGCCAAGTGGATCGTCGCAAGTCCAGGAGTTTGCCGGAAGTCCGCCGGAGCATCGTTGAGGGTTCGTCGGATGATTGCCGGAGTTCGCCGGAAGCTCGATGGAAGAAGCGATTGACACACCAGAGCAAGTTTCAGTAAATGTCTTCAAAAATATCGTAGTTAGCATGATGATTGAGTTAGAAATGGGAGGTGATCCCATTAACTTAATCTTGGGGCAATTGGGCCCTTGACAAACCCAAATTGGGCCGAATGGATCAGCTCATTCAGACCCAGATTTCCGGGCCGGCGGTGGCACTGCCCAGCTGCTGAGTCTCCGAGTGAGGCTGGGCGGTGGTACTGCCCCTGTCAGGCGGTGGCACCGCCTGGGCTAAGTCTCCGAGTGAGACTGGGCGGTAGTACCGCCCCTGTCAAGTGGTGGTATCGCCCAAGCTCGGTCTCCGAGCTTTGTCAGGCGGTAGTACCGCCCATTTATGGTGGTAGTACCGCCAGGACCCCGAAAATATGGGAAATGATGTTTTTGAGCTGCAAATTCAAATCAGTTTGGGGCTTATATGAACCGCACCCTTTCATGCATGAAAGGGCACCGAAACTTACCATTTATTCTGAGATTTTGAGAGCTTAAAAGTGTTGTAAAAGGCTAGAAGTTCTTCTCCCTCTTTTCTTCAAAGTTTTGATCATTCAAGAGAGGAGTGAAAAATCTGTAAAGGTTGTCTCCTAAGCCCGTCAAAAGGAGTGAAACTGTAAAAGGGTGGTTGGCCTTCACCTATTGAAGGAAGTCCTCTAGTGGACGTCGGTGACCTCATCGGAGGAGGAAGCCAAAAGTGGATGTAGGTCAAGATTGACCGAACCACTCTAAATCTCGGTTTGCATTTACATTTTGTTCTCTATCTTAACTGCAACGACTTCCATAGCTTTACTTTAACTGCACTTTGCTTGATCTTAAGTTAAAGCAATTTCCGAATCGACTTTCATACCGAAATCGTTCTTATCGTACGAACGTCGTTTTAAATCGTCGAAAGTTTTCTGCTGCACTAATTCACCCCCCCCCCCCCCCCCCCTCTTAGTGCTCTTGATCCTAACAATTGGTATCAGAGCGGGGTTAACTCTCAATCGGTTTAAAACCCAAGAGAGATGGCATACGTCGGAAATCAAGAGGGCCACTCTATTACACGTCCACCCATGTTCAATGGGACGGACTACACCTATTGGAAGACCCGAATGAGGATCTTACTTATTTCAATGGTTTTGAACTTTGGAATCTTGTCGAAAATGGATTTTCGAAGTCTTCTCTACCAATGATCGATTGGAATGAATTGGAGAAGAAGACTTTCGCTCTTAATGCAAAGGCTATGAATGCTTTATTTTGTACGTTTGATAAAAATGAGTTCAATCGTGTTTCAGTTTGTGAAACCGCATTTGATATTTGGCATACACTCGAAGTGACTCACGAAGGCACAAGTAGAGTGAAAGAGTCAAAAATCAATCTTTTGATACATTCTTTTGAACTTTTCCGAATGAAACCGAGCGAGACTATTGGTGATATGTACACCCGATTCACGGATGTCGTCAATGGTCTAAAAGGACTCGACAAAATTCTTTCGGATTTTGAGCTCGTAAATAAGATTCTAAGATCCCTTCTTAAGAGTTGGGACCCTAAAGTCACTGCTATTCAAGAGGCTAAAGATCTAAACAACTTCCCTCTTGAAGAATTAATCGGGTCATTAATGACCTACGAAATGACTTGCAAAGCTCATGAAGAGCAAGAAGACATCCTTCCAAAGAACAGGAAGGATATGGCACTTAGAACTTTCGAAGACCACTTGAGAGAAAACTCAAGTGATGAAGACTGTGACGATGACTTGGCACTTCTAACAAGGAAATTCAAAAAATTTATTAAAAGAAACAATTTTAAAAATGACTCAAAAAATAAATTTGAACCCAAAAAGAACCAAGTTATTTGCTACGAATGCAAGAAGCCGGGACACTACAAAAGTGATAGTCCCCAAGCCAAGAAGAGAACACCAAAGAAGAAGGCGCTCAAAGTAATGTGGGATGACTCAAGCGCGTCCGAAGAAGAGGAGTCCAACACCGAGCAAGTTGCTCATTACGCCCTAATGGCCATTGGAGATGAGGTAACAAATTTAATTGATGCAGATTTATCTTTTGATGAATTACTAAATGCCTTCCATGACTTATTTGATGAATGCAAAACTATTAGTAGAAAATATAAATTACTAAAATAGGAGCATGATAGTCTTACTTGTAATTTCGATAAATTAGAAATTGAATATCATGATAGTTTAGCTCTATGTAAAAAATGTCATGATCTAGAAACTCTCAAAAAGGAGAACTTGCTACTTAAGGACACCTTGAAGAAATTCGAGGTTGGTAGTAAGTCTTTGAATATGATCCTTACAAATAAGGGTCATGTTCCTAAAAGAAGTGGAATCAGATTTGTGAGAAGTCCTCACCAAAATCCAACCACCTTCATTAAAGGCCCTATCTTATATGTTCGGCACCAAAGCAAATGCAATTTTTGTTGCAAATATGGACATAGAACTTATCATTGTCCATTCAAGAAAGTTAGTCCAAACAAATTGATTTGGGTTCCTAAAGGAACCACGATAAATTCTATGCAACATGATAAAAATTTAGATTAGTGTTTGAGGCACCCAAAAGTAAATGGGTACCTAAAAATCATCCTTTCTTGTAGAAACATACATCATCACAAGCTAGGAGCAAGAGATGGTACCTTGATAGTGGATGCTCAAGGCATATGACCAGAGATTCATCTCAATTCTCTAAACTCACTAGCATAGACGAAGGCTATGTCACCTTCGGAGACAATAACAAGGGTAAAATCATTGACAAAGGAACCATAGGTAACAAATCCAACTTCTTTATTGAAGATATTTTGTTAGCTGATGGTTTAAAACATAACCTCTTGAGCATTAGTCAATTATGTGATAAAGGATATGTTGTCAAATTCGAATCTAATGCTTGCATCATTGAAAAACCACACAAAAACACATCTATGATTGTATTAAAACAAAATAACGTATACACCATTGACATCAATAATCTTTGCAATGAAATGTGTTTCTCAGTTTTGAATAAGGATGCTTGGCTTTGGCATAGGAGATTAGGTCATGCTAGCATGAAACTAATCACTCAAATATCATCCAAAGAACTTGTAAGAGGAATTCCTCATATCAAGTTCATCAAAGATAATGTATGTGATGCTTGTCAATTAGGAAAACAAATTAAGGGTAGTTTCAAATCTAAGAATCAAATAAGCACCTCTAGACCCTTACAATTGATCCATATAGACTTGTTTGGACCTATCTCTACATCAAGTCTAGGAGGTAGCAAATACGCTTTCATCATTGTAGATGACTATAGTAGATACACATGGACTTATTTCTTAAAACACAAAAATGAATGCTTTAGATATTTTACCAAGTTTTGCAAACTTGTCCAAAATGAAAAGGGTTCTATGATTTCGTCAATTAGAAGTGATCATGGTGGTGAATTTCAAAACTGTGATTTTCAAGAATTTTGTGAATTTAACGGATACAATCATAACTTCTCTACTCCAAGAAATCCTCAACAAAATGGAGAGTAGAAAGAAAAAATAAAAATTTATAAGAAATGGCAAGAACCATGTTGAATGAACATAGCCTACCCAAATATTTTTGGGCCGAAGCCGTAAACACTGCATGCTATATTTTGAATAGAATTCTAGTAAGACCCTTACTCACCACAACTCCCTATGAGTTGTGGAACAACAAAAAACCCAATGTTTCATATTTTAAAGTTTTTGGGTGTAAGTGTTTTATCTTGAATGAAAAAGATGCCTTAGGAAAATTTGATGCTAAATCCGATGAAGGAATTTTCCTTGGTTATTCTTCAGTTTCTAAAGCTTTTTGTATCTTCAATAAAAGAACTTTAATTATAGAAGAATCCATTCATGTTGTTTTCAATGAGATTTCTGAAATCAAGAAAAATGATTTTGATGATGATGTTAATTTTGATTCTTTGAATTTAAATGAAACCCCTTCTCCAACAAGCAACTTGGATGCATCCACTTCCGAAACATCCTTACCCAAGGATTGGAAATATGTAGATGCTCATCCTAAGGAGCTAATCCTAGGAGACACATCTAAGGGGGTTCAAACACGTTCTTCTCTTGAAGAATTTTGTGCCAATGCCACTTTTCTCTCCCATATTGAACCTAAATATATTGACGAAGCCATGAAAGATGATTCATGGATTATCACAATGCAAGATGAGTTAAATCAATTTGAGAGAAATGAGGTGTGGAAGCTTGTTCCTAGGCCAAATGACCATTTAGTTATTGGTACTAAATGTGTTTTTAGAAACAAGTAAGATGAATATGGTATCGTGGTTAGAAACAAGGCTAGATTAGTAGCCAAAGGTTTCAACCAAGAAGAAGGTATCGATTACGAAGAAACCTTCGCTCTTGTGGCTAGATTAGAAGCCATAAGGATGCTCCTTGCCTATGCTAATAATAATAATTTTAAGTTATTTCAAATGGATGTTAAAAGCATTTTTCTTAATGGCTTTATTTCCGAAAAAGTTTATGTTGAACAACCTCCCGGATTTGAAAATAATAGCCGCACTAATCATATGTTTAAATTAACTAAAGCTCTCTATGGTTTAAAATAAGCCCCAAGGGCTTGGTATGAGAGACTTAGTTCTTTTCTTATTAAAAATAATTTCACAAAAGGCAAGGTTGATACTACATTGTTTATCAAGAATTTTGAAAATAATTTTCTTATGTTCAGATTTATGTTGATGATATTATCATTGGTTCTACAAATGAATCTCTTTGTGAATCTTTTGCTAAAACCATGAGTCTTGAATTTGAAATGAGTTTGATGGGAGAATTAATCTTTTTCTTAGGCTTACAAATTAAGCAACTAAGAAATGACATCTTTATTAGTCAAACTAAATATACTTTAGATTTGCTAAAGAGATTTAATATAGAAAGCTCAAAAACTATTAACACTCCTATGAGCACATCCATTAAGTTAGAAGTTGATAAAAGTGGAGAAAGCTTCGATCAAAAAACTTATAAGGGTATGATAGGAAGTTTACTTTACCTCACTGCAACTAGACCAGATATCATGTTCAGTGTAGGACTTTGTGCTAGGTTTCAATCGAACCCTAAGATATCTCATCTCAAAGTGGTTAAAAGAATACTTAGATATCTTAAAGGTACCACAAATCTAGGATTATGGTATCCGAAAATCGAAAAGTTTGAGTTAATTGCTTATGCTGATGCAGATTTTGCTGGATGTAGATTAGATAGAAAAAGCACATCAGGAACATGTCAATTTTTGGGACATGCTCTTGTTTCCTGGTCATCTAAGAAACAAAACTCGGTTGCACTATCAACAACCGAAGCTGAGTATATTGCAGCTATGCATGCTGTGCACAAGTTGTGTGGATGAAAAACACCTTAGAAGATTATAAAGTTCATCTTAAAAATATTCCCATTAAATGTGATAATACAAGTGCTATATGTTTAACAAAGAATCACATTCAACACTCAAGAACAAAACATATTGATATTAGACATCACTTTATACGAGATCTTGTCATTAATCATGATGTAGTTATAGAGTTCATTGATACTAAACATCAACTAGCTGATATTTTTACAAAGCCTTTAAGTGAAGAACAATTTAATTTCATTAGAAGAGAATTAGGAATGTTAATGTGTCCGAATGCTTAAACTCGTTAAATTTATTTTTCAAACTTTCTTGATACAATAATCAAATCACTTAATTGCTATGATGATTTTACATGATTACATGCCTTAATAATATGTTGGAAATTATGTGTTTTGGATATAAAAATTTCCATGATAATAAGCATGTTTTATCTTCATGATTATATTGGAAAATCTATAGCAAAACCTTGTCCGAATGCATGAAAGTGTTAAATTTTATTTTCGAATTTTCTTGATACCTTATTCTCTTCCGAACTTAATGTAGCTTTCATAAGCATATGTCATATCGAGTTTAATTCATATCATTGATTTTTGACATATGGAATCAATTAGCAAATGCATATTTCATAGGCTTATAATGTGAAAAATATTTTCGAGAAATGGATTTGATAAAATGATTCCTTCTTATAATTTCCTTCTTGAAAAAGGAAGATTTTTTACTTGCAAGGATATTGATTCACATACATATCTTGATCCTTGTAAAAATGAAGCATGATTTAATCTTTCCTTGAGATGTTTGTATAATTGGTATCCTATCACTCATTGTTGAAAAATGACATGAACCTAGTTATGACATGAATTATTACCGCACTTATGTTTAAAATTTGCTTATATCATTCTCCTTTTTGTTGATGACAAAGGGGGAGAAATATATGAATTGATGCTATGAGTGCCATATTTGAATTTGAATTATGTTAAAGAAACTTGCATCGAAATATATGGTAAATTGATGATAGAAATGCTATGATTGCTAAACACTTGAAATATTTGCATTATGTTAAGATATCAAGAACTTGCATCGCAATTTTACATATTGATATCTTACCATATGATGAATTGCTACCATTACTATCATTCACATTTGAAATGTAAAACTTGAAAATGGATGTCAAGCCTTGACATCATTTTCAGAGGGATACATCATGATAGGAATCATGATGGAAGTATTGATAAGGTTAAACAATCTTAACTTATCAATATGTCTCTTGAATTCAAAGGCTTTGAATTCAAGAATGACTTATCTTGAGTATGGCATATAGACAGGGGGAGTTAAAGTTAACTCCGTTATCAATTGATTGTCATCATCAAAAAGGGGGAGATTGTTGAATCTCAGATTTTGATGATGAAGTCAATTGTCATTTGTTATCTAATCCATATGTTAAGATAAGTGTGCAGGATTAACTATGATGAAAGTAAGACATGCAGCAGGAGTTGCACCGAAGTCAAGACTATGATCACATTGGGGGTTCAAGAGTTCGACGGAAGTTCGGACGATCATCGGAGGTTCTGTGGGAACAAATCCGAGAAGTCCAAGAGCTTGCCAAAGAAGCTCATCGGAACTCGCCAAGTGGATCGTCGCAAGTCCAGGAGTTTGCCGGAAGTCCGCCGGAGCATCGTCGAGGGTTCGTCGGATGATCGCCGGAAGTTCGCCAGAAGCTCGACGGAAGAAGCGATTGACGCACCGGAGCAAGTTGTAGTAAATGTCTTCAAAAATATCGTAGTTAGCATGATGATTGAGTTAGAAATGAGAGGTGATCCCATTAACTTAATCTTGGGGCAATTGGGCCCTTGATAGACCCAATTGGGCCGAATGGATTAGCCCATTCGGACCCAGATTTCCTGGCCGGCGGTGGCACCGCCAGGCGGTGGCACCACCTGGGCTCAGTCTCCGAGTGAGACTGGGCGATAGTACCACCCCTGTCAGGCGGTGGCACCACCTGGGCTCAGTCTCCGAGTGAGACTGGGCGATAGTACCACCCCTGTCAGGCGGTGGCACCACCTGGGCTCAGTCTCCGAGTGAGACTGGGCGATAGTACCACCCCTGTCAGGCGGTGGCACCACCTGGGCTCAGTCTCCGAGTGAGACTGGGCGATAGTACCACCCCTGTCAGGCGGTGGCACCACCTGGGCTCAGTCTCCGAGTGAGACTGGGCGATAGTACCACCCCTGTCAGGCGGTGGCACCACCTGGGCTCAGTCTCCGAGTGAGACTGGGCGATAGTACCACCCCTGTCAGGCGGTGGCACCACCTGGGCTCAGTCTCCGAGTGAGACTGGGCGATAGTACCACCCCTGTCAGGCGGTGGCACCACCTGGGCTCAGTCTCCGAGTGAGACTGGGCGATAGTACCACCCCTGTCAGGCGCCTAGCAGTTGAGTCTCTGAGTGAGGCTGGGCGGTGGTACCGCCCCTGTCAGGCGGTGGCACCACCTGGGCTCAGTCTCCGAGTGAGACTGGGCGATAGTACCACCCCTGTCAGGCGGTGGTACTGCACGAGCTCGGTCTCCGAGCTCTGTCAGGCGGTAGTACCGCCAGGACCCCGAAAACATGGGAAATGACATTTTTGAGCTCCAAATTCAAATCAGTTTGGGGCCTATATAAACCCCACCCTTTCATACATGAAAGGGTACCAAAACTTAGCATTTATTCTGAGATTTTGAGAGCTTAAAAGTGTTGTAAAAGGCTAGAAGTTCTTCTCCCTCTTTTCTTCAAAGTTTTGATCATTCAAGAGAGGAGTGAAAAATCTGTAAGGGTTGTCTCCTAAGCCCGTCAAAAGGAGTGAAACTGTAAAAGGGTGGTTGGCCTTCGCCTATTGAAGGAAGGCCTCTAGTGGACGTCGGTGACCTCATCGGAGGAGGAAGCCAAAAGTGGATGTAGGTCAAGATTGACCGAACCACTCTAAATCTCGGTTTGCATTTACATTTTATTCTCTATCTTAACTGCAATGACTTCCATAGCTTTACTTTAACTACACTTTGCTTGATCTTAAGTTAAAGCAATTTCTAAATTGACTTTCATATCGAAATCGTTCTTATCGTATGAACGTCATTTTAAATCGTCGAAAGTTTTCCGCTGCACTAATTCACCCCCCCCTCCTAGTGCTCTTGATCCTAACAAAAATTAGTTTCATAAAATTTCAGGAAACATCACCTAATGTCATCAACCATTCAATTCTGAGCATGGCCTCATGATCATCAAGGGGGAGGAGGAAGAAATCTCCAATCATCTCTTATTCCTGCAGTAATAGTTTCTTCCGCGGGCACCTACGATCACACTTCAAAATTCGTCCGTCGGTGAACCTGACGTCAAACCTACTGTAATACTCGATAGGTAAGGCCATTTGGACAGCAACTTTACTATCTAGGAAGTTATTAGTGCTGCACGTGTCGATGAGAACATTGATCTATTGTTGTTTGAGAAGGTCTTCAACTTTCATTGTTTGCGAGTTTGAGTAGCCGGCTAGTGCATGTACCATAACTTCGGTCGGTTGTGGCTCTTCTTCTACATCTTCTTCTTCATTATCAAGGCTCTCTTCTAGATGTTCAATGACCTCTTCTTCTACTAGTTTAATCATAAGAAGTCTCCCTTTTCTACAGTGATGCTCGCGGCTCCACGACTCATCGCGGTGCCAACATAACTCCTTTGTAGATCGCTCTCGAAGCTCTTCTCTTGTCATCATTTTTAGTGCAAGAACTTGATTGATAGTAGAGGGGGTGAGGGCTTCTGCATTGTAGGTTGAGAAGCGATCCTAGTCCTTCGGGCTTCATGGTTCAATCGCTCCTCTTGATGTCGTGCGAAAGAGATGGCTGCCATAAGCGTGTATGGTTATCATGCTTTAACTTCTCCCCAGATCTCTGGCTTCAAGCCCTCAATGAAGGTCCCCAATAGCTATTTTTGAGACCAATCACGAGTTTGATTAGATAACATTTCAAACCTGGTTTGGTACTCCTGAACAGTAGAGGTTTGTCGGATCTTTGCTAGAATGTCAATGTTCTCGTAATCGGTTGGTCTGAAGCAGATCAATAGTCCTTCTTTGAATTGTCACCATGAGAGAACTCCATAAGTATATTTAAACTAGTGAAACCACTATATGGCATCCCCTTCAAGATGTATAGTTGCAATTTCTACTATAGATACATCCACAGTTTTATGATACCGAAAATATCGCTCTGTGCGCGAGATCCAACCAATCGGGTCTCCTTCTTCCCATCTAGGGAAGTCCACCCTCATGCATGGATAGTTGGGATCAATCATAGAACCTCTATTGGAAGTCATCTCTTTGGGCTTGGTGTGATTGGTTAGAGCTCTCTCCTTGATATGAATTCTTCGGGCTTGGTGGTCGGCCCAAACTGAGTTCGGTAAAGAGAGTCCGAAACTTATCTTATATTCGCGCCTCCAAGGCTTCGAATTTAGCATTGATTGCCTCCTTAGATGCCATAAAATATGCCTCCAAATCTGTGATGTTAAGATCTCTCTTTTGTTGTCGGGTTAAAGGCAAGTATGGGTTGAGAGAAGTGATGGTCGAAAGGGTTGGTGGATTGGTGGATGTAGGCTACGGTTTAAGCTTGTTTTGTGGCAGTTTTGGGTGCAGTTTGAGGGTGTGGTTTAGTAAAGTTTTAGGGCTATGAAGAAGGTTTTTGATCTGTGGTAGATGGCAGCAAAGGTTCGATAGAAATCAGTGGAAGTTTGCTGCAGAATTGTATTATCTTGTAAGAGCAGAATTGTCGTCGAAGAAACAGTGGTTTCTTGATGAAATTTCCATCAAAAATTTGAGAGATTTGAGGAGGAAATTGACAGCAAAATCTCAGTTTATATGGCAGCAAGGATGTCCAATTTAATCAAGAAAATTTCGGCAGTATAACAGCAAGGAAATTGGTGCAAGTTGCGATAGCAGAATTCTCATCGAAAAATTTCAACGGCTTATGATGAAAATTTGCAGCAACACAAAATTGTTTTTAGAGATGAATTCCTCAATAGATCAATCTTAAATGGAAGCCAAGATGATCTATAAAGTGTAGAAGAAATTTTGTTCAAAAAAGATTACAAATAGATCAGTTAAGGCAACAATATGCGGCTAAAATTTTCTGCAGCACAGATTTTCAAGTATAGCAGATTGGACGTAAAAGACCAGTGGTTTATATTGAGAATTTTTTGATAAAACTAAAAGAAAATCTACTGTTAGGAAGTATCAAATCTATCATAAAAATGTTGTAGACATTTGGATAGAAAAAATACAGTAGCAAGATCAAACAAACTATGCTATGCGGCTGAAATTTTATAGTACAGATTTTTAAGTAAAGCAGATTAGACGTAAAAGATCAATAGTTTATATTAGGAATTTTTAACAAAACTAAAGAGAAATCTGCCTTTAGGAAGTGTCAAATATGTTATAAAAATTTTGTAGAGATTTGGATAGAAAAAATGAAGTAGCAAGATCAAACAGATTATGCTATGCGGCTGAAATTCTGCAATGTATCTTTCGTCGTAGAGACGAAAACTTTGCGACGAAAAGTTTATGCAGCAATATAGGAACAATTTTTTTTTTGGATTTTCGAATAAGGATAACTAAATTGTAGCAGTAGTAAGGTAGGAAACCAGATCCTGTTGCAATTCATGGGGAGATCAAAAAATGATCTGCGGTGGTGGAGATGACGACGGAATTTGGTGACGATCTTTTAAGCAATTATGGGAATTGCTTTGGGTGGCTGTGGAGGGATGATGGATGGCTGTGGAAGGGCAGCGACATGCCAAGAATGCTGCTCTAATACGAAGTGTTAGAACCCTTACAGATTCTAAGCTTGCGGTTGATCTCTTTAGGGGATCGACCTCCTGGAACTCTATAGGGGTTCCTTCCTCCAAGTTGCTGCACAAAGGCTGCAGAAAAGATTCATCTATTGCCTAATGAAAGAGGATGAATACATGACTATTTATAGGGTTTCTAAATCCTAACTCCTAATAGGACTCCTACTTAAGGATCCTATTCAAGTAAGACTTCTATTCAAGACTCCTAATAGGACTCCTATTCAAGACTCTTATTCCTTTACAACTCCTAATTTTTCTTTAAGAAATAATCTCCAAACCCTAGCCGGCCTCTTCACCTCTTTAATAAGGATCGATTTAGATAGGTTTTATATGAATGCCCCTATCAATTAGGACTCTCCTAGCTAGAATCCTAACACTACCCTATAAAAATTATTGTTTCCATCATTATTAAACATTATCCATCCCCATCATTGTTCCAAAGGCTACCTTGCCACTGCTTTCTTTTACATCTGCAGTTTGATGATTCAAGCCAATCATTACTGCTAAGAATATTAGGAGCAAAGCTAAGAACTTCAAGTTTGACTCCTATATCATCACCGGTCAATTGTTAGCCTAATATATAGCTGAACTTAGTCTATCCTTAAGGCATCCCAAAAAGTGAGACAGAATTCAGCACTTACAGCACGGCCTCGGGAAGTGACATTAATACCTTTTTGTTGTGGGGAATCCACCAACGTCAAAAGCCACCAGACGTAGACATGCATTAGAAAATTCTCGTGGGGAATCCACCCAGGTCAAGGTCAACAGTCAACGGATAGTGGTGTGTCACCCAGAGTCTAACATTAGTTATCAGCAGTTCTGCACAGTATATTGCCATGGTAAATTGGTTGTCAAAGAGTAAGTCATGAACCAAGTGCAAAGAGCAAATCATGAACAAAGTGGAGTAGGCGTTGTCTGATTGCTGGAAAACGGATATTCTATTTTGTTCCCACAAGAATCATCCAACACTTTCCAATATAAAAGACTGCCTCTCAATTCCTAAGTATCCAAATCAGAAAACAAGTGATTCAACAACTACATTCATGTATAAAATGTATTTTTTAATGCTCTAATGGCTATAGATAGACCTACAAAATCGGCTCATCCCACTTCACATATCAGATGATAGATCTCATGGTAGAAAACTATATATGGGCTTGAGTTAAGATCACAAACTCAACAAATGTGGGTCAATTTCACGTTTTCTAAAAGCATGGATAAAAAGCAGGCAACAAAGCATGCACATGAAAGTTTTTCTGGAATATGATTTTCCAATGAATCTATTCCACATATTTCCACTCAGAGTGGTCCATGCTGTTGAGTATATTCCAAATGTTCCCATTGTATCTGTCTGGTGATGCATACTCATCAAGGCTTATTGTGCACTAGACATTAGCATTGAATCTATTCTATGCTTTTCCTGGCACATGGTTCTTTCTTACATTGTCGTGTTCAAGTATATTGAGACCAACAGTAAGAACAATAAGAATGCTAGATGAATATGCACCTATTGGATGAAAACTTTTGAACATGAGGTCCCATTTCATGCTTTTATCTCTTTCTTTCTCGAGAGATCTATTGGTGTTTCTTTTCTTCTTAATGTTTATGTTGGAATATTCAGACAGTGCATAAAACCTTGAAGATGTACCAATCTCAACTGATATTACTTAAGATTATCATCGCAAGATTTAAAAAGAACAAAATTATGTACATGGAAGGAAAATATGAAGTAACACTAATAGTAACATGCAAGATACCAACAGGGTAGAATTTGGATGAGAAAAACAACAGAATCTGAAAGGCATAATGATTTTACATGATCGGGATTATGGTTCTTCTAATAGAAATGACCTTAGCTTGCACCAGAAATAAAAGAAAAAACTAAATAGAAATGATGGAATTTATGGCGTAATCATATTAACTTTATAATGAAAAAGGATGTAGACTGAACTAAGCCCAAACCACACTCATGCTTGAATCTATGTAAACCTAGCCAAAGGTAATTTTGATCACATAAAATATGACATTGAATAATCAAAAGGTTATGCATGAGAAGTAACTCCAAAGTCCAAACCATGATATATTTATTACATACAAAGAACAATATGAATAGGAAAAGTGTAGTCACGTAATGGAATCTGAGAAGTAGCAAACTAACAGGGCCAGCCTGTAAAAGAGGACTATGCTTTTCCCTAAAACTTATCCAGTTACATTGTTTTGACACTCCAACACGAAGTTTCAATGGCACATTGTAACGGTTTTCATCTAATGATTTCTAGAAATGTGACAAGAGGGAGGAAAAGGCTCACTGGTGCATCAAAGTATCACTCAAAAAAGCTGAGTCACGCCAAGGCAGGTATCATGTGGTGAATTTACTTTCCATAGTGCGTGGGCACCATGAACTTTTCTCATCATTGTCCACTAATCCAAAATTTTGAGCTTATATATATAAGCTGGTATGCTTGAGATAGTTCTGCAGAAGTTGAAACTAAAGGTGGAAGCATGAAGCTCTTTAGCCTAGTTCTAATGATAATCCTGCTCATATCTGCAATTTCCACCATCGGGTCATCCTCCGCAGATCTCAATCACCGCAAGATAAAGCTTGATATGAGTGAAGATCTCATGCATCACCAGCTGAGGAGTATGACTTCTGCAAACAGGCATCAGCTAGTGGAGAACCAAAATGGTGTAAGACCAACCAGCTTCAGTGAGTCAGCCAAGGTTAAGGAAGAGGGAGCAAGTAAGGCTGTCGATCAACTAGGAAACTCCATTGGTGAAAGTAAGGATGATAGCGTAAGTGAGTACCATGGAAATGACATCAATTATCATCATTCCATTGATCTGGAATCATGGAACAGGCTGCATACACCTCCTCCAGATCACTAGGGTTCTCTGCAACAATTCTTGAAGGGTGCTCCATGAAGTAATAGCAGAAGCGAGAACAGAAGATATGAGGTAGATCGTTCCATATGACATGCTACACGATGCCCACTATGAAATTGTACAAGTTTCGATATGTAACTATGAAGTGTATGACTATGATCCCATCAATAAAGTGCCTCGTCCTAGTTCTGCATGAACTTTTAACTTTTTTTTTCCCAACAAAAAAAGTACTTCCTATCACATAAAAGAACTAGATTTATTTATTAGATTATATGATGTTATTTAATTAGGAAAGATATATTATGGTTATGATTAGATTCTGGTTATTAGCTAATAGAAAAGAAGTCCAATTAAGATAAGATTTATTAAGAGATGTCTTTAATAAGAGGAACTCTCCTAATTACTTATCCTAGACCCTCTACTTTCACCTATAAATAGACAGGACCTCCTAGAGATACATCACGAGAACATAACAGCATATGAGTGCTTGAAATAATGGAGAGATTATAGTTCTTCTCTCCATCTCCCTTTAGTCACGTGACACAGTGGAGAGATTATAGATATTCCTTCTCTCATATTTTTGTGTTCCTGAATCCATCAATTATAATAGTCCTGTGAAAGGATAGGAAGAGAGGAGGAGTATCGAGTTCTTCTTGTAGATTGACATCTCAAATCTGACAATAATGCACCTATAGATTAAATAAATTTTATTTTTCTGAACAACAACAAAAAGTATACATCTTAATATTATTTAGATCTATTGTTATTTACTTTCAGATTTTAGCATGAAAGTCTTTTTGGATTAGAGATAGAATGATTATAGATTTTATACTAATAATTGGTATCAAAGTCATGTTCTTTCAAATCAAACACTTTCAGATATATTTGTTAACATCTTTTGCTTTAAAAAAAATGTTAATCGATTTTTGTTTATGATGCATGAATGATTCATTGGGTATTATCGATCTATTTTTCTATCTGATTTGTCCTATCACTTAATTGCTAGTGATGAAAGATTTCTTATGTTTGATCGATAGATTTACTATTTACTATTGGCATTGTTAAAAGCGATAGCCTCAGTTAGTTGATCACTTGTTCAATTGTCATTAGTGCAGCGTTGTTGTGTTTGTCGCAGTAGTGCATCACGACGTGCGTTGGCAATGATCATTGGCAATTATTAGGTGTCCAACCATGTACCACGGTGGCTATGTATTGTGGCACTTGTGTGTAGTTGATGGCCGTGCAAGCGGCGGTCACATGCTGATGCCGACGGCACCACGTATGAAAGTAGTGACCATGGAAGGCGGTTGCTGCACCCGTGTGAATTCGGTGGTCGCACTAGCAGCCGCCCTTATGTGTAGATGGCAGTACCCACCTACAGAGGGCACCTATAAAAGGGCGGTGGCCACAGATGGCAATAGCTACACTACGCAATGGCTGCCCTCGTGGGCAGAGGCGACGATTGCTAGTAGAGGCGGCAAAAGATTAGGGTTTTTCTTGAAAAAGGATATTTTTGCCCTTCAAAAATAAAGAAATTTCAGAGTCTATCCTTTTATTTACTTTTCATAAATGTACTTCATAAATTGAAAATTTCTCGTCATATCATTTTGATAATTCTACCCTTTATGAATCTCGTAATTTAAGTTTATGTCCTATCAATAAAATTATAATTTTACCCTTAGATCAATTTTTATTGAGTCTAATTTTGGGCTTACATAATTAAATAAGGTTGATTGGTATAATAGTTTTTTTATAATTCTTACATATGAATTATTGATTGTAAATCCAATTATTATTCTTGTTTATTTATTTAGTTATTTATATGTATATATTTGAAATTATGAATAATAGTTATCTTTCATATAAAGGCTATTCAAGATTTATTTGTTATCAAAATTATAGTTATCATATGAGTTTTTTTTATGCTGATCAATAATCAATAATTATTATGATTATTATTCTATTATTAAACTACTTTAGCATGAATCAGAAAAAAGAAACTTAGTAAATATTATTTATAATTTATCTCCCTAAGTTTTATTTGATCGGTAGTTGTTAAAGTAGCCTTAGATGTTAAGCTTATGAGATGTGAATTACAATAAAGGTCTTATTATTTATAAAATATTTTAAATTATATTTTATATTTTTTTATTGGTCAGCCTCCAAAGTGACTTAGACTAATAATCTATAAAATATATTATTGAATTGGTCTTAAATGATATTAAATAAAATAATATTAATAATGACACAGATAATTATGAGATTTAGATAATCCTAAAGGAGAATCTATTTCGAATAATTATGTTATAGGGTAGGATGATACTATTTTGAATATCCATGTAGTTTTGTGTTATATACCCAAAGATAGCAATACTATTCCATGAGGATGGTATCAATCTTTCATAAATGATTATGTGTGTGAATAGTAGATATGTTAATATTGAAGGTAAAATATGTTAGGAACGAAATCAGCACTAAGAACGGGAGTGAGCAACAAAATTACTACTTTTGGAAAACTTTCGTCGATTCAAAAAGTCTCGTTCGATGAAAGCTAATATCAAGTGCACTTGACTTAAAGTAGGTGCAAGGTGGAGTTGTTGGGAAAAATAGGGAGCGACATCATATGTACAACTAAAAAATAGAAAACAAAATCCCCAATTTCCCAAAGATTTGTTCGTTGTCGTGCGAAGATTGGTGTGCAAAATTCATGAAACTTAAAATTGTGTATAGGATAAATTATGTTACCTAGGGAGATCGTATATCCCTGAATCCCTACAGATTTTTAGGAGAGGATGAAGGAGGTCAAGCGCCCTCCTCTCTAATGGTAATCTACATAGTAGGGCTGCGATGACTCTCCTCAAAATTCCAAGCCTACTTTGAGGTGGAGAGGGAGAGGAGAATAGGAGAGACAAGCAAAAGCTCTAGCCCATGAACCACTGATTTTCTCCTATTTATAGAGGTCCTCTATAAACTTAACCATAATAGATCCTCCCCTATTGGGTATTGGATTTTCATCCAACTACCCAAGCCTCTTAGATTAGTGGATCTCTATCCAATAATCTCTCATGGGCTTTTATTGGATCTCATCCATAGGATCCAATAATTCAAGGGCTTATTGGATATCCAATAAGACAGGGACTCTAGCGGATATCTCATATATGAACCTCTACTTATCGTAACACCTACCATATGTATGTGACCCTCTAGGCCCAATATCGAGTGGGCCATGAGTCATACCTATCAGAACTCTTTTTAGCTCAATGAATTATTATCTCTATAATAAATCACTCGACTCATCGACAACGAACGTACTAGGTCACTACACCGTAGCCCCCAAACGATACAAGGGAATCCAATCCATTGGACCTGTCTATCATTAGTTATCATGTACCTATAGTCACTTATCTATGTAATATCCTAGAGACTGTATACCGAGTATGGTGCTATCAAACCCATATGATTTCTACTCGAGTGTTGCTCTAATCGAATTCTCCCAAAGAACTCTTTCTCTCTCAATCCGAATAACTCTAAGCAAGAACACATGAGATATTCCTCTCATGATACCGAGAGTGGATGATCTTCTATCGACACTCAATAACCCTCGTAAGGTTGACTACCACTCCCGATGACCGACTGTATTAGATTTGGGACATCCAAACCTATAAGTCCAATATCAAAGAATAGAGCACTCATACAAGATATCCTTGGTGTCTCAAGTCTAAAGACCAGATATACCAATGGGACTATGGAATTGTTGTCTAACAATAAGGCATCATCAACCATCCAGCATTTCGTAAGCAGATCAATCAGTGAACTCATTCTCCAATGAGCACATGTACTGTATCCCTAAAGTCCCCACACGAGCAGCTATGAGACCAGCTACATCCATTATATGGACGGGTATATATTGTTCGGTTATCTCGATGTCCTTCTTGAGTAACCTAGGACCAGGATTATTTAGGATCTGTATTTAAAGGCAAATCGGTCTCATTATCGTGATCTCATCACGATCCGATGCTACATCCATTATATGGACGGGTATATAATACACTAGTTTGTTCGGTTATCTCGATGTCCTTCTTGAGTAACCTAGGACCAGGATTATTTAGGATCTGTATTTAAAGGCAAATCGGTCTCATTATCGTGATCTCATCACGATCCGATTCCCATCGCACAAATCTAATGACATCATAATATATACATGCATATATGCAATAGTCAATATAAAGTGATAAATGCCAAAATATAATAAGCAAAAAGACTACATGTCAAATCACACGTGTCATCACTTACGTGATTGGCTTGCAGGGCATATATGACTAGCAATCTCCAACTTGACCTAAAGCCAATCACTTATATGTCTGATCCCCATCAGACCTTTGTGACGCTCAAAGACAATTTGAAACAACGACTTTGTTAGTGGGTCTGCAATGTTATCTTCGGATGGAACTCTTTCCATTACTATATTTCCTCGGGTTATGATCTCTTTAATAAGCTAAAACCTCCTCAGAACACTTCTGAAGAGACCTGGGTTCCCTTATTTGAGTAATCACCCCGTAATTATCATAATATTAGGAATTGACTCCTTGCTACTTGGCACGACTCCCAAATCTGTGATGAACTTCTTCATCCAGACTCTCTCTTTTGCTGCCTCTACTATAGCAATGTACTCTGCCT
The DNA here is from genome assembly GCA_004837865.1 of Musa balbisiana. NCBI lineage: Eukaryota > Viridiplantae > Streptophyta > Magnoliopsida > Zingiberales > Musaceae > Musa > Musa balbisiana. The sequence goes on from CM017192.1 coordinate 19,547,652, forward strand.
CTATGGTTGAGTCAGCAGTAGTATCTTGCTTGGAACTCTTCCAGCACACTACTCCTTCATTCAGGGTATACACATACCCTGAATTTGACTTACTATCAACGACATCAGACTAAAAACTCAAGTCCATGGAGCCTTCAACCCTAAGGCTACTACTTTCATATATTAGTAAAAGATCCTTAGTCCTTCTCAAGTACTTAAAGATACACTTTACTGCTTTCTAGTGCTCCAAGCTTGGATCCGCTTAATACCAACCCGTGACACTTAAAGCATGTGCTATATTAGCCCTATTGAATCTTGTATTTTGATGATGAAACCACTAAATATGTGTTTATGATTTAATCCGTGTTTTGAGTGACATAGGATACTTCGATCAGGATGAGACAATTAAAGTAAGAAAAATCATGTTGGGCAGGAGGAACATGTTAGAAGATTGGACGTCGGGCCAATGGATTGGTCGATGTATCGATAGAAGGCTTCGGGTCGTGGATTCGGGCATCAGGCCAAGAAGAGCGGAGATTGTGCCAAGGAAATCAGAGTTGCAGAGTCAACTAGCTGATTGGGTAATAGGCCGTAAGAGAGGATGATGCGCCGAAGAATCGGACGAAGCGTCGAGGGACCAATGACATGTCGGACAACTTGATTAATTGCTTATGATTAATTATCTTGATCGAAGTTTTATTTTACATGTGCAGGATTAACTACGATAGCTTGAAGATGTAAAGCAAGTCTACTGGAGTCAAGTTCGATGGGTGTTCGAGAGTCTGCCGAAAGTTCGAAGAATCATCGGAAGTGCTGCCGGAACCAACCGAGAAAGAATCGGGGACTTGCCGAAGTTTTCGAAAGTCAGCCAGAGAGATCATCGGAGGTTCGCGGAGATCACCGAGAAGGTTCGACTACTTACCAAAGACTCATTAAACTTGCCACAAGACCGAGAACCTGCTGGGAGTCCGTCGGAAGAAATCCGAGGGTGTATTGAAAGTCCGCCGGAAGTTCACCGGAAAGCTCGCCGGAAGGAAACTTGATGTTGCCGGTTAAAAACCTATTTAGGATTATGTCTTAATTTCATAGTTTGCATGTAATTAGGATTAGGATTAAGGGTTAATCCTATAACCCGGTTAGGGGCCAATTAGGCCCGAATTTGAACTGGTTTGAGCCAAATTTGGAGCCCAACTAGTGACCTAAAAGGTCGGGCGGTGGCACCGCCAAGCACCCGAAAGGTCGGGCGGTGGCACCACTAGTATACGGTCAATGTGACATTGACAGGCGGTGGCACCGTCAGCTCCGGGAACCCAAAGGAATTCAAAATTGGAGCCCAAATTTGAATCCTCTTGGGGTCTATAAATACCCCTCAATTCTCAGCAGAGAATACACCTTTTGAGAAGTTAGAAGTTGAGAAAAAGCTTTAGCAAAGTCTTGTTTTCAATAGCTTAAGTGTTCACCTCCCTTTTTCTCTTTGAAAAATCTGTAAGAGTGTGAACCACTTGTAAAAAGTTTGTAAGAGAGGTATTTGGTCCTTCCCCTCCAAAGTGGTTTGCTAGTGGAAGTTAGGAGCCTCATCGAAGAAGGCTTCGCAAGTAGATGTAGGTCATTTGACCGAACCATTTTAAATTAGTGTGTTCCTTGAATGTATGAGTGTTTAACTTTCTAAAACCATTATTTATATAGCAGCAAGCTTTTGGTTTTTATCTCTTTACTTTACTCGAGCTACCTTTACTAAGTCATTCCTTGTCGCATCGAAATCTCTACACATTTACGAAATCATTTTCAAACTTACAAATTTTAATCCACTGCATTAATTTACCCCCCTCTTAGTGTCGTTCCGATCCTAACAAGCCCTGGTACATAGCATGGCATACATGATAGACCCTATTGCTGAGGTATAGGGTATCCTATCCATGTTCGCCCTTTCTTCAGGAGTCTTTGGGGACATACGCCTAGAAAGCGATATCCCATGTCTCATCGGTATGAGACCTCTCTTAGAATTTTTTATACCAAACCTTTTGACAATAGTGTCTTTGTACCTAGATTGGGACAAGCTAAGCATTCTCTTGGATTTATCTCTATAGATCTGAATCCCCAAGATATAGGATGCTTCCCTTATGTCCTTCATGTAGAAGTATCTAGATAACCAAGCCTTTATTGCAGATAGCATTCCTATATTCTTCCCAATGATTAGGATGTCATCCATATATAATACTAAAAAGATGATAGCATTCCTACTTACCTTCTTATACACACAAGGCTCATCTTCATTCTTAACGAAGTCGTAAGATCTAATTGCCTCATCAAATCTTATGTTCCAACTTCGGGAAGCTTGCTTTAGTCCATAAATGGATCTAAGCAACCTGCACACCCTATCTGGGCAGTTCTTGGACACGAATCCCTCGAGTTATATCATATACACCTCTTCCTCGAGGTTCCCATTGAGGAATACGATTTTCATATCTATCTGCTAGATCTCATAATCATTGTGTGCTGTAATAGCCAATAGAATTCGGATAGATTTTATTATTACTATGGGTGAGAAGGGTTCGTCATAGTCAATACCTTACCTTTGACGATACCCCTTAGCCACTAGCCTTGCTTTATAGGTCTCTACCTTTTCATCGACTCCAATCTTTTTCTTAAAAATCCACTTGCAACCGATGGGTACAATACCCTCGGGCGCATCAACTAGGTTCCAAACCTTGTTGGAGTACATGGAATCCTCGATCTGATCAAAGAGTCTTGATACTCTTTCCAGTCTGGTTCTCCACTTCATTCTTATACTCTCTAAATTTCTCAAAGGTCTTAGACTTATACTTTATTAAGTACACATATCCATACCTTAAGAAATCATCAGTAAAGGTAATGAAATATGAGTAACCACCAATAACATGAGTTGACATGGGTCCACATACATCATTATGTATGAGTTCCAACAGCTCAATGGCTCTCGCTCCAATTTCACTAAATGGAGTGTTGGTTAGTTTTTCACAAAGGTAAGACTCACAAGTTGCATATGACTCATAGTCGAATGGATCTAGATATCCATCCTTTAGCAACTTTTGAATCATTCCCTTATGGATGTGACCTAGCCTACAATGCCACAGGTATACACTGTTCACCTCATCTCGTTTCCTCTTAGACACACTTACATTCATGATATGTGGAGTAGTTTCTAGCATAAACAAACCATTATGTAATGTTTCTTTCATGATGATCTCATCATCTAATAATATTGAACAACTATTATTCTCAAAAACTAATTTATATCCACTAATTGTCAAACTTGAAATGGAGATAATGTTTTTGATAATAGAAGGAATAAAATAACATGCATCTAATGCAATAATAGCTCCACCAAGTAGATGTAGGGTAACCTCGCCAATAGCTACTACAATAACTTTTGCTCTATTGCCTATCTTGAGGTCCATCTTGCCTCTCGCCAATCTCCTAGGCCTTGATAGGACCTATAGCGAATTGCAAATATGATAAGCACTACTGGTATCCAATACCCATGTGTTATCATAAGAGTCTGACAAATGAAGACTGATCATGAATGTACCTGAAGCTTCTCTAAGCTTCTGTTTCGCCCTCTCTACAAGGTACTCTTTGCAGTTCCTCTTCTAACCCTCATCTTTGTTGAATCTCAGATTTTGATGATGAAATCAATTGGTAAAATATTTGATCTAATCCTTTGCTGAGATATATGTGTAGGATTAACCACAATTCCAGTAAGACGTAAACCAGGTGTTGTGCCGGAGTCAAGATCGAGATCACGTTGGGAGTTCGAGAGTTCGTCGGAACTCTAAACGTTCATCAGAACTTGCCAAGAAGATCGTCATAAAGTCCAGGAGCTTGCCGGGAGTCCACCGAAACATTACCGAGAGTTCGTCGGATGTTCATTGGAAGTACACCAGAAGCTCACTGGAAGAGTAATTGATGCACCGAAACAAGATGCACTATAATCATGTCTTAGTTATTGTAGTTAGAGAGTAAATTAAGTTAAGATTGGGAGGTAATCTCACTAACTTAATTAGGGGCCAATTGGGCCTTTAGTTGGGTTGGTTTGGGCCAAATTCAAGGCCCAACCAGGTTGCTGAAAAGATGGCTGGCGGTGGCACCGCTTGGAAAGTAGTGCCTCAGGATATCTAGTAGTGGTACCGCCGATAGTTATTGCTGTCAGCGGTGGTACTGCCCTTATCAGGCGGTGGTACCACTAGAGCTCGGTCTTTGAGCTCTATCAAGCGGTAGGACCGCCTAGTAATGACGATGGTACCGCTAGTACCTCAAAAATCTGGGATGAGACACTTTTTGGCTCCATTTTTAAATGCCATTAGGGCCTATAAAAACCCCACCATTTTCTGCATAAAAGGGCACGAAACCTATTAGCATAATCTTGAGTTCTTGAGCCTTAAAGTGTTGTAAAAGTAAAGAGTTCTCCTCCTTCATCTCTTAGCCTTGTAACCATCCAAGAAAGAGGAGTAAGACTTGTAAGGGTTGTCTCCTAAACCCGACAAAAGGAGAAAAGCTATAAAAGGTGGTTGGCCTTCGCCTGTTGAAGGAAGGCCTTTAGTGGACGTCGGTAACCTCGTCGGAGGAAGAATCCGAAAGTGGATGTAGGTCACATTGACCGAACCACTCTAAAACTTGGTTTGCATTTACTTTGAGCAACTTTCTTTTATAGCAAACTGCCTCACCTCCTTACTGTGCTTTAACTATGTCTACATAGGCTTTTATGTAAACACCTTCCGAGATTGGCTTTAACTGTACGAAGACTTTACGAAACCGACGCTTTTCATTTGTACAATTTATATTACTACAAATCACCTTAGTCTTCTCTTGCACTTTCACAAAAGCTTTCAAGTTCAAATTCTTTCCGAAATGGATTGAATCAAAACCATTCTTGTCGGAATCAGTTTTAATCAAAACAAGTTTTTTGAAATAGCGAAAGTTTTCCACTACACTAATTCACCCCCTCACTTAGTGCTGCTCTTGATCCTAATAATCTTTGCCATAGTGGAAACACTGGCCTTTGTCATTTGTTGGGTCTTTCTTAGCAATCTTTGTTTGACTTGGTCTGCCCTTGCCCTTGCCCTTCTTAAGGGATTTTTCTGCTTTCTTTTTCTTTCTGGTCTTACTAGTGTAGAGAATTGGTTTCTCTTTCTTAATAGTGCTCTTTGCCTCCCTCAATATATTGAGGACCTCCGGGAGAGTCATCTCAAGCTTGTTCATATTAAAATATATTATGAACTATGAAAAGGAATCTGGTAGGGACTAAAGCACAATGTCCACACACATGTTATCCTCTATGATCATTCCTAGACCTGTGAGTTTCTCTATCCACTCAATTATCTTTAGGACATGGTTCTGAACCGGTGTCCCTTTAGTCATCCTAGCATGGAAGAGGCTCTTGGATATCTCATATCACTGAGTCCTTCCCTATTCCTCAAACAGTTTGTAGACATGTAGGAGAATGGATACGACATCCATCTTTTCATATTGTCTTTGTAACTTAGGAGTCATGGAGCCCAACATATAATACTGAGCAAGAATAGAGTCATCAATGTACTTTACGTAGCGAGCAATCTCATCCTAGCTTGCCCCTTCCTCGGGCGTAGGCATCACTGTATCAAGGATGTACGAGATTTTCTCTGCTTGAGAACAATTCTCAAGTTACGAAGCCAATCCGTACAATTTCGACCGGTGAGGTGGTTGACATCAAGTATGCCACGTAAGGGATTTGAAAGCGACATTTTAAAAAAAAATAAAGATACAGCAGAAATAAATAACATGCAGATTTTACAAAACATAAATAATCAAGATATGGATTTCTATCTTAATATGCTCCAACTATTTTACTTGCGAGTCACGCGACACCCTCAGCACATGAAAGGAAGTCTTCGGCAGACTTCTAGTGGGGATCAGGATCCAATCAGTGCTTTAGTGTAACCTCGAGGGACTTGACCAATCACACTAAGCCCAAAAGGTAGGCAACTCTTATCGATCACAACTCTTTGTGATTCCTATCCTATTCGACCTCCGAATCACCATGGTCTCGAGGGACTCGACTAACTATGATGCTCGGTTAAGTCAACACCATCGTTACAAGATGAGTCTGATTCAATTATATACCCTCGAGGGACTCGACCAAGCATACCATGTCCTTCGGTCACTTGTGACATCTCTATGTCATAGGCAAGATAGTGAATTGCGATATAGGTGAGCCTCAAGGGACTCGACCAACTCAACATACACTGGGAATCAATCCCTACCTATAACGATGGAAGGCTACATGGGTCAATCTAATTGCCTCACGTTTACCGACTTAATATTATCGAGGGAGGGGTTTCTATGAATTGGTCTCCTAATATGACATGTCACACATATACATATTTAATATATAGCTACATCGCATGTAAATATATATACATATCTAGTAGGTGTATAAGCAATCACACCAGATGATCATGGACCACATCCTAATGTGATCAGGCCCGAGCCAATAGGCCTAATCATTCATATAAAGATCTATATGTGTAGCGATACATCTCCATGCCCTATGATCATCCATCTGGTCCTCGTCGGTTCCGTCGACATCTCGACGCATCTTTATGAATCGTGATCGTCCGTCTTATGGGTCCCGCTATCACGTCCATGCTCCCGTTGTGCCTCCTCGTATGATTACAAATTAATCATAAGCACGCAGGCCCGATAATAAATGAGAAATATAATGGAGGCTCGCAGGTCCCAATAATAATAATCATAAATATGCACATCACACGGTCCATGATTATCCGTCCACACATCATACATCACATGTATAAATCATCATCATGTCGGACTACTAGATAATAATAAAATAATAATTAATTAAATCTTTTAATTAATTAATATTTTTTGAAATTAGGGAGATGTATGAAATTTTTTGAATTCTAAGGGGTATTTTTGTAATTTGGATAAAAGGATAGAATTAGAATTTCCAAAATTCACAAGGGCAAAATTATCTTTTTGCCCAAGAATGCCCTAATCCTTTTCACCCTTGCTGCTATAGCCACCGTTGCCACCCTGCCGACAGCAGCCTATGCGGCGGGAGGCGGGGCGCCACCCCTGCCTACAAGCGGTGTTGCCCCACCGGGTGGCCGCCCCTAGGGGGGTTTTCCCCTCGGGAGCAGCGGCGCCTCACCCCGCGGGAGCAGCTTTTGCAGGCGCCATTGCCCCTGCGCTGCCTCAGCCCATGGGTGTTGTGGCCGTAGACGTCACCCTTGCGCGCGGGCGTAGTGCCCACACGCAGGAGGTCGCCGTTGCCCCTGCGGTCCCTCAGCTACAGGGGCTTAGCTACATGCGGTCGGCCTTGCGGCTATCGTTGTAGGTGGCTTGCCTGCACGTAGATGGCAATGTTGCCATCTGCGACGACAACAAGGGTAGTAATAATTGCTGCCCTTTCTCGCTTTTGCGTCAACGATTTTGATGCCAAAAGTTTTTCTAAAGCATAACACACACAGTTCAAAATCAATCTATCGTATGAACAACCTGGCTCTGATACCACTGTTGGGAAATTTAGGGGGCGACATCACATGCGCAGGAAAAAATAGAAAGCAAAATCCCCAATTTCCCAAAGATTTGTTCATCGTCATGCGAAGATTGGTGCGCAAAATCCGTGAAACTTAAAACTGCATATAAGATAAATTGTGTTACCTAGGGAGATTGTATATCCTTGAATCCCTACAGATCATTAGGAGAGGGTGAAGGAGGTCAAGCACCCTCCTCTCTAGTGGTGATCCACATAGCAGGGCTATGATGACTCTCCTCAAAACTCCAAGCTTGCTTTGAGGTGGAGAGGGGGAGGAGAATATGAGAGGCAAGCAAAGGCTCTAGCCCATGAACCACTAATTTCCTCCAATTTATAGAGGTCCCCTATCAACTTAATCATAATAAATCCTCCCATATTGGGTATTGGATCTGTATCTAACTACCCAAGTCTATTAGATTAGTGGATCTCTATCCAATAATCTCTCATGGGCTCTTATTGGATCTCATCTATAGGATCCAATAATTCAGGGGGTTATTTGATATCCAATAAGACAAGGGCTATACCGGATATCTCATATCCGAACCACTACTTATCGCAACACCTACCATATGTATGTGACCCTCTAGGCCCAATATCAAATTGGCCATGAGTCATACCTATCACAACTCCTTCTAGCTTAATGAATTATTATCTCGATAATAATTCACTCGACTTATCGACTATGGATGTACTAGGCCACTACACCGCAGCCACCAAATGCTACAAGGGAAAGCAATCCATTGGACCTATCTATCCTCAGTTATCATGTACTCATAGTCCCTCATCCATCTAATATCCTAGAGACCATATACCAGGTATGGTGCTGCTAGACCCATACGGTTTCAACTCGAGTGTCGCTCTAATCGGATTCTCCCGGAGAACTCTTTCTCTCTCAATTCGAATGACCCTAGCTGGGGATTTTTCTAAGCAAGAACATATAGGATATTCCTCTCATGACACTAAGAGTGGATGACCCTCTATCGACACTCAATAGCTCTCGTAAGGTTGATTGCCACTCTCGATGATCGGTTGTACTAGATCTGAAACATCCAAACCTATAAGTCTGGTATCAAAGAATAGAGTACTCATACAGGACATCCTTGGTGTCTCAAGTCTAAGGACCAGATACACCACTGGGACTACTGAATCGCTGCCTAACAATAAGGCATCATCAACCATCCAGCATTTCATAAGTTCAATGAACTCATTCTCCAATGAGTACCTATATTGTATCCCTAGTGTCCCCACATGAGCAGCTATGAGACCAACTGCCTCCATCATATGGACGGGTATATAGCACACTAGTCTATCCGGTTATCTCGATATCCCTCTTGAGTAACCTATGACCAGGATTATTTAGGGTCTGTGTTTAAAGGTGAATTGGTCTTATTATCATGATCTCATCACGATCTGATTCCCATTGCACAAATATACGGACATCACAATATATATGTATATATGCAACAAGTAATATAAAGTGATAAAATGTCAAAATATAATAAGCAAAAAGAATGTGTATCATATCACACATGTCATCATTCACGTGATTATCTTATAAAGCACCTATGACTAGCAATCTCCCACTTGACCTAAAGCCAATCACTTATATGTCTGATCCCCATCAGACCCTTATGATGCTCAAAGATAATATGAGATAATGGCTTTATTAGTGGATCTATAATGTTATCTTTAGATGAAACTCTTTCCACTGCTACATCTCTCGGGCCATGATTTCTCTAATAAGCTAGAACCTTCTTAGAACACTTCGAATGAGACCCACATTCTCTCATTTGAGCAATCGCCCTATAGTTATCACAATATAAGAGAATCAATGTTAGGACTCTAGCTAGGAGAGTCCTAATTGATAGGGGCATTTATGTAAAACCTACATAAGCTGACCCTTATTAAAGAGGTGAAGAGGCCAGCTAGGGTTTGGAGGTTATTTCTTATAGAAGAATTAGAAGTTGTAAAGGAATAGGAGTCTTGAGTAGGAGTCCTATTAGGAGTCTTGAGTAGAAGTCTTAATTGAGTAGGAATCTTGAGTAGGAGTCCTATTAGGAGTTAGGGTTTAGAACCCTATAAATGGTCATATATTCATTCTCTTTTGATAAGCAATAGATGAATCTTTTCTACAGCCTTTGAGCAGTAACTTAGAGGAAGGAACCCCTATAGAGTTCCAAGGAGGCCGATCCCCTAAAGAGATCAACCCCAAGCTTAGAATCTATAAAGGTTCTGACACTTGGTATTAGAGCAACGTTTTTGGCATCTCGCTGCACTTCCATAGCCATTCATCATCTCTCCACAACCACCCAAAGCAATTCTCACCATTGCTTAAAAGATCATCACCAAATTTCGTCGTCATCTCTACCACCACGGATCATCCTTTAATCTCCCCGTGAATTGCAATAGGTTCTGGTTTCCTACCTTACTACTGCTGCAATTTAGTTATCCTTATTCGAAAATCCAAAAAAATGTTCTTATATTGCTGCATAAACTTTTCATCGTAAAGTTTTCATGTCTACGATGAAAGATACATTACAGAATTCCAGCCACATAGCATAGTTTGTTTGATCTTGCTACTACATTTTTTCTATCCAAATCTCTACAAAATTTTTGATGACAGCTTTGATACTTCCTAACAGTAGATTTTCCTTTGGCTTTGTCAAAAAATTCTTAATATAAATCATTGATCTTTTACATCTAAAATGCTATACTTGAAAATCTGCACTATAAAATTTCAACCGCATAGCACAGTTTGTTTGATCTTGTTACTATGTTTTTTCTATCCAAATCTCTACAAAATTTTTATAATAGCTTTGACACTTCTTAACAGTAGATTTTCTTTTAGTTTCATCAAAACAGTCTTAATATAAACCACTGATCTTTTACGTCCAACCTGCTACACTTGAAAATCTGTGTTGCAGAAAATTTCAACCGCTTATTGTTGCCTTAACCGATCTATTTGCAATCTTTTTTAAACAAAAATTCTTATACACTTTATAGATCATCTTCACTTCCATCTAAGATTGATCTATTGAGTAATTCATCTCTAAAAATGATTTTGTGTTGCTACAAATTTTCATCGCAAACCGCTGAAATTTTTTGATGAGAATTCTGCTATCCAACTTGCACCAATTTCCTTGCTGTTATACTGCCAAAATATTCTTGATTAAATTGGACCTCCTTGCTGTCATATAAACTGAGATTTTGCTATCAATTCCCTCCTCAAATCTCTCAAGTATTTGGTGGAAATTTCATTGAGAAACCACTATTTCTTCGATGACAATTCTGCTCTTACAAGACAACACATACCTGCAGTGAATTCCACTGATTTCTATCAAACCTTTGCTGCCATCTACCATAGATCTAAAACTTTCATCTATAGCCCTAAAACTCTACCAAACCACACCCTCAAAGTTCACCCAAAACAGTCGCAAAACAAGCCTAAACCGCAGCCTACATCTACCAATCCACCAACCCTTTCGACCATCACTTCTCTCAACTTATACTTGCCTTTAACCAGACAACAAAAGAGAGATCTTAACATCACAAATTTGGAGGCATATAATATGGCATCTAAGGAGGCAATCAATGCTAAATTCGAAGCCTTGGAGGTGCGAATGGAGGATAAGATTTGGACTCTCTTTACCGAACTCAGTTTGGGCCTACCACTAAGCCCAAAGAAATTATATCAAGGAGAGAGCTCTAACCAATCACAACAAGCCCAAAGAGATGACTTCCAAGAGAGGAGAGGCACTATGACCGACCCCAACTATCCACGCGTGAGGGTGGACTTCCTTAGATGGGAAGAAGGAAACCCGATTGGTTGGATCTCGCGCGCGGAGCGATATTTTCGGTATCATAAAACTGCGGATGCATTTATGGTAGGAATTGTAGCTATACATCTTGAAGGGGATGTCATATAGTGGTTTGAATAGTTTAAACACACTCATGAAGTCCTCTCATGGTGACAATTCAAAGAAGGACTACTGATTCGTCGGCTTGATCATTGTATACACACTCATGGCGAAACCTACCTCTTGTTCGTCGGCTTGATCATTGTATACCGATTCTTCTGGGCAAATCTCCTACAAATACTTGGCTATATCAGCATTCATATCTATAGAAGGATGAAATAGAAAGGATTATAAAAGAGATGCCCGAAATAGGAGTTATTCGGCCAAGTTGCAGCCCCTACTCTTCACCGGTGCTCTTTGTACGAAAGAAGGACAAAACATGATGAATGTGTCTTCCAATAGTAGATGAATTGCTAGATAAAAAGGAGCACAAATCTTCACAAAGCTGGACATTCGATTTGGGTATCATCAAATATGAGTGTGCAAAGAAGACATACCGAAAACCGCCTTTCAAACACACAATGGCCACTACAAATTTTTGTTTTCTTCAACAAAAGGTGGAATATCTTGGGCATATCATATCAGAGGAAGGTGTGGCAGTGGACCCCTCCAAAATTGGAGCAATGTAGAACTGGCCGACCTCGAGGAACATAAAATTGCTACATGGCTTTCTCGGTTTAATAGGCTATAATCGTAAGTTCATGAAAAACTATGGAAAGATCAGTGCACCACTTACTTCTTTGCTGAAAAAAGATGCTTTCTAATGGTCAGACAAAGCCACCATTGCCTTTGACGAACATAAAGCCGTAGTGATGACAATGCTCGACTTCGGCAAGACTTTTGTTATTGAAGCCGATGCCTTCAGAGTCGGAATTGGTATTGTACTAATGCAAGATGGCTGCCCCCTTGCTTATACTAGTAAGGCATTATCTCCTTCCCATCTCAAAATGACTATTTATGACAAGGAGATGCTTGCGATTGTGTATACGGTAGCCAAATGGAGTTCGTACTTGATCGGGCGACGCTTTCAAATCAAAACCGACCATAAAAGCCTAAAATATTTCTTGGAGCAGAAGATATCTTCCCTTGAGCAGCAAAAATGGGTAACAAAGCTTCTTGGATATGATTATGAAATAACTTACAAAAAGGGGAAAGAGAATGTGGTTGCAAATGCACTTTCACGGCTACCCAAGCAAGCTGAATTTTTGGCCATTTTACTTTCGACCTGTGACTTCCTTAAGAATATTAAGAGGGAATGGCAGGAAGATCCAGAGACCAGGAAGATTATAAAAAAATTAGAGGAAGTACCAAACTCCGTGGCTCATTACAATTGGGACTCAAAAGAATTACGCTATAAGGGACGCATTGTGCTTGTGCCAAATTCTACTTACATCTAACAATTGACTCCTCGCTATCTAGCACAACTCTCAAAATCTATAATGAATTTCTTCATCCAAACTCTCTCCTTTGTTGCCTCTACTGCAATAATATACTTTGCCTCTGTGATCGAGTTAGTAGTAGTATCTTGCTTGGAACTCTTCTAACACACTACTCCTCCATTCAAGGTGCACACATACCCCAAATTTGACTTACTATCATCGATATTAGATTAAAAACTCAAGTTTGTGTAGACTTTAACCTTGAGGCTACTGCCTCCATATACTAGTATAAGATCCTTAGTCTTTCTCAAGGACTTAAGGATATATTTTATTGCTTTCTAGTGCTCCAAGCTTGGACCTGCTTGAAACCTACTTGTGACACTCAAAGTATGTGCTATATCAGACCTGATACATAGCAGGGCATACATGATAGACCCTATTAATGAGGCATAAGGTATCTTTTCTATGTTTGCCCTTTCTTTAGGAGTCTTTAGGGACATACTCTTAGAAAGCGATATTCCATGTCTTATCGGCATGGGACCTCTCTTGAAATTTTCTATATCAAACCTTTTGATAATGATGTCTATGTACCTGGACTAGGACAAGCCAAGCAATATCTTAGATCTATCTCTATATATCTGAATCCCTAAGATATAGGATGCCTCTCCTAAGTCTTTTATGGAGAAATGTCTAAATAACCAAGTCTTTATAGTAGATAGCATTCCTACATCATTCCCAATGATTAGGATGTCATCCATATATAACACTAAGAATGTGATAGCACTCCTACTTACCTTCTTGTACACATAAGGTTTATCTTCATTCTTAACGAAGTCATAAGATCTAATTGCCTCATCAAATCGCATGTTCTAACTTTGGGAAGTTTGCTTCATTCTATAAATGGACTTAAGCAACCTACATACCTTATTCGGGAAATCCTTAGACACGAATCACTTAGGTTGTATCATGTACACCTCCTCCTCGAGGTTGCCATTAAGAAACACAATTTTCACGTCCATCTACCAGATCTCATAATCATAATATGCTACAATAGCTAATAAAATTCGGAGGGATTTTAGCATGGCTATAGGTGAGAAGGTTTCATCATAGTCAACACCTTATCTTTGATGATACCCCTTAGATACTAGTCTTGCTTTATAGGTCTCTACCTTTCCATCTACTCCGATCTTCTTCTTGAAGATCCACTTGCAACTAATGGGTACAATACCCTCAGGTGCATCAACTAGGTTCTAAACCTTATTGGAGTACATGGAATCCATCTTAGAATTTATAGTTTCTTGCGACTTTCCAGAGTCTATACACGTAATAACCTCCTCGAAGGTTTGAGGATCAATATCCTCTATATCCTCTCCTCTAATATGTCCCACATATCTCTCAAGAGGATGAGATACTTTGCCGGACCTATGTAAAGTTGGAATTTGCATGCTAGGTACCTGAAGAGACCAGGCTATAGAATGGTGCTTACGCTAGGTTCTCTAATCTCACTCAACTCTATCATGCTCCCATTGTCTCCACCAAAAATATGTTCATTCTTAAGAAACACTACTCTATTGGCTACAAAGACCTTTTGGTCTTTGGGATGATAGAAATAATACCCATTAGTTTTCCTGGGGTATCCCACGAATGTGCATCGTTCCATCCTAGATTCCAATTTATCGGGGTTGTGTCTTTTGACGTGGGCAGGGCAACCTCAAATCTTAACAACCTTAAGATTGGGCTTCTTCCCTTTTCATATCTCATATAGAGTAGACACCACTGACTTAGTTAGAATTCTGTTCAGAAGGTAAGCTGCGGTCTCTAGGACGTATCCCCAGAATGAGATGGGGAGGTCAGCGAAATGTACCATGGATCGCATCATGTCTAATAATATGTGATTCCTCATTTCGGATACACCATCGAGTTGGGGTGTATAAAGATGTGTCCATTAGGATAGAATCCCATGGTCTTTGAGGAATTGGGTGAACTCTATACTCAAGTACTTACCTCCTTGATCTGATCGAAGAGTCTTGATACTCTTTCCAGTTTGATTCTTTCTTTCGTTCTTATACTCCCTGAATTTCTCGAATGCCTCAGACTTATACTTCATCTAGTACATATGTCCATATCTTGAGAAATCATTAGTAAAAGTAATGAAATAGGAGTAACCACTTATAGCATGAGTTAACAAATGACTACATACATCACTATGTATGAGTTCCAGTAACTCAATGGCTCTCTCTTCAGTTCCACTAAATGGAGAGTTGGTCATCTTTCCACAAAGGAAAGGCTCGCAAGTTGCATATGACTCATAGTCAAATAGATCTAAATATCCATCCTTTAGTAACTTTTGAATCCTTCCCTCATGGATGTGACCTAACCTATAGTGCCACAAGTATATGCTGTTTACCTCATCTTCCTCTTAGATACACTTACATTCATGATATGTAGAGTAGTATCTAGCATAAACAAACCATCATGTAATGTTCCTTATGCCAATCTCCTAGGCTTTGACAGAATCTGTAACAAATTATAGATGTGATAAGCACTATCACAAAAATTTGATAATTGGAAACTGATCATGAATGTACTTGAAAAGCTTTTGTTTCACCCTCTCTACAAGGTACTTTTTTTTGCAGTTCCACTTTGAGTACCCATCTTTGCCGTAGTAGAAGTATTGGCCTTTATCCTTTACTAGGTCTTTCTTTGTAACCTTTGCTTTATGTAATCTGCCCTTGCCCTTTTTAAGGGACTTTCTACCTTCCTTTTCTTTCTGGACTCACCAGCATAGAGAACTAGCTTCTTTTTCTTGATGGTGCTCTCTGCCTCCCTCAACATATTGAGAAGTTGAGGGAGAGTCACCACAAGCTTTTTCATATTAAAATTCATTATAAACTGAGAAAAGGAATCTGGTAGGGACTGAAGTACAAGTCTACATACAAGTCATCTTTCAGGATCATTCCTAGACCTATGAGTTTCTTTATCCACTTAATCTTCTTTAGGACATGATTCTGAACCAGTGTCCCCTTAGTCATCCTAGCACGAAAGAGACTCTTGGATATCACATATCGCTTAATCCTTCCCTATTCCTCAAATAATTTTTGGAGATGTAGGATAATGAATCTAGAATCCATCTTTTTATCTTGTCTCTATAACTCAGGAGTCATGGAGCCTAACATGTAACACTAAGTAAGAGTGGAGTCATCTATATACTTCACATAGTAAGCGATCTCATCCTCGCTTGATGATTTGGAATTATGCATGCAATACTTTAACTTAAAATGATAATGTATGCAATGATAAGCATATAAAGTAAGTAATGATTATTTTGATATGATGTGTTGCATATAATCACTATAATTCATGATTAAAATCATTTCGACTTAAATTTTAAGGTTATCATTTTCTAAATTCAAGTTTATTTTGATATAGCATATAGATAGGGGGAGTTTAGTTAAAACTTCATCATTAATTGGTTGTCATCATAAAAAAGGGGGAGATTGTTAAATCCCAGATTTTGATGATGAAATCAATTAATGAGTTTATGATCTAATTAGCATTTGAGAAAACTGATGCAAGACTAACTTCGATCATGAAATGGTAAAATAGATGAAGTAGAAGAATTAGATATTGGGCCAGAGTCAAAGATCGAGCATCGGGTTGGAAGAATCGGGCATTGCAATAAGATCATATGTTGTGGGAATCAAACATACTGATGGATCGGCAATATGCGAAGGTTTGAATGAGTGCCAGAAGTTCAAATGAAGTGTTGGATGAACCAATGAAATGCCCAAACAACATAGGATTCATAATTGTAATTGGTGCAGAAGTTCAAATGAAGTGTTGGATGAACCAATGAAATGCCAAACAACATAGGATTCATAATTGTAATTGGTTGTGTCTTGATCGAAGTAGTTTAGGTCTTAATTGAATTAATTTTGGGTGTAACCATGCCAACTCAATTAGGGGCCCATTGGACCTGAATCAGTACTGATTTGGGTCTATTGGAAGACCCATTCAGTAACGGGTTAGGTAGTGACATTGCTAAACTAGGGAATGGAACCATCTATGTGCTGGAACGTACGAAGTGTAATTTTTCCCGAAGACCCGACGATGGTACCACTAGTGTCAACCAATGGTATCGCCTATAATAATGGTAGTACCAACCAGATTGGTGGTAGTACCACCAGTACATAGTCTTCTAGGTTATCAGGCAGTAGTACTGCCTAAATTGGGTAGTGGTACTGCCTAGCATTAGCAATAGTACTACCAGTATCACAAAAACCAAAGGATGAGACTTTTTGGCTTTATTTTTAAAGTCATTTGGGGTCTATAAATACCCCACTCATTCTTGTGTGAGATAGCAAGAAAAGAGCCCGAAAAACTTATGATTCAAAGTGTATAATCTCTATTAAAATTGTTGAGTCCTTCCTCCTTAATCTTCTAAGTCAATCTACGGGAGTTGCAAGGACTGCCTAAAAAAAGAGTTGTAAAGGTTCTATCCTAAACCCGTGAAAAGGAGAAAAGAGTTGTAACAAGAGTAGTTGATCTTTACCCATTGAAAGAAGATCATTAGTAAAAGTCGATGGCCATGATGAAAGAGGAATTAAGAGTGGACGTAAGTCGCAATGACCGAACCACTATAAAATTGGTGTGCACTTCCTTTTATGCTCTTCATTGCTATTGCTTTTTGACTTAATTACTTATTACAATTACTCATTTTTTAAGTTAAGCATATTTTTTATATCAGTTTCATCGAATGAATTTTCAAATTGTAATTTCTTGAAAGCATTAATTTACCCCCTCCCCCACCCTGGTGCCTTTATGGTCCTATCACGTAGTTCTTCTTCTAGTGTTCGTCTTTGTCATAGTGGAAGCACTGGCCTTTGTCCTTTGTCGGATCCTTCTTGATAATTTTTACTTTACCTAGTTTGCTCTTGCCCTTACCCTTTGTAAGGGACTTCTCTGCCTTCCTTTTCTTTTTGGTCTCATTAGCATAAAGAATTGGCTTCTCTTTCTTGATGGTACTCTCAACCTCTCTTAACATATTGAGGAGCTCCGGGAGATCACCTCAAGCTTATTCATATTAAAATTTATGATAAATTGAGAAAAGAAATTTAGTAGGGACTGAAGTATAAGATCTACACATAGGTTATCCTCTAGGACCATTCCTAGACCTATGAGTTTCTCTATCCACTCAATCATCTTAAGGACATGGTTCTAAACTGTTGAATTTTGGATTTTGATGATAAAATCAATTAGTAAATTAAGATCTAATCCGTGTATTGAGATAAGTGATACAGGACTAACAATAATCATGAAAAAGACAAAATAATTAAAGAAGAATCGAATATTGGGCCAGAATTAATGATCAAGCATCGGGCCGGATAAATCCTCGGATATGCTAAAGGTTCGGACAATTCATCAAAAGCTCACCAAGAGTTCACCAAAAGCTCGTTGGAAGATTGCCAAGAGTGCCTCGGAAGTTTCACCGGGAGTTCGGATGAACAATTGACGTGCTGGACAACTAGGCTTACTTGTATTGTAATTGTTTAGCCTTAACTATCATAGTTAGAACTTTAATTAGAGTTAGTTTTAGGAAAAATCCTATTGACCCAATTAGGGGCCAACTAGGCCCAAAACAGTGCTGAATTGGGCCGGTTAAATGGTCGATTCAGCCACATGGAGCCACGTCAAGCGGTGGCACCGTACATACTAGGCGGTGGAACCGCTTAAGGCTCAGCCATATAGGTGGTCTAGGCAGTGGTACCACCGTTCATTAATGCCTGCAAGCGATGCTACCTCCCTAATAGGCGGTGGTACCACTAGATTGTTAGGATTGGGTCGGCACTAAGAGAGGACAGGGTATGAATTAGTGCAGCGGATAAAATCACGTTGATTCAGAAAACTTTTCATTTGATGAAAACTGATATTAGAAATGCTTAACTTGAAAGAATGCGAAAGCGTAGTGAAAGTAAGAATTCAATTTGCAATAAAGGTAAATAGCAAGAAGTAAATGCAAACCAAATTTTTATAGTGGTTCAATCATCATGACCTACATCCACACTGCCAATTTCTCTTCTGTCAAGGCCACCGGCATCCACTAATGATCTTCTTTCAACGGGCGAAGATCAACTATCATTTTACACCCCTCTTCTCCTTTTCACAAGTTTAGGAGACAACCTTTTACAATCACTCACTCCTCCCTAAACAAAATTCTAAACTTTAGAACTAGAGGAGGGGATCTCTCAAGTGATTTCTACAATATTTTTCCACTTTTAAGTTCTTTATAATTATGTGTGTTAACCAGGGATGAGAGGGATATTTATAGGCCTCAAGTGGATTTAAATTTGGAGCCTAAAAGTGTCTCATTCCTAGTTTTTAGGGAACTGGTGGTACCATCGCCTATGTTGGGTTGTACCATCATCTGCAATACTAACACTGGGCGGTACCACCGCCCAGTCTAGCGGTACCATCACTTGGGAGACTATGTCTAGGCGGTACCATTGCCTAAACTAGTGGTACCACTGCCTGACAGTCGTGGAGACTAAGTCTGGGCGGCACTACCACCCAGATTGGCGATATCACCGCTTGACACTGTATCGGAGATTATGCTACCAATGGTTCCACCTGTTAGGTCATTGTTTGGGCTTTTCACTTAGCCCAACATAACCCATACTTGGGCCCAATTGGCTCCTAATTGAGTTGGCCCAATTCCAACCCAATTATGTTTAAAACCTACTTCGATCTAGATAATTATTACAAAGCTAGTCAAATGTTGTTTGCCATGTCATTGGTTCATCGACACCTCATCCGATTCATCAACGCATCGTCCTCTCTTGCGGCCTATTGCCCAATCGGCCAATTGACCTCCACAACTTCGATTTCCTTGACACCATTTTCGCTCTTCTTAGCTCAATATCCGAACCCATGGCCCAAAGCCTTTTGCCAATACGTCGATCGATCCTCTACCTTGACGTCCAATCTTCTCACATGTTCCACTCTGGCTCGATATGATTCTTCCTACATTTAATTGTCTCTCCTTGATTGAAGGTTCTTGTGTCACTCGAATCGCAAATCAGATAAACACTATCAATTGGTTTCATCATCAAAATCCAAGATTCAACAATCTTCCCCTTTTTGATGATGACAACCAATTAATGACGGAGTTAACCTTAACTTCCCTTATTAATATACCATATTGATAGAATATTTGAATTTAAACAATTATAAGTATTTCACCATTACATGCATCATGAATATTGAAAGACTCAATTAATCATATCATTGCATGCAACATAAACTCATGTATAATCAAAATATCTAAGTACATCATCCCATGCATAATTATCATCATAACTTCTCCTACTTTATGATCAACAAAAAGGAGAAGTGTATCTATCAAGTTTTATAGATATGAAAGCTTAGCAATTTAGCAAATTTTAAGTTGTACAAGTTTGTAAATTTAGCTTCCTTTTTGAGATATGCAAGTTTGCAAGTTTTTCTTCTTGAGATAGGCAAGATAGCACTTTTGCTTCCCTTGAGATTGCAAGCTAACAATTCTTGGTGATGTTCAAGATAGCAAATTCTTGTTAGGAACGAGTCGGTACTGGGGGGGTGAAATAGTATAGCGGATAAAATTACGTCGGTTCAAAATCTCATTGGGAATAAACCTGTTTCAGAAGATGTTAACTTGAAAGCTGTTAGGACTCTAGCTAGGAGAGTCCTAATTGATTGGGGCATTCATGTAAAACCTACCTAAGCCGACCCTTATTAAAGAGGTGAAGAGGCCGGCTAGGGTTTGGAGGTTATTTCTTAAAGAAGAATTAGGAGTTGTAAAGGAATAGGAGTCTTGAGTAGGAGTCCTATTAGGAGTCTTGAGTAGAAGTCTTAATTGAGTAAGAGTCTTGAGTAGGAGTCCTATTAGGAGTTAGGGTTTAGACACCCTATAAATAGTCATGTATTCATCCTCTTTTGATAGGCAATAGATGAATCTTTTCTGCAGCCTTTGAGCAGCAACTTGGAGGAAGGAACCCCTATAGAGTTCCAGGAGGCCGATCCCCTAAAGAGATCAACCCCAAGCTTAGAATCTGCAAGGGTTCTAACACTTGGTATCAGAGCAGTGTTCTTGGCGTCTCGCTGCCCTTTCCACAGCTGTCCATCTTCCCTCCACAGCCGCCCAAAGCAATTCCCACAATTGCTTAAAAGATCGTCACCAAATCTCGCCGTCATCCCCACCACCGCAGATCATCTTTTGATCTCCCCGTGAATTGCAACAGGTTTTGGTTTCCTACCTTACTGCTGCTGCAATTTAGTTATCTTTATTCGAAAATCCAAAAAAAAAAAAATTTATTCCTATATTACTGCATAAACTTTTCGTCGCAAAGTTTTCATCTCTACGACGAAAGATACATTACAGAATTCCAACCGCATAGCACAGTTTGTTTGATCTTCATACTATATTTTTTTTGTCAAAATTTCTATGAAATTTTTATGATAGCTTTGACACTTCCAAACAGTAGATTTCCCTTTTGTTTCATCAAAAAATTCTCAATATAAACTGCTGATCTTTTACATCCAATCTGCTACAATTGAAAATCTATGCTGTAGAAAATTTCAGCCGCATATTGTTGACTTAACCGATCTATTTGCAATATTTTTTGAACAAAATTTCCTATAAACTTCATAAATCATCTTGGCTTCCATCTAAGATTGATCGATTGAGGAATTCATCTCTAAAAACGATTTTGTGTTGCTGTAAATTTTCGTCGCAACCCGCTGAAATTTTTCAACGAGAATTCTGCTATCGTGACTTGCACCAATTTCCCTGCTATTATACTGCCGAAATTTTCTTGATTAAATTGGACATCTTTGCTGTCATATAAACTGAGATTTTGCGGTCAATTCCCCCCTCAAATCTCTCAAGTTTTTGGTGGAAATCTCATCGAGAAACCGCTGTTTCTTCGACGACAATTATGTAGGAGTCTTGAGTAGGAGTCCTATTAGGAGTCTTGAGTAGAAGTCTTAATTGAGTAAGAGTCTTGAGTAGGAGTCCTATTAGGAGTCTTGAGTAGGAGTCCTATTAGGAGTCTTGAGTAGGAGTCCTATTAGGAGTCTTGAGTAGGAGTCCTATTAGGAGTCTTGAGTAGGAGTCCTATTAGGAGTCTTGAGTAGAAGTCTTAATTGAGTAAGAGTCTTGAGTAGGAGTCCTATTAGGAGTCTTGAGTAGGAGTCCTATTAGGAGTCTTGAGTAGGAGTCCTATTAGGAGTCTTGAGTAGGAGTCCTATTAGGAGTCTTGAGTAGGAGTCCTATTAGGAGTCTTGAGTAGGAGTCCTATTAGGAGTCTTGAGTAGGAGTCCTATTAGGAGTCTTGAGTAGGAGTCCTATTAGGAGTCTTGAGTAGGAGTCCTATTAGGAGTCTTGAGTAGGAGTCCTATTAGGAGTCTTGAGTAGGAGTCCTATTAGGAGTTAGGGTTTCGTCGCAACCCGCTGAAATTTTCAACGAGAATTCTGCTATCGTGACTTGCACCAATTTCCGGTCAATTCCCCCCTCAAATCTCTCAAGTTTTTGGTGGAAATCTCATCGAGAAACCGCTGTTTCTTCGACGACAATTATGCTCTTACAAGACAACACAATTCTGCAGCAAACCTCCACTGATTTCTATCAAACCTTTGCTGCCATCTACCACAAATTTAAAACTTTCATCCACAACCCTAAAACTCCACCAAACCACACCCTCAAACTACACCCAAAACAGCCACAAAATAAGCCTAAATCGCAGCCTACATCCACCAATCCACCAACCCTTACGACCATCACTCCTCTTAACCTATACATGCCTTTAACTCGACAACAAAAAAGAGATCTTAATATCACAGGTTTGGAGGCATATAGTATGGCATCTGAAGAGGCAATCAATGCTAAATTTGAAGCCTTTGAGGCGCGAATAGAGGATAAGATTCGGACTCTCTTTACCGAACTCAGTTTGGGCCGACCACTAAGCCCGAAGAAATCACATCAAGGAGAGAGCTCTAACCAATCGCACCAAGCCCGAAGAGATGACTTCCAAGAGAGGGGAGGTTCTATGACTGACCTCAACTATCCACGCATGAGGGTGGACTTCCCTAGATGGGAAGAAGGAGACCTGATTGGTTGGATCTCGCGTGCAGAGCGATATTTTCGGTACCACAAAACCGTGGATGCATCTATGGTGGAAATTGCAGCTATACATCTTGAAGGGGATGCTATACAGTGGTTTAATTGGTTTGAATACACTCATGGAGTACTCTCATGGCGGCAATTCAAAGAAGGACTGCTAATCCGCTTCAGACCAACCGATTACGAGAACATTGACGGACAACTAGCAAAGATCCGACAAACCTCCACCATTCAGGAATACCAAACCAGGTTTGAAAGATTATCTAATCAAACTCATGATTGGTCCGAAAAATAGCTATTGGGGACCTTCATTGAGGGCTTGAAGCCGGAGATCCGGGGAGAAGTTAAAGCGCGACAACCATACACGCTTATGGCAGCCATCTCTTTCGCACGACTTCAAGAGGAGCGATTGAACCATGAAGCCCGGAGGACTAGGATTGCTCCTCGACCTGCAATACTAAAGCCCTCAGCTCCCCCTACTATTAACCGAGCACCTGCACCAAAAAGGTTCACAAGAGAAGAGCTTCGGGAGCGATCTACGAAGGGGTTATGTTGGCATTGCGACGAGCCGTGGAGCCGCGAGCATCGCTGTAGAAAAGGGAGGCTTCTTATGATTGAACCAGTAGAAGAAGAGGTCATTGAACATCTAGAAGAGAGATTTGAACATAATGAAGAAGATGTGGAAGAAGAGCCACAATCAACCGACGTTACAGTACACGCATTAGCTGGCTACTCCAACCCGCAAACGATGAAAGTTGGAGGTCTTCTCAAACAACAACCGATCACTGTTCTCATCGACACGGGCAGCACTAATAACTTCCTAAACAGTAAGGTTGCTGCTCGGATGGCACTACATATAGAAGGTTGCAGCAAGTTCGATGTAAAGGTTGCTGACGGCAGAATCCTAAAGTGCGACCAAAGATGTCCGCAGGTGAAACTATTGCTGCAAGACCAAGAAATTATGACCGACTTCTTCCTCCTACCAATTGATGACTATGAGGCTGTGCTTGGCATAGAATGGCTGACTACACTAGGTGATGTCTCTTGGAACTTTTCCAAATTAATTATGAAATTCTACTGCAAAGGCAAACAGATCATCCTACACGGGAAGCGCGGAAGCAACGTAACCACCGTTTCAACCCAACGAATGGAGAAAGTTTTGCACAAGGTAAATGGTGGCTTTTTGATGCATCTCTAGCAGCAAACAGAGGGGAAGAAAATAGAGATTAAAGATCAAAATCTTGCCCAATTGCTTGCTGAATTTGCTGACATTTTTGCTGAACCACGCGGTCTTCCTCCTTTTCGGCAACATGACCATCGGATTCCAATCCTTCCGGGCAAGCCACCAGCGAACACTCGACCGTACCGATATCCTCACCTCCAAAAGGATGAAATTGAAAAGATCATAAAGGAGATGCTTGAAACAGGAGTGATTCGGCCAAGTTGTAGCCCCTATTCCTCACCGGTGCTACTTGTACGCAAGAAGGACGGAACTTGGCGGATGTGCATTGACTATCGAGCTTTAAATGGCATCACTGTCAAGGACAAGTACCCAATACCAGTGGTGGATGAACTTCTTGATGAATTAAAAGGAGCCCGAGTCTTCACGAAGTTAGATCTCCGATCCGGTTACCACCAAATTCGAGTATGTGAAGACGACATTCCAAAAACTGCATTCCGCACACATGATGGCCATTATGAATTCTTGGTAATGCCTTTTGGACTCACTAATGCTCCTTCAACCTTTCAAAGTCTCATGAACGATATTTTTCGGAGCTTTCTTCGCAAATTTGTGTTGGTATTTTTCGATGATATTCTCATTTATAGCCCTTCTCTTGAGAGTCACTTTCAGCATTTACGGATTGTTTTGACGATCCTTCGGGAGAATACTCTTTTTGTTAAACAACCAAAGTGCAGCTTTCTCCAGCAAAAAGTAGAGTACCTTGGGCACATAATATCAGAAGAAGGGGTGGCGGTAGACCCAACAAAAATTGAGGCAATGCAAGGCTGGCCGAAACCTACAAACGTGAAATTACTACGTGGGTTCCTTGGACTAACGGGCTACTATCGAAAATTTGTTAAGGACTATGGGAAGATCAGCGCACCCCTTACATCTCTACTGAAAAAAGATGCCTTCCAATGGTCAGACAAAGCCTCCGCTGCCTTCGACAAACTTAAGGCAGCCATGACAATGACGCCGGTGCTAGCACTACCAGATTTCAGTCGACCCTTCATCATTGAGGCTGACGCATCTGGAGTCGGAATTGGAGCCGTTCTCATGCAAGATGGTCGACCACTCGCATACACTAGCAAGGCATTGTCTCCCTCCCATCAAAATATGTCAGTATATGATAAGGAGATGCTAGCCATTGTGCACGCAGTAATGAGGTGGAGACCCTACCTGATTGGCCGACGATTTCAAATTAAAACTTACCATAGAAGTCTCAAATACTTTTTGGAGCAAAAGATATCATCCCCCGAGCAGCAAAAATGGGTAACCAAACTTCTTGGATTCGATTATGAAATTATTTATAAAAAGGGGAAAGAAAACGTTGTTGCAGATGCACTCTCACGACTACCTAAGCAAGCTAAGGTTTCAGCCATCTCCCTTCCTACCACCAGCCTTCTTGAAGACATTAGAGAAGAATGGAAGAAGGATCCAGAGATTAGCAACACCATAAAAAAATTGGAGGAGGACCCAAATGCAATAGCCCACTACACTTGGGATTCGAGGGATCTACGCTACAAAGGTCGCATTGTGCTTATACCTGACTCCCCTTGCATCACAATTATCCTGCATGAAATGCACTCCACACCTTTAGCAGGGCACTCCGGATTTCTGAGAACCTACAAAAGAGTGAAGCAAAATTTTTATTGGAAAGGGATGAAAAACATTATTGCTGAATATGTGGCACGATGTGATGTTTGTCAATAGCACAAGGGTGAAACAGTGGCAAATCCAGGGAAGCTACAACCACTACCTATACCGGACTTAGTGTGGACTGACATATCCATGGACTTCATCGAAGGGCTGCCACCTTCCAAAGGTAAAAGCACAATTCTCGTGGTGGTTGATCGACTTACGAAATATGCTCATTTTTGTGCTGTGAGAAATCCCTACACTGCTGCTAGTATTGCCCAGATTTTTATAGAAAATATTGTTAAACTACATGGGATGCCAAGGTCCATTGTAAGTGATCATGACAAGATCTTCACCAGTAAATTTTGGACCGAGTTATTTCAGTTACAAGGCACCAAACTCAAGATGAGCACAGCATATCATCCACAAACTGACGGCCAAACAGAGGTGGTAAACAGGTGTTTAGAGACGTACCTTCGGTGTTACACTAGTGATCGGCCAAAAGAGTGGGCGAAATGGCTTCCCTGGGCCGAATGGTGGTATAATACTACATATCATTCATCTACAAAATGTACCCCTTATGAAGCATTGTATGGTCGGCCAGCCCTTGTGATTCCAAAGTATGTAATTGGCTCGGCCAAGGTAGATCAGGTTGACCAAGAATTGATTGACAGAGACAAACTCCTACAGCTATTAAAGGATAATCTCTCTACCGCTCAAGCCAGAATGAAGCAGCAAGCCGACACACGACGAAGCGAAAGAGAATTTTCAGTAGGAGATTGGGTTTATCTTCGCCTACAGCCATACAAGCAACTCTCAATCAAAACTCGAGCCTCCATGAAGCTATCCCCACGTTTTTATGGGCCCTATCAGATCATAGAGCGTATTGGAGCCATGGCGTACAGACTTAAATTGCCTGAGGATGCCAAAATTCATCCTGTCTTCTACGTGTCATGCCTGAAGCCCAAGTTGGGAGAACACGAGTCACCCCAAATCCAACTGCCCAACACCACTGAGGATGGAGTTATTCAAGCCCAACCACAAGTCATCCTTGATCGCAGGATCGTGATGCGTCGCCAACGTCCCTCTACTGAAGTACTAGTGCATTGGAATAATTTACTGCTTGAAGATGCGACATGGGAACCATATGATGAGCTGAAGACTCGGTTTCCTGAGTTCATGGAATCTCAGCCTTGAGGGCAAGACTGATTTGAAGAGGGCGGGTCTGTTAGGACTCTAGCTAGGAGAGTCCTAATTGATTGGGGCATTCATGTAAAACCTACCTAAGCCGACCCTTATTAAAGAGGTGAAGAGGCCGGCTAGGGTTTGGAGGTTATTTCTTAAAGAAGAATTAGGAGTTATAAAGGAATAGGAGTCTTGAGTAGGAGTCCTATTAGGAGTCTTGAGTAGAAGTCTTAATTGAGTAAGAGTCTTGAGTAGGAGTCCTATTATGAGTTAGGGTTTAGACACCCTATAAATAGTCATATATTCATCCTCTTTTGATAGGCAATAGATGAATCTTTTCTGCAGCCTTTGAGCAGCAACTTGGAGGAAGGAACTCCTATAGAGTTCCAGGAGGCCGATCCCCTAAAGAGATCATCCCCAAGCTTAGAATTTGCAAGGGTTCTAACAAAAGCATACGGAAGAGTGTATTGGATGTAAAGCAGGTAAGGGAGTTTGTAGTTAAGGTAAATAGCATAACAGAAATCCAAACCAAATTATAGTGTTCAGTTATCGTGACCTACATCCACTCCACTGATTCCCCTTTCGTCGAGATCACTGGCATCCACTAATGATCTTCCTTCAATGGGCGAAGATCAACTATCCTTACAACTTGATTCTCCTTTTGACAGGTTTAGGAGAGAACCTTTACAACCCCCACAATCTCCTCTCTTAAACTTCATTAACACTTAGAGTTTGAGAGGAGTTCACACAAGATTATAACAGCGTTTTCTTTCTTTTTCACTCCCAATTCTTGTGTTTGTTAACCAGGGATGAGAGGGGTATTTATAGGCCTCAAGTTAATTCAAACTTAGAGCCTAAAAAGGTCTCATCTCGGGTTTCCCGGGTCCTGGCAGTACCACCGCCTGCAGCACTGACATTGGGTGGTACCACCACCCAATCTAATGGTACCACTGCTTGGGAGACTGTGTCTGGGTGGTACCACCGCCTGACACTAACACTAGATGGTACCACCACCCAGTTGACGGTACCACCACTTGATATAGTCTCGAAAACTGTGCCACGATGGTGCCACCTGTTGGATCATTGTTTGGGCCTTTCACTTGGCCCAACATAGTCCATACATGGGCCCAACTGTCCCCTACTTGGGTTGGCCCAATTCCAATCCCAATTATGTGTTAACTACGAAATATAAGGCATACAATAAGCTAAACAAGTTTGGTAAGTCTAGGTTTCTTCCGGCGACCTTTCGGCAAACTTCCAATGATCTCTCGGTAATGTTCCAGCAGACTATTAGGAAAGTAGTCAGCACTAAGAGGGAAGGTGAATTATTGCAGTGGTAAAATCACGTCGGTTTCTTTATTTACATACGTTCGATGAAAACCGAATTCGGAAAGATAGCTTGAAAGCGTACGGAAGAGTGTAAGGCAGTTGAGCAGTGAGCAAGTAAGATGATTTGTAGTAAATGTAAATTACTCAAAAGTAAATGCAAACCAAATTTTATAGTAGTTCGATCGTTGTGACCTACATCCACTCCATCGATTCCTCTTCCGTCGAGGCCACCGGCATCCACTATTGGTCTTCCTTCAATAGACGTAGACCAATCACCTTTTACACCCTTCTTCTCTTTTTAACAGGTTTAGGAGACAACCTTTACAAGCACTTACTCCTCTCTTATACAGAATTCTAGACTCAGAGTAGAGGAGAAAATTTCTCGAGGGATTGCAATAGCGTTTTCTTCCTTTTAAATTCTCTATGCTTGTGTTAGTTAACCAGGGATGAGAGGGGTATTTATAGGCTTCAAGTGGATTCAAACTTGGAGCCTAAAAACATCTCATCCCGGGTTTCTCGGGTCCTGGCGGTACCATCGCTTATGTTGAGCGGTACCACCGCCTAACATAGTCTCGGAGACTATGCCATAATGGTACCATCTATTGGGTTATTGATTGGGCCTTTCATTAGGCCCAACACAGTCCTTACATGAGCCCAACTGGCCCCTAATTAGGTTGGCCCAAATCCAATCCCAATTATGTCCTAACTATGATTTCTAGGATATTTACTTAGACAAGTCCGTAAGTCTATTTTTCTTCTAGCGAGCTTCCGGCGAACTTCCAACGATCTCTCGGCAATGTTCTAGCAGACTCCCAGCAAGCTTCTAGACTTCAAGACGAACTTCTTGGCGAGTTCCGATGAGCTTCTTTGGCAAGCTCCAAGACTTCTCGGTTGGTTCCGGCAGAACTTCCGACGAACGTTTGGACTTCTGACGAACTCTCAAACTCCCACGAAATTGCATTTTTGACTCTAGGACTTCATTTTTCTTTATGTTGGGAAAAGAGTCGACACTAATAGGGGGGGTGAATTAGTGCAGTGGTAAAATAATATCAGTTTAAACTTCATTTTGATAAAACCGGTTTCCGACATAAAATCGTTTCGTAAATATCTTAACTTGAAACACGTTCGTAAATGTATTGAAAGCAATGAGCTATTAAAGAGGTTTGCAGTAAAGATAAATTGCTCAAAGAAATGCAAACCAGATTTTAGAGTGGTTTGGACTCCCGGTAAGTTCCTAGACTTCGATTTTAGAGTGGTTTGGACTCCCGGTAAGTTCCTAGACTTCACGATGATCTTCTTGGCAAGTTCCGATGAGCTTCTCTTCTTTCGGCAAGCTCCTGGAATTTTCGGCTAGTTCCTGTAGAACTTCCGACGAACGTCTAGACTTCTGACGAACTCTCGAACTCCCAATGAAATCGCATCCTTGACTCTAGGACTTCATTTTGCTTTATGTCTTGCTATCATAGTTAATCCTGCACATATAAAAACACACTTTGATCTAGACAATTAATATTAAGCATGAATCATGTTGTTCGGCATGTCATTGGTCCCTCGATGGTTCATCCGATTCTTTGGCGCATCGTCCTCTCTTGAGGCCTATTGCGCAATCGGCCAGTTGACTCTGCAACTCTGATATCCTTGGCGCAATATCCGCTCTTCTTAGCCCGATGCCCAAATCCATGTCCCAAAGCCTTCTATCGATACGTCGACCGATTCTTCGGCTCGACGTCCAATCTTCTGACATGTTTTCCTTCGGCACAACATGATTCTTCCGGCTTTAATTGTGTTATCTTGATTGAAGCATCCTGCATCACTCAAAACACAGATTAAAACATAAACACTTATCAATTGGCTTCATCATTAAAATATGAGATTCAACAATCTCCGGCTTTTTGATGATGATAACCAATTGATGACGGAGTTAAAACAAACTCCCCCTATCAATATGGCATATTTATAAAACTCTTGGATTCACGAATCCAAGAAACATGTTATCATAAAATTATGCATAACATCATCATACTTCTCCCTGTTTGTCATCAACAAAAAGAAGTGTACCTTTCATGTGTTTGGACATAATTTCAAATTATTGCATGAAAAACATAATATCAAGTTTTATCATCATGCAATTTGTAGCTAGAAAATCCTCAATTTAGCAAGTGTCACATCATGCAAGCCATCAAGTTTTAGATATGCAAGGTTATAAGATAGCAAATTTATAACATACAAGCTAGCAAAAATTTTACAACATTTTAAAACATGCAAGCTAGCAATTTTGAGATGTTCAAGAAAGCAACTCTTGCTTCTTGAAATATACAAGTTTGTAAATTTTGCTAGATGTGCAAGTTAACATTTTTTGTTTCTTGAGATAGGCAAGATAGTACTTCTTTGCTTCCCTTTGAGATGAGCAAGCTAGCATGTTTTTGCACTCTTCTTGAATTGTGCAAGCTAGTAAATTTGCTTTCTAGCAAGTTTTGCTCCCCCTTTGTCATTGTCAAAAGAAGGGAAGAATAGAATTTTGTATCTCTTTATCCCTTTACATCAATTTCTAATAAAGAAGAAGAATATTTTCTTATCCTTACATCATTACAAAGGTAAGTATCAATCTTATTTGTGCATCATTATATTTTCAAATTAAAACATGTACAATTTCAAAACCATATATTTCATCTTTCATACCGAAAAATAAATCAATCATCATTATGAGCATATCACACATGATACTAAAATATTAAAATTTTTAAGCATTTATTAACATTTTGATCATGATACCAAATATTCATCATTTAAAGCATTTATGATATGTCATTTCAGTAACAAATCATAGCATTTCAAATCATGATGGTATTAATTTTGTCAAGATACATCTTACCATGCATGATCAAAACTTCTCCCCATTTTATCATTGTAAACAAGAAAGAAGAATGGAAGAATATGATGGTATAAAATATTTCAATCATTTCAAGGCAAACAAGCCATAAATACAAAGAAATCATGCCATGAAAGATAAGACCACTTAAATACCAAAAGACATGATTCATATAGTAAATCTCTTCTTTAAATAAAATACCAAGAAAAGATCATAGGAGTACAAAGAAGAGATATTGATTAAAAAATCTCAAGTAATTCGAATATACTGAGATCATGATTTTGATAAAACTCATTCAAATTCAAATTATCAAAATCATCAAAATCTCAACATTTCTTTCAAAATGACATAAACAACTTTATCAATTTCTTAGTGAAAAATTGTAAGATAGAGAAAAAAAAATTGAAGAAAAATATTTTTCTCTTTTTAGTTGTTTCAACTCATGTGATTTATTTCATAGAAGTATATCTTTTTCATTTATGCCAAAAACATGCATTAACGTTTAAAAACTAAAAAAGCTACTTTCATTATCGTAAAAATCGATAATCCATAAATCTCAAGAATCATCATGCATAATTTCAAAATTTATTAAGCATGATCATTATGCATGACATCAAGACATGGTTTCAAAATATTTAATATTTTCATTACGTAATTACATCATTATGCATCATCGAAATTGATTTCATAAAGCATTTTCCATCAAGATCATTTTGTTTATTGTAGTCATACATTTTTCTTTTTAGGTGAATCTAACTTTTCAAGCTTAGTTTTCAATACAAAATACATGCATCATCATTAAGCATGATATCAAACTTCTTAATATTTTCATTAAGACATGAAGCATGGTTTCAATCAAAATAAAAAATTATCAAGATACACATTATTTCTTCTTGAAAAACATCCATAGGATCATCATTAGATTGAATCTAACATTTTATTCCATTAACATAAAACATGCAACTTTTATTATCATTTTCAAAATTATTAGCATGATCATAATTTTTACATTTTCATTTTTAAATATGTAATTTTCAAGAAAAATAATTATTCTAAACTAAATTAAAATTAACTCATGAAAAGCATCATGTAATTTCGAAATAAATCAAAGGCATTTTGATTACCTCATCGTCGAAAACCGTTAAGGCATAGTTTGCCACGTTGCCTTTGTTGATTTTCTCCTCATCTTCGGATGAGCTCGATTCATCCCAATTTGTGTTCTTCTTCTTGCATTCACAGTAAGTAGTTGCGTTCTTTTGTTCTTTAACTTTTGTTTCATGAACTTTTTAAATTTCATTAGTAGTTCAAGTTCACCATTACTTGAGCTTATGCTCGAGTGGTCTTCAATTGTTCTAAGTTCAAAATCCTTCCTGTTCTTTGGAAGGTGGTTCTCATGTTCGTCAAGTGTCATACTAGTCATTTCGTAGGTCATTAAAGATCCAATTAGTTCTTCAATTGGAAAATAGTTCAAATCTTTTGATTCTTGTATTGCCATTACTTTTGAATTCCAATTTTTACAAAGAGATCTTAAAATCTTGTTAATGAGTTCAAAATTTGAAAAGCTTTTACCAAGAACTTTTAAATTATTGATGACATCTGTAAAACGGGTGTACATGTCAACAACGGTTTCAGTTGGTTTCATATGAAACAATTCGAAATCATGCATTAAAAGATTAATCTTTAAAACTTTTAATCTACTAGTGCCTTCGTGTGGTTCCAAGAATGTGCCAAATATCGAAAGCCGTTTCGCACAAAGAAACTCGATTGAATTCATTTTTGTCTAAGGTGCAAAACAAGGCATTCATATCCTTTGCATTTAGAGAAAAAGTCTTCTTCTCCAAATCATTTCAATGGTTCATTGGAAGAGAAGACCTTTGAAAACCAAATTTGATTATGTACCATAAATTGAGATTTAATAAAAGCAAAAAAACTCTAATTCGAGTTTTCCAATAAGTGTAGTCCATCCCATTGAAAAAGAGAGAACGAATGAGAGAGTGACCCTCCTGAAAGCCAAAAAGAGCCATTTCTATTTGGGTGTTAAACTAAAGTAGAAAACGAAGCTCTAATACCAATTGTTAGGAAAAGAGTTGGAACTAAGAGGGGGGTGAATTAGTGTAACCGTAAAATAACGTCGGTTTAAAACTTAATTTCGATAAAACTGGTTTCCGACATAAAACTATTTCATAGATATCTTAACTTGAAACACATTCATAAATGTATTGAAAGCAGTGAGCTATTAAAGAGGTTTGCAGTAAAGATAAATTACTCAAAGAAATGCAAACCATATTTTAAAGTGGTTCTGTCGTCATGACCTACATTCACTTCGCCGATTCCTCTTCCGTCGAGGCCACCGGTATCCACTATCGATCTTCTTTCAACAAGCGAAGATCAACTACCCTTTTACACACCTCTTCTCCTTTTTACGGGTTTAGGAGACAACCCTTACAAGCACTTACTCCTCTCTTAAACAGAAATCTAAACCTAGAGTAGAAGAGGAGGATTCTCAAGAGATTTCAACAGCATTTTCTCACTTTTGAATTCTCTGTGCTTGTCTTCTTTAACCAGGGATGAGAGGGGTATTTATAGGCTTCAAGTTGATTCAAACTTGAAGCCTAAAAACATCTCATCTTGGGTTTCCCGAGCACAAGAGGTACCACCGCCTACACTCGGCGGAACCACCACTAGTGTCAGTCTGACACTAACACTGCACAGGGTGGTACCACTGCTCAATCTGGCGGTACCACCACCTACCGCCTTCTCGAAGGTTGTGTTTGGGTGGTACCATCGCCTGACATAGTCTCGAAGACTGTGCCACGATAGTGCTGCCTATTGGGTCACTATTTGGGCCTCTCATTGAGCCAAACATAGTCCTTATATGGGCCCAACTGGCCCCTAATTAGGTTGGCCCAAATCCAAACCTACTTACGTGCTAACTACGATTCCTAAGACATATTCTAAGCTAAACAAGTCCATAAGTCTAGTTTCTTCTAGCGAACTTCCGACGATCTCTCAGTAATGTTCCGGTGGACTCCTGGTAAGCTCCTGGACTTCACAATGATCTTCTTGGCGAGTTTCGATGAGCTTCTTCCAGCAAGCTCCTAGACTTCTTGGTTGGTTCCTGTAGAACTTCTGACGAACGTCTGGATTCTGACGAACTCTCGAACTCCCAACGAAATCGCGTCCTTGACTCCGGGACTTCATTTTGCTTTATGTCTTGCTATCGTAGTTAATCCTGCACATGTAAAAACACACTTCGATCTAGGTAATTAATACTAAGCATGAATCATGTTGTCTAGCATGTTAATGGTCCCTCGACGCTTCGTCCAATTCTTCGACGTATCATCCTCTCTTGCGACCTGTTGCCTATTCGGCAAGTTGACTCCGCAACTCCGATATCCTTAGCATAATATCCACTCTTCTTGGCTCAATGCACGAAACCGTGGTCCAAAGCCTTCTGTCGATATGTCCACCGATCCTCCGACTCGACGTCCAATCTTCTAACATGTTTTCCTTCGGCACAACATGATTCTTCCTGCTTTAATTGTCTCATCCTGATCGAAGCATCCTGCGTCACTCAAGATGTATATTAAAACATAAACACTTATCAATTGACTTCATCATCAAAATACAAGATTCAACAATCTCCCCCCTTTTTGATAATGACAAACAATTGATGACGGAGTTAAAACAAACTCCCCCTATCAATATGACATATTTATAGAACTCTTGGATTCACAAATTCAAGCAACATGTTATCAAAAATTTATACAAAACATCATCATACTTCTCCCCCTTTGTCATCAGAAAAATGAAGCATACCTTTCATGTGTTTGGACATAATTTCAAATTATTGCATGAAAAACATAATATCAAGTTTTATCATCATGCAATTTGTAGCTAGAAAATCCTCAATTTAGCAAGTGTCACATCATGCAAACTATCAAGTTTTAGATATGCAAGATAATAAGATAGCAATTTTACAACATACAAGCTAGTAAAAATTTTACAACATTTTAAAACATGCAAGCTAGCAATTTTGAGATGTTCAAGAAAGCAACTCTTGCTTCTTGAAATATACAAGTTTATAAATTTTGCTAGATATGCAAGTTAACATTTTTTGCTTCTTGAGACAGGCAAGAAAGCACTTCTTTGCTTCTCTTTTGAGATGAGCAAGTTAGCATGTTTTTGCACTCTTCCTGAATTGTGCAAGCTAGTAAATTTGCTTTTTAGCAAGTTTTGCTCCCCCTTTGTCATTGCCAAAAAGAAGAGAAGAATGCAATTTTGTATCTCTTTATCCCTTTACATCAATTTCTAAATCATGACAAAGGTAAGTATCAATCTTATTTGTGCATCATTATATTTTCAAATTAAAACATGCACAATTTCAAAATCATACATTTAATCTTTCATGCATGATACCAAAAAATAAATCAATCATCATTATGAGCATATCACACATGATACTAAAATATTAAAATTTTTAAGCATTTATTAACATTTTGATCATGATACCAAATATTCATCATTTAAAGCATTTATGATATGTCATTTTAGTAACAAATCATAGCATTTCAAATCGTGATGGTATTAATTTTGTCAAGTTACATCCTACCATGCATGATCAAAACTTCTCCCCATTTTATCATTGTAAATAAGAAAGAAGAAGGGAAGAACATGATAGTGTAAAATATTTTAATTATTTCAAGGCAAACAAGCCATAAATACAAAGAAATCATATCATGACAGATAAGATCACTTAAATACCAAAAGACATGATTCATATAGTAAATCTTTTCTTTATGTAAAATACCAAGAAAAGATCGTAGGAGTACAAAGAAGAGATATTGATTAAAAAATCTCAAGTAATTCCAATAAACCAAGATCATGATTTTGATTAAACTCATTCAAATTCAAATCGTCAAAATCATCAAAATCTCAATATTTCTTTCAAAATGACATAAACAACTTTATTAATATCTTAGTGAAAAATTGATAAGATAGAGAAAAATAAATTTCAAGAAAAATATTTTCTCTTTTTAGTTGTTTCAATTCATGTGATTTATTTCATAGAAGCATACATTTTCACTTATGCCAAAAACATGCATTAACGTTTAAAAATTGAAGCATTCCAAAAACTGCATTAACGTTTAAAAATTGAAAAAACTACTTTCATTATCGTAAAAATCGATAATCCATAAATCTCAAGAATCATCATGCATAATTTCAAAATTTATTAAGCATGATCATTATGCATGACATCAAGACATGGTTTCACAATATTTAATATTTTTATTACATAATTACATCATTATGCATCATCGAAATTGATTTCATAAAGCATTTTCATCAAGATCATTTGGTTTGTTGTAGTCATGCATTTTTCTTTTTAGGTGAATCTAACTTTTCACCGCCATAACTCCGATTCCTTGGTGCAAATATCCACTCTTCTTGGTTTGATGCTTGAACTCATAGCCCGAGCCTTCTATCGATACATCGACCAATCCTCCGGCTCGACGTCCAGTCTTTTGACATATTCCACTGGCCCAACATGATTCTTCCTGCTTTAATTGTCGCATCACTCAAAATGCATATCAAATCATAAACACTATTAATTCGTTTCATCATCAAAATCTAAGATTCAACAATCTCCTCTTTTTTTATGATGACAACAAATTGATGACATAATTAAAACAAATTCTTGGAGTTTAAACAAACTCCCCCTATCAATATGCCATATTGATAGAACTATTGGATTCACAAATCCAAGAAATATATTATCATAAAATTATGCATAACATCATCATACTTCTCCCCCTTTGTCATCAACAAAAAGGAGAAGTCCAACTATCGAGTGTTTTAGATATAATTTCAACTCATTGCATAATAAAAATAATCTTCAGTTTTATCATCATGCAAGCTAGCAACTTCGGCAAGTTTTACATTATTTTCGAATATGAAAGCTAGCAAATTTTTGAAATGTTCATGATAGCAAGTTCTTTCTTCTCTTTTGAGAAGTGCACACTATCAATTTTTCTCCCCCTTTGTCATTGTCAAAAAGAAGGGAAGAATATAATTTTATAATTCTTTTTCCCTTTACAATAATTTCCAAATCATGACAAAGGTAGACAACAAAAATGAATGTCAAAAGATCATATATCATTTTTGACAAGTTTCTTGTTTTTGTAAATAGAAAGCATGACAGGAAACAATCTTGATTAAAAGAGAAAACTCAAGTTATAATTCAAGAATTCAAAAAAAAATCATGATTCATTTGACAAAAAGATTATTGATTCATACATTTAAACCAATATCATTTCAACTCATCATACATAAATTCAAGATGTAAAATCATCAAACATGATACAAACATTTGTGTTCAAATCATTCATTATTACTCCCATGCATGATAATAAAGCATTCATGAGACCAAACATTAAATCAACATTTTAAAGCATTTATTACTTCATGATTGTTGGTACCAAACATTAAATTAACATTTGGATCATTTATTTTATCTTTAGCAATTGACAAAAAGAAACATAGGAGAAAAAAAATGATATAATATCTTGATTGATGCATAAGAAATCTCTAGTTATAAATCTCAAAAAATCAAGATAAAGCTCATTCAAATTCAAATCATCAAATTAAAATCATTTTCAAGAGATTCATAAAAATGATATAGATAGATTCATTAATCTATCCTTTTTAGAAAAATGGTAAGAAGAAACATAGGAGTTCAAAAACAAGATCTTGATTCATAGAGAAATCTCATGTATCAAAAATCGAGA
Organism: Musa balbisiana; assembly: GCA_004837865.1. Taxonomy (NCBI): domain Eukaryota; kingdom Viridiplantae; phylum Streptophyta; class Magnoliopsida; order Zingiberales; family Musaceae; genus Musa; species Musa balbisiana. The sequence goes on from CM017192.1 coordinate 19,585,631, forward strand.
AATCAAGATGATGATTCATAAAAAATATCACAAGTTATAATAAAAAGAAAAGTCATCATTTATCTTCAAATCATTCAACTTGTTAAATCAACAAAGTCATTTTTAAGAGATTAATATAAATGATACAAATAGATTCATCAAAATCAATAAGATAGAGAAAAAGAATTTTTTTAAAAAAAATATTTTCCTTATTTTATTTATTTCAATGTAAGTGATTGATTTCATATAAGCATGATTTTTTCATTTATGCCAAATTGAAGCATATTTCATCATTTAAACCAAAAAAAAAATTTCCTCATCATGACCAAAAATATAACACATTAAACATAAGACTTCTTTAAACAAGCGATTTGGTTTATAATTTTGATTCCAATGATAATATAATTTTCTTTTTATATGTTTCATTTTATGTGATTGATTTCATATTAGGATGCTCATGTTTTTTGTCAAATCAAAACATATATTATCGTTTAAAATGAAAGTGCAAGATTTATCACAAAAATCATCAAGATCAATAAATCATAAAAATCATCATGTATAATTTCAAAATCTCATGCATAGAATAAAGTCATCAAGTATTGTACCGAAACTTTCATTAAAACAACAAGCATGATATCAAGCCTCTTAACATTTTCATTAAGACATCAAACATGATTTCATTGAACATAATGTTGAATGATTCTTAAAGATATCTAAACCTTTTTAGTTTCATTTGTTTGATTGACTTTATATTAGCATGCCCAAATTTTTGTTCTTAGGTCAAAACCATGCATCATGTTTAAAATCGAAAACCAAAGACAAGATTCATCACAAAAATCATCAAGCCTTCTATACAAAAGCCATGCATCGTCATTGAAAAGCAATATGAAAATCATCAAGATACTCATTATTGCTTCTTTAAGACATTCATAGAATTAATCCTTTTAGGTGTACAATCATTAGATTTATATCTAACATTTTATTGTATTATCATAAAACATGCAATTGTCATGATCTTTTTCAAAATTACTAGAAAGATAAGCATGATCTTAGAACTTTTAATATTTTCATTACATCTTTAAACATGCAATTCAAAAAAAATTATATAATTTTCTTAAACTAAATTAAAAACAACTAATGAAAAATATCAAGAAATTTCAAAGTAAACTATGGGGATTTTGATTACCTCGTCGTTGAAAGTCGTTAAGGCATAGTTTGCCGTCTTACCTTTGTTGATTTTCTCCTCGTCTTCGGAAGAACTCGATTCATCCCAAAGTGTTTCCCTCTTCTTGCGTTCATAGCAAGTAGTTGCGTTTTTTCTATTCTTTAATTTTTGTTTCATGAACTTTTTAAATTTCATAGTGAGGAGTTCAAGTTTACCATCACTTGAGCTTATGCTCGAGTGGTCTTCAATTGTTCTAAGTCTGAAATCTTTCCTGTTCTTTGGAAGGTTGTTCTTATGTTTGTTTTGTGTATTATGCATCATTTTATATGTCATCAATAAACCAAAAAGTTCTTCAAGTGAAAAATTATTAAGATCTTTTGCCTCTTGTATTACGGTTACTTTCAGATCCCAACTCTTATTAATAGAACGTAAAATTTTATTTACAAGTTCCAAATCCGAAAAACTTTTACTAAGTGCTTTTAAACCATTGATGACATCCGTAAAATGGGTGTACATGTCTCCAATGGTTTTGCTTGGTTTCATATGAAAATGTTCAAAATCATATATCAAAAAGTTGATTTTCGAATCTTTAACTTTGCTAGTGCCTTCATATGTGATTTTAAGAGTATGCCAAATGTTAAAAGCCATTTCGCAAGTAGAAACCTGATTAAATTCAGTTTTATCCAAAGCGCAAAATAGAGCGTTCATATCTCTAGCATTTAAGGAAAAAGTCTTCTTCTCCAAATCATTCCAATGGTTCATTGAAAGAGAAGACCTTTGAAAACCGCTTTTGATAATATTCCATAAATTTAAATCCAAAAAAAGTAAGAAAACTTTGATTTGAGTTTTTCAATATGTGTAGTCCATCCCATTAAATAAGGGGAACGAATAAGAGAAAGTCCCTCTTGAAATCCGAAAAGAGTCATTTCTCTTAGGTATTAAACCAAATGACAAATCACGAGGCTCTAATACCAACTGTTAGGAAAGCAGTCGGCACTAAGAGGAGGCGGGGTGAATTAGTGCAGCGATAAAATCACATCGGTTTCTTTATTTTTGTACGTTCGATGAAAACTGATTTAGGAAATATAGCTTGAAAGTGTATGAAAGAGTGTAAGGTAGTTGAGCAGTGAACAAGTAAGATGATTTGTAGTAAATGTAAATTGCTCAAAAGTAAATGCAAACCAGATTTTATAGTGGTTCGACCTTACCTTTAGAAAAATTATTTTGAATAAGAAAGGAGCTAAGTCTCTCATACCAAGCCCTTGGGACATGTTTCAATCTATAGAGAGCTTTAGTCAATTTAAACACATGATTAGGGAAAGTATCATTCTCAAATCCGGGAGGTTGTTCAACATAAACTTCTACAGAAATAAAGCCATTAAGAAAAATACTTTTAACATCCATTTGAAACAACTTAAAATCATTACTACTAGCATAGGTAAGGAGCATCCTTATGGCTTCTAATCGTACCATAGGAGCAAAAGGTTTCTTTATAATTGATACTTTCTTCTTGGTTGAGACCCTTAGCCACTAATCTAGCCTTGTTTCTAACCACGATACCAAATTCATCTTGCTTGTTTCTAAAGACCCATTTAGTCCTAATAATTAAATGGTCATTTGGCCTTGGAACAAGCTTCCATACTTCATTTGTCTCAAATTTATTCAACTCTTCTTGCATTGCGATAACCTATGAATCATCTTCCAAGGCCTCATCAATGCAGCTATGTTCAATTTGGGAGAGAAAAGTGGCATTGGCACAAAAATTCTTAAGAGAAGAACAAGTTTGAACCTCTTTTGATGTATCTCCTATGATTAGCTCCTTAGGATGAGCATCTACATACTTCCATTCCTTGGGTAAGGATGTTTCGGAAGAAGATGCATCCAAGTTGCTAGATGGAGAAAAGGTTTTATTTAAATTCAAAGCATCAAAATTAAGATAATCATCAAACTCATTTTCTTAACTTCAGAAACATCATTAAAAACAACATGAATATATACTTCTATAACTAAAGTTCTTTTGTTAAAAATATGAAAGGCCTTAGAGATAAAAGAATAGCCAAGAAAAATTTCTTCATCGGATTTTGCATCAAATTTTTCTAAAGTATTTTTTCATTCAAGATAAAACATTTACATCCGAAGACTTTAAAATATGAAATGTTCGGTTTTTTATTGTTTCACAACTCATAAGGAGTTTTCGAAAGTAATGGTCTTACTATAACCCTATTCATGACATAGCATACCATATTTACAGCTTCAACCCAAAAATATTTGGGTAGGCTATGTTCATTTAACATGGTTCTTGTCATTTCTTGTAAGTTTCTATTTTTTCTTTCTACTACTCCATTTTGTTGAGGATTTCTCAGATTGGAGAAATTATGGTTGTATCTATTAGATTCACAAAAATCTTGTAAATCACAGTTTTGAAATTCACCACCATGATCACTTCGAATTGATAAAATTATAAAACCTTTTTCATTTTGAACAAGTTTATAAAACTTAGAGAAATACCTAAAGCAATCACTTTTGTATGCCAAAAAGTAAGTCAATGTATATCTACTATAATCATCTACAATGATAAATGCGTATTGCTACCTCCTAGGCTTGATGTAGGAATTGGTCCGAACAAGTCCATATGGATCAATTGCAATGGTCTAGAGGTGCTTATTTGATTCTTTAGTTTGAAATTACCTTTTATTTATTTTCCTAGTTGACATACATCATACACATTATCTTTAACGAACTTAATATGAGGAATTCCTCTTACAAGTCTTTTAGATAAGATTTGAGAGATTAGTTTCATGCTAGCATGGCCTAATCTCCTATGCCAAAGCCAAGCATCGTCATTTAAAACCGAAAAACACATTTCATTACAAAGATCATCAACGTTGATAGTGTACATATTATTTTATTTTAGGGCAATCATAGATATGCTTTTATATGGTTTTTCAATAATGCAAGCATTTTATTCAAATCTAACAATATATCTTTATCACACAATTGACTAATGCTCAAAAGGTTATACTTTAAGCCATTAACCAACAACACATCTTCAATAAAAAGGATGGATTTGTTACCTATGGTTCCTTTGCTAATTATTTTACCCTTGTTGTTATCTCCGAAGGTGATATCCTTCGTCTAGGCTAGTGAGCTTAGAGAATTGAGATAGATCTCTAGTCATATGCCTTGAGCATCCACTATTAAGGTACCATCTTTTGCTCCTAGCTTGTGATGGTACATTTTTTTACAAAAATAGATAATTTTTAGGTACCCATTTGACCTTGGGTGCCTCAAAAATCGATCTAAATAGCTTATCATATTGCATTGAGTCATTTGAGGTTCTTTTAGGAACTCAAATCAATTTGTGTAGACTATATCTCTTAAGTGGACATTTATAGGCAACATATCCGAGTTTGCAACAAAAGTTGCATTTGGTGTGAGGTGATACATGCAATGTAGGGCTTTTAATAAAGGTGGTAGGATTTTGGTGAGAGCTACTGACAAATCTGATTCCACCTCTCCTATGGATGTGACCCTTATTAGCAAGGATCATGTTCCAGGACTTGCTACCAACCTCAAATTTTTTTAAGATTTCTTTGAGTAGCAAGTTTTCCTTTTGAAGTATTTCTAGTTCATCATATTTTATACATGGAGCTAAACTATCATTGTGCTCAACTTTTATTCTATCTAAATTACTAACAAGAGAAGCATGCTCCTTTTTCAATAATTTATATTTTTTACTAATTAATTTGTATTCATGAAATAAATCATGAAAGGTACTTAATAGTTCATCAAAGGATAAATTTGCATCTAATGAACTACTTACCTCATCTCTAATAGCCATTAGCGCATAGTGAGCAACTTGCTCGGTGTTGGTTGGCTCCTCTTCTTCGGATGCACTTAAGTCATCCTAAGTTGCTTTAAGGGTCTTCTTCTTCTTTGGTTGCTTTTTCTTTGCTTGAGGACATTCACTTTTGAAGTGTCTCGGCTTCTTGCACTCGTAGCATATCACTTGTTCTTTCTTGGGTTCAAATTTATTTTTAGTGTCATTTCTAAATTTATTTCTTTTTATGAATTTTTTGAACTTTCTTGTCAAGAGTGCCAAGTCATCATCATAATCCTCATCACTTGAATTTTTTTTCAAGTGGTCTTCTCGAGTTCTTAGTGTCATATCCTTTCTATTCTTTAGAAGGTTGTTCTCAAGTTCTTTATGAGAATTACAAGTCATCTCATAGGTCATTAGTGACCCGATTAGTTCTTCGAGAGAAAAATTATTTAAATCTTTGGCCTCTTGAATGGCCGTGACTTTAGGGTCCTAACTCTTTGAAAGGGATCTTAAGATTTTATTAACAAGTTCAAAATCTAAGAAATTTTTACTAAGTCCTTTTAGACCATTAACGACATCCGTAAATCGGGTGTCACGTCTCCAATGGTCTCACTCGGTTTTATCCGAAATAGTTCATAAGTATGGACTAAAAGATTAATTTTTGACTCCTTTACTCTACTAGTGCCTTCGTGAGTTACTTCAAGTGTGTGCCAAATATCAAAAGTCGTTTCACAAATCGACACTCGATTGAACTCGTTTTTATCCAAATCACAAAACAAGGCATTTATAGCCTTGACATTTAGAGCGAAAGTCTTCTTCTCCAACTCATTCCAATCGCTCATTGGAAGACAAGACTTTTCAAAGTCATTTTATACAAGATTTCATAACTCAAAATCCATTGAAATTAGAACGATCCTCATTCTAGTATTCAAATATGTGTAATTCGTCCCATTGAACATCGGTAGACGTGTAATTGAATGACCCTTTTGGTTGCCAGCAAATGTCATCTCTCTTGGGTTTTAAACCAAATGAGAGTGACCTTGCTCTGATACCAATTGTTAGGATCAAGAGCGGCACTAAGAGGGGGGGGGGGGGTGAATTAGTGCAGCGAAAAAATTATAGATTTCAAAAGTTTTCGTTTCGATTAAACCCGATTCCAATGAAAACCGTTTTGTAAAGATATTGACTTGAAAGCGTATGGGAGCATAGAAAAAGCAATAAGAAGGTAAAGCAATTAAAAGTAAATTGCTCAAGACAAAATGCAAACCAGAATTTAGAGTGGTTTGATTGTGACCTACATACCTACATCCACTTCGGATTCCTCCGTCAAGGTCACCGGTGTCCACTAATGGCCTTTCTTTAATATACGAAGACCAACCACCTTTTACAGCTCTTTCTCCTTTTATTGGGTTTAGGAGATAAATCTTACAAGCTTTACTCCTCTTTATTGGATGGTTACAAAGCTAAGAGAGGGAGGGGAGGACTCTTTATACTTTTACAACTCTTTTAATACCTCAAGAACTTAAGATTATATCAACACTTTAGTACCCGTTCATGTAGAAAAGGGTGGGGTATTTATAAGCTCCAATGGCTTTAGAATTGGAGCCAAAAAGTGTCACATCCTCGGATTTTGGGGTACTGGCGATACCATCGCCATTATTGGGTGGGACCATCACTGGCAGCATTAACTACCAACGGTACCACTACTCAAACCATTTGGGAGATTGGGTCACTAGGTGGTGCCACTGCCGGCTGTGATTTCAGGTGCTGAATGGGCTATTCAATCTGGCCCAATTCAACCCTATTAAGGGCCTAGTTGGCCCCTAACTAAGTTAGAGGGATCACCTCCCAATCCTAACTCGATCTATGGACTAACTATGATAATTAAGACATAACAAAATATTCTAGTTCCGATACGTCAATTGTTCTTTCGGTAATCTTTTAGCGAACTTCCGACGATCTCTCGGCAATATTCTGGCGGACTTCCAGCAAGCTCTTGGACTTCACGGTGATCTTCTTGGTGAGTTTCGATGAGCTTCTTTAGCAAGCTTCTGGACTTCTCGGTTGGTTCCGACAGAACTTTCGACGAATGTCCGGACTTCTAATGAACTCTCGAACTTCCAACAAAATCTCGATCTTGACTCCAGCATAACATTTGCTTTATGTCTTCCTGTTATCGTAGTTAATCCTGCATACTTTTCTCAACATATAGATTAGATCAAATAATTAATCAATTGATTTCATCATCAAAATCCGAGATTCAACAGTATGAAGGTTAACAAGTTTTTGAAAAAGAATGTAAGATAGCAAGCTAGCAAGATGGCAATGCATCATTTTAGAATATGCAAGCTAGCAAATTTTAAGTTTTGCAAGTTTGTAAATTTTGCTAGATGTGCAAGTTAGTATATTTGCTTTTCTTTACGATATTCAAACTAGCAAGTTTTTCACACATGAAAGTTGAAAAAAATTTTGCATCTTGAGCTAGCAATTTTTCTCCCCCTTTGTTAATGTCAAAAAGAAGGGAAGAATACAATGTTGCAATTCTTTTTCCCTTTACATCAATTTTCAAATCATGACAAAGTTAAAACATCAATCTTTTTTCACTATGTTTGTGCATCATAATAGTTCCAAATTAAAACATGTATAATTTTAAAACCTTATATTTCATTCTTACTTCATGCATTATACCAAAAATAAATCATCACTACAACTCATCATGCATAATATCAAAATGTTAAAATCATCAAACATGATACAAACATTTATTTTTAAAATATTCATCATTATTTTCAACTCATTCAATTTGTCAAATCAATAAAATTACTTGAAAAGAGATTCAAAATGAAATAAAGAGATTTATCAATCGTTCTAAATGCATGCGTTTTGAGTGACACAGGATGCTTCGATCAAGTTGAGACAATTAAAGTAGGAAGAATCAAGTTTGGCTAGTGGAACATGTCAAAAGATTGGACGTCGAGCCGGAGGATTAGTCGACGTATCGACAGAAGGCTTCGGGCCATGAGTTTAGACATCGGGCTAAGAAGAGTCAATATTATGCCAAGGATATCGGAGTTGCGAAGTCAACTGGCCGATTGGGCAATAGGTAGCAAGAGGGGATGATGCGCCGAAGAATCAGACGAAGCGTCGATGGACCAATGACATGCCAAACAACATGATTCATGCTTAGTAATAATTGTCTAGATCGAAATGTGTTTTTACATGTGCAGGATTAACTATGATAGCAAGGCATAAAGCAAAATGAAGTTCCGGAGTCAAGAACGCAATTTCGTTGGGAGTTTGAGAGTTCGTTGGAAGTCCAGACGTTTGTCGGAAGTTCTGCCGGAACCAACCGAGAAGTCCTAGAGCTTGCCAAAGAAGCTCGTTGGAACTTGCCAAGAAGATCATCGTGAAGTCTAGGAGCTTGCCGAGAGTCTACTATAACATTGTCGAGAGATCATCGGAAGATTGCCGGAAGCTCGCCGGAAGAAACTTCACTTACGGACTTGTTTAACTTAGAAAATGTCTTAGAATTCATAGTTAGCACATAATTAGGATTGGATTTGGGCCAACCTAATTAGGAGCCAGTTGGGCTTATGTAAGGACTGTGTTGGGCCCAATGAAAGGCCCAAATAGTGACCCAAGAGGTGACACCATCGTGGCATAGTCTCCGAGACTATGTCAAGCGGTGGTACTGCTAGTCTGAGTGGTGGTACTGCCTAAACACAGCCTCTGAGAGGCTGTAGGTGGAGGTACTGCTAGTCTAGGCGGTGGTACCACCCAACACAGCCTCTCAAGCGATGGTATCGCCAGTTTGGGCGGTGGTACCGCCCAATGGCAGGGTGCCAGACGGTGGTATTGCTAGTCTGGGCGATGGTACCATCTAGTGCAGTATTAGTGTCAGACTGAGACTAGCGGTGGTATCGCCCATGCCCAGGAAACCTGGGATGAGATATTTTTAGGCTCCAAGTTTGAATCAACTTGAGGCCTATAAATACCCCTCTCATCCCTGGTTAAGTTACACAAGCACAAAGAGATTAAAAGTGGGAAAACGCTATTGCAATCACTTGAGAGATCCCCTCCTCTACTCTAAAGATTAGAATTCCATTTAAGTAAGAAGTGAGTGTTTGTAAGGGTTGTCTCCTAAACCCGTGAAAAAGAGAAGAGGGGTGTAAAAGGTTAGTTGGTCTTCGCCCATTGAAGGAAGACCGACAGTGGATGCCGGTGGCCTCGACGGAAGAGGAATCAGAGGAGTGGATGTAGGTCGACGATGACCGAACCACTATAAATCTAATTTGCTTTTCAATTGTGCAATTTACTTTAATTGCGAACTGCCTTTCCTCCTTACTGTGCTTTTATTATGCCTACACTTGCATACAATTTCAATTTTCCGAAATCGATTTTCAATGTACGAAAGAATTTTCTGGAACCGACGTAATTTTTACTGTTGCACTAATTCACCCCCCCCTCTTAGTGCCGATCTTTTCCAAACAGCCTACACTCGAGGAAGGGGCAAGCGAGGATGAGATCGCTCGCTATGTGAAGTACATTGATGACTCCAATCTTGCTCAGTATTATATGTTGGACTCCATGACTCCTAAGTTACAAAGATAACATAAAAAGATGGATGCTAGATCTATTCTCTTGTATCTCTGCAAACTCTTTGAGGAATAGGGAAGGACTCAATGATATGAGATATCCAAAAGCCTCTTCTGTGCTAAGATGACTGAGGGGACATCGGTTAAGAACCATGTCCTAAAGATAATTGAGTGGATAAAGAAACTCACAGGTCTAAGAATGGTCCTAGAGAATAACTTGTGTGTGGATTTTGTGCTTCAGTTCCTACCAGATTCCTTTTCATAGTTCATATTAAATTTTAATATGAACAAGCTTGAGATGACTCTTCCTGAGCTCCTCAATATGTTGAGGGAGGTAGAGAGCACCATTAAGAAAGAGAAGTCAGTAGTTCTCTATACTGGTGTGACCAAAAAGAAAAGGAAAGCAGAAAAGTCCCTTAAGAAGGGCAAGGGCAAACCAGGTAAAGCAAAGGTAGCTAATAATGACCTTGCAAAGGACAATGACTAGTGCTTTTACTACAGAACATATGGGCACTAGAAGAGGAACTTGATAAGACCTTAAGGTATTATCGCAAAAATAAGAAGAGAAAATGTGTTGATCACTTTAAGGGGATCGACCTCCTTGATCACTTCGAGAGGATCAGCCTCTTAGGGTTCGTCAAAAGACTAAATAGTGATTTTTCCTAGATAACCGAAAAGAAGTAGTTACATCCCTATTTATAGAGTTTCGACTTTAATTGGACTAAACAGACTTAATAAATAAGCGTAGAAAATAAAAGGAAAGGACAGAAAATAAAGGGATCATAACAATTCCGCCTCTTTTGATTTAGCCTTGTCCTCAAGACTAAATAGCATCAAATTTTAGAAACTTCTCCTTTAGCATGGTGTAGGACTCCCAAGTAGCATCTTCCTTTAGTAAGTTGGCCCATCGCACTAGCACTTCAGTTATAGGATGTCTGTGGTACATTACAACTCATCGATTAAGTATGGCTTGTGGTTGAGCTTGAACTTCCCCAATAGTAGAAGTGTCCGGCAAATGGCGCTGCACTATCGCATCTTCACCCAACTTCCTCTCAAGTTATGAAACATAAAAGACTAGATGTATTTTAGAGCTAGCCGGCAAATCCAGGTGGTAGGCAACTGGTCCAATGTGTTCTAATACCTTATAAGGCCCAAAAAATCGAGGAGACAACTTCATGGAAAATCAGACCTTTATGGAAGTTTGCTTGTAGGGTCGAAGACGAAGAAAAACCAGTCACCCATGGTAAATTTTCATTCACTTCGGTGTTTATCAGTTTGTTGTTTTATTCTTGCTTGTGCGGCTGTGAGGTTATCCTTTAAAAGCTGAATAATCTTATTTCTATCCACCAATTCCTTGTCCACTTAATCAACTTTAGAAGAACCGGGTGTATATTTTGTAATTGTAGGTGTGGGTTGACCATAAACTACTTCAAATGGAGTCATTTTAATAGAAGAATGGTAAGAGGTATTACACCACCACTCCAACCAGGGGAGCCATTTAATCTATTCCTTCGGCTTGTTGCTAGTAAAGCATCAGAGGTAATTTTCTAGGCACCTATTTACCACTTTAGTTTGCCCATCTATTTGTGGATGATAAGCAGTGCTCATATTCAACTAAGTACCATGTAAATGGAAAAGTTCTGTCCAGAAGGAGCGAGTAAAAACCTTGTCTCTATCACTAACAATGGAACGGGGACTCCTATGCAATTTAGCTATATTTTCCACAAAAATATGAGCAATACTTGCAAGATGTCGTAAAGAACATAAATGAGCATACTTTGTAAGCCTATCGAAGACTACAAGTATAATATTTTTTCCTTGAGATGATGGGAGTTTGTCAATGAAATCCATAGATATGTTGGTCCAATTAGCATCAGGAATAGGGAGTAGCTGTAGCAAGCCTGGGGTGGCTACTGTCTCACTTTTGTGATGCTAGTAAACATCACATTCTGCAACAAATTTCTTGATAAAATTTTTCATACCTTTTTAGTAAAGAAGTTGTCGGACTCGCTTATAAGTGTGGAGAAATCCTAAGTGACCAGCAATTGGTGATGAATGGAACTCCTTCAGAATTATCTCCTGGCAAGAAGAATTTGGGGCAACAACTATTCGGCCTTTATAGTGCAAGTCCACTGAATCCTAACTACAATTTGGGGCAGAACCTAGGGCTTCTTCTAATTTTTTAGTGATATTTTAGATCTCAGGATTATCTGACCATTCCCTTATGATAACTTCTAAAGTTTCACAAATAGAAAGAGAAATAGCTACTAGTTCAGCTTGTTCTAGAAGGCGTGAGAGGGCATCTGCTACTAAATTCTCACTCCCCTTTTTATAAATGATCTCATAATCGAATCCCAGTAGCTTTGTGACCCATTTCTGCTGCTCTAAAGAAGAAATCTTTTGCTCCAGAAAATATTTAAGGCTTTTGTGATCAGTGCGTATTTGAAACCACCAACCAATTAGGCAGGGTCTCCATTTTGTGACTACATATATAATGGCTAGCATCTCCTTGTCATAAATAGATAAACTCATATGGGAAGGGGAAAGAGCCTTACTGGCGTAAGCGATGGGCCGACCTTCCTACATTAATACATCCCCTATTCCTGCTCTAGAAGCATCAGATTCCATCACAAACAAATTATTAAAATTGGATAGAGTAAGCACTGGTGTAGTAGTCATTACAATTTTCAAGAAATGAAATGCCTGAGTTGCCTCTTCTGACCATTTGAATGCATCTTTCTTCAAAAGTGACATCAAGGGGGCACTGATTTTGTCATAATTCTTCACAAACTTTTGATAATATCTCGTTAGTCCCAAGAACCCCCTTAAAGCTTTGATTGACTTTGGAATTGGCCAGTCTGTCATCACTAGAATTTTTGAATGATTAATTGTAACACCCTTTTGAGATATGATATGGCCGAGGTACTCAACCTCCGGTTGCCCAAAACTGCACTTGAATTTCTTGACAAAAAGAGCATGCTCACTAAGAATATTAAAAATAATTCGTAAATGTAATAAATGACTTTCGAGGGAAGGATTGTATATTAAAATATCATTAAAGAAGAACAAACTTATGGAGATAAGCCCAAAATATATCATTCATTAAACTCTAGAAGGTGTAGGTTGCATTGGTTAACCTAAAAGGCATTACTAGAAACTCATAATGGCCATTATGTGTCCTGAAGGCAATTTTCTGAATATCACTTTCATGTACTATGATTTGATGATAGCCCGATCGTAGATCCAATTTAGTGAAAACCTGAGCTCCTCCTAATTTGTCCAAAAGTTCATCCACTACTGGAATCGGATATTTATCTTTCACTATAATGTTTTTGAGTGCTCGATAGTCGACACATATTCGTCATGAGCCATCCTTCTTTTTGATGAGTAAGATTAGGGAGGAATATGGGCTAACACTAACTCGTATAACTCCTATTTTAAGTATCTTTGTGACAATCCTCTCGATCTCTACCTTTTGGAAATGTGGATATCTATAGGGCCGGAAGTTAGTTGGTGCTTTCTTGGGTAATAGTGGGATCTAATGATAATGACGTCTAAGAGGTGGAAGTCCGTGTGGCTCTACAAATATATCTGCAAACTCTATTAGCAATGATTCATTATTTCCAATTGGGATGTTCACTATCGTTTCCTTTTCAATATTCTGCAATTGCACCAAGAATCTAGTGTGTGTCTTTTGGAGAACTCGCTCCATCCGATGGCTAGTGATAGTTGCAACCTTACCTCCGCGTTTTCCCTTGAAAGTCACATGCTTTCCATTAATAAAGAACTTCATAATTAGTTTAGAAAAATTCTAGGAGACATCACCTAGGGTTGATAGTTATTCAATTTCAATCACCACTTCATAGTCTTCCAAAGGTAATAAGAAGAAATCCATAAGTAATTCTTAGTCTTGCAAAGTCAGTTTTATCTTTGAGCACTTCCTGTCACATGTTAAAATCCGTCCATCAGTGACCTTGACTTCAAATTTGTCACAACATTTGATGTGGTAAGTTAATTGGGCTACAACTTTCCTATCTATAAAATTATTAGTGCTACTCGTATCAATCAAAATAGTAACAGGCTGGTGTTTCAGAGTTCCCTCAATTTTATAGTTTATGGGTTAGAGTAGCCAGCCAATGCATGCACTGTATGTGAGATGACTTCAACATCTTCATCAGTTTCCACACATTCATGATCGGAATCCAACACTTCTACTTCCGGTTCCTCGTTGATCGGTTCAATCATCAAAAGTCTTCCTTGTTTGCATCGGTACTCCTTACTCTATTTTTCATCGTAATGCCAGCACAAACCCTTCACTGACCTTTCTTTGAGTTCTTCTCAGGTTAGTCTACGAGTGCTAGGATTCTGACTAGGAGTAGATGGGGTGGGATGCATGCTGATCACCTATTTATTGGCACCTTTGTTTCGATGATATTCCATACTAATCTTTTCCTCATACAAGCGTGCGAATGAAATCGCAGCTATCATAGTGTGGGGTTGATGTGCCTTAACCTCACATTGGATCTCTGGAATAAGCCCTTCAATAAATATACCCAGAAGTTGTCATCTAACCAATCTCTAGCTTGATTTGATAATTTTTCAAACCTACCCTGATATTCCAACACTGTAGAAGTTTGACGAATTTTGGTGAGCTATCCATCAACATTCTCATATTCTGATGGGCCGAAGTGAACAAGAAGCCATCTTTTGAATTGCTCCCATGAAGGTACTCCGTGGCAAGTTTTATACCAATCGTACCACTGGATTACATCTCCATATAGAGTGTTTGAGGCAATTTCTACCTTGGAGTCTTTTGGGGTCCTGTGAAAACGAAAATTTTTTTTCGCCTTAGAGATCCAACTAATTGGGTCCCCATCTTCCCATCTTGGAAATTCTACCTTATTAATGCGTTGGTAGTGTGTCAAAATCTTAGGGCCATTTTTCTATATCTCCCAATCTGTTCAAAGTAGAACTTGAGCTCCCATCTTGTTGAAACCCGCTAAAATGCTCCAATAAGCTCTTTTTGAAATTGTGAAGGGTTTCTTGTAGCCGATTCTCAATTCTGGTTTCCAATGTTTCCATTTTGCTTTCATTGAGTTATCAGTAATGTTAGGATCGGAGCGGCACTAAGAGGGGGGGGTGAATTAGTGCAGCGGATTAAAACGTCAGTTTGGAAAATCTTTCGTATGATAAAAACTTGAGTAAAGTGAAGAACAAAAACTTGCTTCTATGTAGACAATGATTACAGAAAAATAACAACTCACACATTCAAGGAACACAAAGATTTAAAATGGTTCGGTCAAAATGACCTACATCCACTTGCGAAGCCTTCTTCGATGAGGCCCCCAACTTCCACTAGCAAATCACTTTGAAGGGAAGGACAAATACCCCTCTTACAACCTTTACAAGTGGTTCACACTCTTATAAAATTTCAGCAAGAAAGAAAGGGAGGTGAACACTCAAGCAATTTGAAAGTAAGACTTGCTAAGGCTTTGCTAAGACCTTTTTTTTTTACTCTATTGCTTCTCAAAAGTTGTAATCTCTACTGAGAATTGAGGGGTATTTATAGGCCTCAAGAGGATTCAAATTTGGGCTCCATAATTTGAATTCTCTTCGGTTCCCGAAGCTAGCGGTGCCACCGCCTGTCAGTGGCGGTGCCACCGCTTGTTAGTTCTGACACTGACAGTGTACTGGGCGGTGCCACCGCCTAGTCCAGCGGTGCCACCGCCTAGCTCTTCGGGTGCTGGGCGGTGGCACCGCCCAGACCGACGATGGCACCGCCTGGCTCGGGTGCTAGGCGGTGCCACCGCCTACACTATTTCAATTCACTAGTTGGGCTCCAAACTAGTCCGAACTTGGGCCCAATTGGCCCCTACTTGGGTTATAAGATTAACACCTAATCCTAACCCTAATTAACATGCTAACTACGAATTTAAAGACATTTCCTAAGCTATTACAAAGTTCGCAAGTTAAGACTTCTTCCGGCAAGCTTCCAGCGAACTTCCGGCGGTCTTCCGATAAACTCTCGAAAACCATTCTGCGGACTCCCGGCAAGCTCCTAGACTTCACGATTTGATCTTGGCGAGTTCCAACAAGCTTCTTTGGCAAACTACGATCTTTCTCGGTGAGCTCCGTGAACTTCCAACGTACCTTCCAGCAGCTTCCGAAAACCCTTCGGCAAGCTCCCTACTCATTCTCGGCTAGTTCCGGTAGCATTCCCGACGAGCCTTTGGATTTCCGTCAGACTCTCGAACTCCCAATGAATCCTTCGCGCTTGACTCTGGCACTTTGTTTCACTTTATGTCTTTATCATTATCGTAGTTAATCTTGCACACACAAGCCAAAACTCTACTCCGATCTAGACAATTATTACAATGCGAATTGACATTCTGTAGCCCGGCACGTCATTGGTTGGCGCTTCATCTGAATCTTTAGTGCATCGTCTTCTCTTGCGGCTTATTGCCCAATCGGCGGTTGACCTCCACAACCCCGATATCCTTGGTGCAATTCCGCTCTCCTTGGCTCGATGCCCAACGTCCGAAGCGTTCTGCCGTCCAATATCCTAACGTGATCTCCTCCGGCGCAACGTCAATTCCTCCTGCGTCAACTGTCTAATCCTGATCGAGTAGACTTGCATGACTCAAAATGCAGTTAAACATCTAAACATAATCAATAGTTTCATCATCAAAATCCGAGATTCAACATGTCATGATCAAATCATGCATGTCATCAACTTACTTCTCCCCCTTTGTCATCAACAAAAAGGAGAAGTCCCAACTCTTATATGTTTAGAATAAAAAGTTCAATTCAATGCATGAAGTCGTCCATATACTTTTCCCCCTATGTCATCAACAAAAGGAGAAGTAGCTCTAGCTATTTTAAAAGATATGCAAGTTTTTGTAACATGAAGCTAGATTTTCATCACAACATATAAGCACAAAAGCATAGCAAGATTCTTGGTTCAATCTGGCAATTTAACAGTTGCTTCTTGTGCAAGATTGCACTTTGCTTTTCTTTGCATGTTCTAACTAGCAAAGCTTTCTCCCCTTTGTTTTTGTCAAAAAGAAGGGAAGAGTACAAGCTAGCCAGCGTTTGCCTTTAGTTAGCAATTTTTTCTCCCCCTATGTCATTGCCAACAAGAAGGAGAGGAACCAATGATTTAGACTTTTACGTAAACTATGAATTTGCATCAATCAATATTTCAATCATCACATGATACATACAAGACAAAAATGCAAAGAAATCATGTCATGAAAGACATCAATTGTTAAACATGATATGATAATAGTCTCAAAATTTTCAATTTGCGATACATGTGATACATTGCGATACTAAAAAATTTAATGTGATGCTTTTAAGGATATCAACCTATTTTTGATACAAAGCATGGCAAGAGCAATTATATTACAAGTTTTCTAAGTTTTACAATTTTTGTTTCTTTTGAGATAGCAATTCTTTGCTTCTCTACAAGCTAGCAACTTTTACAATATGTAGAGTTTTACTACATATAAGCTAGCAAATTTAAAGATGTGTAAGTTGGCATATTTGCTTTTCTTTGCGATGTGCATGATAGCATTTCTTTGTAATGTTCAAGATAGCAAATTGTACATCATTCTAGCTAGCAAATTAAAGATGTTCAAGAAAGCAAGCTCTTCTCTTTTGAGAAGTGTCATTTTTGCTTCCTTAGCAAAATGTCAAACTAGCAAGGGACCATGTTTTACATGAGGCAAGGAAACAATTTGGCAAGTGTTAAATTTGTATCTTTTCTTTAGATATGCAAGAAAGTAAGCAAGTTTTTACATTTTTTTGACTTGTGCAAGCTAGCTAATTTCTCTTTGAGATGACCCTTTATATCAATTCAAGATAGCACATTAGCAACTCTTTCTCTCCCTTTGTCATTGGCAAAATGAAAGGAAGATTCAAGTCATGAATATCAAAATAATAATTTTATCATGAATATTTCATCATTGCGTGCATCATTATTGCATGCATAAAACCAAATCATCATATATATTTTCAAAACATATAAACTCATCATTATATGCATGATTCCAAATCATCATTCATATCATTTCAATCATTGTTTCAATCATCACTATAACTCATCATGCACAAAATGTAAAATCATCTAACATGATACAAACATTTATTTTCAAAATACTTATCACTATTTTCATGTATGATAATAAAGTATTCATGATACTGAACATTAAGTCAACAATGATTCATTTTATCAAATCTCTTTTTATAAATAACAAAAATTGTAGGTATACAAAGAAGAGATTGTGATTAAAAAAATCTCAAGTAGTAAATCCAAGAAGTCAAGATCATAATTCGAATACAAACTCATTCAAATTCAAATCATCAAATTCATCAAAATCTCAACATTACTTTCAAGATATTCAAAATAGTATACATAGATTTATCATAAAGCAAATTAATTTTCAATCATCACATAAGGCATGTTAAGAATTTTTGAAACATAGGAGAATGATTAATTTAAGCATGCAATGTTTCAATCAAATTCAAGTCATGAATACCAATACTTTCATATTGTGAGTATCAATTCATGAATACTAAAAGATATTATTTGTGATTCCAATTTTGCAAGATCAAGATTATGATTTAGATAAAACTCATTCAAATCAAATCGTTAACTTGAAACTCATAATCAAGTCATCAAAATCAATTTCGAGATTCACAAAATATCATGAAATCATTAATCTCAATTAGATCGATAAAACATTTTTTAAGTGATTATTTTCATCTAAGCATGCCTTAGTCATTATATGCCAAATCAAGATAAGCATGAAAGTTCAAGACGTAAAGGTAAAATCTTATAAAACAACTCATCAAGCAAGATTTTAAACATCTATTCTCAAGCCATATAAAGAGTAAGTCAAGGATTCAATTATCTCATGTCATGAATTCCAACAAGCATCTCAAATTATCAACATCACAGTGAAAAGATATTTTAAAATAGATGTATCGATAAGTGATTCATTTGTATCATTTCATTCATTCGGAAGATTCTCCTCTTCAGTAAATAAATCTAGGAGAACAAAATGAATTAAGGGAGATATAACATGATTGAAGCATTTGAACATGATTCATATTTAAAATGTGTCTCATGTCATAAGTATGAATCAAGCATTTGTGAAATCCGAAATCATCCTCAAAGTCACATTCAATAATTCATACATGACAAGCATAGATTTATTGAAAAGTCAATAAGATAGAGGATCACATTTCATTTTATAAATTTTTACTCATGTGATTTGCTTCTTATAAGCATGCCTTTACCTTTAATAAAACAAGTGTTAACATTTAAGACGGAAAGGTAATATTTCATCATTGCGTGCATCATTATTGCATGCATAAAACCAAATCATCATTCATATCATTTCAATCATTGTTTCAATCAAATTCAAGTCATGAATATCAAAATAATAATTTTATCATGAATATTTCATCATTGCGTGCATCATTATTGCATGCATAAAACCAAATCATCATTCATATCATTTCAATCATTGTTTCAATCAAATTCAAGTCATGAATATCAAAATAATAATTTTATCATGAATATTTCATCATTGCGTGCATCATTATTGCATGCATAAAACCAAATCATCATTCATATCATTTCAATCATTGTTTCAATCAAATTCAAGTCATGAATATCAAAATAATAATTTTATCATGAATATTTCATCATTGCGTGCATCATTATTGCATGCATAAAACCAAATCATCATTCATATCATTTCAATCATTGTTTCAATCAAATTCAAGTCATGAATATCAAAATAATAATTTTATCATGAATATTTCATCATTGCGTGCATCATTATTGCATGCATAAAACCAAATCATCATTCATATCATTTCAATCATTGTTTCAATCATCACTATAACTCATCATGCACAAAATGTAAAATCATCTAACATGATACAAACATTTATTTTCAAAATACTTATCACTATTTTCATGTATGATAATAAAGTATTCATGATACTGAACATTAAGTCAACAATGATTCATTTTATCAAATCTCTTTTTATAAATAACAAAAATTGTAGGTATACAAAGAAGAGATTGTGATTAAAAAAATCTCAAGTAGTAAATCCAAGAAGTCAAGATCATAATTCGAATACAAACTCATTCAAATTCAAATCATCAAATTCATCAAAATCAATTTCGAGATTCACAAAATATCATGAAATCATTAATCTCAATAGGATAGAAAATTCATTTCCATTTCATACAATTGATTTCATGTGAGGGTATTCAAGTCTTTTTGTGAAACATGTATCATCATTTAAAATTGAAACATAAGTTTTGTCATGAAGCCGTCAAGACCAAACACATCATGATATCACATCTATCAACAAAAGACTATCAAGAAATTCATACATGACAAGCATAGATTTATTGAAAAGTCAATAAGATAGAGGATCACATTTCATTTTTATAAATTTTTACTCATGTGATTTGCTTCTTATAAGCATGCCTTTACCTTTAATAAAACAAGTGTTAACATTTAAGACGGAAAGGTAAATTTTGTAAAACAAATCATCAAGCATGATTCCATGATAACATCCTTTTAATATCTTGATATTTATTATTAAGTATGATTTCAAAAAGTATGTTCAAGAGAAATCATTAAGACCAAATGCATGATACACTCATTTATTTTCAAAATATTTCAAAAGTGTCATTTCATAGGTCATTAATGACCTAATTAATTCTTCTAATGGAAAATCATTTAAAATTGAAACATAAGTTTTGTCATGAAGCCGTCAAGACCAAACACATCATGATATCACATCTATCAACAAAAGACTATCAAGAAATTCATACATGACAAGCATAGATTTATTGAAAAGTCAATAAGATAGAGGATCACATTTCATTTTTATAAATTTTTACTCATGTGATTTGCTTCTTATAAGCATGCCTTTACCTTTAATAAAACAAGTGTTAACATTTAAGACGGAAAGGTAAATTTTGTAAAACAAATCATCAAGCATGATTCCATGATAACATCCTTTTAATATCTTGATATTTATTATTAAGTATGATTTCAAAAAGTATGTTCAAGAGAAATCATTAAGACCAAATGCATGATACACTCATTTATTTTCAAAATATTCATCATGTTTATTTTCATGAGATTCACAAGATTGGTAAAATAAATTCATTAATCTCAATAGGATAGAAAATTCATTTCCATTTCATACAATTGATTTCATGTGAGGGTATTCAAGTCTTTTTGTGAAACATGTATCATCATTTAAAATTGAAACATAAGTTTTGTCATGAAGCCGTCAAGACCAAACACATCATGATATCACATCTATCAACAAAAGACTATCAAGAAATTCATACATAGATGTACATTTACTATGTCATCTTAATATGTCATGAGAATGTCATCTTAATTCATCATAAAAATGATTAGACCAAAAATATGTTAATCTAAAATGAGAGTTTCAAATCAACATTTACTTCAAAAACTCATGCATGACATAAAATCATCAAGATACACATGCATGGATTAATCCTAAGCATTATCACATATCATATAATTATCATCCCTAATGTTGCATACATCATTCAACATTTCAAAACATAACATGCATGAAACCTTAGCAATATACTTTTCATGATCAAATTTTTTAATTTTTCAAAGATGATAAAAAGAGAAACATGATATAATTTTTGAAAAATAATTTTTTTATTTCCTATTCTTACTTTCTAAATTAAGCACTCATGAAAAACTTCAAGTAATTTCAAAATAATTCAAGTGAGTTGAGTTACTTACCTTGTAGTCGAACCCCATCAAAGCCCAATTCGCCGTTTCACCTTTGAAAGTTCTTGATTCATCCTTAGTTGTCTTCCTCTTCTTTGGCCTCTTCCTCTGTTCAAGTTCATTGTTTATTTTAGATTTTTGTTTAATGAACTTATTAAGATTTAGTGTTCGAAGTTCAAGTTCATCATTGTCCTCATCACTTGAGTCATCGCTCAAGTGGTATTCATTTGTCCGGAGTTCCAAATCCTTCCTATTCTTTGGAAGGTGGTTCAAGTGCTCATCGGGTTCAAAATATTTCAAAAGTGTCATTTCATAGGTCATTAATGACCTAATTAATTCTTCTAATGGAAAATCATTTAAATTTTTTATCTCTTGTATTACGGTTATTTTAAGATCTCACCTTTTTAGAAGGGATCTTAAGATCTTACTTACGAGATCAAAATTCGAAAAAGATTTACTAAGAACTCTTAGATTATTGACGACATCCGTGAAACGGGTGTACATGTTGCCTATAGTCTCGCTTGGTTGCAGTCGAAAAAGCTCAAAATCATGCAATAAAATGTTAACTTTCGAGTCTTTGACCCTACTAGTTCCCTCGTGCGTGATTTCAAGTGTTGCCAAATATCAAAAGTCGTTTCGCACATAGAAATCCGATTGAACTCATTTTTGTCCAAAGCGCAAAATAAGGTATTCATAGCTTTTGCATTTAAAGAAATATACTTCTTCTCCAAATCTGACCATTCATTCATCGGTTTAGAGGGAAGTTGAAAACAATTTTCAACAATATTCCATAAATCCAAGTTCATAGAAATCAAGAAAACTCTCATTCGAGTTTTCCAATAAGTGTAGTCCAATCCGTTAAACAACGGTGGACGAACAACTGAAAAGCCCTCTTGAAAGCCATGAAGAGCCATTTCTCTCAGGTGTAAATCCGAAATGAGAAAAACCTGGCTCTGATACCAATTGTTAGGATCGGAGCGGCACTAAGAGGGGGGGGGGGGGTGAATTAGTGCAATGGATTAAAATGTCGGTTTTGAAAAATCTTTCGTATGATAAAAACTTGAGTAACATGAAGAACAAAAACTTGCTTCTATGTAGATAATGATTGCAGAAAAATAACAACTCACACATTCAAGGAACACGCAGATTTAAAGTAGTTCAGTCAAAATGACCTACATCCACTTGCGAAGCCTTCTTCGATGAGGCCCTCAACTTCCACTAGCAAATCACTTTGAAGGGGAAGGACAAATACCCCTCTTACAACCTTTACAAGTGGTTCACACTCTTACAAAATTTCAGCAAGAAAGAAAGGGAGGTGAACACTCAAGCAATTTGAAAGTAAGACTTGCTAAGGCTTTGCTAAGACCATTTTTTTCACTCTATTGCTTCTCAAAAGTTGTAATCTCTATTGAGAATTGAGGGGTATTTATAGGCCTCAAGAGGATTCAAATTTGGGCTCCAAAATTTGAATTCTCTTCGGTTCCCGAAGCTAGCGGTGCCACCGCTTGTCAGTTTTGACACTGATAGTGTATTGGGCGGTGCCACCGCGCAGTCCAACGGTGCCACCGCGCAGTCCAACGGTGCCACCGCCTAGCTCTTCGGGTGTTGGGCGGTGCCACCGCCTACACTATTTCAGTTCACTAGTTGGGCTCCAAACTTGGCCCAAACCAGTTCGAACTTGAGCCCAATTGGCCCCTACTTGGGTTATAAGATTAACACCTTATCCTAACCCTAATTAACATGCTAACTATGAATTTAAAAACATTTTCTAAGCTATTACAAAGTCCGCAAGTCAAGACTTCTTCCGGCGAGCTTCCGGCGAACTTCCGGCGGTCTTCCGATAAACTCTCGGAAACCATTCTGTAGACTCCCGGCAAGCTCCTAGACTTCACAATTTGATCTTGGTGAGTTCCGATGAGCTTCTTTGGCAAGCTACGATCTTTCTCGGTGAGCTCCACGAACTTCCGATGTACCTTCCGGCGAGCTTCCAAAAACCCTTCGACAAGCTCCCTACTCATTCTCGGCTAGTTTTGGCAGCATTCCCGACGAACCTTCGGATTTCCGTCGGACTCTCGAACTCCCAACGAATCCTTCGCGCTTGACTTCGACACTTTGTTTCGCTTTATGTCTTCATCGTTATCATAGTTAATTCTGCACACACAAGCCAAAACTCTACTCCGATATAGACAATTATTACAACGCGAATTGACATTCTGTTCCCCGACACATCATTGGTTGGCGCTTCGTCCGATTCTTCAGTTCATCGTCCTCTCTTGCAGCTTGTTGCCCAATTGGCAGTTGACCTCCGCAACCCCAATATCCTTGGTGCAATTCCGCTCTCATTGGCCCGATGCCCAACGTCCGAAGCGTTATGCCATCCAATATCCTGACGTTATCTCCTTCGGCGCAACATCAATTCCTCCTGCGGTCAACTGTCTAATCCTGATCGAGTAGACTTGCATCACTCAAAATGCAGTTAAACATCTAAACATAATCAATTAGTTTTATCGTCAAAATCAGAGATTCAACAAGTAACCATTGCATAAGATTACAAATCGGTAATCCCCAGCTCTTGTTTCTAATGTCTGGTCAAGGGCATCAGCAATATGGATGTGAATCTACTAAGGAAGCGAAGGGTAGTGCTACGGTCATTGCGAGGAGGAAGAGTTGCTACCCTGATTTTCTGTCACTATGTGAGATGAGAGCGCGCAGTCCAACGGTGCCACCGCGCAGTCCAACGGTGCCACCGCGCAGTCCAACGGTGCCACCGCGCAGTCCAACGGTGCCACCGCGCAGTCCAACGGTGCCACCGCGCAGTCCAACGGTGCCACCGCGCAGTCCAACGGTGCCACCGCGCAGTCCAACGGTGCCACCGCGCAGTCCAACGGTGCCACCGCGCAGTCCAACGGTGCCACCGCGCAGTCCAACGGTGCCACCGCGCAGTCCAACGGTGCCACCGCGCAGTCCAACGGTGCCACCGCGCAGTCCAACGGTGCCACCGCGCAGTCCAACGGTGCCACCGCGCAGTCCAACGGTGCCACCGCGCAGTCCAACGGTGCCACCGCGCAGTCCAACGGTGCCACCGCGCAGTCCAACGGTGCCACCGCGCAGTCCAACGGTGCCACCGCGCAGTCCAACGGTGCCACCGCGCAGTCCAACGGTGCCACCGCGCAGTCCAACGGTGCCACCGCGCAGTCCAACGGTGCCACCGCGCAGTCCAACGGTGCCACCGCGCAGTCCAACGGTGCCACCGCGCAGTCCAACGGTGCCACCGCGCAGTCCAACGGTGCCACCGCGCAGTCCAACGGTGCCACCGCGCAGTCCAACGGTGCCACCGCGCAGTCCAACGGTGCCACCGCGCAGTCCAACGGTGCCACCGCGCAGTCCAACGGTGCCACCGCGCAGTCCAACGGTGCCACCGCGCAGTCCAACGGTGCCACCGCGCAGTCCAACGGTGCCACCGCGCAGTCCAACGGTGCCACCGCGCAGTCCAACGGTGCCACCGCGCAGTCCAACGGTGCCACCGCGCAGTCCAACGGTGCCACCGCGCAGTCCAACGGTGCCACCGCGCAGTCCAACGGTGCCACCGCGCAGTCCAACGGTGCCACCGCGCAGTCCAACGGTGCCACCGCGCAGTCCAACGGTGCCACCGCGCAGTCCAACGGTGCCACCGCCTACACTATTTCAGTTCACTAGTTGGGCTCCAAACTTGGCCCAAACCAGTTCGAACTTGAGCCCAATTGGCCCCTACTTGGGTTATAAGATTAACACCTTATCCTAACCCTAATTAACATGCTAACTATGAATTTAAAAACATTTTCTAAGCTATTACAAAGTCCGCAAGTCAAGACTTCTTCCGGCGAGCTTCCAAAAACCCTTCGACAAGCTCCCTACTCATTCTCGGCTAGTTTTGGCAGCATTCCCGACGAACCTTCGGATTTCCGTCGGACTCTCGAACTCCCAACGAATCCTTCGCGCTTGACTTCGACACTTTGTTTCGCTTTATGTCTTCATCGTATCATAGTTAATTCTGCACACACAAGCCAAAACTCTACTCCGATATAGACAATT
The DNA here is from genome assembly GCA_004837865.1 of Musa balbisiana. Classification (NCBI taxonomy): domain Eukaryota; kingdom Viridiplantae; phylum Streptophyta; class Magnoliopsida; order Zingiberales; family Musaceae; genus Musa; species Musa balbisiana. The sequence continues at coordinate 19,611,080 of CM017192.1, forward strand.
ATTACAACGCGAATTGACATTCTGTTCCCCGACACATCATTGGTTGGCGCTTCGTCCGATTCTTCAGTTCATCGTCCTCTCTTGCAGCTTGTTGCCCAATTGGCAGTTGACCTCCGCAACCCCAATATCCTTGGTGCAATTCCGCTCTCATTGGCCCGATGCCCAACGTCCGAAGCGTTATGCCATCCAATATCCTGACGTTATCTCCTTCGGCGCAACATCAATTCCTCCTGCGTCAACTGTCTAATCCTGATCGAGTAGACTTGCATCACTCAAAATGCAGTTAAACATCTAAACATAATCAATTAGTTTTATCGTCAAAATCAGAGATTCAACAAGTAACCATTGCATAAGATTACAAATCGGTAATCCCCAGCTCTTGTTTCTAATGTCTGGTCAAGGGCATCAGCAATATGGATGTGAATCTACTAAGGAAGCGAAGGGTAGTGCTAACGGTCATTGCGAGGAGGAAGAGTTGCTACCCTGATTTTCTGTCACTATGTGAGATGAGAGCGCCAGGGCTGAAAGGCGATGGCTATGACTGCTGTGACCCAAGGAGCGATTGTCGAGCAGCCGGGTTGAGGTTGTGGTGATGGCAACTGGTGACTACAGCAATGGAGGCAGAACAAGAGGGATGTGGCATTGAAGCGATTGGGGTTGAGGCTGCAGTGGTGGCAACCAGCGACTGTGGCAAGATGCAGAGCAAGGGGCTGCGGCAATGATACAGAGTAGGGGGGTTGACGTCATGGTGGAGAGAGGAATCAGTGACAGTCGTAGCTAGTTGGGAAGTAGCGGCGATGGTGGTGGCAGCCGACGCTCGCAATGGTAGGGAGATCGACGGCTGCGGCAGCAGAGAATACTCTATTTTTGTCACACCGTAGGGGAAGCCGCTGGTGATGCCAAATGATCACGACCGATGGTGGCTAGCAGTGGTGATGCGACGACAGTGGTGACAGCCGACGCTCGCAGCGGTAGGGGAGACCAGCGGCTGCAGTAGCAAAGGATACTTTATTTCTATCACACCATAGGGGAAGCTGCTGGCAATGTCGAATGCTCAACACTGGCGGTGGCTGGCAATAGTGACGCGGCTAGGGCAACATCGCCAACGGGCGTCTACGAGGGGTGGTTCGCTGGTTGAGAAGCAATGGCGCGGCCTTCTTACTCGAGCAAGATGGGGAAGTGAGGAAAGGTTGCTGGCCAGGGCGCAGCGGCGGCAATGGGCACTAGTCGGGGAGCAACGGCGGCGGTGTTCGCCGGTCGAGAAGCGGTGCGGCGGTGGAGAAGAGGCAGTGGTGGTCGGCGCCGGGAAGCAAAGGTTCCTTCTCGGTTGAGAAGGATCCGTGTGCGTGGCTGCCGGCTTCCCCTTTCTAACACATTTTACCTTTCTTTTTTTTTTTTTGATAACTACATCAATACTACAGCGAGAATGCCAAGGATCACTGCTTTGATACCAATGATAAGACCCTAAGGTCTTATTGTAAAAAGAAGCAGAGAAAATGTGTTGATCACTTTGAGGGGATCAGCCTCCTTGATCACTTCGAGGGGATCGACCTCCTAGGGTTTGTCAAAAGATTGAATAGTGATTTTTCATATATAACCGAAAAGCAGTAGTTACATCCCTATTTATAAAGTTCTGACTTTAACTAGACTAAACATACTTCATAAATAAGCACAAAAAATAAAGGAAGCATAGAAAATAAAGGGATCCTAATAGAACTATAAAGAGTACCTTGTAGAGAGGGCGAAACAAAAGCTTGGAGAAGCTTCAAGTACATGCATGATCAGTCTCCAGTTTTTAGACTCTTATGATAACACATGAGTATTGGATACTAATAGTGCTTATCATATTTGTAATTCATTGCAGGTTCTAGTAAGGCCTAGGAGATTGGCGAAAGGCAAGATGGACCTCAAGATGGGCAATGGAGCAAAAGTTGCTATAGTAGCTATTAGCGAGATCGCCCTACATATGCTTGATGGAGCTATTATTGCATTGGATGCATGTTATTTTGTCCCTTCTATTATCAAAAATATTATTTCTATTTCATGTTTGGTAGTTAGTGGATATAAATTAGCTTTTGAGAATAATGGTTGTTCAATATTATTATATGATGAGATCATCATGAGAGGAATATTGCATAATAGTTTGTTTATGCTAGACACTACTTCACATATCATGAATGTAAGTATGTCTAAGAGAAAACGAGATAAAGTGAATAGTGTATACCTGTGGCATTGTAGGCTAGGTCACATTTATGAGGGAAGAATTCAAAAGTTGCTAAAGGATGGATATCTAGTATCTTACCCCCTGAATTTAATCCTTATTCAGGAGGTGTGAACCTAACTCAAAATTGATAATATTATAATTCAACAAACAATCCAGGATCCAAACACATATTTGAGGCTACTAAGAAAACACTCAAGTCAAAATTCACCTCTATAATCCATAATTTATAAAACCTATGCAGTTTATAATCATACCATCATATCACTTAATGATTCACAAAATCCAAAGCCAACTCAACTAAATCATAATCATATCATAAATCTATAATCATGGGAATTTATACAATCACAAAACCAACATGTACCATATGTTTATATCATTACACAATTTAAACTTAACATTCCCAAAATCCCGATATGAGGGGTACTTTTTAAATATTTATAAGATACATCAATCTAGATTTGTTGTTGATACACACAAAAGGAACTTATACAACATCAAGCTATCAAGTACAAAAGATTTGCCCCAAAATCTTCTAGCTTTCCACTGCCTCAACTCAAATTACACATTTTAGCGAGCGATTAGCTATCTTGAAAAATTTATATAGCAACGGGGTGAGCATATAAAGCTCAGTAAGCGATTAACATATCCATAGCAAAGAGGACAGTTTTCAAACTAATAAGGTATCAACATACAAAGTAGAGATACAAGATGAAACAAAAGCATGTTTTGTTTGAATACAGCATTACGATGTCATTTTATTCGAAGCATGTTTTGTTCATATAATCGAGGAAAGGTAATTGGAGCATATCATTGGCATAAGGAGCATATCCATGGAATATGGTATATTTCAAGGCATAACAAAGACATATAAACATTTCGGAAACATATCAAAGAATAAAACATGAACATAAGCTTAAATGTCACATGACGTTGCATTCATTTCATTCATATCCAAAACATGCATAGAAACACAACCAAAGCTTTAGATATAATGTCAAATACATAGAAGGTGAAGTGAGATCATAACATAATATGATTCATCCATTTCTGAATGACCACCCAATATAAGTCTCCCACGTTTGTGAGCTCCATCCACCCACGTTTGAATGAAGTCATAGGGGGCCGGCAGAGCATTACGGGCTCTAAGCATAACTCCCTTTACCATTTTTGACAAAGGTTCACATTTATCCCACAAACATCAAAGTATAAAAGGATAGTGAACATTAAAATTGGGACATATCAGAAATACATGTGGAAACAACGGAATGCATGTGCCTATACGAAACATTACGTTACAAACATGAACTTTATATAATAAATATAGGTATACAAATAACGGAAGGACAAAAGTATATAATAATTCAAGGAAATAATGTAAAGCTCAACTAAAGTAAGGGTTTTTGCTGAAATCGATTTCCAAAGAGAAGAAACAAGAGGAGGCAAAATCGACCAAAGCTCAATTCTAGAAGAATTTGATAGGCGGATTATATAAATTATTTGGATAACCAATTATGCTCCAATTTATACAAAATAGGTTCATTCAAAAGATGTGTCAATCTATTTTCAGGTAAATCAAGTTTTGTAGGAATTGGAGTTTAAAACAGGGAGTTACAAATAATTTCATAGTGAAAGGTCTGAAAACATCAGCTCTATTTTACTAAATCCACAAGTTCAATAAAAATAGATGTTTTCAGTTTGTATTTGTATTCTAAAAATTTTATATCAGATAAGAACAGAAATAATTTAAGTCTAGTTTCCAATAAATCATACTTTGTATGAATTTGAGTTCACAGCAGAAAGTTATAAGTAGTTAAGCAATAAGAGGTCAGAAATTACAGTCCCTATTTTGCAGAATCTATAGGGTTAATTGAAACAAAAGTCTAAGTAGGCATTTAAACTCCAAAATCAGTCAATCGAGGTATCAAAATAAAGGTCTTTGAGTCTAATTTCAAATGGATTAGACTTTGCCAAAATAGAGTTTAGTACTAAAAGTTAGGTCTGAAACAATGCATAGAGGTCAGATTACCAAAAAATTATAAATTCATGGCTTTGTATCAAAACGAAAGAAATGTCTGGTTCTCAACTGAAATCTTTCAAATTTTGTAGAATTAAAATGAAACAAAGATTAGGATTTCTGTGGGATGGGGTTAGAATACTTGCTTGAGAAAAGTTTGATTCTCAAATGTGGGGAAATTGATGCAAAACATCAAGCCTCTTCTTCTCTTCCTTATACATATACATATACATATGTATATGTATATGTATATGTATATACATATACATATGTATATGTATATACATATACATATACATATGTATATGTATATGTATATGTATATGTATATACATATACATATACATATACATATACATATACATATACATATACATATACATATACATATACATATACATATACATATACATATACATATACATATACATATACATATACATATACATATACATATACATATGTATATGTATATACATATACATATGTATATGTATATGTATATGTATATGTATATGTATATGTATATACATATACATATACATATACATATACATATACATATACATATACATATACATATACATATACATATGTATATGTATATGTATATGTATATGTATATGTATATACATATACATATACATATACATATACATATACATATGTATATGTATATGTATATGTATATGTATATGTATATGTATATGTATATGTATATGTATATGTATATGTATATGTATATGTATATGTATATGTATATGTATATACATATACATATACATATGTATATGTATATGTATATACATATACATATACATATACATATACATATACATATACATATACATATACATATACATATGTATATGTATATGTATATGTATATGTATATGTATATGTATATGTATATACATATACATATACATATACATATGTATATGTATATGTATATACATATACATATACATATACATATGTATATGTATATGTATATACATATACATATGTATATGTATATGTATATACATATACATATACATATACATATACATATGTATATGTATATGTATATGTATATGTATATGTATATGTATATGTATATGTATATGTATATGTATATGTATATGTATATACATATACATATACATATACATATACATATACATATACATATACATATACATATGTATATGTATATGTATATGTATATACATATACATATGTATATGTATATACATATACATATACATATACATATGTATATGTATATGTATATGTATATGTATATGTATATACATATACATATACATATACATATACATATACATATACATATACATATACATATACATATACATATACATATACATATACATATGTATATGTATATGTATATACATATACATATGTATATGTATATACATATACATATGTATATGTATATGTATATGTATATGTATATGTATATGTATATGTATATGTATATGTATATGTATATGTATATGTATATGTATATGTATATGTATATGTATATGTATATGTATATGTATATGTATATACATATACATATACATATACATATACATATACATATACATATACATATACATATACATATACATATGTATATGTATATACATATACATATGTATATGTATATGTATATGTATATGTATATACATATACATATGTATATGTATATGTATATGTATATGTATATGTATATGTATATGTATATGTATATGTATATGTATATGTATATGTATATGTATATGTATATGTATATACATATACATATACATATACATATACATATACATATACATATGTATATGTATATACATATACATATACATATGTATATGTATATGTATATGTATATGTATATGTATATGTATATGTATATACATATACATATGTATATGTATATACATATACATATACATATACATATACATATACATATGTATATGTATATACATATACATATGTATATGTATATGTATATGTATATGTATATACATATACATATGTATATGTATATGTATATGTATATACATATACATATACATATACATATACATATGTATATGTATATGTATATGTATATACATATACATATACATATACATATGTATATGTATATGTATATACATATACATATACATATGTATATGTATATAAACTTAAATTTGAATCTTTCATAAATCATATCAAATTTCTAATATTCACATTTAGGTCCCTAGCCAAAACTTCTAATATAAAATTATTTAATACAAAAGAATTATTAGCTAATCCTCATATTTACAAACAAGCATCTATAAAATTTTAAAAAATGGGGGATGTTAAAATCTCCCCTCAAAAAAAAAATTTAGTCCTCTAAATTTATCATACCTCATTCGACAAAAAGATGAGGATAAGCTTTCTTCATTTCTTCCTCAAGCTCCCAAGTTGTTCCTCCCTAGAATGATATCTTCATATCACTTTAACTAGAGGGATATCCTAATTCCTTAGGATCTTTTCCTTCTTATCAACAATCTGAGAGGGCTCTTCCACATAAGAAAAGTCTTTATCAATCACTATCGGCTCATACTTAATGATATGAGAGGGATCAAGTATATAATTTTTGATCATTTAAATATGAAATATATCATGGATATGGCCCAACGATGGTGGCAAGGCAATCCTATAAGCGACAGAACTAACCCTCTCAAGAACCTCAAAAGGTCCAATAAATTTTAGGCTTAACTTTTCTTTCTTCCCAAATCTTATAACGCCTTTAGAAGGGGAGACCTTCAGGAATACAAAATCCTTGACTTGAAACTTAATATCTCGTCTTCTGTTGTCGACATAACTCTTTTAACGACTCTGAGCAGTCTTTAACCTTTTCCTTATAACTTGAATTTTCTCGGTAGTCTCTTATACTTTGTCTAGTACTAATAATTTTCTATCGCCAACTTCTTCCCAACATATAGGAGTTCTGCACTTGCACCCACATAAAGCTTCATAAGGAGTCATCTAAATACTTGAATGATAACTATTATTATAAGTGAACTCAATAAGAGATATATCTTTATCCCATTCACCTTTCCAATCCTTAGCGTAGGCTCTAAGCAAATCCTCAAGTGTTTGAATGGTTCTTTCTGATTGACTATTAGTTTGAGAGTGATAAGCAGTGCTAAACTTAACTTTAGTACTCATAGATTCTTGTAACCTTCTTCATAATCTAGATAGAAATCTGGAGTCTCTATCAGAGATTATCTCCTTTAGAACACCATAAAGTCTTACTATTTCATTGATATATAAATCTGCAAGCCAATTAAGAGAATAAGTCATATTGATCGGTAGGAAATGTGCAAATTTCATTAATCTATCAATGAGAACCCAAATAGCATCATGCTTTCTAGAAGTTCGAGGTAGTCCTAAAATAAAGTCCATTATAACACATTCTCATTTCCATCCAGGAATATCTAAAGGTTGCAACAAATCTCCATTGGTGTTCTGCTTTGATCTGTTGACAAGTCAAATACTTTGAAACATATATTGTAATCTCCTTCTTCATGCCTTTCCACCAATAATGACTTTAGAGATCTCTATACATCTTAGTATTACCAGGATGTATGGTGTACTTTAAATTATGACCTTCCCTCAGGATTTGATTTTTGATATCTTGGTCATTTGGAACACATATTCTATCCCCAAATCTCAATAGGCCATCCCCTGAAACTTGAAAATTCAGTTACAATCCCTTTTCTACTTCATTCCTTAAGCAGATTAAGCATTGATCTCGTAGTTGTCCTTCTTTAATTTGTTGAATGAGATCAGATTGCACTTGGATGGAGGCCATTAATATCATTGAGTCTTGTCCTTTCTCATAACATTCAAATCATAATTTTCTTCTAATAACTTTCATTGCTTCATAACCAAAGTCGCCATAAAACTTATAGATTTTCTACTGAATGCATCAGCTACAACATTAGCTTTACCCGGGTGATAACGAATGGTACAACCATAATCCTTTATAATTTCTATCCATCTCTACTACCTCATGTTTAACTCTTTTTGAGTAAAAATATACTTTAAGCTCTTGTCATTAGTAAATATTTCAAATGTTCGCCCATACAAGTAATGCCTCTAAATCTTTAGAGCAACCAATTCCAAATTATGAGTTGGATAATTCAGTTCATAACTCTTTAGTTGTCTAGAAGCATAAGCAATCACTTTCCCTTCTTGCATCAAAACACATCCAAGGCCCTTTCTTAAGGCATTAGTATAAACCATGAATCCCTCATAACCATAAACAATCATCACCCCATACAAATTTCATATTCTTTTGAGTGAGTTTGGTGAGAGGCTGAGCGATTCGAGAAAATCCCTCCATAAATCTCATATAACTTGCCATGCCCAAGATGCTTCTAACTTCTGTTACATTTGTTGGTACTTCCTACTTAACTACAGCTTCCACTTTCTTTGGATCAACAGATATGCCCTTCCCTGAAATCACATGGCCTAAGAAAGCAATTTCATTCAACCAAAATTCACATTTGCTAAACTTTACATACAACTTCTTTTCTCTTAGTATGGACAATATATTTCTCAAGTGTTCCTCATGCTCCTGATTACTCTTTGAATACACTAATATGTCATCAATGAATACAATTACACAATCATCCAAAAATGGTTGAAATATCCTATTCATCAGTTTCATAAAAGCTACAGGGACATTAGTTAAACCAAAAGGCATTACTAAGAATTTATAGTGACCATATCGAGTTCTAAAAGTTATTTTTGGAATATCCTTCTTCTTGATCTTCAATTGATAGTAACCTGACCTTAGATCAATCTTAGAGAATACTTGTGCACTCTATAATTGATCAAACAAATCATCGATTCTGAGTAAGGGATACTTGTTCTTGATGGTCACTTGATTCAACTATTTATAATCAATACAAAGCATCAATGTTCCATCCTTCTTCTTAACTAATAACACTGGAGCATCCCATGGTGAAACACTAGGTCAAATGAAACCCTTATCTAATAGTTCTTGTAGTTGTTTCTTCAATTCCTCTAGCTCGAGTGGTGTCATTCTACAAGGAGGCTTAGATATTGAGGTTATCCCGGGGACCAAATCAATAGCAAATTCACCCTTTCTATCTAGAGGTAAACTAGGCAAGTCATTTGGAAATACATCAAGAAACTCTTTGACCATTGAAATTTCATTTAGGTGAGTTTCTTGATTTCAATGATCCTTTACGCACACAATATAATAAAAATAACCCTTCTGCATAAGACGATAAACCTGAAGTGCTGATATCTAGCAAGGAGACAAATCATGCCTAATACCCTCAAAGTAAAATATAGGCTGATCTAGTATGCAGAAAGTAATTATTTTTATATAGTAATCAATACTAGCATGATAGGAAGATAGTCAATCCATACCAAATATAATATCAAAACCCTAGATCTCTAAGAGAATCAAATCAGCAAGAAGTTCATATTCTCCGATACAAATCAAACAAGATGGATAAACCAAATTTGTTATCAAAGAATCTCCAACAGCAGTAGTTACACATAACATATAATCTAAGGGTCTAGGTTGAATGCCCAAGTAGTAAGCAAAGTATCGTGAAACAAAAGATAAGTTGGAACCAAGATCAAACAAAACTTTTGCATTTCTTTTAGAAACATGAAGAATACCTTCAACCACTGATTTAGAGGCTCTAGAATCTTGTTCAGTAATAGTATATACTCTAGCATGGGTTATTAACTTAGGAGGTAGTGACTCTTTCTTCTTGTTCAGTGGGCAATCTCTTACTTTATGATCTAACTTCCCGCAAGCAAATAAAGCTCTAATTATCCAAAAACATTAACTTGTTTCATAATTTAATCCGCATTTAGCACATGACTGAGTCCTTTGTGGTGGTTTTCCTTTCTCAAATCTGGACATCTTGACCCTCTTATAACTTATTTCAAATTCATTCCCTCTCTTACGTTTATTGATAAACTTCTTATCTTTCTTGTCCCTGATTTCTTGAATTTCCTTCAAGTCTCTTTCAATTATCAAAGCCCTTTCGACCACATCGGCATAAGCTTGGAGTTTTAATACTGATAATCGACTTCTTATAGTTGGCCTTAGGTCCCTTTCAAATTTCTTTGCTTTTTTAATTTCATCATTAGTTATATGAGTGACAAATCTGGATAGCTCAGTGAATTTAGACTCATACTTTTCAACCGTCAAATTTCCCTGGATGAGATCCAAGAACTCCAATTCTTTCTGCTCTCTGATACAATCTAGAAAATATTTATCATTGAACTTTTCTACGAATACCTTCCATGTGATTGACTCATGTTTGATTTTAGAAATCCTTTTAATCATTCTCCACCAGTGCTCAGCCTCTCTTTCTAACATAAAGGCTGCAAGAGAAATCTTCTGATCATTAGGACAATTTAAAACGTCAAATATTTTCTCTATTTGCATCATCGATCGTTCTACTACCATTAGATTAGGTTCACCACTAAAACTAGGAGGACTAAGCTTCTTAAACTGTTCAATTCCCAAACCAGTCTGGTTTGATGTCTCCGTTCTATCATTTCTTCCTTGTCGAACTTATTGTTGCATCACTTGTGTTATAGTCTCTAGAGTTCTCATAATTCCACTCAATTGATCAGTAGTAGATGCAACAGGAGAACCAGATGACCTCGTCATCCTCTCTTCCTAAAAACAACAAAAGAGAATTTTTTTAATCAATCTCTGAATAAAAGTCACTAAACCTCCAAATTTTTATTGTGCATCTAGCATATCAAAAATCTTAGTGATTCTCAAATGATGCTCTGATACCAACTTTGTCATGCCCGAATTTAATCCTCTTTTAGGAGGTGTGAACCTAACTCAAAATTGATAATATTATAATTTAACAAATAATCCAGGATCTAAACACACATTTGAGGCCACTAAGAAAACACTCAAGTCAAAATTCACCTCTATAATCCATAATTTATAAAACCTATGCAGTTTATAATCATACCATCAAATCACTTAATCATTTACAAAATCTAAAGCTAACTCAACTAAACTATAACCACATCATAAATCCATAAGCATGGGAATCTATACAATTACAAAACTAACATGTACCATATGTTTATATCATTACACAATTTAAACTTAACATTCCCAAAATCCTGATATGAGGGGTACTTTTCAAATATTTACAAGATACATCAATCTAGATTTATCATTGATGCACACAAAAGGAACTTATATAACATCAACCTATCAAGTACAAAAGATTTGCCCCAAAATCTTCTAGCTTTCCACTACCTCAATCCAAATTACACATTTTAGTGAGCGATAAGCTATCCTGAAAAATTTATATAGCAATGGAGTGAGCATATAAATCTTAGCAAACAACTAATATATCCATAGTAAAGAGGATAGTTTTCAAACAAATAAGGTATCAAAATATAAAGCAGAGACATAAGATGAAACATAAGCATGTTTTGTTTGAATGCAGAATTACGATGTCATTTCATTCGAAGCATGTTTTGTTCATATAATCGAGGAAAGGTAATTGGAGCATGTCATTGGCATAAGGAGCATATCCATGGAATATGGTATATTTCAAGGCATAACAAAGACATATAAACATTTCAAAAATATATCAAAGAACAAAACATGAACAAAAGCTCAAATGTCACATGATGTTGTATTCATTTTGTTCTTATCCAAAGCATACATAGAAACACAGCCAAAGCTTTAGATATTATGTCAAACACATAGAAGGTAAAGTGAGATCAAAACATAATATGGTCCATTCATTTCTGAATGACTACCAAACATAAGTCTACCACGTTTGGGAGCTCCATCCACTCACGTCTGAGTAAAGTCATAGGGGGTTGGCAAAGCATCGCAGGCTCTAAGTATAACTCCCTTTACCATTTATGGCAAAGGTTCACATTTATCCCATAAACACCAAAGTACAAAAGGATAGTGAACAATAAAATTGGGACATATCAGAAACACATGCGGAAATAATGGAATACATGTGCCTATATGAAACATTGCGATACAAATATGAACTTTACATAATAAATATTGGTATATAAATAATTAAAAGACAAAAGTATATAGGAATTCGAGGCAATAATGTAAAGCCCAACTGAAGTAAGGGTTTTTGCTGAAATTGATTTCCAAAGAGAAGAAACAAGAGGAGGCGAAATCAACCAAAGCTCGATTCTAGCAGAATTTGAGAGGCAGATTGTATAAATTATTCGGATAACCAATTATGCTCCAATTTATACAAAATAGGTGTCATTTGAAAGATGTGTCAATTTTTAAGTAAATCAAGTTTTGCAGGAATTGGAATTTATAATAAAGAGTTACAAATAATTTTGTAGTGAAAGGTCTAAAAACATCAACTCTGTTTTACTAAATCCACAAGGTCGACTAAAACAGATGTTTTCAGTTTACATTTGTATTCCAAAAAATTTAAATCATATAGGCAGAAAAAGTGTTTGAGTCTAGTTTCCAATAAATCATACTTTGTATGAATCTGAGTGTCCATAAGAAAGTTTTATGTAGTTAAGCAACAAGAGGTCAGAAATTACAGTCCATGTTTTGCAGAATCTGTAGGGTTTATTGAAATAAAAGTATAAGTAGGCATTTAAACTCCAAATCAGTCAATCTTATATCAAAATAAAGATCTTTGAGTCTACTTTCAAATGGATTAGACTTTACCTAAATCAAAGTTTAGTACTAAAAGTTAGGTCCGAAACAATGTATAGAGGTTAGATTATCGAAAAATTACATATTCATAGCTTTGTATCAAAACAAAAGAAATGTCTAGTTTTCAACTAAAATTTTTCAAATTTTGTAGAATTAAAATAAAAACAGAGATTAGGATGAGGTTAGAACACTTGCCTTAGAAAAGTTTGATTCCTAAATGTGGGGAAATTGATGCAAAACCTTAAGCTCTTTTCTTCTTCTTCTTCTTCTTTCTTCCCTTCTCTTCTCTTCTCAAACCCAATATATATATATATATATATATATATATATATATATATATATATATATATATATATATATATATATATATATATATATATATATATATATATATATATATATATATATATATATATATATATATATATATATATATATATATATATATATATATATATATATATATATATATATATATATATATATATATATATATATATATATATATATATATATATATATATATATATATATATATATATATATATATATATATATATATATATATATATATATATATATATATATATATATATATATATATATATATATATATATATATATATATATATATATATATATATATATATATATATATATATATATATATATATATATATATATATATATATATATATATATATATATATATATATATATATATATATATATATATATATATATATATATATATATATATATATATATATATATATATATATATATATATATATATATATACATATTCATAGCTTTGTATCAAAACAAAAGAAATGTCTAGTTTTCAACTAAAATTTTTCAAATTTTGTAGAATTAAAATAAAACAGAGATTAGGATGAGGTTAGAACACTTGCCTTAGAAAAGTTTGATTCCTAAATGTGGGGAAATTGATGCAAAACCTTAAGCTCTTTTTCTTCTTCTTCTTCTTCTTTTCTTCCCTCTCTTCTCTTCTCAAACCCACGCTGGTTGTAGAAACTTAAGTTTTGTTTTCTTTAATCTTTCATCTAATTATTCAGGTTTGGCTAATATAAGGGTTGCAAGGTGTCAAGCATGTATGAAAGGGCTATGTATCATCCACAGAACCAACATGGGTGGCACCATACTTAGGTAGTGACACATGTTATATATATATATATAACTTAAATCTGAATCTTTCATAAATTATATCAAATTTCTAATATTCATATTTAGGTCCCTAGCCATAAACTTCTAATATAAAATTATTTAATACAAAAGAATTATTAGCTAATCCTCATATTTACAAACAAGCATCTATAAAATTTTTAAAATGGGGGATGTTACATCTAGATTCATTCGACTATGAGTTATATGCAACTTGTTAGCCTTGCCTTTGTGGAAAACTGACCAACTCTCTATTTAGTGGAACTAGAAAAAAAGTCATTAAGCTACTGGAACTCATATGTAGTGATGTATGTAGACCCATGTCAACTATTGCCATATGTGGTTACTACTACTTCATTACTTTTACTAGTGATTTCTCAAGGTATGGACATGTGTACTTAATAAAGTACAAGTCTAAGACCTTTAAGAAATTCAGAGAGTATAAGAATGAAGAGGAGAACTAGACTAAAAAGTGTATCAAGACTCTTCGATCAGATCGAGGAGGTGAGTACTTAAGTGCAAAGTTTACCCAGTTCCTCAATGACCATGAGATTCTATCCTAATATACACCTCCTTATACACCTCAGCTCAATGATGTATCTGAAAGGAGGAATCATGCGTTGTTAGACATGGTATAATTCATAATGAGTTTCATTAACCTACCCATCTCATTCTGTTGATATGGCTTAGAAACCGTAGCTTACCTTTTGAATAGAGTTCTAACTAAGTTGGTAGTGTCTACTGTTGAAACTCGGATTTTGATGATGAAATCAATTGATAGTGTTTATGATTTGATTTGCATTTTAAGTGACATAGGAAGCTTTGATCAAGGAGAGACAATTAAAGTAGGAAAAATCATGTTGGGCCAAAGTGAAATATATTAGAAGATTGGACGTCGCACCGAAGGATCGATCGACGTATCGATAGAAGGCTTCAGGCCATGAGTTCGGGCATCGGGCCAAGAAGAGCAGACATTGTGCCAAGAAGATCGGAGTTGCAGAGGTCATTGGCTGATTGGGCAATAGGTCATAAGAGAGGATGATGCGACAAAGAATTGGACGAAACGTCGATGAACCAGTGACATGCCGGACAACAGTTGATTCAAGCTTTGTAATAATTATCTAGATCGAAGTAGGTTTTAAGTGTGCAAGATTAACTATGATGGGGATCAAGGCATAAAACAAAATAAAGTCCCGAAGTCAAGAAACGAGATTTCGTCGGGAGTTCGAGAGTTCGTCGGAAGTCCAGATGTTCGTTGGAAGTTTTACCAGAATTGACCGAGAAGTCCAAGAGCTTACTAAAGAAGCTTATCGGAACTCGCCAAGAAGATCATCATGAAGTCCATGAGCTTACCGAATGTCCGCTCGAACATTGCCGAGAGATCGCCGGAAGTTCTACCGGAATTTCCCGATAAGTCTAGGAGCTTGCTAATATTAGAGCCTTATAATTTCTCATTTGGTTTAACACCTAAGAGAAATGGCTCTTTTCGGCTTTCAAGAGGGTCACTCTCTCATTCATCCTCTCTTGTTCAATGGAACGGAATACATATATTAGAAAACTCAAATGAGAGTTTTCTTGGTTTCTTTTGATTTGAATTTATGGAATATTATCGAAAGCGGTTTTCAAAGGTCTTCTCTTCCAATAAACCATTGGAATAATTTGGAGAAGAAGACTTTTTCTTTAAATGCTAGAGCTATGAATGCTCTATTTTGCGCTTTAGATAAAAATGAATTCAATCGGGTTTCTACTTGAGAAACAGCTTTTGACATTTGGCATACACTCGAAATCACACACGAAGGCACTAGTAGAGTTAAAGACTCTAAAATTAATTTTTTGATACATAAATTCAAGTTGTTTCAAATGAAATCAAGTGAAATTATTGTTGACATATACACCTATTTTATGGATGTTGTTAATAGTTTAAAATCACTTGGTAAAAGTTTTTCAAATTTTGAACTTGTTAATAAAGTTTTACATTCACTTTCTAAAAATTGAGATTCAAAAATAACGGCAATACAAGAATCAAAGAACTTGAACTATTTTCTGATCGAAGAACTTATTGGATTTTTAATAACCTATGAAATGAATTGTATGGTATAAAATAAACTTGAGAACAACCTTTCGAAGAACAAGAAAGATTTTGCACTTAGAACACAAGTGTTAGGATCAAGAGCACTGGGGGGGGGGGGGGGGGGGGGGGTGAATTAGTGTAGTGGAAAACTTTCAACGATTTAAAACGACGTTCGTACGATAAGAACGATTTCGGTATGAAAGTCGATTCGAAAATTGCTTTAACTTAAGATCAAGCAAAGTGCAATTAAAGTAAAGCTATGGAAGTAGTTGCAGTTAAGATAGAGAACAAAATGTAAATGCAAACCGAGATTTAAAGTGGTTCGGTCAATCTTGACCTACATCCACTTTTGGCTTCCTCCTCCGATGAGGTCACCGACGTCCACTAGAGGCCTTCCTTCAATAGGTGAAGGCCAACCACCTTTTTACAGTTTCACTCCTTTTGACGGGCTTAGGAGATAACCCCTACAGATTTTTCACTCCTATCTTGAATGATCAAAACTTCAAAGAAAAGAGGGAGAAGAACTTCTAGCCTTTTACAACACTTTTAAGCTCTCAAAATCTCAGAATAAATGCAAAGTTTTAGTACCCTTTCATGCATGAAAGAGTGGGGTTTATATAGGCCCCAAACTGATTTGAATTTGGAGCTCAAAAATGACATATCCCATATTTTTGGGGTCCTGGCGGTACTACCGCCAGACAGAGCTCGGAGGCCGAGCTCGAGCGGTACCATCGCCTGACAGGGGTGGTACTAATGCCCAGTCTCACTCGGAGACTGAGCCCAAGCGGTGCCACTGCCTGAGAGGGGCGGTTCCATCGCCCAGCCTCACTCAGAGACTCAGCTCCTGGGCGGTGCCACTACCGGCCAGTAAATCTGGGTCCAAATGGGCTGATCCATTTGGCCCAATTTGGGTCTGTCAAGTGCCCAATTGCCCCAAGATTAAGTTAATGGGATCACCTCCCATTTCTAACTTAATCATCATGCTAACTACAATATTTTTCAAGACATTTACTACAACTTGCTCCGGTGCATCAATCGCTTCTTCCGTTGAGCTTCCGGCGAACTTCCGACGAACATCCGACAAACCCTCGGCGATGCTCCGGCGGACTTCTAGCAAACTCCTGGACTTGCGATGATCCACTTGGCGAGTTCCGATGAACTTCTTTGGTAAGCTCCTGGACTTCTCGGATTTGTTCTCGTAGAACCTTCGACGACCGTCCGGACTTCCGTCGAACTCTCGAACCCCCAACGTGATCATAGTCTTGACTTCGGCGCAACTCCTGCTGCATGTTTTACTTTCATCGTAGTTAATCCTGCACACTTATCTCAACATATGGATTAGATAACAAATGAAAATTGACTTCATCATCAAAATCCGAGATTCAACAATCTCCCCCTTTTTGATGATGACAATCAATTGATAACGGAGTTAACTTTAACTCCCCCTATCTATATGCCATACTCGACATAAGTTATTCTTGAATTCAAAGCCTTTGAATTCAAGAGACATATTGATATGTTAAGATCGTTTAACCTTATCAATACTCCCATCATGATTCCTATCATGATGTATCTCTTTGAAAATGATGTCAAGGCTTGACATCCATTTTCAAGTTTTAGATTTCAAATATGAATGATAGTAATGGTAGCAATTCATCATATGGTAAGATATCAATATGTAAAATTGCGATGCAAGTTCTTGATATCTTAACATAATGTAAATATTTCAAGTGTTTAGCAATCATAGCATTTCTATCATCAATTTACCATATATTTCGATGCAAGCTTCTTTAACATAATTCAAATTCAAATATGGCACTTATAACATCAATTCATATATTTCTCCCCCTTTGTTATCAACAAAAAGGAGAACGATATAAGAAAATTTTAAATATAAGTGCGGTAATGATTCATGTCATAACTTGGTTCATGTCATTTTTCAACAATGAGTGATAGGATACCAATTATACAAACATCTCAAGGAAAGCATGACATAGAGATAGCTTTGAATACTTCTTCCTTTTTATTTATTATTATCTTTTTGTATGAAAGAGAAAAGCCATTTGTGAGTTTACTCGAATGAAGTTAAGATTGATAAGAGATTAAATCATGCTTCATTTTTACAAGGATCAAGATATGTATGTAAATCAATATCCTTGCAAGTAAAAAATCTTCCTTTTTCAAGAAGGAAATTATAAGAAGGAATTTTATCAAATCCATTTCTCGAAAATATTTTTCACATTATAAGCCTATGAGAGATGCATTTGCTAATTGATTCCATATGTCAAAAATTAATGATATGAATCAAACTCGATATGACATATGCTTATGAAAGCTACATTAAGTTTGGAAGATAATAAGGTATCAAGAAAATCCGAAAATAAAATTTAACACTTTCATGCATTCGGACAAGGTTTTGCTATAGATTTTCCAATACAATCATGAAGATAAAACATGCTTATTATCATGGAATTTTTATATCCAAAACACATAATTTTCAACATGTTATTAAGGCATGTATTATGTAAAATCATCATAGCAATTAAGTGATTTGATCATTGAATCAAGAAAGTCCGAAAAATAAATTTAATGAGTTCAAGCATTCGGATACATTAACATTCCTAATTCTCTTCTAATGAAATCAAATTGTTCTTCACTTAAAAGGCTTTGTAAAAATATCAGCTAGTTGATGTTTAGTATCAATGAACTCTATAATTACATCATGATTAGTGATATGATCTCGTATAAAGTGATGTCTAATATCAATATGTTTTGTTCTTGAGTGTTGAATGGGATTCTTTGTTAAACATATAGCACTTGTGTTATCATATTTAATGAGAATATTTTTAAGATGAACTTTATAATCTTCTAAGGTGTTTTTCATCCACACAACTTGTGCACAGCATGCATTAGCTGCAATATACTCAGCTTCGATTGTTGATAGTGCAACCGAGTTTTGTTTCTTAGATGACTAGGAAACAAGAGCATGTCCCAAAAATTGACATGTTCCTGATGTGCTTTTTCTATCTAATCTACACCCAGCAAAATCTGCATAAGCATAAGTAATTAACTCAAACTTCTCGGTTTTTGGATACCATAATCCTAGATTTGTGGTACCTTTAAGATATCTAAGTATTCTTTTAACCGCTTTGAGATAAGAAATCTTAGGGTTCGATTGAAACCTAGCACAAAGTCCTACACTGAACATGATTCTAGTCTAGTTGCAGTGAGGGTAAAGTAAACTTCCTATTCATTACCCCTATAATTTTTTAATTGAAGCTTTCTCCCACTTTCATCAACTTCTAACTTAGTGGAGGTGCTTATGGAGTGTTAATAGCTTTGAGCTTTCCATATTAAATATTTTTAGCAAATCTAAAGCATATTTAGTTTGATAATAAGATGTATTTCTTAGTTGCTTAATTTGTAAGCCTAAGGAAAAAGGTTAATTCTCCCATCAAACTCATTTCAAATTCAAGACTTATAGTTTTAGCAAAGATTCACAAGAGATTCGTTTGTAGAACCAAAGAAATATCATCAACCTAAATCTGAACAATGAACTAGCCACAGGAGCGAAGGTTTCTTCGTAATCGATACCTTATTCTTGGTTGAAACCTTTGGCTACTAATTTAGCCTTGTTTCTAACCACGATACTATATTTATCTTGCTTGTTTTTAAAGACCCATTTAGTACCAATAACTAAATGGTCATTTGGCCTAGGAACAAGCTTCCACACCTCATTTCTCTCAAATTGATTTAACTCATCTTGCATTGCGATAATCCATGAATCATCTTTCATGGCTTTGTCAATACATTTAGGTTCAATTTGGGAGAGAAAAGCGACGTTAGCACAAAATTCTTTAAGAGAAGAACGTGTTTGAACCCCCTTAGATGTGTCTCTTAGGATTAGCTCCTTAGGATGAGCATCTACATATTTCCAATCCTTGGGTAAGGATGTTTTGGAAGTGGATGCATCCAAGTTGCTAGTTGGAGAAGGGGTTTCATTTAAATTCAAAGAATCAAAATTAATATCATCATCAAAATCATTTTTCTTGATTTCAATCTGCATAAGCATAAGTAATTAACTCAAACTTCTCGGTTTTTGGATACCATAATCCTAGATTTGTGGTACCTTTAAGATATCTAAGTATTCTTTTAACCGCTTTGAGATAAGAAATCTTAGGGTTCGCTTGAAACCTAGCACAAAGTCCTACACTGAACATGATATCTAGTCTATTGCAGTGAGGTAAAGTAAACTTCCTACATACCCCTTATAATTTTTTAATTGAAGCTTTCTCCACTTTCATCAACTTCTAACTTAGTGGAGGTGCTTATAGGAGTGTTAATAGCTTTTGAGCTTTCCATATTAAATATTTTTAGCAAATCTAAAGCATATTTAGTTTGACTAATAAAGATGTTATTTCTTAGTTGCTTAATTTGTAAGCCTAAGAAAAAGGTTAATTCTCCCATCAAACTCATTTCAAATTCAAGACTTATAGTTTTAGCAAAAGATTCACAAAGAGATTCGTTTGTAGAACCAAAGATAATATCATCAACATAAATCTGAACAATGAGAAAATTATTTTCAAAATTCTTGATAAACAATGTAGTATCAACCTTGCCTTTTGTAAAATTATTTTCAATAAGAAAAGAACTAAGTCTCTCATACCAAGCCCTTGGGGCTTGTTTTAAACTATAGAGAGCTTTAGTTAATTTAAACACATGATTAGTGAGGCTATTATTTTCAAATCCGGGAGGTTGTTCAACATAAACTTCTTCGGAAATAAAGCCATTAAGAAAAGCGCTTTTAACATCCATTTGAAATAACTTAAAATTATTATTACTAGCATAGGCAAGGAGCATCCTTATGGCTTCTAATCTAGCCACAGGAGCGAAGGTTTCTTCGTAATCGATACCTTATTCTTGGTTGAAACCTTTGGCTACTAATTTAGCCTTGTTTCTAACCACGATACTATATTTATCTTGCTTGTTTTTAAAGACCCATTTAGTACCAATAACTAAATGGTCATTTGGCCTAGGAACAAGCTTCCACACCTCATTTCTCTCAAATTGATTTAACTCATCTTGCATTGCGATAATCCATGAATCATCTTTCATGGCTTTGTCAATACATTTAGGTTCAATTTGGGAGAGAAAAGCGACGTTAGCACAAAATTCTTTAAGAGAAGAACGTGTTTGAACCCCCTTAGATGTGTCTCTTAGGATTAGCTCCTTAGGATGAGCATCTACATATTTCCAATCCTTGGGTAAGGATGTTTTGGAAGTGGATGCATCCAAGTTGCTAGTTGGAGAAGGGGTTTCATTTAAATTCAAAGAATCAAAATTAATATCATCATCAAAATCATTTTTCTTGATTTCTAAAATCTCATTGAAAAAAACATGAATGGATTCTTCTATAATTAAAGTTCTTTTATTAAAGATACGAAAAGCTTTAGAAACCGGAGAATAACCAAGGAAAATTCCTTCATCGGATTTAGCATCAAATTTTCCTAAGGCATCTTTTTCATTCAAGATAAAACACTTATATCCAAAACTTTAAAAGATGAAACATTGGGTTTTTTGTTGTTCCACAACTCATAGGGAGTTTTGGTGAGTAAGGGTCTTACTAGAACTCTATTCAAAATATAGCATGCAGTGTTTACGGCTTCAGCCCAAAAATATTTGGGTAGGCTATGTTCATTCAACATGGTTCTTGCCATTTCTTGTAAATTTCTATTTTTTTTTCTACTACTCCATTTTGTTAAGGATTTCTTAGACTAGAGAAGTTATGATTGTATCCATTAAATTCACAAAATTCTTGAAAATCACGGTTTTGAAATTCACCACCATGATCACTTCTAATTGACAAAATCATAGACCCTTTTCATTTGGACAAGTTTGCAAAACTTAGTAAAATATCTAAAGCATTCATTTTTGTGTTTTAAGAAATAAGTCCATGTGTATCACTATAGTCATCTACAATGATAAGGCGTATTTGCTACCTCCTAGACTTGATGTAGAGATAGGTCCAAACAAGTCCATATGGATCAATTGTAAGGGCCTAGAGGTGCTTATTTGATTCTTAGATTTGAAACTACCTTAATTTGTTTTCTAATTGACAAGCATCACCACATTATCTTTGATGAACTTATATGAGGACTAAAATCTCATTGAAAAAAACATGAATGGATTCTTCTATAATTAAAGTTCTTTTATTAAAGATACGAAAAGCTTTAGAAACCGGAGAATAACCAAGGAAAATTCCTTCATCGGATTTAGCATCAAATTTTCCTAAGGCATCTTTTTCATTCAAGATAAAACACTTATATCCAAAACTTTAAAAGATGAAACATTGGGTTTTTTGTTGTTCCACAACTCATAGGGAGTTTTGGTGAGTAAGGGTCTTACTAGAACTCTATTCAAAATATAGCATGCAGTGTTTACGGCTTCAGCCCAAAAATATTTGGGTAGGCTATGTTCATTCAACATGGTTCTTGCCATTTCTTGTAAATTTCTATTTTTTTTTTCTACTACTCCATTTTGTTAAGGATTTCTTAGACTAGAGAAGTTATGATTGTATCCATTAAATTCACAAAATTCTTGAAAATCACGGTTTTGAAATTCACCACCATGATCACTTCTAATTGACAAAATCATAGAACCCTTTTCATTTTGGACAAGTTTGCAAAACTTAGTAAAATATCTAAAGCATTCATTTTTGTGTTTTAAGAAATAAGTCCATGTGTATCTACTATAGTCATCTACAATGATAAAGGCGTATTTGCTACCTCCTAGACTTGATGTAGAGATAGGTCCAAACAAGTCCATATGGATCAATTGTAAGGGCCTAGAGGTGCTTATTTGATTCTTAGATTTGAAACTAACCTTAATTTGTTTTCCTAATTGACAAGCATCACACACATTATCTTTGATGAACTTGATATGAGGAATTCCTCTTACAAGTTCTTTGGATGATATTTGAGTGATTAGTTTTATGCTAGCATGACCTAATCTCCTATGCCAAAGCCAAGCATCCTCATTCAAAATCGAGAAACACATTTCATTGCAAAGATCATTGATGTCAATGGTGTATACGTTATTTTGTTTTAATGCAATCATAGATGTGTTTTTATGTGAATTTTCAATGATGCAAGCATTATATTCGAATTTGACAATATATCCTTTATCACACAATTGACTAATGCTCAAGAGGTTATGTTTTAAACTATCAACTAACAAAACATCTTCAATAAAGAAGTTGGATTTGTTACCTATGGTTCCTTTGCCAATGATTTTACCCTTGTTGTTGTCCCCGAAGGTGACATAGCCTTCGTCTATGCTAGTGAGCTTAGAGAATTGAGATGGATCTCCGGTCATATGCCTTGAGCATCCACTATCAAGGTGCCATCTCTTGCTCCTAGCTTGTGATGATGTATGTTTCTACAAGAAAGGATGATTTTTAGGTACCCATTTACTTTTGGGTGCCTCAAACACCGATCTAAATTGTTTATCATATTGCATAGAATTTATCGTGATTCCTTTAGGAACCCAAATCAATTTGTTCGGACTAACTTTCTTGAATGGACAATGATAAGTTCTATGTCCATGTTTGCAACAAAAGTTGCATTTGCTTTGGTGCCGAACATATAAGATAGGACCTTTAATGAAGGTGGTTGGATTTTGGTGAGGACTTCTCACAAATCCAATTTCACTTCTTTTAGGAACATGACCCTTATTTGTAAGGATCATATTCAAAGACTTGCTACTAACGTCGAATTTCTTCAAGGTGTCCTTAAGTAGCAAGTTCTCCTTTTGGAGAGTTTCTAGATCATGACATTTTTTACATGGAGCTAAACTATCATGATATTCAATTTCTAATTTATCGAAATTACAAGTAAGACTATCATGCTCCTTTTTTAGCAATTTATATTTTCTACTAATAGTTTTGCATTCATCAAATAAGTCATGAAAGGCATTTAGTAATTAATCAAATGATAAATCTGCATCAATTAAATTTGTTACCTCATCTCCGATGGCCATTAGGGCGTAATGAGCAACTTGCTCGGTGTTGGACTCCTCTTCTTCGGATACGCTTGAGTCATCCCACGTTGCTTTGAGCGCCTTCTTCTTTGGTGTTCTCTTCTTGGCTTGGGGACAATCACTTTTGTAGTGTCCCGGCTTCTTGCATTCGTAGCAAATAACTTGGTCCTTTTTGGGTTCAAATTTATTTTTTGAGTCATTTTTAAACTTGTTTCTTTTAATGAATTTTTTAAATTTTCTTATTAGAAGTGCCAAGTCATCATCACAATCTTCATCACTTGAGTTTTCTCTCAAGTGGTCTTCGAAAGTTCTAAGTATCATATCCTTCCTGTTCTTTGGAAGGATATCTTTTTGCTCTTCATTAGCTTCGCAAGTCATTTCGTAGGTCATTAATGACCTGATTAATTCTTCAAGAGGGAAGTTGTTTAGATCTTTAGCCTCTTGAATAGCAGTAACTTTAGGGTCCCAACTCTTAGGAAGGGATCTTAGAATCTTATTTACAAGCTCAAAATCTTGAAAACTTTTGCCGAGTCCTTTTAGACCATTGACGACATCCGTGAAACGGGTGTACATGTCGCCAATAGTCTTGCTCGGTTTCATTCAGAAAAGTTCAAAAGAATGTATCAAAAGATTGATTTTTTACTCTCACTCTACTTGTGCCTTCGTGAGTCACTTCGAGTGTATGCCAAATATCAAATGCGGTTTCATAAACCGAAACACGATTGAACTCATTTTTATCAAGCACACAAAATAAGGAATTCATAGCCTTTGCATTAAGAGCGAAAGTCTTCTTCTCCAATTCATTCCAATCGATCATTGGAAGAGAAGACTTTGAAAATCCATTTTCGACAAGATTCCAAAGTTCAAAATCCATTGAAATAAGGAAGATCCTCATTCGGGTCTTCCAATAGGTGTAGTCCGTCCCATTGAACATGGGTGGACATGTAATAGAGTGGCCCTCTTGATTTTCGATATATGCCATCTCTCTTGGGTTTTAATCCGATTGAGAGTTAACCCCACTCTGATATTAATTGTTAGGATCAAGAGCACTAAGAGGAGGGGGGTGAATTAGTGTAGCAGAAAACTTTCGACGATTTAAAATGACATTCGTACGATAAGAACGATTTCGGTATGAAAGTCGATTCGGAAATTACTTTAACTTAAGATCAAGAGAAGTGCAGTTAAAGTAAAGCTATGGAAGTAGTTGTAGTTAAGATAGAGAATAAAATGTAAATGCAAACCGAGATTTAGAGTGGTTCGATCAATCTTGACCTACATCCACTTTTGGCTTCCTCCTCCGATGAGGTCACCGACGTCCTAGAGGCCTTCCTTCAATAGGCGAAGGCCAACCACCCTTTTACAGTT
The DNA here is from genome assembly GCA_004837865.1 of Musa balbisiana. Lineage (NCBI taxonomy): Eukaryota > Viridiplantae > Streptophyta > Magnoliopsida > Zingiberales > Musaceae > Musa > Musa balbisiana. The sequence goes on from CM017192.1 coordinate 19,636,704, forward strand.
TCACTCCTTTTGATGGGCTTAGGAGACAACCCTTACAGAATTTTCACTCCTCTCTTGAATGATCAAAACTTCGAAGAAAAGAGGGAGAAGAACATCTAGCCTTTTACAACACTTTTAAGCTCTCAAAATCTCAGAATAAATGCTAAGTTTTAGTGCCCTTTCATGCATGAAATGGTGGGGTTTATATAGGCCCCAAACTGATTTGAATTTGGAGCTCAAAAATGTCATATCCCAAATTTCCGGGGTCCTGGCGGTACTACCGCCTGACAAAGCTCGGAGACCGAGCTCGGGCGGTACCACCGCTTGACAAGGGTAGTACTACCGCCCAGTCTCACTCGGAGACTGAGCCTAGGTGGTGCCACCGCTTGACAGGGGTGGTACCACCGCCTAGCCTCACTCGAAGACTCAGCTCCTGGGCGGTGCCACTACCGACCCAGGCGGTGCCACCGTCGGCCAGTAAATCTGGGTCCGAATAGGCTGATCCATTTGGCCCAATTTGGGTCTGTCAAGGGCCCAATTGCCCCAAGATTAAGTTAATGGGATCACCTCCCATTTCTAACTTAATCATCATGCTAACTACGATATTTTTCAAGACATTTACTGCAACTTGCTCTGGTGCGTCAATTGCTTCTTCCGTCGAGCTTCCAGCAAACATCCGACGAACCCTCGGCGATGCTCCGGCAGACTTCCGGCAAACTCCTGGACTTGCGATGATCCACTTGGCGAGTTCTGATGAGCTTCTTTGGCAAGCTCCTGGACTTCTCAGATTTGTTCCCGCAGAACCTCCAACGACCGTCCGGACTTCCGTCGAACTCTCAAACCCCCAACGTGATCATAGTCTTGACTTCGATGCAACTCCTACTGGATGTCTTACTTTCATCGTAGTTAATCCTGTACACTTATCTCAACATATGGATTAGATAACAAATGACAATTGACTTCATTATCAAAATCCGAGATTCAACAACAAGAAGATCACTCAAGCGAAAGCTCAAGTGATGATGAACTTGAACTTCTTACTATAAAATTTAAAAAGTTCATGAAATAAGAATTAAAGAATAAAAATAAATTAGAAAAGAATGTAACTACTTACTATGAATGCAAGAAGAAGAAAGCACTCTGGAACGAATCGAGTTCATTCGAAGACGAGGAGAAAACCAACAAAGGCGAGGTGGCAAACTATACCTTAACGGCTTTCGACAACGAGATAACCAAAACTTCATTACTTTATTTTAAAATTACTTGATGCTTTTTCATGAGTTGTTTTTTTTTAATTAGTTTAAAAAAATTATATGTAAATTGTTAAAAAAATTATTGGGATCATGCTTATCTTTCTAACTAAATTTTGAAAATGATGTAATGAAGTAATAATGCGCATCTTGATGATTTCTGTATTACTTTTTTATTTTGATTTTAATTTAAAATGCTCTATGTTTAATGCAATAATGCTTGATGTTTTAATGACATAATGATGTAAGATGTAATGAAAATGTTAAACGATTTTATATCATGCTTGATAATTTTATATTATGCATGAGGATTTGAAGTAATGATTTGAAATCATATGTTATGGAATTATGTGTTATACTTTTGATCTTATATCTTTCATGACATGATTCCTTTGTATTTATGATTTGTATATCTCATGATATGATTGAATCATTGATGTAAAAAAAAATGCATTACCACAACAAAAAAAATAATTTTGATTAAAAATGTTTTATGAAATCATGCTTGATGAAATAATGTAATGATGATTTGAAGTCATGCTTAATACGTTTATATTTCAAAATTATGCTCGATGATTATGGCTTATTGACCTTTGTCATAATGAAAGTTGCCTTTTTCGTCCTAACATCTACATCATATGAGATATAGAAAGGGAAGAAGCCAGATCTTAAGGTTGTTAAGATTTGGGGCTGCCCTACCTATATTAAATGACACAACCTTAATAAGTTGGAATTGAGGATAGAGCAGTGCGAGTTCAGGGGATACCCCAAGAAAACTTGTGGGTATTATTTCTATCATCTTGAGGACCAAAAGGTCTTTGTAGCTAAGAGAGCTGTGTTTTTTGAGAAGGAACATATTCTTGGCAGAGACAATGGGAGCATGATAGAGTTGAGCGAGGTTGGAGAACCTAGCTTAAGCACCACTCTATAGCTTGAGTCTATTCAAGTACCTAACACACAAGTTCCAACTTTACGTAGGTCTGATAGAGTATCCCATCCATCTAAGAGATATGTGGGATATATTAGAGGAGAGGATGTTGAGGATATTAATCCTCAAACCTATGAGGAGACTATTATGAGCATAGACTTCAGGAAGTGGCAAGAAGCTATGAATTCTGAGTTGGATTCCATGTACTTCAACAAGGTTTGGAATGTAGTTGATGCGCTTGAGGGTATGTACCCATTAGTTGTAAGTGGATTTTTAAGAAAAAGATCAGAGTAGATGGAAAGGTAGAGACCCATAAAGCATGGCTAATGGTTAAGGGGTATCATCAAAGGCAAGGTATTGACTATGACGAAACCTTCTCACCCGTAGCTATGCTAAAATCCATTAGAATTCTATTGGCTATTACAGCACACTATGATTATGAGATCTGGTAGATAGACGTTAAAACCACATTCCTTAATGGCAACCTCGTTCAGGTGGTGTATATAATACAGCCCGAGAGATTCATGTCTAAGGACTGCCCAAATAAGGTGTGCAAGTTGCTTAGATCCATATATAGACTAAAGCAAGCTTCTCGAAGTTAAAACATAAGATTTGATGAGGCAATCAGATCTTATGACTTTGTTAAGAACAAAGATGAGTCTTATATGTATAGGAAGGTAAGTGGGAGTGCTATCACCTTCTTGGTGTTATATGTGGATGACATCCTAATCATTGAAAATGATGTAGGAATGCTATCCACAATAAAGGCTTGGTTACCTGGACACTTTTCCATGAAAGACTTAGGGGAAGCATCCTATATCTTGGGGATTTAGATCTATAGAGATAGATCCAAGAGGATGCTTGGCTTGTCCCAGTCCAAGTACATAGACACCATTATCAAAAGATTTTGCATGAAAAATTTCAAGAGAGGTCTCATACCGATGAGACATGAGATATCGCTTTCTAGGAATATGTCCCCAAAGACTCCTAAAAAAAGGATGAATATGGATAGGATACCCTATGCCTCAATGATAGGGTCTATCATGTATATCATGCTATGTACTAGGCCTGATATAACACATTTTCTGAATGTCACGAGTAGGTATTAGGGGATCCAGGCTTGGAGCATTAGAAAGCAGTAAAGTATATCCTTAAGTACTTGAGAAGGTCTAAGAATCTTTTACTAGTATATAGAGGTAGTAGCCTTAGGGTTGAAGTGTTGGGAAATCTTGGGGGCGACATCATATGCACAGCGGAAGAACAAGAAAATAAAATCTCCTATTCCCAAAGAGATGTTTGTCGTCGTGCAAAGATTGGTGCGCAAAAATCTGTGAAACAAACTGCGTATAGAATATATTGTGTTATCTAGAGAAATCGTATATCCCTATTTCCTTACAGATCTCTAGGAGAGGGTGAAAGAGGTCAAGCATCCTCCTCTCTAGCGATGATCTACATAGTAGGGCTATGACGATGCTATTTAAAACTCTAGGCCTGCTTTGAGGTGGAGTGGGGGAGGAGAATAGGAGAGGCAAACTAAGGCTCTAGCCTATGAACCATTGAATTCCTCCTATTTATAGAGGTCCTCTATCAAAACCCTAATGGATCCTCTCATATTTGGTATTGAATCTACATCCAATTACCCAAGCCTCTTAGATTAGTGGATCTCTATCCAATAATATCTCATGAGATTTTATTGGATCTCATCCATAAGATCCAATAATTCAGGGGCTTATTGGATATCCAATAAGACATGGGCTCCGGCGGATATCTCATATCTGAACATATACTCATCGCAACACCTATCATATATGTGTGACCCTCTAGGCCCAATATCGAGCTGGCCATGAGTCATACTGTTAGAACCCTAACTCCTAATAGGACTCCTACTCAAGACTCCTACTCAAGTAAGACTTCTACTCAAGACTCCTAATAGGACTCCTACTCAAGACTTCTATTCCTTTACAACTCATAATTTTTCTTTAAGAAATAACCTCCAAACCCTAGCCGGCCTCTTCACCTCTTTAATAAGGGTCGGCTTAGGTAGATTTTATATGAATACCCCTATCAATTAGGACTCTCCTAGCTAGAGTCCTAACAGACCTGCCCTCTTCAAATCAACCTTGTCCTCGAGGCTGACAATCCATGAATTTTGGGAATTTGATCTTCAAGTCGTCATAGTTCTCCCAAGTGACACCTTCTACTAGTAAGTTCGCCCATTGTATTAGCACTTTAATAATGGGTCATCGTCGTCAAGTCACAATTTGTCGATCAGTAATAGCACTCGACTAGGTCTGGAGTTCTCCTTGGGTAGTCATATTTGGTGGGTGGCTTTGGGCTGTCTCCAAGCACCTATTTACCACTTTCGTCTGACTGTTAGTTTATGGGTGATACGCTGTACTCCTTTTCAATTTAGTGCCCTGCATATGGAATAACTCTGTCCAAAATTTGCTCATAAAGATGCAAGTAGAATTTGGTACAAGCACAATGCGTCCCTTATAGCATAATTCTTTTGAGTCCCAATTGTAATGAGCTACGGAGTTTGGTGCTTTCTCCAATTTTTTTTATAATCTTACTAGTCTTCGGATCTTCCTGCCATTCCATCTTAATATCCTCAAGGAAGTTGCTAGTAGGAAGTGAAACGGTCGAAAATTTAGCTTGCTCAAGTAGTTGTGAAAGTGCATCTACAATATCATTCTCTTTCCCCTTTTTGTAAGTTATTTCATAATCAAATCCAAGAAGTTTTGTTACCCATTTTTGCTGCTCAGGGGATGATATCTTTTGCTCCAAAAAGTACTTGAGGCTTTTATAGTCAGTTTTAATTTGAAATCGTCGACCAATCAAGTAGGGTCTCCACCTCGTTGCTGCATTCACAATGGCGAGCATCTCCTTATCATATGTTGACATATTTTGATAGGAGGGAGATAATGCCTTGCTAGTGTATGCGAGTGGTCGACTATCTTGCATCAGAATGGCTCCAATTCCGACTCCAGATGCATCGACCTCAATAATGAAGGGTCGGTTGAAATTTCGTAATACTAGCATCGGCGTCGTCGTCATGGCTGCCTTAAGTTTGTCGAAGGCAGCGGAGGCTTTGTCCGACCATTGGAATATATCTTTTTTCAGTAAGGGAATAAGTGGTGCATTGATCTTTCCATAGTTTTTCATGAATTTACGATTATAGCCTATTAAACCGAAAAGCCACGTAGCAATTTTATGTTCCTCGAGGTCGACCAATTCTGTATTGCTCCAATTTTGGAGGGGTCCACCGCCACAACTTCCTCTGATATGATATGCCCACGATATTCCACCTTCTGGTGAAGAAAGGAAAAATTCGTAGTGGTCGTTGTGTGTTCGAAAGACGGTTTTCGGTATGTCTTCTTTGCACACTCATATTTGATGATACCCGGATTGAAGGTCCAGCTTTGTGAAGATTTGTGCTCCCTTTCATCTAGCAATTCATCTGCTATTGGAATAGGGTATTTTTCCTTGATGGTTATGCCATTGAGGGCTCGGTAATCAATACACATTCGCCATGTTTCGTCCTTCTTTCGTACGAAGAGCACTGGTGAAGAGTAGGGGCTGCAACTTGGCCGAATAACTCCTGTTTTGAGCATCTCTTTTATAATCATTTCTATTTCATTCTTCTACAGATATAAATGCTGATATAGCCAAGTATTTGTAGGAGGTTTGCCAAGAAGAATCGGTATATAATGATCATGCCGACAGGCAAGAGGTAGGTTGTGCGGTTCGTTAAATATATCTGAAAATTCAATAAGCAAAGGAAGTAGGTTTAGATCTTCAAATTCTGTTGACTCTCCCTTAGTTTGCTGCTCAAGTTGTACCAAAAAGCTGCTATATACTTTATGCAAAATCTTCTTCATTTGTTGTGTGCAAATCGTCGTTACGTCGCCCCCACGTTTCCCGTGTAGTATCACCTGTTTCCCCTTATTGTAAAATTTCACAATTAGTTTCATAAAATTCTAAGAAACATCACCTAATGTCGTCAACCATTCAATTCTAAGCATGGCCTCATGATCATCAAGTGGGAGGAGGAAGAAATCTGCAATTATCTCTTGGTCCTGTAGTAATAGTTTCTCCCACAGACGCCTATAATCACACTTCAAAATCTGTCCGTTGGTGAACTTGACGTTAAATCTACTATAATACTCGATAGGTAAGGCCATCCGGACAGCAACTTTATTGTCTAGGAAGTTATTAGTGCTACCCGTGTCGATGAGAACAGTGATCGATTGTTGTTTGAGAAGGCCTTCAACTTTCATCGTTTGCGGGTTTGAGTAGCTGGCTAGTGCATGTACCATAACTTCGGTCGATTGTGGCTCTTCTTCTTCATTATCAAGACTCTCTTCTAGATGTTTAATGACCTCTTCTTCTATTGGTTTAATCATAAGAAGTCTCCCCTTTCTATAGTGATGCTCGCGGCTCCACGGCTCGTCGCGGTGCCAGCATAACTCCTTCATAGATCGCTCCCGAAGCTCTTCTCTTGTCATCATTTTTGGTGCAAGGACTCGGTTGATAGTAGGGGGGGTGAGGACTTCTGCATTGCAGGTTGAGAAGTGATCTTAGTCCTCTAGGCTTCATGGTTCAATCGCTCCTCTTGATGTCGTGCGAAACAGATAGCTACCATAAGCATGTACGGTTGTCGTGCTTTAACCTCTCCCCGGATCTCCAGCTTCAAGCCCTCAATGAAGGTCCCCAATAGTTGTTTTTAAGACTAATCACAAGTTTGATTAGATAACATTTCAAACCTGGTTTGATACTCTTGAATGGTAGAGGTTTGTCGGATCTTTGCTAGTTGTTCGTCAATGTTCTCGTAATCGGTTGGTCCAAAGCAGATCAATAGTCCTTCTTTAAATTGTTGCCATGAGAGGACTCCAAGAGTATATTTAAACTAGTAAAACCACTATGTGGCATCCCCTTCAAGATGTATAGTTGCAATTTTTACCATAGATGCATCCGCAGTTTTATGATATCGAAAATATCGCTCTGCATGCGAGATCCAACCAATCAGGTCTCCTTCTTCCCATCTAGGGAAGTCCACCCTCATGTGTGGATAGTTGGGGTCAATCATAGAGCCTCCCCTCTCTTGGAAGTCATCTCTTTGGGCTTGGTGTGATTGGTTAGAGCTCTCTGCTAGTCATAGGTGCCCAACAAGCCAATCACGTGAGTGATGGCACGTGTGACTTGACACGGAATCTTTTTTGCTTATTATATTTTGGCATTTATCACTTTATATATTGTCTATTGCATATATGCATGTATATATTGTGATGTCCTTGGATCTGTGCAATGGGAATCGGATCGTGATGAGATCACGATAATGAGACCGATTCACCTTTAAATATAGATCCTAAATAATCCCGGTCATAGGTTACTCGAGAGGGACATCGTGATAACTGGACAGACTGGTGTGCTGTATACCCGTCCATATGATGGATGCAATTAGTCTCATAGCTGCTCGTGTGGGGACACTAGGGGTACAGTACATATGCTCATTGGAGAATAAGTTCACTGATTGATTCGCTTACGGAATACTGGATGGTTGATGATGCCTTATTGTCAAACAACGATTCCGTAGTCCTAGTGGTGTATCTGGTCCTTAGACTTGAGACACCAAGGATGTCCTGTATGAGTGCTCCACTCTTTGATACAGACTTATAGGTTTGGCTGTCCCCAAATCTAGTACAGTTGGTCATTGGGAGTGGTAGTCGACCTTACAAGGGCTATTGAGTGTCGATAGAGGATCATTCACTCTCAGCGTCATGAGAGGAATATCCCATATGTTCTTGCTCAGATAAATCCCTAGCCAGGGTCATTCGGGTTGAGAGAGAAAGAGTTCTCCCAGAGAATCCGATTAGAACGAGACTCGAGTAGAAATCATATGGGTCTGACAGCACCATGCCCGATATACGGTCTCTGGGATATTAGATGGATGAGAGACTATAGGTACACGATAATTGGGGACATACAGGTCCAATGGATTGGATTCCCCTATATCGTCTGGGGACTACGGCGTAGTGGCCTAGTACATCCGTAATCGATGAGTCGAGTGAATTATTATAGAGATAATAATTCACTGAGCCAGAAGGAGTTCTGACGGCTATGACTTACGACCAGCTCGATATTGGGCCTAGAGGGTCACACACAAATGGTAGGCATCGCAATAAGTAGAGGTTCGGATATGAGATATCCGCCGGAGCCCCTATCTTATTGGATATCCAATAAGCCCCTGAATTATTGGATCCCATGGACGAGATCCAATAAAAGGCTATGAGAGATTATTGGATATTGATCCACTAATCTAAAAGACTTGGATAATTGGATGCATATCCAATACCCATTTGGGGAGGATCCATTAGGGTTTGACAAGGGGCCTCTATAAATAGGAGGGATTCAAAGCCTCATGGGCTAGAGCCTTTAATTGCCTCTTCTATTCTCCTCCCCCTCTCCACCTCAGAGTAGGCCTGGAGTTTTTGAGGAGCGTCGTCGCAGCCCTACTGTATGGATCACCGCTAGAGAGGAGAATGCTTGACCTCCTTCATCCTCTCCTAGAGATCTGCAAGGAAACAGGGATATACGATCTCCCTAGGTAACAAATTTATCTTATACGCAGTTTGTTTCGTGGATTTATGCACACCAATCTTCGCATGATGATGAACATCCTTCTGGGAAATTGGGGATTTTGTTTTCTTGATCTTCTGCTATGCATGTGATCTCGTCCCCAAGATTCCCAACACCTCTCTCCTTGATATGATTTCTTCGGGGCTTGGTGCTCAGCCCAAACTGAGTTCGATAAAGAGAGGTCTGAATCTTATCCTCCATTCGCACCTCCAAGGCTTCGAATTTAACATTGATTGCTCCTTAGATGTCATAGTATCTGCATCCAATCTGTTAAAATCTCTCTTTTGTTGTCGGGGTAAAGGCAAGTATGGGTTGAGAGAAGTGATGGTCGAAAGGGTTCGTAGATTGGTGGATGTAGGCTGCGGTTTAGGCTTGTTTTGTGGCTGTTTGGGTGCAGTTTGAGGGTGTGGTTTGGTAGAGTTTTAGGGCTATGGATGAATGTTTTAGATCTGTAGTAGATGGCAGCAAAGTTTTGATAGAAATCAGTGGAAGTTTGCTGCAGAATTGTGTTTCTTGTAAAAGCAGAATTATCGTCGAAGAAACAACAGTTTCTCAATGAAATTTTCACCAAAAACTTAAGAGATTTGTGGAGGGAATTGAAAGCAAAATCTCAGTTTATATGACAGTAAGGATGTCTAATTTAATCAAGAAAATTTTGGCAGTATAATAGCAAACAAATTGGTGCAAGTTGTGATAGAAAAATTCTCATCGAAAAATTTCAGCGGGTTGTGACGAAAATTTGCAGCAACACAAAATCGTTTTCTGAGATGAATTCTTCAATAGATCAATCATAGATGGAAGCCAAGATGATCTATGAAGTGTATAAGAAATTTTGTTCAAAAAGATTCCAAATAGATCGGTTAAGGCAACAATATGCAGTTGAAATTTTCTGTAGTACAGATTTTCAATTATAGAAAATTTGACATAAAAGATCAATGGTTTATATTGAGAATTTTTCGATGAAACAAAAGGGAAATCTACTGTTAAGAAGTGTCAAAGCTATCATAAAAATTTCATAGAGATTTGGACAGAAAAAACATAGTAGCAAGATCAAACAAACTGTGCTATGCGGCTGGAATTTTACAGTGCAGATTTTCAAGTATAGCAGATTAGACGATCAATGGTTTATATTGAGAATTTTTTGATAAATCCAAAGGAAAATCTGCTATTAGGAAGTTTCAAAATTCTCATAAAAATTTCATAGAGATTTGGATAGAAAAAATATAGTAGCAAGATCAAATATATTGTGCTATGCGGTTGGAATTCTGTAATGTATCTTTCGTCGTAGAGATGAAAACTTTATGATGAAAAGTTTATGCAGCAATATAGGAATAATTTTTTTTTTTGGATTTTTAAATAAGGATAACTAAATTTCAATTCACGGGGAGATCAAAGAATGATCTGCGGTGGTGGAGATGACGACGGAATTTGGTGACGATCTTTTAAGCAATTGTGGGAATTGCTTTAGGCGGCTATGGAGGGATGATGGATAGCTGTGGAAGGGCAGCGAGATGCCAAGAACGCTGCTCTGATATCAAGTATTAGAACCCTTGCATATTCTAAGTTTGGGTTTGATCTCTTTAGGTGATCGACCTCTTGGAACACTATAGGGGTTCCTTCCTCCAAGTTGCTGCTCAAAGGCTATAGAAAAGATTCATCTATTGCTTAATGAAAGAGGATGAATACATGACTATTTGTAGGGTTTCTAAACCCTAACTCCTAATAGGACTCCTACTCAAGACTCCTACTCAAGTAAGACTTCTACTCGAGACTCCTAATAGGACTCCTACTCAATACTCCTATTCCTTTACAACTCCTAATTCTTCTTTAAGAAATAACCTCCAAACCCTAGCCGACCTCTTCACCTCTTTAATAAGGGTCGGCTTAGGTAGGTTTTACATAAATGCCCCTATAAATTAGGACTCTCCTAGCTAGAGTCCTAACACATACCTATCAGAACTTCTTCTGGCTTAGTGAATTATTATCTCCATAATAATTCACTCGACTCATCGATTACGAACGTACTAGGCCACTACGCCGTAGTCCCCAAACGATACAGGGAAATCCAATCCATTGAATCTATCTGTCCTCAGTTACCATGTACCTATAGTCCCTCATCCATCTAATATCCCAGAGACCGTATACCGTGTATGGTGTTGTCAGACCCATACGGTTTCTACTCGAGTCTCGCTCTAATCAGATTCTCTCGGAGAACTCTTTCTCTCTCAATCCGAATGACCCTGGCTAGGGATTTGTCTAAGCAAGAACACTTGGGAAACTCCTCTTATAACGCCGAGAGTGGATGATCCTCTATAGATACTCAATAACCCTCGTAAGGTCGACTACCACTCCCAATGACCGGTTGTACTAGATCTGGGACATCCAAACTTATAAGTCCGATATCAAAGAATGGAGCACTCATACATGACATCCTTGTTGTCTCAAGTCTAAGGATCAGATACACCACTAGGACTACGGAATCGGTGTCTAACAATAAGGCATCATCAACCATCCAGCATTCTGTAAGCGGATCAATCAATGAACTCATTCTCCAATGAGCACCTGTACTGTATCCCTAGTATCCTCACACAAGCAGCTATGAGACCAACTGCATCCATCATATGGACGGGTATACAACACACTAGTCTGTTCGGTTATCTCGATATTCCTCTCGAGTATCCTATGACTGGGATTATTTAGGATTTGTGTTTAAAGGTGAATCGGTCTCATTATCGTGATCTCATCACGATCCGATTCCCATTGCACAGATCCAAGGACATCACAATATATATATATATATGCATATATGCAATAGTCAATATAAAGTGATAAATAACAAAATATAATAAGCAAAAAGATTCTGTGTCAAGTCACACATGCCATTACTCACGTGATTGGCTTGTTGGGCACCTATGACTAGCATGAAGGCTACACCGACTTGAGTTTTCAGTCTGATGTTAATAATAGCAAGTCAAATTCAGGATATGTGTACACCTTGAATGGAGGAGCATTGTGCTGGAATAGTTCTAAGTAAGATACTACTACTGACTCGACCATAGAGGTAGAGTACATTGCTGTAGTAGATATAATAAAAGAGGGAGTCTGGATGAAGAAGTTCATCATAGATCTGGGAGTCATGCTAGGTAGTGAGGAGCCAATTCCCTTATATTACGACAACAACATGGCGATTGCAGAAGCTAGGCAATAAGGTTCCACCTGATCAGAGAGATCATGACCCGAGGAGATGAAGTAGTGGAAAGAGTTCCATCCGAAGATAACATTGTAGATCTATTGACAAAGCAGTTATCTCATATTATCTTTGAGCGTCATAGGGGTCTGATAGGGATCAAACACATAGGTGATTCGTTATAGGTCAAGTGAGAGATTACTAGTCATATGTGCCCTGCAAGCCAATCACGTGAGTGATGGCACGTGTGATTTGACACGTAGTCTTTTTACTTATTATTATTATTTGACATTTTATCACTTTATATTAACTATTGCTTATAAGCATGTATATATTGTGATGTCCTTGGATCTATGCAATAGGAATCAAATCATGATGAGATCACGATAATGAGATCGATTCATATTTAAACACAAATCTTAAATAATCTCGTTCCTAGGTTACTCATGAGGGACATCGAGATAATCGAATAGATTGGTGTGTTGTATACCCATCCATATGATAGATGCAGTTGGTTTCATGGCTGCTCGTGTGGGAACACTAGGGATACAGTACAGGTGCTCATTGGGGAATGAGTTCACTAATTGATCCACATACAGAATGTTGGATGGTTGATGATGCATTATTGTTGTCCTAGTGGTGTATATGGTCCTTAGACTTGAGACACCAAGGATGTCCTATATGAGTGCTCCACTCTTTGATACCAGACTTACAGGTTTGGATGTCCCAGATCTAGTATAGTCGGTCATCGGGAGTGGCAATCAACCTTACGAGGGCTATTGAGTGTTGATAGAGGATCATCCACTCTTAATGTCATGAGAGGAATATCCCATATGTTCTTGCTCAAACAAATCCCTAGCTAGGGTCATTCAGATTGAGAGAGAAAGAGTTCTTTAGGAGAATCCGATTCAAGTGAGACTCAAGTAGAAACTGTATAGGTCTGATAGTACTATGCTTGATATACGATCTTTAGGATATTAGATAGATGAGGGACTATACGTAAATGATAATTGAGGACAGACAAGTCCAATTGATTAGATTCCCCTATATCATCTAGGGATTACGGTGTAGTAGCCTAGTATGTCCGCAAACAATGAGTCAAGTGAATTATTATCGAGATAATAATTTACTAAGCTAGAAGGACTTCTGATAGGTATAACTCATGGCCAGTTCGAAATTGGGCCTAGAGGGTCACACACATATGGTAGGTGTTGCGATAAGTAGAGGTTCAAATATGAGTTATCTGCTAGAGCCCCTATCTTATTGAATTTCTAATAAACCATTGAATTATTGGATCCTATGGATGAGATCCAATAAGAGCCCATGAGAGATTATTGGATAGAGATCCACTAATCTAAGAGGCTTGGGTAGTCGGATGGAGATCCAATACTCAATATGAGAGGATCCATTAGGGTTAAGTTGACAAGGGACTTCTATAAATATGAGAAATTCAATGTTTCATAGGCTAGAGTCTTTTACTTGCCTCTCCTATTATTCTCCCTCTCTCCATCTCAAAGTAGACCTGGTGTTTTGAGGAGCGTCGTCGTAGCCCTACTGTATGGATCACCACTAGAGAGGAGGGCGCTTGACCTCTTCACCCTCTCCTAGAGATCTGTAGGGATTCAGGGATATACGATCTCCTTAGTGTTAGGAAAATAGTCGGCACTAAGAGGGGGGGGGGGGGGGGGGGGGGGTGAATTAGTGCAGTGGTAAACACGTCGATTTTGGAAAATTCTTTCGTACGTTGAAAACTGATTTCAAAAACTTGAAAGCATATGCGAGTGTAGGCGTAGTAAAAGCACAGTAAGGAGGTGAGGCAGTTTTCTATAAAAGTAAATTGCAAGAAGTAAATCCAAACTGAGTTATAGTGGTTCGGTCATCGTGACCTATATTCACTCCGCTGATTCCTCTTCCATCGAGGCCACCGGCATCCACTATCGGTCTTCCTCCAATAAGCGAAGACCAACCACCTTTTACACCCCTCTTCTCCTTTTTACAGGTTTAGGAGACAACCTTTACAAGTACACACTCCTCTTTAAATAGAATTCTAAGTTTATACTAGAGGAGGAGATTTTTCAAGAGATTTCTACAGCGTTTTCTCACTTTTAAACTCTTTGTGCTTGTGTGTGTTAACTAGGGATGAGGAGGTATTTATAGGCCTCAAGTGGATTCAAACTTGGAGCCCAAAAATATCCCATCCCAGGTTTCCTAGGTATGGGTGGTGCCATCGCTTATGATGGGCGGTACCATCACTAGTGTTAATCTGACACTAACACTGCACTGGGCGGTACCACCGCCTGACATAGTCTTGAAGACTATGCCACGATGGTGTCACCTGTTGGGTCACTGTTTGGGCCTTTCATTGGGCCTAACATAGTCCTTACATGGGTCACTGAATGAGCCTTTCTCTTGGCCCAAAACAGCCCTATTTTGGGCCCAATTGGCCCCTAATTGAGTTGGTCTAATTATATTTTAAATCGACTCAATTAGACTCTAAAACCTAACTCGATCTAGGCAAATTATTATAAGCACTAATCATGTATTATTCGGCATGTCAATGGTTCTTCTGGTGCTTCATTCGATCCTTCGATACATCGTCCTCTTTTGTAGTTTTTGCCCAATCGGCATGTTGACCTCCACAAATTCGATCTTCTTGGCATAATGTCCGCTCTTCTAGGCCTGAAGCCTTCTGCCGACACGTCGACCGTTCCTCCGGCCCGACATCCAATATTCTGACATGTTCACTCTAGCCCAACATCTAATTCCTTATACTTTAATCAATTTGCCTCTCTTGATCGACGTTAGCCCTGTGTCACTCAAACGCATATTAGATCAACACTACAATTGGTTTCATCATCAAAATCTGAGATTCAAAAATCTCCCCCTTTTTGATGTTGACAACCAATTGATAACGGAGTTAACCTTAACTCCCAGAGTTTAAACAAACTCCCTCTATCAATATGCCGTATTGATAGAACTCTTGGATTCAAAAATCCAAGCAATATGTTATCATAAACTTATACATAACATCATACTTCTCCCCCTTTGTCATCAACAAAAAGGAGAAGTGCAACCATCAAGTGTTTAAGACATAATTGCAATGCAATCTCAAGTTTTATCATCATGCAAGTGTTTAAAAATCTCATGTTTTAAAAATCATCAAATCATGCATAACTAAGCTAGCAAATTTATTCATCACCTTACAACATGCATAATCACCAAATCATCATCAATTTTGAAGATGTGGAACATTGCAAATTTTGCAAGTTTGCATTTTTGCTTCTTAAGATAGGCAAGCTAGCAATCTTCGGTGATGTTCAAGATAGCATTTTCTTCTCTTTTGAGAAGTGTGGCTTTTGCTTCCTTTGCAAAACACAAGCTAACAAAATTTTACATCATTTTACAACATGGAAGCCAACAAGTTTTTGCTTCCTTTGTAATGTTTGAGTTAGCAATTTTTCTCCCCCTTTGTCTTTGTTGAAAGGAAGGGAAGAATACAAAGTTGTAATTCTTTTCCCTTTACATCAATTTCTAAATCATGACAAAGGTAAAATATCATTCTTAATTCAATATGTTTGTGCATCATTAAAACATGCACAATCTCAAAGCCTTACATTTCATTTTTCATGCATGATATCAAAAATAAATCAATATTTTTAAATCATCACATAACGAATAACAAGAGAAATTTATTTAGTGATGAGTTATACTTCATGAAGGGAGTATCAAAACATGAAAGAAAAATCAATTTATGTATACAATGTTCCAAACATGAAAGCACATCATCTCAAGTTGTGGGAAAAAAATAATCAAGGAAACATTATAATTTATTTGGACAAATATTCTCATTAATAAAATGTAAGAAATCATTTGAGAATAAAAGTTAGAGATCTTGATTCTCATAGAAAAGAAAAAAAATATCAAGTTTTGATTTCAAGAATTCAAGATTATGATTTTAATAAAGACATTCTTATAGCAAGAGAAGTCATGAGAGAATGCATAAAAGATCTCGATTTATGTATAATATCTCTCAAATTATAAATATTAAGAAATCAATATAAAAATCATGGTTAGATGAAACTCATCAAAATTCACATCAACAAATCATCAAAAATCACTTTTAAGATATTCAAAATGGCATAGATGACTTTATCAATCTCTTAGTGAAAAGTCGATAAGATAGAAAAAAAGAAATTTTTCAAGAAAAATGCTTTCCTCTTTTTAGTTGTTTCAATTTATATGATTGATTTCATATAAGCATGTCTTTGTCTTTTTATACCAAATGAAAACAAGCATCAACGTTTAAAACCGAAACTTTCAATACACTATAAATCATCAAGCATAATTTTGAAATGTTAACTTATTAATCATGACTTCAAATCATCATTATATTATTTCATCTAGCATGATTTCATAAAGCATTTTTAATCAAAATTATTTTGTTTATTGTGGTAATGCATTTTCCTTCTTTACATCAATTATTCAATCATATCATGAGATATACAAATCATAAATACAAAGGAATCATATCATGAAAGATATAACATCAAAAGTATAACACATAATTCCAAAACATATGATCTCAAATCCTTATGCATAATATAAAATCATCAAGCAAGATACAAAGTCGTTTAACATTTTCATTACGTCTTATGTCATTATGTCATTAAAACATCAAGCATTATTGCATTAAACATAGAGCATTTTCAATTAAAATCAAAATAAAAAATCATCAAGACCAAAAATATAACATATTAAACATAAGGCCTCTTCAATCAAACTTTGAAAAGCAGTACAAAGATTAACATGATACACATTATTACTTCTTAAACTCATATATAGGATTATCATTAGATTTAAATCTAACATTTTATTCCTTTATCATAAAGCATGTAATTTTCATTATTATTTTCAAAATTACTAGCATGATCCCAATTTTTATCATTTTTCATTACATTATTAAACATGTAATTTTTCAAGAAAAATAATTTTTCTAAACTAAATTAAAAATAACTCATGAAAAGCATTATGTAATTTTGAAATAAATTAAGGAGATTTTGGTTATCTCATCGTCAAAAGCCATTAAGGCATAGTTTGCCACCTCGCCTTTATTGGTTCGTTCTTCATCTTTGAATAAACTTGATTCGTCCCAAAGTGCTTCCCTCTTCTTGCGTTCATAACAAGTAGTTACGTTTTTTTTGTTCTTTAATTTTTGTTTCATAAATTTTTTAAATTTCATAGTGAGGAGTTCAAGTTCACCATCACTTGAGCTTATGCTCGAGTGGTCTTCAATTGTTCTAAGTCTGAAATCCTTCTTATTCTTTGGAAGGTTGTTCTCAAGTTCGTTTTGTGCCACATTGATTATAAAACTCATTTCATAGGTCATTAAAGACCTAATTAGTTCTTCAATCGAAAAATATTTCAAATCTTTTGATTCTTGTATTACGGTTACTTTCGGATCCCAACTCTTATTAAGATAACACAAAATTTTGTTTACAAGTTCAAAATCTGAAAAACTTCTACCAAGTGCTTTTAAACCATTGACGACATCCGTAAAATAGGTGTATATGTCAACAACGGTTTCGCTTGGCTTCATTCGAAAAAATTCAAAATCATGCATTAAAAGGTTTATCTTATAATCTTTTACTCTATTAGTGTCTTTATGTGTGATTTTGAGAGTGTGCCAAATATCAAAAGCTGTTTCACAAGTATAAACCCGATTAAACTCAATTTTATCCAAAGCACAAAATAGAGCATTCATAGCTCTAGCATTTAAAGAAAAAGTCTTCTTCTCCAAATCATTCCAATTGTTCATTGAAAGAGAAGACCGTTGAAAGCCGTTTTTAATAATATTTCATAAATTTAAATCCAAGGAAAGCAAGAAAACTCTCATTCGAGTTTTCCAATATGTGTAGTCCGTCCTATTGAGCATGGGAGGATAAATAAGGGAATGACCCTCTTAAAAGTTGAAAAGAGTCATTTCTCTTTGGGTGTTAAACCAAATGAGAAAAATGAGGCTCTAATACCAATTGTTAGGAAAGTAGTCGACACTAAGAGGGGGGGTGAATTAGTGCAGCGGTAAACATGTCGGTTTCAAAAAATTCTTTTGTATGTTGAAAACCAATTTCGAAAACTTGAAAGTGTATACGAGTGTAGGCGTAGTAAAAGCACAGTAAGGAGGAGAGGCAGTTTGCTATAAAAGTAAATTGCAAGAAGTAAATGCAAACTAAGTTATAGTGGTTCGATCGTCATGACCTACATCCACTCCATTGATTCCTCTTCCATCCAGGCCACTGGCATACACTATCGGTCTTCCTTTATTAGGTGAAGACCAACCACCTTTTACACCCCTCTTCTCCTTTTCACAGGTTTAGGAGATGACCTTTACAAGTATACACTCCTCTCTAAACAAAATTCTATGTTTATGCTAGAGGAGGGGATTTCTCAAGAGATTTTTACAATGTTTTCTCACTTTTAAACTCTCTATGCTTGTGTATGTTAACCATAGATGAGAGGGGGTATTTATAGGCCCTAAGTTGATTCAAACTTAGAGCCCAAAAATATCCCATCCCGGGTTTCTTGGATACGGGCGGTGCCACCGCCTGTGTTTGGCGGTACCACCGCCAGTGTCAGTCTGACACTAACACTGCAATGGTTAGTACCATCTCCTGACACAGTCTCGGAGACTATGCCATGATGATGCCACCTGTTGGGTCACTGTTTGGGCCTTTCATTGGGACCAACACAATCCTTACATGGGTCACTGAATGGG
The DNA here is from genome assembly GCA_004837865.1 of Musa balbisiana. Lineage (NCBI taxonomy): Eukaryota > Viridiplantae > Streptophyta > Magnoliopsida > Zingiberales > Musaceae > Musa > Musa balbisiana. The sequence continues at coordinate 19,655,459 of CM017192.1, forward strand.
CCTTTCTCTTGGCCTAAAACAGCCCTATTTTGGGCCCAATTAGCCCATAATTAAGTTGGTCTAATTACATTCTAAACTGACTTAATTAGACTCTAAAACCTAACTCGATCTAGGTAAATTATTACAAGCACTAATCATGTGTTATCCGATATGTCATTGGTTCTTCCGGTGCTTCGTCCGATCCTTCGACGCATCGTCCTCTTTTTGCGGTTTTTGCCTAATTGGCATGTTGACTTCCGCAACTCTGATCTCCTTGGCGCAATATCTGCTCTTTTAGGCCCAATGCCCGAATTCTCAGCCTGAAGCCTTCTGCTGACACGTCGACCATTCCTCCAGCCCGACGTCCAATATTCTGACATGTTCACTCCGGCCCAATGTCTGATTCCTCCTGCTTTAATCAATTTTTCTCTCCTAATCGATGTTAGCCCTGCGTCACTCAAACACATATTAGATCAACACTACAATTTGTTTCATCATCAAAATCCGAGATTCAATACTTAGGTAACACAATCTATCTCATACGTGATTTTTTGTTTCGTAGATTTTTACGCACCAATCTTCGCATGACGACGAACACAACTTTAGGAAATTAGAGTTTTTTGTTTTATGTGCTTTTGCTGTGCATGTGATGTCAGGAAATTATTGGGGGTGACATCACATACGCAGCGGATGAACAAAAAAACAAAATCCCTAAATTCCTAAATATGTGTTCATCGTCGTGCGAAGATTGGTGTGCAAAAATCTGTAAAACTTAAAATTGCATATAAGATAGATTGTGTTACCTAGGGAGATCGTATATCCCTGAATCCCTACAGATCTCTAGGAGAGGATAAAGGAGATCAAGCGCCCTCTCTAGCGGTGATCCATACAACAAGGCTGCGACGACACTCCTCAAAACTCCAGGCCTACTTTGAGGTGGAGATGGGGAGGAGAATAGGAGGGGCAACCCAAAAGGCTCTAACCTATGAACCACTGATTCCCTCCTATTTATAGAGGTCTCCTATCAACTTAACCCTAATGGATCCTATCCTATTGGGTATTGGATCTCCATCAAACTACCCAAGCCTCTTAGATTAGTGGATCTCTATCCAATAATCTCTCATGGGCTCTTATTGGATCTTATCCATAGGATCCAATAATTCAGGGGCTTATTGGATATCCAATAAGATAGGGGCTCCGGTGGATATCTCATATCTGAACCTCTACTCATCGAAATGCCTACCATATGTTTGTGACCCTCTAGGTCAAATATCGAGCTGGCCATAAGTCATACCTGTCAGAACACCTTCTAACTTAGTGAATTATTATCTCTATAATAATTCAATCGACTCATCGAATGCGGATGTACTAGGCCACTACGACACAATCCCTAGACGATATAGGGGAATCCAATCCATTGGACATATCTATCCTTAGTTACCGTATACCTATAGTCCCTTATCCATCTAATATCCCAATGATTGTATACCGGGAATAGTGTTATCTGACCTATACGGTTTCTACTCGAGTCTCGCTCTAATTAGATTCTCCCGGAGAACTCTTTCTCTCTCAATCTAAATGACCCTGGCTAATGATTTATCTGAGCAAGAACACATGAGATATTTCTCTCATGACACCGAGAGTGAATGATCCTCTATCGATACTTAATTGTCCTCGCAAGGTTGGCTACCACTCCCAATAACCGGTTGTACTAGATCTGGAACCTTCGGACCTATAAGTCTGGTATCAAAGAATGGAGTACTCATATAGGACATCCTTAGTGTCTCAAGTCTAAGGACCAGATATACTATTGGGACTATGGAATCACTGTCTTACAATAAGGCATCATTAACCATCCAGCATTTTGTAAGCGGATCAATCAGTGAACTCATTCTCCAATGAGCACTTGAACTATATTCCTAGTGTCCCCATACGAGTAGCTATGAAACTAGTTGCATCTATCATATAGACGGGTATATAGTACACCAGTCTATCTAGTTATCTCGATGTCCCTCTCGAGTAACTTATGACCGAGATTATTTAGGATATGTGTTTAAAGGCGAATCAGTCTCATTATTGTGATCTCATCATGATCCAATTTTCATTGCATAGGTCCATGGACATCATAATTTATTCAAGTAATGCAATATAAAGTGAGAAAATACCAAAACATAATAAGTAAAAAGACTACGTGTCAAGTCACACGTGCTATCACTCATGTGATTGGCTTGTAGGGCACCTATGACTAGCATATGGCACTAAGAACTCATGAAGACCACTTAAAAGAAAATTCAAATGATGAAGACTATGATGATGACTTGGTACTCTTAACAAGAAAGTTCAAAAAATTTATAAAAAGAAATAAATCTAAAAATGACACTAAAAATAAAGTTGAACCCAAGAAAGAACAAGTCATTTGCTATGAATGCAATAAGTCAGAACATTTCAAAAGTGAATGTCCCTAAATGAAGAAGAAACAACCAAAGAAGAAGAATGTGCTCAAAGCAATGTGGGATAATTCGAGTGTTTCCGAAGGCAAAGAACAAAGTAATAAGGAGATCGCCAACTATGCACTAAGGCTATCGGAGATGAGGTAAGTAGTTCATTAGATGTAAATTTATCTTTCGATGAGCTTTTAAGTGCTTTTCATGAATTGTTTGAAGAATGTAGAACTTTGAGTAAAAAGTATAATTCTTTGAAAAAGGAGTATTCCCTTTTAAATATTGATTTTGAAAAATTTAAGCATGATAATCTTTCTTTGCCTGCATGCACTAAGTGTAAACACTTAGAGGCAATTAAGAAGGAAAACTCGCTACTCAAAGAAACTTTAGAAAAATTTGAGGTTAGTAGCAAGTCCTTAAATATGATCCTTGCCGATAAGGGTTATATTCATAGAAGAGGCGGAATCGGATTTGTGAGGAGCTCTCACTAAAATCCGACCAAAATCCGACCACCTTTGTTAAAAGCCCTACATTGTATGTATCACCTCGCACCAAATGTAACTTTTGTTCCAAACTTAGACATGTTGCTTATAAATGTCTATTTAAGAGATATAGTCTATGCAAATTGATTTAGGTTCCTAAAGGAACCTCAAATGATTCAATGCAACATGATAGATTGAGTAGATCGATTTATGAGGCACCCAAGGTCAAGTGGTTGCGTAAAAATCACTCCTTGTAGAAGATCTACCATTATAAGCTAGGAGCAAAAATAAAAGTGGATGCTTAGGATTTATAACCAAGATCCAAAATACCCCATGAAGCTCTCTAGCCAAAACAATAAAGGAAAGATCATTAGAATTAGAACTATCGGTTATAAAATGATTAAGGATATTTTATATTCAATAAAATCATGTTTGATGACTTGATGATTTAATGATTATTTGAAATCTTATGTGATAAATATTTGATCTTGATTTCTCAATATTTGAAACTTGAGTTCCTCTCTTATAATTTTTGAATTTCTTAAGATTTGAAAATTCAGTCTTTTTTTTGAAATCATTTACTATTATTTCTTCTCATTGCAAAAAGGGAGAAATCTAATTCATGGAACATTGGTATGTTTGATCTTTTATGAATTAATCATCTCTATAAGAGTTCTTCCTCTTATTTATGAAAGACAAACTTAATTTTGACTTAATGCAATATTTACGTAAATAAATGTTGGCATCACATAATGATTGTAATCTTGTCATATGAAAAGGCTTTTAGGGCCAACGGTAGAACCGACCCCAAGCCCTCCTACACCTCTTCCCCACACCTCTAAACCCTTCTCCACCCATCATTCTCCTTGCTCTTCGTATAGAAACCCAAGAAACCCTTCTCTTCTTCAAATCTATGGATCGACCTCAACTTTTCACGAGATCACTATAAGGGTAATTCTCAAACCTTTTCTCTCAATTCATTGATAGATCTTGCTTCTTATATGTAGTTCTCTCATTGATTATGTGTGTAGTTTCATAATATTGAGAAGATCCTCAAGGGACAAAGGAAAGAGGAGAGTAGATGAAACCTATGACTCCACACTCTTTGATTCCCCTCAACATGCCCTTAAATTCTCTACCTTTGAGTCTAGAAATGTTCATAAAGGAAAATATATGGATCTAGTAGAATTGAGTAATTTAGAACCAATTTAATGGTTTGTCAACTTAGATATCTTTTCAATCCTCTAAATAAGTGAACCTATTTATTCTAGACTTGTTTGGTTGTTTTACAACAACTTACAAGTAGATAAAAATGATAGTGTGTCCACTTATCTCTTAGGGCATCACATACCCATCATGGATAGTATAATTTGCAACCTTATGGGAATTCTTGAGAAAAGAAGAGGTTGTTAGTTTAGAGGCCTATGGGATGAAGAATCAGTGGGGGTTACGTATTATGAGGCATTAGGAACTATCTTTAGTAACCCAAATCTTTACATCGTTCCAAAAAGTTATGAACATTTGCTACCCTTTAGAACAAAATTACTACATAACATAGTGATAAGTATCCTACTTCCAAAACAATACCATCATGGAAGTTAGTCAAATGGAATTAGGAACAATATATTGGATTATGATAGGACACGATAACTGTTTTGGATATCTGATAAAACAAAACATGATTGAATTATCAACAAAAGATATGATGTTTCCTTATGGTGGTTTAATCACTAGGCTAATATGTGCACATAACATAGCTATTCCATCTGATGAAAAAACTTTAAAACTAAATCGATTTAATGTCATCAATGGAAACCTATTAAGGAGATTAAGATGCATAGTAAGAAATGGAATTTGGACTAGACTAACTAGGAGGACTGAACCTCTCCTACCTAAACTAGAACTAGAAACACCTGTATATAGGGAAAGTCATTCTCCTTCTACTAGTCCCCTTGAGGCAGCACCTCCAACAAAGCAAGCACCCTCCTTATCTGCCGATCTAATAATGGCTCGACTAGATCAAATTGAACTACATTAACAGCAAATTGAATTACATCAAGATCAAATCTTAACCGAGACACATCAAATTCATTGGCAACTAAATACTTGTTTAGGCATTTTGATTTACCCCCACTGAATAGGTTATATATTTTCTTTTGCTGATAAAAGGGATTAGAGAACTAAAAAGTACCATGATGAGTTGTACTCTTTGATATACTATACTTCTTACCTTCTATGGCGTACCCTTTAATGTCATGTGCTTTTCAATATTATGATGCACTAATGGTTTAATGCATGCATCACTCTAAGAATTAGACTTGATAAATCTTTTGAATGCATAAATTCCTTGATACATTCTTCGAATTTCTCAGTTTTCTTTTTAAATCAAGTACGTTTTTCTTTCTTGTGATATTTACAAAAGAAAATATTTGACTTTTAGTATTTGGAACTTGATGTATTATTTCTCATATGATGATTATTTGCAAAGTTAGAGATGTTAAATTGTCTGAATGCATAAGTTTGTTATATATCTTTTTTGAACTTTCTCGATTTTTTAAATAAGGCTTTCATGAAATCCAGAATATCAATTTACTTGGTATCAAATTTATTTCATACCCTTGCTCCATCACTTAATGAGTTTTGATACACTTAGTCCCTTCACTCATGAAATTCATTGATAAATACATCTCTCACGGATTTCACTCTTATAAATTTTTAATGAGTAATGAATTTAATTTATGAAGTTTTATTCAATGATTTTTTAATCCTTTATTTGATGCTTCTTCTTTACCCTTCTTATGAAAGAAGAATTTTATGAATTTTTAGTATGTGATGATCACTTGCAAGAATGGCGATTTGATTTCGTATGGATATCTTGATCCTTTTCATGAATCCCTTCTCTTTGTTAAAATAGAAGCGTGTTTCAATGAAACTCATTTGACTTGGTTCAAATCCTTTCTTGAATTTAGTTCTTGATGGATTCTTTTCTTACCCTTCTTCCTCCTTTTCTTATTTTTATGACAAAGGAAGAAAGAAACTTGCATATCTCAAGAAGAACCAAAAGCTTTTGTGCATCTAAGGTAAAAATGTTAGCTTATCTAAAAAAAAGTTATCATGCAAAGTTTTTGCTTACCTTCCTTTTTGGCTTAGATAAATTGGTGTGAAACTTGCTTAATTTTTTTTACCACACTTGCATTATTGAATTATTCTCCTTTTTATTAATGACAAAGGGGGAGAATTGTGGCAAATTGATGACAACTTGACAATTAGAATATTTGAAATAATGTGTAAAATGTATTGTATCGTAAATGCTTAAATGTCTTTCAAATGCTTGAAATATGATTGGTATTGTCAAATACATCATATATACTTGAAAAATATCAAAATGTTTGCTTGAAACGTATCGTAATGTGGCATGATTACTTGTAAATGTTTTATTCCTAGTATCATGCTTGATTTCGTATCAAAATGATAAATGTCTATCATTATAATGAAATATCGAAATTACCATGCTTTATTTCATATTTACAATTGGAATCATGCCTCGGATTGATGAATCGTCATTTTTATTGAAACTTGAATCTTGCTAAATTTCATATTTGAAATTTCTATCATACGTAAAAATGATGATTGTTTTTCATCTTTCTATATTGAACTTGAAAATGGATGTCATGTATTGACATTATTTTTATTGTGATAAATACGTGGTATTATATTTTCAATTGATAAGTATCATAATGTGCATGTTGATAAGTTTAAATGAATATAACTTATCGGTTTCATGCTTGAATTCAAGAGTGTCTTTTCTCAAGTATGGCATATAGATATGGAGAGTTAAGGTTAACTCCGTTATTAATTGATTGTCATAATCAAAAAGGGAGAGATTATTGAATCTTATATTTTGATGATGAAATCAATTGGTAAATTATTTGATCAAATCTATATGTTAAGAAAAGTGTGCAAGATTAACTATACTAGCAATCAGGGCATAATGCAAAATGAAGTGCTAAAATCAAGATCTAGATTTCATTAGGAGTTCAAGAGTTCATCGGAAGTCCAAACGTTTATCAGAAGTTCTGATGGAATTGATCGAGAAGTCCAGGAGTTTGCCAAAGAAGCTCGTTGGAACTCGCCAAGAATATCATCGTGAAGTCCAGGAGCTTACCAGGAGTCTGCTAGAACATTACCGAGAGATTGTCAGAAGTTCGACGGAAGATCGCCAGAAGCTCATTGGAAGAAACCTAGACTAACCAGACTTGATTTGCTAAGCATGTATCTTAAGAATCATAGTTAGCACATAATTAGGGTTAGATTTGGGAGGTAATCCCACTAACTCAGTTAAGGACCAACTAGGCTCGTAATTGGATTGGTTTGAGCCAAACTCAAGGCTCAACCAGGTTGCTGGACCTGTTGGCGGTGGCACCACCAGACTAGGGTGGTGGAACCACCCAGGGAATAGTCTCCCAATTGGTCTGGGTGATGGTACCATTGACAGTTATTAACTATCATGCGATGGTAACACTTGTCAGGTGGTGGTACCGCTAGAGCTCAGTCTCCGAGAACTCTATCAAGTGGTGGTACTACCAGACTGGGCAGTGGCACTGCCCAATGTCAGAGTATCAAGTGGTGGTACTACCCTGTACTGGTAGTGGTACAACCAGTACCCTAAAAATCCAGGATGAGACACTTTTTAACTCTAATTTTGAAGCCATTGGGGCATATAAACACCCCACCCTTTTCTGCATGAAAGGGTAACAAAAGTGCAATCAAAGTATAAAAAAACTCTAAGTGTTGGGGTGTTAAAAGTATTGTAAAAGTGAGAAGAGTCCTCCTCCCTCTCTTTAGCTTTGTAATCATCCAAGAAGAGGTGTGAGGCTTGTAAGGGTTATCTCCTAAACCCATGAAAAGGAGAAAGTGCTGTAAAGAGGTGGTTGGTCTTCGCCTATTGAAGGAAGACCATTAGTGGATGTCAACAACCTTGACGGAGGAGGAATTGGAAGTGGATGGAGGTCACAATGACCGAACTACTATAAATTCTGGTGTGTTCATTCCTTACTGCTTAATCTTTTTACTGCATTCATCTTTACTTCATTACAAACTGTCCAATCCCCTCTTCTCTACTCATTCAATTCAAGAAAAATGAAATGATTTCATCGGAATCGAATTTTATCATACGAAGTTTTTTCAAATTAACGTAATTTTTTCGCTGCACTAATTTACCCCCCCCCCTCCTAGTGCTACTCTTTATCCTAACATTTCCACTACTACATCTCCTTAGGCCACGATCTCTCTAATAATCTGGAACCTCATCAAAATACTTCTGATGAGACTTGAGTTCCTTCACTTGAGAAATCGTCCCGTTATTGTTGTAATATAAGGGAATTGGCTCCTCGTTGCTCGACATGACTCCTAGATCAGTGATAAACTTCTTCATCCAAACTCTCTCCTTTGCTGCCTCTACGACAGCAATGTACTCCACCTTTATGATTGGGTTAGCAATAGTATCTTGCTTGTAACTCTTCCAGTACATTGCTCCTCCATTCAAAGTGTACATATACCCCGGATTCGACATACTATCATCAACATTGGACTGAAAGCTCGAGTTCGTGTAGCCTTCAACCTTGAGGCTACTACCTCCATATACTAGTAAAAGATCCTTAGTCCTTCTTAAGTACTTAAGGATACACTTTACTGCTTTCCAGTGCTCCAAGCCTAGATCCGCTTGATATCTACTCATGACACTTAGAGCATACACTATATCAGGCCTAGTACATAGCATGACATACATGATAAATCCTATCGTTGAGGCATAGGATATCCTATCTATGTTTGCCCTTTCTTTAGGAGTCTTTGAGGACATACTCCTAGAAAGTGATATCCCATGTTTTATCAGTATGAGATCTCTCTTAGAATTTTTCATTTCTAACATTTTGACAATGGTGTCTATGTACTTGGACTGGGACAAGCCAAGCATCCTCTTGGATCTATCTCTATAGATTCGAATTCTCAAGAGATTAGATGCTTCCCCTAAGTCTTTTATGGAGAAGTGTCTAGATAACCAAGCCTTTATTATGGATAGCATTCCTACATCATTTCTAATGATCAGGATATCATCCACATATAATATCAAGAAGGTGATAGCGCTCTCACTTACCTTCTTGTATGCACAAGGCTCATTTTTGTTCTTAACGAAGTCATAAGATCTAATTGCCTCATCAAATCTTATGTTCCAACTTTGGGAAGCTTGCTTTAGTCCATAAATTGACCTAAGTAACCTACACACCTTATCTGGGTAGTCATTGGATACAAATCTCTCAAGTTGTCTCATATACACCTCCTCCTCAAGGTTGCCATTGAAGAACATGGTTTTCACGTCCATTTGCCAGATTTCATAATCATAGCATGCTACAATAGCTAATTGAATTCTGATGGATTTTAGCATACCTATGGGTGGGAAGGTTTCGTCATAGTCAACATCTTGTTTTTGATGATACCCCTTAGCCACTAGCCTTGCTTTATAGGTCTCTACCTTTCCATTTACTCTGATCTTGTTCTTGAAGATCCACTTGTAACTGATAGGTACAATACCCTCAAGTGTATCAACTAAGTTCCAAACTTTATTCGAGTATATGGAATCCATCTCAGAATTCATGGCTTCTTATCACTTTTCAAATTCTATACTCGTAATAACCTCCTCGTAGGTCTGAGAATCAATATCCTGAACATCCTCTCCTTTAATATATCCCACATACCTCTCAGGAGGGTGGGATACTATGCTAGACCTACGTAAAGTTAGAACTTTTGTGCTAAGTATCTAAACAGACTCGGGTTGTGGTATGGTACTTGAGTTAGGTTCTCCAACCTCGCTCAACTCTATCAAGCTCTCACTGTCTCCGCTAAAAATGTGTTCCTTCTCATGAAACACTACTCTCTTAGCTACAAAGACCTTTTGGTCCTCGGAATGATGGAAATAATACCCACAAGTTTCCTTGGGGTATCCCATGAACTTGCACTACTCCATCCTCAATTCTAACTTATCGAGGTTATGTCTTTTAATATGGGTAGGGCAGCCCCAAATCTTAACAACCTTAAGATTATGTTTCTTCTCTTTTCGTATCTCATATGGTGTAAACACTACCAATTTAGTTAGAATTCTATTCAGAAGGTAAGCTGTGATCTCTAGGGCATATCATAGAATGAGATGGGAATGTCAATGAAACTTATCATAGACTGCATCATGTCTAATAGTGTATGATTCCTCCTTTCAGATACACTATTGAGCTGAGATGTATAAGGAGGTGTCCATTGAGATAGAATCTCATGATCCTTGAGGAACCAGGTGAACTCTGTACTCAAGTACTCACCTCCTCGATCTGATTGAAGAGTCTTGATACTCTTTCCAGTCTAGTTCTCTAGTTCATTCTTATACTCTTTGAATTTCTCAACGGCCTCAGACTTTACTTCATCAAGTGCACATGTTCATACCTTAAGAAATAATCAGTAAAAGTAATAAAGTAGGAGTAACCACCTATGACATGAGTTAACATGAGTCCACAGACATCAGTATGTATAAGTTCCAGTAGCTCAGTGGTTCTCTCTTCAGTTCTACTAAATGGAGAGTTGGTCAATTTTTCATGAAGGCAAAGCTCGAAAGTTGCATATGACTTATAGTCGAATGGATCTAGATATCCATCCTAGCAACTTTTGAATCCTTCCCTCATGGATGTGACCTAGCAACAAGTATGCACTATTCACCTCATCTCGTTTCCTCTTAGACATACTTACATTCTTGATATGTGGAGCAATATCTAGTATAAACACACCATTATGCAATGTTCCTCTCATGATGATCTCATTATCTAATAATATTAAACTATCATTGTTCTCAAAAACTAATTTATATCTACTAATTGTCAAACATGAAATAGAAATAATATTTTTGATAATAAAAGGAACAAAATAACATGTGTCCAATGCAATAATAGCTCCACCAAGCAAATGTAGGGCAATCTCACCAATAGCTACTGCAGTAACTTCTACTCCATTGCCCATCTTGAGGTCCATCTCACCTCTCGCCAATCTCCTAGGTTTTTCCAAAATCTGCAACGAATTATAAACATGATAAGCACTACTGGTATCCAGTACCCATGTGTTATTTATTATAAGAGTTTAACAAATAGTGACTGATCATGAATATACCTAAAGCTTCTCTAAGCTTCTATTTCACCATCTATGCAAGGTACTCTTTGTTTGGATCAAGTTGACACTAAGAGGGGGGGTGAATTAGTGTAGTGATAAAAATTTTAGTTTTGAAACACTTTCATTCGATGAAAAATCATTTCAGAAAGATGTTAACTTGAAAGTTGTATGAAAGCATAGTGAAGTAAGAAATCAGTTTGCAATTAAAATAAAAAGCTTAAAGTAAATGCAAACTAGATTTTATAGTGGTTCGGTCATCGTGGCCTACATCCACTCCCGATTCCTCTTTACTCGAGGCCACCAGCTTCCACTACCGATCTTCCTTCAATGGGCGAAGATCAACTACCCTTTTACACTCTTTCTCCTTTTTATAGGTTTAGGAGATAACATTTACAACATCTCTTTCTTAAACCTCAGTTCTCCCTTTAGAAGAACTTTCTAAATACTAGGAAGAAGGGACTCTAAATCCTAAGAGAGATTACATAATTTTTTTGAAGTATTCTTTCCCCCCTTTCAACTCAATCTCATGCTCAATTCTTATATCTCCATACAGGAATAGCTAGGGTATTTATAAACCCTAAATGGCTTCAAAATTGGAGCCAAAAAATGTCTCATCCTAGGTTTCCCGGGTCCTAATGGTACCACCGCCTACAACACTAACACTGGATGGTACCACCACCCAATCTGATGGTACTATCGCCTAACATAGTCTTGGAGACTGTGTTTTAGAGACTGAGCCACTGGCGATGTCATTGCTTGACCCAACTTTTGGGTCACTAAATGGGCCTTTCTCTTGGACCAAAACCACGGTAATTCTGGCCCAATTGGCCTCTAATTGGGTTGGCCTAATTATATTCTAAAGCAACCCAGTTATAACTAAAACTATTTTGATTTAGACAAATTATTACAAGCAAGAATACTAAGTTGTCTAGGATATCATTAGTTCATCCAGCACTTCATCCAACCCTTCAGCGCATCGTCCTCTCCTTCGGTGTATTGCCCAATCGATATGTTACCTTTTTATAATATTTGATCTCCTTGGCGCAATGTCCAATCTTCTTAGCCCGATGCTTGAACTCATGGCACAAAGTTTTCTGCCAACACGTTGACCATTCCTTTGGTCTAATATCTAATCATCTAACATGTTTAATTCATGCCCAACTTCTTTTTCTTCCTACTTTAATCAATTTGCCTCTCCTGATCGAAGCTAGTCATACGTCATTCAAAATGTAGATTAGATCATAACATTATCAATTGATTTTATCATCAAAATCCGAGATGCAACAATCTCCCCCTTTTGATGATGACAACCAATTGATGACGGAGTTTAACTAAACTCCTCCTATCAATATGCCATATTGATAAAACCTTTAAATTTAGAGAATTTAAGTATTTCACCATTGCATGCATCATGAATATTGAAATAACCAATTAATCATATCATTACATGCAACATAAAATCATGCATAATCAAAATATCTCAGTACATCATCTCATACATGATTATCATCATACTTTCTCCCCCTTTATCATCAACAAAAAGAAATGAAACTTTCAAGATTTAGAGATATGCAAGCTTAGCGATTTAACAAATTTTTCATCACTTTGGAACATGCAAGCCAGTGAGTTCTTTCTTCTCTTTTGAGAAGTGCAAGTTAGCAATTTTTACTTCCTTTATAATGTTCAAGCTAGCAAATTTAGCAAGTTTTATATTATTTTCAAACATTAAGCTAGTAAATTTTTCTTCATTTTAGAACATACAAGTTATCAATTTTGCTTTTCTTTGCGACGTTCAAGTAAGCAAGTTTTTGAAAAAGAATACAAGTTTTAAATCATACAAGCTAGCATATTTTACATCATTTTAGACTACACAAGCTAGCAAATTTCACATCATTTTAGAATATGCAAGCTAGCAAGTTTTCTTCTCTTTAAAATGTGCAAGCTAACAAGTTTTAGCTTCTTCTTAAATTATGCAAGCTAGCAAATTTTATCTTCCCCTTTGTCATTGTTAAAAAGAAGGGAAGAATATAATGTTGTAATTCTTTTCCCTTTACATCAATTTCTAAATCAAGACAAAGATAAAGTATCAATCTTATTTTAATATGGCATATTGAAATAAGGTATCATTTTAGAAAATGATAATTGTTAACTTTCACATCATTTCATAAAAAAATCATAAGTATTGCATGCATCATTCCAAATCATAAATATTTCAAATCATAATGGTATCAAAATGTCAAATTACATTACATCCTACATCATAACTTCTTATTTGTATGCATCAACATAATATCATGAGTATTTCATGCATAATTTCATATCATCACATGAAGAATATTAAAAAAAATTAATTGGATTATGAGTACAAGGGAGTCATGAACTAAATTTCAAATTATGAATATAAAAAAATCAAGAAAAATTATGATTCTTTTTGGACGACTTAAATAGCAAAAAGAAGAATCATAGTAAATGATCTTGATTCATAAAAAATTTCATGTTATAATTCCAAAAAATATCAAGATCATGTTATAGAGAAGACTCATTTAAATTTAAATCATCAAATCATTAAAATCATTTTCAAGAGATTCATAAAAAAAGACATAGATTCATTAATCACTTCTTTATTTCGTTAATGATTCAATTATATCAAAGAAAAATGGCATCTCTTTCTTAATAGTGCTCTCTACCTCCCTCAACATGTTGAGGAGCCTAGGAAAAGTCACCATAAGCTTGTTCATATTAAAATTCATTATGAACTATGAAAAGGAATCTTGTAGGGATTGAAGCACAAGATACACACAGGTTATCTTCTAGGACCATTCTTATACCTGTGAGTTTCTCTATCCACTCAATCATCTTTAGGACATGGTTCTGAACTGGTGTCCCCTCAGTCATCATAGAGTGGAAGAGTCTCTTGGATATCTCATATTGTTGAGTCCTTCCCTGTTTCTCAAATAGTTTGTGGACATGTAGGAGAATGAATCTAACATCTATCCATTTATGTTGTCTCTATAACTTAGAAGTCATGGAGCCCAACTTGTAAAACTGAGCAAGAGTGAAGTCATCTATGTACTTCACATAGCGAGTGATCTCATCCTCGCTTGCCCCTTCCTCAAGTGTAGGCATCACTGTATCAAAGACGTATATGATTTTCCCTACCATGAGAACAATTCTTAAGTTGCGGAACCAATCCATATAATTCAGACTAGTAAGGCAATTGACATCAAGTATGCCACGTAAGAGATTTAAAAGTGACATTTTTTAAAATAAAGATGCAGCAAAAATAAATAACATGCAGATTTTGTAGAAAAATAAACAAATAAGATATGGACTTCTATCTTAATCTTCTCCCACTATTCTACTAGCAAGTCACGTGACACCCTCAGCACGTGAAATGAAAGTCTCCGGTAGACTTCTAATGGGGATCGAGATACAATCAGCATCTTAGTGTAACCTCGAGGGACTCGACCAATCACACTAAGCCCAAAAGGTAAGGAACTCTTGCTGATCGTAACTCCTTGTGATTCCCCTTATATTAGGCCTACTAGTCATAGGTGCCTAGTAAGCCAATCACGTGAGTGATCGCATGTGTGACTTGACACAGAATCTTTTTTGCTTATTATATTTTGGCATTTATCACTTTATATATTGTCTATTGCATGTATATATTGTGATGTCCTTGGATCTGTACAATGGGAATCGGATCGTGATGAGATCACGATAATGGGACCGATTCACCTTTAAACACAGATCCTAAATAATCCCAGTCATAGGTTACTCGAGAGGGACATCGTGATAACCGGCCATACTAGTGTGCTGTATACCCGTCCATATGATGGATGCAGTTGGTCTCATAACTGTTCATGTGGAGACACTAGGGATACAGTACAGGTGCTCATTAGAGAATGAGTTCACTGATTGATCCGCTTACGGAATATTGGATGGTTGATGATGCCTTATTGTCAAACAGTGATTCTGTAGTCCTAGTGGTGTGTCTGGTCCTTAGACTTGAGACACCAAGGATGTCCTGTATGAGTGCTCCACTCTTTGATACGATACTTATAGGTTTGGTTGTCCCAAATCTAGTACAGCTGGTCATTGGGAGTGGCAGTCGACCTTACGAGGGCTATTGAGTGTCGATAGAGGATCATTCACTCTCGACATCATGAGAGGAATATCCCATATGTTCTTGCTCAGACAAATCCCTGGCCAGGGTCATTCGGGTTGAGAGAGAAAGAGTTCTCCCAGAGAATCCGATTAGAGCGAGACTCGAGTAGAAATCGTATGGGTCTGACAGTACCATGCTCGATATACGGTCTCTGAGATATTAGATAGATTAGAGACTATAGGTACACAGTAACTGAGGACAGACAGGTCCAATGGATTGGATTCCACTATATCGTCTGGGGACTACGGCGTAGTGGCCTAGTACATCCGTAGTCGATGAGTCGAGTGAATTATTATAGAGATAATAATTCACTGAGCCAAAAGAAGTTCTGACAACTATGACTAATGGCCAGCTCGATATTGGGCCTAGAGGGTCACACACATATGGTAGGCGTTGCGATGAGTAGAGGTTCGGATATGAGATATCCGCCGGAGCCCCTATCTTATTGGATATCCAATAAGCCCTTGAATTATTGGATCCCATGGACGAGATCCAATAAAAGCCCATGAGAGATTATTGGATATTGACCCACTAATCTAAAAGGTTTGGATAATTGGATACAGATCCAATACCCATTAGGGGAGGATCCATTAGGGTTTGACAGGGGGCCTCTATAAATAGGAGGGATTCAGAGCCTCATGGGCTAGAGCCTTTGCTTGCCTCTCCTATTCTCCTCCCCCTCTCCACCTCAGAGTAGGCCTGGAGTTTTTGAGGAGCGTCGTCGTAGCCCTATTGTGTGGATCACCGCTAGAGAGGAGGACGCTTAACCTCCTTCATCCTCTCCTAGAGATCTGCAAGGAAACAGGGATATACGATCTCCCTAGGTAACATAATTTATCTTATACGCAGTTTGTTTCGCGGATTTATGCGCACCAATCTTCGCACGACGATGAATATCCTTTTGGGAAATTGGGAATTTTATTTTTCTTGATCTTCCGCTGCACATGTGATATCGCCCCCCAAGATTTCCCAATGGTGGTATCAAAGCTAGGTTGTTCGTGCGAATGATTGGTTTTTGAACTGTGTGTTGTGTTTAGGAAGAATTTTGATGTCAAAATCGTTGACGTAAAAGCGAGAAAGGGCAGCAACTATTGCTGCCCTCGATTTGCGTGCGTGCAACCGTAGGCAGCACAGCGCCGACGCATGCGCAGGCACTACACCTACAGCAACCGGGCAGCGGCCTGCATGCAGCAAGCTTGCGGCCGGCGGGGCTAGCAGCCCGCGGGTGCAGCCTGCGGCGGTGCGAGCAAGCAGGGCTGCAGGCATGGCGGCCACCTACGCGCGGGCACTACGCCCGCGCGTAAGGACGGCGCCTGCGGGTGCTGGACCCCTGTGAATTTCTGAAATTCCAGTTTCTGTCCTTTGACCAAACTACGAAAATACCCCTTCAAAATTCAGAAAATTCCCTACATGTCCCTGATTTCATAAAATATTAATTAATTAAAAGGTTTAGTTGATTATTATTTTCATTATTATCTAGTAGTCCTACATAATAATGATTTATACATTTGATGTATGATGTGTGGACGGATGATCATGAACCATGCGATGTGTGTACTTGTGATTATTATTATTGGGGCCTGCGAGCCTCCAGTATATTTCTCATTTATTATCAGGCCTGCGTACCTATGATTAAGTTGTAATCACATGAGGAGGCGCAGCGGGAGCGTGGATGCGATAGCAGGACCCACGAGACGAACGATCGTGATGCATGGAGATGCATCGAGATATCGACGGAACCGACGAGGACGAGATGGACGATCACAGGATGAAGATGCACCATTGCACACATAGATCTTGATGTGAGTGATTAGGCCTACTGGCTCGGGCCTGATCACATTAGGTTGTGGTCCGTGATCATCTGGTGTGATTGATTATACACATACTAGATATGTATATATATTTGCATGCGATGTAGATATATATTAAATATGTATATGTGTGAAATGTCATATTAGGAGACCAAATCATAGAAACATCTCTCTCGATAATATGAAGTCGGTAAATGTGAGGCAATTAGATTGACCCACGTGGCCTTCCATCGTTATGGGTAGGAACCGATTCCCTCTTGTTCAGTGCTATATGTTAGGCTCTATGACTCCTGAGTTACAGAGACAACATGAAAAGATGGATGCTAGATCCATTATCCTATATGTCCATAAATTGTTTGAGGAACAGGGAAGGACTCAACGATATGAGATATCTAAGAGCCTCTTCCGCACTAGGATGACTGAGGGGACACCGGTTCAGAATCATGTCCTAAAGATAATTGAGTGGATGGAGAAACTCACAAGTCTAAGAATGGTCCTAAAGGATAACTTATGTGTGGACATCGTGCTTCAGTCCCTACCAGATTCCTTTTCATAGTTCATAATGAATTATAATATGAACAAGCTTGAGGTGACTCTCCTAGAGATCTGCAAGGAAACAGGGATATACGATCTCCCTAGGTAACATAATTTATCTTATACGCAGTTTGTTTCGCGGATTTATGCGCACCAATCTTCGCACGACGATGAATATCCTTTTGGGAAATTGGGAATTTTATTTTTCTTGATCTTCCGCTGCACATGTGATATCGCCCCCCAAGATTTCCCAATGGTGGTATCAAAGCTAGGTTGTTCGTGCGAATGATTGGTTTTTGAACTGTGTGTTGTGTTTAGGAAGAATTTTGATGTCAAAATCGTTGACGTAAAAGCGAGAAAGGGCAGCAACTATTGCTGCCCTCGATTTGCGTGCGTGCAACCGTAGGCAGCACAGCGCCGACGCATGCGCAGGCACTACACCTACAGCAACCGGGCAGCGGCCTGCATGCAGCAAGCTTGCGGCCGGCGGGGCTAGCAGCCCGCGGGTGCAGCCTGCGGCGGTGCGAGCAAGCAGGGCTGCAGGCATGGCGGCCACCTACGCGCGGGCACTACGCCCGCGCGTAAGGACGGCGCCTGCGGGTGCTGGACCCCTGTGAATTTCTGAAATTCCAGTTTCTGTCCTTTGACCAAACTACGAAAATACCCCTTCAAAATTCAGAAAATTCCCTACATGTCCCTGATTTCATAAAATATTAATTACACTATCTTACTTATGACATAGAGATGTCACCGGTGACCTGAGGGCATGGTATGCTTGGTCGAGTCCCTCGAGGGTATATCATCAAATTAGACTCATCTTGTAACGAAAGTGTTGACTTAACCGAACATCATGGTTGGTCGAGTCCCTCGAGACCATGGTGATTCGGAGGCCGAACAGGACAGGAATCACAAGGACTTGTGATCGGCAAGAGTTGCCTACCTTTTGGGCTTAGTGTGATTGGTCGAGTCCCTCGAGGATATAATAAGACGCTGATTGGATCCTGATCTCCATTAGAAGTCTGCCGGAGACTTCCGTTTCACGTGTTGAGAGTGTCGCATGACTCGCTAGTAAAATAGTGGGAGCATATTAAGATAGAAGTCCATATCTTGATAGTTTATTTCTTGTAAAATCTGCATGTTATTTATTCATGTTGCATCTTTATTTTCAAAAAATGTCGCTTTCAAATCCCTTACGTGGCATACTTGATGTCAACCGCCTCACTGGTCCAAATTATATGGATTGGCTCCGCAACTTGAGAATTGTTCTCACGGCGGAGAAAATCATATACGTCCTTGATATAGTGATGCCTACGCCCGAGGAAGGGGCAAGCGAGGATGAGATCGCTCGCTACGTGAAGTACATTGATGACTCCACTCTTGTTCAGTGCTATATGTTAGGCTCTATGACTCCTGAGTTACAGAGACAACATGAAAAGATGGATGCTAGATCCATTATCCTATATGTCCATAAATTGTTTGAGGAACAGGGAAGGACTCAACGATATGAGATATCTAAGAGCCTCTTCCGCACTAGGATGACTGAGGGGACACCGGTTCAGAATCATGTCCTAAAGATAATTGAGTGGATGGAGAAACTCACAAGTCTAAGAATGGTCCTAAAGGATAACTTATGTGTGGACATCGTGCTTCAGTCCCTACCAGATTCCTTTTCATAGTTCATAATGAATTATAATATGAACAAGCTTGAGGTGACTCTCCTAGAGCTCCTCAATATGTTGAGGGAGGCAGAGAATACTATTAGGAAAGAGAAGCCAGTTCTCTACACTGGTGAGACCAGAAAGAAAAGGAAATCAGAAAAGTCCCTTAAGAAGGGAAAGGACAAGGGCAGACTAGGAAAAGCAAAGGTTGCTAAGAAAGACCCAGCAAAGGACAAAGGCCAATGCTTCTACTATGGCAAAGATGGGCACTGGAAGAGGAACTGCAAAGAGTACCTTGCAGAAAAGGTGAAACAGAAGCTTGGTGAAGCTTCAAGTACATTCATTATTAGTCTCCATTTGTCATACTCTTATGATAACACATGGGTATTGGATACCAGTAGTGCTTATCATATATGCAATTCGTTGTAGGTTCTGGCAAGGCCTAGGAGACTAGAGAGAGGCAACATGGACCTCAAGATGGGCAATGGAGCAAAAGTTACTGTAATAGCCGTTGGCAAGGTCGCCCTACATTTGCTTGGTGAAGCTTTTATTGCATTAGATGCATGTTATTTTGTTCCTTCTATTATCAACTTGCGAGCCTTGTCTTCGTGGAAAACTGACCAACTCTCCATTTAGTGGAACTGGAGAAAGAGCCACTGAGATGTTGGAACTCATACATAGTGATGTATGTGGACCCATGTCAACTCATGTCATTGATGGTTACTCCTATTTTATTACCTTTACTGATGATTTCTCAAGGTATGGATATGTGTACTTAATGAAGTACAAATCCGAAGCCTTTGAGAAATTCAAAGAATATAAGAATGAGATGGAGAACCAGACTGGAAAGAGTATCAAAACTCTTCGATCAGATCGAGGAGGTGAGTACTTAAGTACAGAGTTTACTCAGTTCTTCAAGGACTATGGGATATTATCCCAATGGACACCTCCTTATACACCTCAACTCAATGGTGTGTTTGAAAGGAGAAATCGTATGCTGTTAGACATGGTACGATCCATGATGAGTTTCGCTGACCTACCCATCTTATTCTGGGGATATGCCCTAGAGACTGCAGCTTACCTTCTAAACAGAGTTCCAACTAAGTCGGTAGTGTCTACACCATATGAGAAATAGAAAGGGAAGAAGCCCGATCTTAAAGTTGTTAAGATTTGGGGCTACCCTGCCCACGTTAAAAGACACAACCCCAATAAGTTAGAATCGCGGACAGAGCAGTGCAAGTTCGTGGGATACCCCAAGGAAACTTGTGGGTATTATTTCTATTATCTCAAGGACCAAAAGGTCTTTGTAGCTAAGAGAGCAGTGTTCCTTGAGAAGGAACACATTCTTGGCGGAGATAGTGGGAGCATGATAGAGTTGAGCGAGGTTGGAGAACCAAGCTCAAGCACCACTCTACAACCCGAGTTTGTTCAGATACCTAACACACAAGTTCCAACTTTACGTAGGTCCGGTAGAGTATCCCATCCTCCTGAGAGACATGTGGGACATATTAGAGGAGAAGATGTTGAGGATATTGATCCTCAGACCTATGAGGAAGCTATTATGAGTATAGACTCTGGGAAATGGCAAGAAGCCATGAATTCTGAGATGGATTCTATGTACTCCAACAAGGTTTGGTCCCTAGTTGATGCGCCCGAAGGTATTGTACCCATCGGTTGCAAATGGATCTTTAAGAAAAAGATTGGAGTAGAAGGAAAGGTAGAGACCTATAAAGCAAAGCTAGTGGCTAAGGGGTATCATCAAAGGCAAGGTGTTGACTATGATGAAACCTTCTCACCCGTAGCAATGCTAAAATCCATCCGAATTCTATTTGCTATTGCAGCACACTATGATTATAAGATTTGGCAGATAGATGTGAAAACTGCATTCCTCAATGGGAACCTCGATAAGGAGGTGTATATGATACAACCTGAGGGATTCGTGTCCAAGGACTGCCCAGATAAGGTGTGCAGGTTGCTTAGATCCATTTATGGACTAAAGCAAGCTTCCCGAAGTTGAAACATAAGATTTGATGAGGCAATCAGATCTTATAACTTCGTTAAGAACGAAGATGAGCCTTGTGTGTACAGGAAAGTAAGTGGGAGCGCTATCACCTTTTTGGTGTTATATGTGGATGACATCCTAATCATTGGGAATGACGTAGGAATGCTATCCATAGTGAAGACTTGGTTATCTAGACACTTCTCCATGAAGGACTTAGGGGAAGCATCCTATATCTTGGGGATTCGGATCTATAGAGATAGATCCAAGAGGATGCTTGGCTTGTCCCAATCCAGGTACATAGAAACCATTGTTAAAAGGTTTGGCATGGAAAATTCGAAGAGAGGTCTCATACCGATGAGACATGGGATATCGCTTTCTAGGAGTATGTCTCCAAAGACTCCAGAAGAAAGGGCGAACATGGATATGATACCTTATGCCTCAGCGATAGAGTCTATCATGTATGTCATGCTATGTATTAGGCCTGATATAGTACATGCTCTAAGTGTCACAAGCAGGTATCAGGCGGATCTAGGCTTGGAGCACTGGAAAGCAATAAAGTGTATCCTTAAGTACTTGAGAAGGACTAAGGATCTTTTACTAGTATATGGAGGTAATAGCCTCAAGGTTGAAGGCTACATAGACTCAAGTTTTCAGTCTGATGTCGATGATAGCAAATCGAATTTGGGGTATGTGTACATCTTGAATGGAGGAGCAATATGCTGGAAGAGTTCCAAGCAAGATACTACTGCTGACTCAACCATAGAGGCAGAATACATTGCTGCAGTAGATGCAGCAAAAGAGGGAGTCTGGATGAAGAAGTTTATCACAGATTTGCGAGTCGTGCCGGATAGCGAGGAGCTGATTTCCTTATATTACGACAACAACGGGGCGATTACTCAAATAAGGGATCCCGAGTCTCATCAGAAGTATTCTGAGGAGGTTCTAGCTTATTAAAGAGATCATGACCCGAGAAGATGTAATAGTGGAAAGAATACCATCCGTAGACAACATTGCAGATCCACTGACAAAGCTATTGTCTCAGATTGTCTTTGAGCGTCACAGGGGTCTGATGGGAATCAGACACATAGGTGATTGGCTTTAGGTCAAGTTGGAGATTGCTAGTCATAGGTGCCCAGCAAGCTAATCACGTGAGTGATGGCACGTGTGACTTGACACAGAATCTTTTTTGCTTATTATATTTTGACATTTATCACTTTATATATTGTCTATTGCATGTATATATTGTGATGTCCTTGGATCTGTGCAATGGGAATCGGATCATGATGAGATCACGATAATGAGACCGATTCACCTTTAAACACAGATCCTAAATAATCTCGATCATAGGTTACTCGAGAGGGACATCGTGATAACCGGACAGACTAGTGTGCTGTATACCTGTCTATATGATGGATGCAGTTGGTCTCATAGCTGCTCATGTGGGGACACTAGGGATACAGTACAGGTGCTCATTGGAGAATGAGTTCACTGATTGATCCGCTTACGGAATACTAGATGGTTGATGATGCCTTATTGTCAGACAACGATTCCGTAGTCCTAGTGGTGTATTTGGTCCTTAGACTTGAGATACCAAGGATGTCCTGTATGAGTGCTCCACTCTTTGATACCAGACTTATAGGTTTGGTTGTCCCAGATCTAGTACAGCTGGTCATTGGGAGTGGAAGTCGACCTTACGAGGGCTATTGAGTGTCGATAGAGGTGTTGAATCTCGGATTTTGATGATGAATTCAATTGTCATGTTTTATCTAATCCATATGTTGAGATAAGTATGCAGGATTAACTACGACAGCTTGAAGACATAAAGCAAGTCTACCGGAGTCAAGTTTGATGGGTGTTCGAGAGTCCGTTGAGAGTCCGAAGATTCGTCGGAGATGCTGCCGGAACCAATCGAGAAGAAATCGGGGACTTATCGGAGTTTTCGGAAGTCCGCTGAAGAGATCATCGGAGGTTCGTAGAGATCACCGAGAAGGCTCGGCTACTCATTGACTTTGCCACAAGATCGGGAGCCAGCTGGGAGTCCGTCGGAAGAAATCCAAGGGCGTATCGGAAGTCCGTCGGAAGATCGCCGGAAAGCTCGTGGGAACAAGACTTGAAGTTCGCCGGTTAAAAACTTGCTTAGGAGTATGTCTTTAGTTACGTAGTTTGAATGTAATTAAGGTTAGGATTAAGAAATAATCCTATATCTTGATTAGGGGCCAACTGGGCCCAAAATGAGGAACCGCCGGTCTGGGCGGTGGCACCGCCACTGACAGGCGGTGGCACCGCCCAGCACCGAGAGCTAGGCGGTGGAACCGCCGGTCTGGGCGGTGGCACCGCCCAGCACCCGAGAGCTAGGCGGTGGAACCGCCGGTCTGGGCGGTGGCACCGCCCAGCACCCGAGAGCTAGGCGGTGGAACCGCCGGTCTGGGCGGTGGCACCGCCCAGCACCCGAGAGCCTGGCGGTGGCACCGCCCAGCACCCGAGAGCTAGGCGGTGGAACCGCCGGTCTGGGCGGTGGCACCGCCCAGCACCCGAGAGCTAGGCGGTGGAACCGCCGGTCTGGGCGGTGGCACCGCCCAGCACCCGAGAGCTAGGCGGTGGAACCGCCGGTCTGGGCGGTGGCACCGCCACTGACAGGCGGTGGCACCGCCCAGCACCCGAGAGCTAGGCGGTGGAACCGCCGGTCTGGGCGGTGGCACCGCCACTGACAGGCGGTGGCACCGCCCAGCACCCGAGAGCTAGGCGGTGGAACCGCCGGTCTGGGCGGTGGCACCGCCACTGACAGGCGGTGGCACCGCCCAGCACCCGAGAGCTAGGCGGTGGAACCGCCGGTCTGGGCGGTGGCACCGCCCAGCACCCGAGAGCTAGGCGGTGGAACCGCCGGTCTGGGCGGTGGCACCGCCCAGCACCCGAGAGCTAGGCGGTGGAACCGCCGGTCTGGGCGGTGGCACCGCCCAGCACCCGAGAGCTAGGCGGTGGAACCGCCGGTCTGGGCGGTGGCACCGCCCAGCACCCGAGAGCTAGGCGGTGGAACCGCCGGTCTGGGCGGTGGCACCGCCCAGCACCCGAGAGCTAGGCGGTGGAACCGCCGGTCTGGGCGGTGGCACCGCCACTGACAGGCGGTGGCACCGCCCAGCACCCGAGAGCTAGGCGGTGGAACCGCCGGTCTGGGCGGTGGCACCGCCCAGCACCCGAGAGCTAGGCGGTGGAACCGCCGGTCTGGGCGGTGGCACCGCCCAGCACCCGAGAGCCTGGCGGTGGCACCGCCCAGCACCCGAGAGCCTGGCGGTGGCACCGCCACTGACAGGCGGTGGCACCGCCCAGCACCCGAGAGCCTGGCGGTGGCACCGCCCAGCACCCGAGAGCTAGGCGGTGGAACCGCCGGTCTGGGCGGTGGCACCGCCCAGCACCCGAGAGCTAGGCGGTGGAACCGCCGGTCTGGGCGGTGGCACCGCCCAGCACCCGAGAGCTAGGCGGTGGAACCGCCGGTCTGGGCGGTGGCACCGCCCAGTACACTGTCAGTGTCACAAATGACAGGCGGTGGCACCGCCACTGACAGGCGGTGGCACCGCCCAGCACCCGAGAGCTAGGCGGTGGAACCGCCGGTCTGGGCGGTGGCACCGCCCAGCACCCGAGAGCTAGGCGGTGGAACCGCCGGTCTGGGCGGTGGCACCGCCCAGCACCCGAGAGCTAGGCGGTGGAACCGCCGGTCTGGGCGGTGGCACCGCCCAGCACCCGAGAGCTAGGCGGTGGAACCGCCGGTCTGGGCGGTGGCACCGCCCAGCACCCGAGAGCTAGGCGGTGGAACCGCCGGTCTGGGCGGTGGCACCGCCCAGCACCCGAGAGCTAGGCGGTGGAACCGCCGGTCTGGGCGGTGGCACCGCCCAGCACCCGAGAGCTAGGCGGTGGAACCGCCGGTCTGGGCGGTGGCACCGCCCAGCACCCGAGAGCTAGGCGGTGGAACCGCCGGTCTGGGCGGTGGCACCGCCCAGCACCCGAGAGCTAGGCGGTGGAACCGCCGGTCTGGGCGGTGGCACCGCCCAGCACCCGAGAGCTAGGCGGTGGAACCGCCGGTCTGGGCGGTGGCACCGCCCAGCACCCGAGAGCTAGGCGGTGGAACCGCCGGTCTGGGCGGTGGCACCGCCCAGCACCCGAGAGCTAGGCGGTGGAACCGCCGGTCTGGGCGGTGGCACCGCCCAGTACACTGTCAGTGTCACAAATGACAGGCGGTGGCACCGCCACTGACAGGCGGTGGCACCGCTAGCTTCGGGAACCGAAGA
Source organism: Musa balbisiana (assembly GCA_004837865.1). Lineage (NCBI taxonomy): Eukaryota > Viridiplantae > Streptophyta > Magnoliopsida > Zingiberales > Musaceae > Musa > Musa balbisiana. The sequence continues at coordinate 19,681,013 of CM017192.1, forward strand.
GAATTCAAATTTTGGAGCCCAAATTTGAATCCTCTTGAGGCCTATAAATACCCCTCAATTCTCAGCAGAGATTACAACCTTTGAGGTATAAGAAATTGAGATAAAGCCTTAGGAAAGTCTTTAGCAAGTCTTGCTTTCAATTGCTTGAGTGTTCACCTCCTTCTTTCTCTTTGAAAACTTGTAAGAGTGTGAACCACTTGTAAAAGGTTGTAAGAGAGGTATTTGTCCTTCCCCTTCAAAGAGATTTGCTAGTGAAAGTTGGGAGCCTCATCGAAGAAGGCTTCGCAAGTGGATGTAGGTCATTTTGACCGAACCACTTTAAATTGGTGTGTTCCTTGAATGTGTGAGTTCTTACTTTTCTGCAATCATTATCTACATACCAAGTTTTTACTTTTCAGCAATCATTATCTACATAGTAGCAAGTTTTCATTTTTCACTTTACTCAAGTTACTATCGAAACGAAATCTCCTTGCATTTTACGAAATCGTTTTCAAACTTACAAGTTTAATCCGCTGCACTAATTCACCCCCCCCTCTTAGTGTCGCTCCGATCCTAACAATTGGTATCAGAACAAGGCTCACTCTCATATTTGGTTTAATACCCAAGAGAGATGACTTACTCCGGCATGCATGAGGGACACTCCATTATACGTCCACCTATGTTTAATGGGTCGGATTACACGTATTGGAAGACACGTATGAGAATCTTCCTCATTTCCATGGATTTCGAGCTTTGGACTATTGTTGAAAATGGATTTCAAAAATCTTCTCTTCCGATGAGCGAATGGAATGAATCGGAGAAGAAAGTTTTTGCTTTAAACGCAAAGGCTATGAATGCCTTGTTTTGTGCACTAGACAAAAATGAATTTAATCACGTTTCAATTTGTGATTCTGCTTTTGATATTTGGAGAACTCTTGAGGTCACTCATGAAGGCACTAGTCGAGTGAAAGAGTCCAAAATCAACATTCTTGTGCACTCTTACGAACTTTTTCGAATGAAACCAAGTGAGCCCATCGGAGACATGTACACCCGTTTCACGGATGTCATCAATGGACTCAAAGCTCTTGGTAAAGATTTTTCTAACTTTGAATTAGTAACTAAAATCTTAAGATCCCTTCCTAAAAGTTGGGATCCAAAAGTTACTGCCATTCAAGAGGCCAAGGACCTTAAAACATTCCCTCTTGAAGAACTTATTGGGTCTCTAATGACCTACGAAATGACATGTCAAGCTCATGACGAGCTCGAGAACCCCCTTCCAAAGAACAGGAAGGATATGGCACTCAAATCACAAGAAGACCACTTGAAAGGAACATCAAGTGATGAGGACAGTGACAATGACATTGCACTTTTGACTCAAAAATTTAAAAAATTTATAAGAAAGAACAAATTTAAAAATAACACCAAAAACAAACTTGAACATAAAAAGGACCAAGTGATATGCTATGAATGCAAGAAGCCGGGGCATTTAAAAAATGAATGTCCCCAAGCCAAAAAGAGAACATCAAAGAAGAAGGCGCTCAAAGCAACGTGGGATGATTCAAGCGCATCCGAAGAAGAGGAGTCCAACACCGAGCAAGTTGCTCATTATGCCCTAATGACCATCGAAGAGGAGGTAACGAATTTAATTGATGCAGATTTATCTTATCATGAATTATTAAATGCCTTCCATGAGTTATTTGATGAATGCAAAACAATTAGTAGAAAATATAAATTGTTAAAAAAGGAGCATGATAGTCTTACTTGTAATTTTGATAAATTAAAAACTGAATATCATGATAGTTTAGCTCCATGCATAAAATGCCATGATCTAGAAACTCTCCAAAAGGAGAACTTGCTACTTAAGGACACCTTGAAGAAATTCGAGGTCGGTAGCAAGTCTTTGAACATGATCCTTACAAATAAGGGTCATGTTCCTAAAAGAAGTGGAATCAGATTTGTGAGAAGTTCTCACCAAAATCCAACCACCTTCATTAAAGGTCCTATCTTACATGTTCAACACCAAAGCAATTGTAACTTTTGTTGCAAATATGGACATAAAACTTATCAATGTCCATTCAAGAAAATTAGTCCGAACAAATTGATTTGGGTTCCTAAAGAAACCATGATCAAGTCTATGCAACATGATAAACAAGTTAGATCAGTTTTTGAGGCACCCAAAAGTAAATGGGTACCTAAAAATAATCCCTTCTTGTAGAAACATACACCATCACAAGCTAGGAGCAAGAGATGGTACCTTGATAGTGGATGCTCAAGGCATATGACCGAAGATCCATCCCAATTCTCCAAGCTCACTAGCATAGACGAAGGCTATGTCACCTTCGGAGACAACAACAAAGGCAAAATCATTGGCAAGGGAACCATAGGTAACAAATTAAACTTTTCTATTGATAATGTATTACTAGTTGATGGATTGAAACATAATCTATTGAGTATTAGTCAATTATGTGATAAAGGTTATATCGTTAGATTTGAATCAAATGTGTGTATTATTGAAACACCAAACAATAACATGACTATGATTGCATTAAAACAAAATAATGTCTACACCATCAATCTTGATGAACTAGGTAATGAAATGTGCCTCTCCGCTTTAAAAGATGATGCTTGGCTTTGGCATAGGAGATTAGGCCATGCAAGCATGAAACTAATATCTAAGATCTCCTCTAGAGAATTAGTACGAGGGATTCCCAAAATGAAGTTTGTTAAGGACAAAGTATGCGATGCGTGTCAACTAGGTAAACAAATAAAAACTAGTTTCAAACCAAAAAATCAAATTAGCACCACTAGACCATTACAATTGATCCATTTGGACTTATTTGGACCAAATGACACGACAAGTCTAGGAGGAAGCAAATACGCTTTTGTGATTGTAGATGATTATACTAGATACACTTGGACCTATTTCTTGGCTCACAAAAGTGATTGTTTCAAATGTTTCTCTAAATTTTGTAAACTCACTCAAAACGAAAAAGGATTCATGATTTTATCAATTCGAAGTGATCACGGTGGCGAATTTCAAAACCGCGATTTCCAAAATTTTTGTGAAGTTAACGGATATAACCACAACTTCTCTACTCCAAGAAACCCTCAACAAAATGGAGTAGTAGAAAGAAAAAATAGAAATCTACAAGAAATGGCAAGAACTATGTTGAATGAACATAGTCTACCCAAGTACTTTTGGGCCGAAGCCGTGAATACGGCTTGCTACATCATGAATAGGGTTTTAATAAGACCATCTTTATCAAAAACTCCCTATGAATTATGGAATAACAAAACACCAAATGTTTCTTATTTTAAAGTTTTCGGTTGCAAATGCTTTATTTTAAATGAAAAGGATGCCTTAGGAAAATTTGATGCTAAATCCGATGAAGGCATCTTTCTTGGTTACTCTTCCGTTTCTAAGGCTTTTCGTGTTTTTAACAAAAGAACCTTAGTTATAGAAGAGTCTATTCATGTAATTTTTAATGAAATTTTCGAGTTAAAGAAAAATGATTTTGATGATGATATTGGTTTTGAAAATTTGGATTTAAAGGAACCTCCTCCTCAAAATAGCAACTTGGATGCATCTTCTTCCAAAATCTCCTTACCCAAGGAATGGAAGTATGTAGATGCTCATCCAAAAGAGCAAATTATAGGAGATACATCACAAGGGGTTCAAACTCGTTCTTCTTTCAAGAATTTTTGTGCTAATGCTGCCTTTCTCTCTCAAATCGAACCTAAATGCATTGACGAGGCCTTGAAAGATGATTCTTGGGTCATTGCAATGCAAGAGGAATTGAATCAATTTGAGAGGAATGAGGTATGGAAGCTTGTTCCTCGACCTAGTGACCATTTAGTCATTGGTACTAAATGGGTCTTTAGAAACAAGCAAGACGAATGTGGTATCATGGTTAGAAACAAGGCTAGATTAGTGGCCAAAGGTTTCAACCAAGAAGAAGGTATCAACTACGAAGAAACCTTCGCTCCTGTGGCAAGATTAGAAGCCATTAGGATGCTCCTTGCCTATGCTAGTAGTAATAATTTTAAACTATTTCAAATGGACATCAAAAGTGCCTTCTTGAATGGTTTTATTTCGGAAGAAGTATATGTCGAACATCCTCCTGGATTTGAAAATTCTCTTCTTCCTAATCATGTATTCAAATTGACTAAGGCTCTCTATGGTTTGAAACAAGCTCCTAGAGCTTGGTACGAAAGGCTTAGTTCCTTTCTTATTTTAAATAATTTTACCAAAGGCAAGGTTGATACTACATTGTTTATCAAACATTTTAAAAATAATTTTCTTATTATGCAAATTTATTATTTTTGGTTCTTCGGATGAATCACTATGTGAATCATTTGCCAAAAATATGAGTCATGAAATTGAAATGAGTTTAATGGGAGAATTAACATTTTTCTTAGGCTTACAAATTAAGCAACTAAGAAATGGCATCTTTATTAGTCAAACTAAATATGCTTTAGATTTGCTAAAGAGATTTAATATGGAAAGCTCAAAAGCTATTAACACTCCTATGAGCACATCCACTAAGTTAGAAGTTGATGAAAGTGGAGAAAACTTCGATCAAAAAACTTATAGGGGTATGATAGGAAGTTTACTTTACCTCACTGCAACTAGACCAGATATCATGTTCAGTGTAGGACTTTGTGCTAGGTTTCAATCGAACCCTAAGATATCTCATCTCAAAGCGGTTAAAAGAATACTTAGATATCTTAAAGGTACCACAAATCTAGGATTATGGTATCCGAAAATCGAGAAGTTTGAGTTAATTGCTTATGCTAATGCAGATTTTGCTGGATGTAAATTAGATAGAAAAGCACATCAGGAACATGTCAATTTTTGGGACATGCTTTTGTTTCCTGGTCATCTAAGAAACAAAACTCGGTTGCACTATCAACAACCGAAGCTGAGTATATAGCAGCTAGTGCATGCTATGCATAAGTTGTGTGGATGAAAAATACCTTAGAAGATTATAAAGTTCATCTTAAAAATATTCCCATTAAATGTGATAACACAAGTGCTATATGTTTAACAAAGAATCTCATTCAACACTCAAGAACAAAACATATTGATATTAGACATCACTTTATACGAGATCATGTCACTAATTATGATATACTTATAGAGTTCATTGATACTAAACATCAACTAGCTGATATTTTTACAAAGCCTTTAAGTGAAGAACAATTTGATTTCATTAGAAGAGAATTAGGAATGTTAATGTGTCCGAATGCTTGAATTCATTAAATTTATTTTTCGGACTTTCTTGATTCAATGATCAAATCACTTAATTGCTATAATGATTCTACGTGCCTTAATAACATGTTGGAAATTTTGTGTTTTGGATATAAAAATTTCCATGATAACAAGCATGTTTTATCTTCGTGATTGCGTTTTGAAAATCTATAGAAAAACCTTGTCCGAATGCATGAAAATGTTAAATTTCAGATTTGGTATCTTCTTGATCCTAACAATCAGATTTTCTTAATACATCATTCTCTTCCAACTTAATGTAGCTTTCATAAGCATATATCATATCGAGTTTGATTCATATCATTGATTTTTGACATATGAAATCAATTAGCAAATGCATCTCTCATAAACTTATCATGTAAAAAAATAATAGTAATAATAATAACAAATAAAAAGGAAGAAGTTTTCAAAGCTATCTCCATGTCATGTCTTCCTTGAGATGCTTGTATATTTGGTATCCTATCACTCTTTGTTGAAAAATGACATGAACTTGCTTATGGCATCTCACTTATATTTAAAATTTGCTTATATTGTTCTCCTTTTTGTTGATGACAAAGGGGGAGAAATATATGAATTGATGCTATGAGTGCCATATTTGAATGAGAAATTTTTACATGAATTGATGCTATAATTGCCAAATTTGCATTATGCCATGATTGCATCATGTTAAGATATCAAGAACTTGCATTGCAATCTTACATGTTGATATCTTACCATATGATGAATCGCTTCGATTACTATCTTTTACACTTGAAATGTAAAAATTGAAAATGGATGTCAAGCCTTGACATCATTTTCAGAGAGATACATCATGATGGAGTATTGATAAGGTTAAGCATCTTAACTTATCAATATGTCTGTTGAATTCAAAGGCTTTGAATTCAAGAATGTCTTATCTCAAGTATGGCATATAGATAGGGGGAGTTAAGGTTAACTCCGTTATCAATTGATTGTCATCATCAAAAAGGGGGAGATTGTTGAATCTCGGATTTTGATGATGAATTCAATTATCATGTTTTATCTAATCCATATGTTGAGATAAGTATGCAGGATTAACTACGACAGCTTGAAGACATAAAGCAAGTCTACCGGAGTCAAGTTCGATGGGTGTTCGAGAGTCCGTTGAGAGTCCGAAGATTCGTCGGAGATGCTACCGGAACCAATCGAGAAGAAATCGGAGACTTATCGGAGTTTTCGGAAGTCCGCTGAAGAGATCATCGGAGGTTCGCAGAGATCACCGAGAAGGCTCGGCTACTCGTTGACTTCGCCACAAGATCGGGAGCCAGTTGGGAGTCCGTCGGAAGAAATCCAAGGGCGTATCGGAAGTCCGTCGGAAGATCGCCGGAACAAGACTTGAAGTTCGTCGGTTAAAAACTTGCTTAGGAGTATGTCTTTAGTTACGTAGTTTGAATGTAATTAAGGTTAGGATTAAGAAATAATCCTATATCTTGATTAGGGGCCAACTGGGCCCAAAATGAAACCTGGTTTGGGCCGGACTTAAAGCCCAAGCAGTGACTAGTAAAGTTGGGCGGTGGAACCGCCGGTCTGGGCGGTGGCACCGCCCAGCACCCGAGAGCCTGGCGGTGGCACCGCTGGATTGGGCGGTGGCACCGCCCAGTACACTGTCAGTGTCACAACTGACGGCGGTAGCACCGCTAGCTTCGGGAACCGAAGAGAATTCAAATTTTGGAGCCCAAATTTGAATCCTCTTGAGGCCTATAAATACCCCTCAATTCTCAGCAGAGATTACAACCTTTGAGGTGTAAGAAATTGAGATAAAGCCTTAGGAAAGTCTTTAGCAAGTCTTGCTTTCAATTGCTTGAGTGTTCACCTCCTTCTTTCTCTTTGAAAACTTGTAAGAGTGTGAACCACTTGTGAAAGGTTGTAAGAGGGGTATTTGTCCTTCCCCTTCAAAGAGATTTGCTAGTGGAAGTTGGGAGCCTCATCGAAGAAGGCTTCGCAAGTGGATGTAGGTCATTTTGACCAAACCACTTTAAATTGGTGTGTTCCTTGAATGTGTGAGTTCTTACTTTTCTGCAATCATTATCTACATACCAAGTTCTTACTTTTCAGCAATCATTATCTACATAGCAGCAAGTTTTCGTTTTTCACTTTACTTAAGTTACTATCGAAACGAAATCTCCTTGCATTTTACGAAATCGTTTTCAAACTTACAAGTTTAATCCGCTGCACTAATTCACCCCCCCCCTCTTAGTGTCGCTCCGATCCTAACAAGAGGATCATTCACTCTCGGCATCATGAGAGGAATATCCCATGTGTTCTTGCTCAGACAAATCCCTGGCCAGGGTCATTCGGGTTGATAGAGAAAGAGTTTTCCTAGAGAATCCGATTAGAGTGAGACTCGAGTAGAAATCGTATGGGTCTGACAGCACCATGCCCGATATACGGTCTCTGGGATATTACATAGATGAGAGATTATAGGTACACGGTAACTGAGGACAGACAGGTCCAATAGATTGGATTCCCCTGTATCGTCTGAGGACTACGGCGTAGTGGCCTAGTACGTCCGTAGTCGATGAGTCAAGTGAATTATTATAGAGATAATAATTCACTGAGCCAGAAGGAGTTCTGACAACTATGACTCATGGCCAGCTCGATATTGGGTTTAGAGGGTCACACACATATGGTAGGCGTTACGATGAGTAGAGGTTCGGATATGAGATATCCGTCGGAGCCCCTATCTTATTAGATATCCAATAAGCCCATGAATTATTGGATCCCATGGACGAGATCCAATAAAAGCCCACGAGAGATTATTGGATATTGATCCACTAATCTAAAAGGCTTGGATAATTGGATGCAGATCTAATACTCATTAGGGGAGGATCCATTAGGGTTTGACAGGGGGCCTCTATAAATAGGAGGGATTCAGAGCCTTATGGGCTAGAGCCTTTGCTTACCTCTCCTATTCTCCTCCCCCTCTCCACCTCAGAGTAGTCCTGGAGTTTTTTAGGACCGTCGTCGTAGCCCTGCTGTGTGGATCACCGCTAGAGAGGAGGACGCTTGACCTCCTTCATCCTCTCCTAGAGATCTGCTAGGAAACAGGGATATACGATCTCCCTAGGTACACAATTTATCTTATACGTAGTTTGTTTCGCGGATTTATGCACACCAATCTTCGCACGACGATGAACATCCTTTTTGGAAATTGGGGATTTTGTTTTTCTTGATCTTCTGCTGCGCATGTGATGTCGCCCCCTAAGATTTCCCAACAAGGCCTCTGAGCCACCATGATCTCGAGAGACTTAACCAACCATGATGTTCGGTTAAGTCAACACTATCGTTATAAGATGAGTCTGATTTGATGATATATCCTCGAAGGACTCGACCTAGTATACCAAGTCCTCAGGTCACTGGTGACATCTTTGTGTTGTAAGCAAAATAGCGAATCACGATATAAGTGAGCCTCGAAGGACTCAACCAACTCAACCTACATTGAGAATCGGTTCCTACCTATAACGATGGAAGGCCACATGGGTCAATCTAATTGCCTCACGTTTACCATTGTAATATTATCGAGAGATGAGATTTTGATTTGGTCTCCTAATATGACATGTCACACATATACATATTTAATATATATCTAAATGTGATCACACTAGATGATCATGGACTACAGCCTAATGTGATAAGGCCTGAGCTAGTAGGCCTAATCACTCACATCAAGATCTATGTATGCAGCGGTGCATCACTATGCCCTATGGTTGACCATCTCGTCCTCATCGATTCCGTCGGCATCTCAACGCATCTCCATGCATCGTAATCGTTCATCTCATAAGTCATACTATCGCTTCCATGCTCCCGCTGTGCCTCCTCATGTGATTACAACTTAATCATAGGCACGTAGGCCCGACAATAAACAAGAATAAAATAGAGGCTCACAAGCTCTAATAATAATAATCACAAGTACATACACATCATACGATCCATGATCCTCTATCCACATATCATTCATCACATGTACACATTATTATTATGTAGGACTACTAGATAATAATAACAATAATAATCAATTAAACTTTTTAATTAATTAATATTTTTTTAAATTGAGGATATGTAGGGAATTTTTTAAATTTTGAGGTGTATTTTGGTAATTTGGACAAAAGGAGACAATTTGGAATTTCAAAATTCTAAAGGTGAAACTATCTTTTGCCAAAATACCCTAAACCCCTTCCCTATGCTTGCTGCATTATGGTCACCACAATTCAAAACGAATCTATTGCACGAATAATCTCGCATTAATACCACTATAGGGAAATCTAGGGGGTGACATCATATGCATAGTAGAAGAACATAAAAATAAAATCATAAAATTCTTAATCGATGTGTTCATTGTTGTGCGAAGATTGGTGTGCAAAATTCACGAAACTTAAAACTATGTATAAAAAAGATTATTACTTAGGAAGACCGTATATCCCTAAATCCCTACAGATCTGTAGGAGAGGGTGAAGGAGGTTAAGCGTCCTTCTCTCTAGTTGTAATCCACACGATAGGGCTGTGACGATGCTTCTCAAAACTCCAAGCCTGCTATTTGAGAAGGAGAAGAATAGGAGAATAGGAGATAGCAACCCAGAGAGGCCCTAACCTATGAACCATTGGTTCCCTCCTATTTATAGAGGTCTTCTATTAACATAACCCTAATGGATCCTACCCTATTGGGTATTGGATCTCCATCCAACTACCCAAGTTTCTTAGATTGGTGGATCTCTATCCAATAATCTCTCATTGGCTCTTATTAGATCTCATTCATAGGATCTAATAATTCAGGGGCTTATTGGATATCCAATAAGATAGGGGTTCCAATGGATATCTCATATCCAAACCTCTACTCATCACAATGCCTACCATATGTGTGTAACCATCTATGCCCAATATCGAGCTAGCCGTGAGTCATACCTGTCAGAATTCTTTCTGGCACAATGAATTATTATCTCCATAATAATTTAATCAACACATCGATTATGGTGATCCACACAACAAGGGCTACAAAGATACTTCTCAAATCACTGCCCAAATCTCTTCCTCACGCACACCATACAATTAAGAAGGGGCTGCCCCTTTTTGCTGTTCACATGCCCCAAATAGGGGCTACAGTATGAGGAGAGGGAGAGAGGAGAATAGGAGGAGGTAGCAAAAAGAAACCTAGCCTATGGCCCTTTGGTTCCTTCCTATTTATAGAAGCCCCTTATCAACTTATCCTAATGGATCCTACTATATTAGGTACTAGATCTCCATCCAACTACCCATGTTATTTAGATGAGTAGGTCTATATCCAATAATCTCTTATTGGCTCTTATTGGATTTTATCCATATGATTCAATAATTTAAGGGCTTATTGGATATCTAATAAGATAGGGGCTCCGACGGATATCTCATATCCGAGCCTCTACTCATCATAAC
>CM017192.1:19691781-19739281 GCA_004837865.1 Musa balbisiana
CATTTATCTTTTAATAAAACAGTGTCAACATTAAGATGGCAATGTAACATTTTGTAAACAAATCTCAGCAGATTCCCTGATAACATCCATTTGTTAATATCTTGATATGCATCATCAAGTATGATTTCAAAAAGTATTCAAGAGAAATCATTATACCAATGCATGATACACTCTTTATTTTTTCAAAATCTCATCATGTTATTTTCATGAGATTCACAATAATTGGTACCATACATTTATTACTCTCAATAGGATAGAAATTCATTTCCCGTTTCATACAATTGATTTCATGTGAAGGGTATTCAGTCTTTTGGAAAACATGTTCATCATTTAAATCAAAACATAAGTTTCATCATGAAGCCGTCAAGACCAACACAATTCCCATCACTATCTCATCAAAAGACTATTCACGAAATTCATACATATATGTACAGGCCTATGTCAATCTTAATATGTCATGAGAATGTCATCTAATTCGTCTAAAAATGATTAGACCAAAAACATGTTAACTAAATGATAGTTTCAAATCAACATTTTACTTCAAAATCTCATTCCAATGACATAAATATCATCAAGCCTACCCATGCATGGTTAACTCCTAAGCATTATACATATCTAAGATCATCCCTAATGTTCATACATCATTCAAACATTTCAAACATACATCCTGAAAACCTAGCAATATACTTTTCATGCTCAAAATTTTTAATTTTTTTTATAGCTGCTAAAAAGAAAAACATGATATAATTTTTTTAAAAAACAATTTTTTATTTCCTATTCCTACTAAATCTAAATTAAGCACTCTGAAAAACTCAAGTAATTTCAAAATAATTCCAAGAGAGTTTAGTTACGTACCTTTAGTCGAAGCTCACCAAGCCAATTTCGCCATTTCACATTCAAAAACAATACATAATCAAAATCATTTTTCTTTAACTCGGAAATTTCATTAAAAATTACATGAATAGACTCTTCTATAACTAAAGTTCTTTTGTTAAAAACACAAAAAGCTTTAGAAACGGAAGAGTAACCAAGAAAGATGCCTTCATCGGATTTAGCATCAAATTTTCCTAAGGCATCCTTTTCATTTAAAATAAAGCATTTGCAACCGAAAACTTTAAAATAAGAAACATTTGGTGTTTTGTTATTCCATAATTCATAGGGAGTTTTTGATAGAGATGGTCTTATTAGAACCCTATTCATGATGTAGTAAGCCGTATTCACGGCTTCGACCCAAAAGTACTTGGGTAGACTATGTTCATTCAACATAGTTCTTATCATTTCTTGTAGATTTCTATTTTTTCTTTCTACTACTCCATTTTGTTGAGGGTTTCTTGGAGTAGAGAAGTTGTGGTTATATCTGTTAACTTCACAAAAATTTTGGAAATCGCGGTTTTGAAATTCGCCACCGTGATCACTCCGAATTGATGATATCATGAAACCTTTTTCGTTTTGAGTGAGTTTACAAAATTTAGAGAAACATTTAAAACAATCACTTTTGTGAGCCAAGAAATAGGTCAAAGTGTATCTAGTATAATCATCTACAATCACAAAAGCGTATTTGCTTCCTCCTAGACTTGTCGTGTCAATTGGTCCAAATAAGTCCAAATGGATCAATTGTAATGGTCTAGTGGTGCTAATTTGATTTTTTTGGTTTGAAACTAGTTTTATTTGTTTACCTAGTTAACACGCATCACATACTTTGTCCTTAACAAACTTCATATTTGGAATCCCTCGTACTAATTCTCTAGAGATCTTAGATATTAGTTTCATGCTTGCATGGCCTAATCTCCTATGCCAAAGCCAAGCATCATCTTTTAAAGCGGAGAGGCACATTTTATTGCCTAATTCATCAAGATTGATGGTGTAGACATTATTTTGTTTTAATGCAATCATAGTCATGTTATTGTTTGGTTTTTCAATAATACACACATTTGATTCAAATCTAACGATATAACCTTTATCGCATAGTTGACTAATACTCAAGAGATTATGCTTCAAGCCATCAACTAGTAATACATTATCAATAGAAAAGTTTAATTTGTTACCTATGGTTCCCTTGCTAATGATTTTGCCTTTGTTGTTGTCTCCGAAGGTGACATAGCCTTCGTCTATGCTAGTGAGCTTGGAGAATTGGGATGGATCTCCGGTCATATGCCTTGAGCATCCACTATCAAGGTACCATCTCTTGCTCCTAGCTTGTGATGGTGTATGTTTCTACAAGAAGGGATTATTTTTAGGTACCCATTTACTTTTGGGTGCCTCAAAAACTGATCTAACTTGTTTATCATGTTGCATAGACTTGATCGTGGTTCCTTTAGGAACCCAAATTAATTTGTTCGGACTAATTTTCTTGAATGGACATTGATAAGTTTTATGTCCATATTTGCAACAAAAGTTGCAATTGCTTTGGTATTGAACATGTAAGATAGGACCTTTAATGAAGGTGGTTGGATTTTGGTGAGAACTTCTCACAAATCCGATTCCACTTCTTTTAGGAACGTGACCCTTATTTGTAAGGATCATGTTCAAAGACTTGCTACCGACCTCGAATTTCTTCAAGGTGTCCTTAAGTAGCAAGTTCTCCTTTTGAAGAGTTTCTAGATCATGGCATTTTATGCATGGAGCTAAACTATCATGATATTCAGTTTTTAATTTATCAAAATTACAAGTAAGACTATCATGCTCCTTTTTTAACAATTTGTATTTTCTACTAATTGTTTTGCATTCATCAAATAACTCATGGAAGGTATTTAATAATTCATGATAAGATAAATCTGCATCAATTAAATTCGTTACCTCCTCTCCGATGGCCATTAGAGCGTAATGAGCAACTTGCTCGGTGTTGGACTCCTCTTCTTCGGATGCGCTTGAATCATCCCACGTTGCTTTGAGCGCCTTCTTCTTTGATGTTCTCTTTTTGGCTTGGGGACATTCATTTTTGAAATGCCCCGGCTTCTTGCATTCATAGCATATCACTTGGTCCTTTTTATGTTCAAATTTATTTTTGGTGTTATTTTTAAATTTGTTCTTTCTTATAAATTTTTTAAATTTTTACGTCAAAAGTGCAATGTCATTGTCACTGTTCTCATCACTTGATGTTCCTTTCAAGTGGTCTTCTTGTGATTTGAGTGCCATATCCTTCCTGTTCTTTGGAAGGGGGTTCTCGAGCTCGTCATGAGCTTGACATGTCATTTCGTAGGTCATTAGAGACCCAATAAGTTCTTCAAGAGGGAATGTTTTAAGGTCCTTGGCCTCTTGAATGACAGTAACTTTTGGATCCCAACTTTTAGGAAGGGATCTTAAGATTTTAGTTACTAGTTCAAAGTTAGAAAAATCTTTACCAAAAGCTTTGAGTCCATTGATGACATCCGTGAAACGGGTGTACATGTCTCCGATGGACTCACTTGGTTTCATTCAAAAAAGTTCGTAAGAGTGCACAAGAATGTTGATTTTGGACTCTTTCACTCGGCTAGTGCCTTCATGAGTGACTTCAAGAGTTCTCCAAATATCAAAAGCAGAATCACAAATTAAAACGCGATTAAATTCATTTTTGTCTAGTGCACAAAACAAGGCATTCATAGCCTTCGCGTTTAAAGCAAAAACTTTCTTCTCCGATTCATTCCATTCGCTCATCGGAAGAGAAGATTTTTGAAATCCATTTTCAATAATAGTCCAAAGCTCGAAATCCATGGAAATGAGAAAGATTCTTATACGTTTCTTCCAATACGTGTAATCCGACCCATTAAACATAGGTGGACGTGTAATAGAATGTCCCTCATGCATGCCGGAGTAAGTCATCTCTCTTGGGTATTAAACCAAATATGAGAGTGAGCCTTGCTCTGATACCAATTGTTAGGATCGAAGCGGCACTAAGAGGGGGGGGTGAATTAGTGCAGCGGATTAAAACTAGTAGGTTTGAAACTGATTCCGTAAAATGCGAGGATATTTCGATCAATAGCAACTAGAGTAAAGTGAAGAACAAAAACTTGCTTCTATGTAGATAATGATTGCAGAAAAATAACAACTCACACATTCAAGGAACACGCAGATTTAAAGTGGTTCGATCAAAATGACCTACATCCACTTGCGAAGCCTTCTTCGATGAGGCCCCCAACTTCCACTAGCAAATCACTTTGAAGGGGAAAGACAAACACCCCTCTTACAACCTTTACAAGTGGTTCACACTCTTACAGAATTTCAGCAAGAAAGAAAGGGAGGTGAACACTCAAACAATTTTGAAAGTAAGACTTGCTAAGGCTTTGCTAAGACCTTTTTTTTTTTACTCTATTGCTTCTCAAAGAGTTGTAATCTCAGCTGAGAATAGAGGGGTATTTATAGGCCTCAAGAGGATTCAAATTTGGGCTCCAAAATTTGAATTCTCTTCGGTTCCCGAAGCTAGCGGTGCCACCGCCTGTCAGTGGCGGTGCCACCGCCTGTTAGTTTTGACACTGACAGTGTACTGGGCGGTGCCACCGCCTGGCTCTCGGGTGCTGGGCGGTGCCACCGCCTAGTATTATTGGTTACTGGTTGGGCTTTAAGTCCGGCCCACACCAGGTTTCATTTTGGGCCCAGTTGGCCCCTAATCAAGATATATGATTATTTCTTAATCCTAACCTTAATTACATGCAACTACGTAACTAAAAAACATAATCCTAAGCAAGTTTTTAACCGGCAAACTTCAAGTCTTGTTCCGGCGAGCTTTCCGACGATCTTCCGATGGACTTCCGATACGCCCTTGGATTTCTTCCGACGGACTCCCAGCTAGCTCCCGATCTTGTGGTGAAATCAACGAGTAGCCGAGCCTTCTCGGTGATCCCTGCGAACCTCCGATGATCTCTTCGGCGGACTTCCGAAAACTCCGACAAGTCCCCGATTTCTTCTCGATTGGTTCCGGCAGTATCTCCGACGAATCTTCGAACTCTCAAACACCCATCGAACTTGATTCTGGTAGACTCGCTTTATGTCTTCAAGCTTTCGTAGTTAATCCTACATACTTATCTCAACATATGGATTAGATAAAACATGACAATTGACTTCATCATCAAAATCTGAGATTCAACACCTTCTGCCTTAGTGAATTATTATTTCCATAATAAGATAGGAGCTCCAGCGAATATCTCATATCCAAATCTCTACTCGTCATAATGTCTACCATATGTGCATGACCCTCTAGGCTCAATATCGAGCTAGTCGTGAGTCATACCTATTAGAACTCCTTCTGCCTTAGTGAATTATTATTTCCATAATAATTCACTCTACTCATCGACTATAGATGTACTAGGCCACTACCCCGTAGTCCTCAAATGTTATAGGGGAATCCAATCTATTGGACCTGACTATCCTTAGTTATCGTATATCTATAATCCCTCATCCATCTAATACCCTAGAGACTGTATACTGGACATGATTATATTAGACCCATATAATTTTTACTCGAGTCTTGCTCTAATCGGATTCTCCCAGAGAACTCTTTCTCTCTCAATTTGAATGACCCTAACCAAGGATTTGTCTAAGCACGAATACATGGGATATTTCTCTCATGATATCACGAGTGGATGATTCTCTATCGACACTTAATAGTCCTCATATGGTTGGTTGCTACTCCCGATAACCGACTATCCTAGATTTGGAACTTCCAAACCTATAAGTCTGGTATTAAAGAGTGGAGTACTCATATAGGATATCCTTGGTGTCTCAAGTCTAAGGACCAGGTACACTATTAGGACGAGTCCGGTATTAAAGAGTGGAGTACTCATATAGGACATCCTTAGTGTCTCAAGTCTAAGGACCAGGTACACCATTGGGACGATGGAATTATTGTCTGATAATAAGGCATTATCAACCATCCAGCATTCATTGAGTGGATTAATCAGTGAACTCATTCTCCAATGAGCACCTGTACTATATCCATAGTGTCCCTACACGAGCATATATAAGACCAGCCACCTCCATCATATGTACAAGTATATAGTATATCAATTTGTCAAATTATCTCGATGTCCCTCTCGAGTAACCTATGATTGAGATTATTTAGGATTTGTGTTTAAAGATGAATCAGTCTCATTATCATGATCTCATCACGATCCGATTCTCATTGCACAGATCCATTGACATCACAATATATTCATGCAACAAGCAATATAAAGTGATAAAATACTTAATAATAATAATAAGAAAAAAGACTATGTCAAGTCACACATATCATCACCCACGTGATTGGCTTGCAATGCACCTATAACTAGCACTTAGGTCACTAGTAATATCTCTATGTCATAGGCAAGATCTTAAATCACAATATAGGTGAGCCTCAAGAGACTCGACCAACTCAACCTACATCGGGAATCGATTTTTTCCTATTACAATGGAAGGCCATGTGGGTCAATCTAATTGACTCACGTTTACCAACTTAATATTATTGAGAGAGGAGATTTTATTTCGGTCTTCTAATATGATGTGTCACATATATACATATTTAATATATATCTACATCGCATGTAAATATATATACATATCTAGTATGTGTATAGACAATCACACTAGATGATCAAGGACCACACCATAATGTGATCAGGCCCGAGCCAATAGACCCAATTACTTACATCAAGATCTATGTATGCAACGGCATATCTCCATGCCTGTGATCATCTATCTTATTTTCCTCGGTTCCGTTGGTATCTCGGTGCATCTCCATGCGTCGTGATCGTCCGTCTCGACCTCGTGAGTTCCGCTATCACCTCCACACTTCCGTTGTGCCTCCTCATATGATTACAACTTAATCATAGGCACGTAGGTCCAATAAGAAATAAAAATAAAATTGGAGGCTCGCAGGCCCCAATAATAATAATAATCACATCACATGCACATACACATTATACAGTCCATGATCATTCATCCACATCATACATCATATGTACACATCATCACCATGTAGGACTATTAGATAATAATTATAATAATTAAATTAAAATATTTAATTATTTATTTTACAGTATTTTGGGAACCCAACCATAGGGTGCCCCAAAATGGCAAGTAGTTCCTTAAGTGGCTAGGAAATCTCAACCACTATGGACTCCCTTGTGGCCTAGAATCCTAGGCCACAAGGCTGCCTTGTGTGGCTGGGAAACCCTAGCCACCAAGGAGTCTCTTGTAGCCAATAAACCATGGCTATAGGGCAGCCTTGGGCGGCCAGGAAAACTAGCCACCTGCAACTAGAAAATCTCAACCACCTATGGTGCCCCCTACAAGGACTACCATGTAGCAGTTTGAGAGTAGCATTGTTGTACTCATTCCTACTGCTTTTGGCTAGGCCGAGAGCAACAAATTGGAGCTCTTGGCCAAGGCTGTAAGCAACCTTTGGCCAAACCAAGGGGTAGCAACAGTTGCTGCCCTTTCTTCCCCTTTTTTGTTAATAAATTTGACATCAAAAGCCCTCTCTAAAACATCTCTTAATAGTAAGAAAGGTGCAGCACAGATTTAAAAACTATGATAAAAAAATCGTAGCAATCGCGTAAAACAATTTTAACGCGATTGAATACAACAGATATAGTTTAAAAGCCAATATTTTACATGAGCAACCTGGCTCTGATACCACTATTAGAAAATCTGGAATGAAATCATATGCATAGTGGAAGAATAGAAAATAAAATCCTAGAATTCTCACAGAAAAATATTTCTTATTGTTGTGCAAAAGTTAATGCGTAAAAACCCACGAAACCGAAAAACTACATATAAGAGAATTACTTAGGGAGATTGTATATATCTAAATTCCTACATATCTATAAGATTAGATGAAAAAATTTAAATAACCTCCTCTCTAGTGGTGATCCACATGACAGGGCTTGTATAGACGCTCCTCAAATCGTTATTAAACTCTTTCTTAAGAGCACCACGCAATCAAGAAGGGGGTGCCCCTTCTTATTGTCCACACGTCCCAAATAGGGGATGTAGTATAAGGAGGAGAGGGAGAGAGGAGAATAGGAGGCAGCTAAAAAGAACTCAACCTATGGCTCTTTGGTTCCCTCCTATTTATAGAGGCCCCCTATCAACTTAACCCTGATGGATCTTACCATATTGGGTATTGGATCTCCATCCAACTACCCAAGCCTCTTAGATTAGTGGGTCTCTACCCAATAATCTCTTATTGGCTCTTATTAGATCTCATCCATAGGATCTAATAATTCAGGGATTTATTAGATATTCAATAAGATAGAGACTCCAACAGATATCTCATATTCGAACCTCTACTCTGTCGCAACACCTACCATATGTGTGTGACCCTCTAGGCCCAATATCGAGCTAGTCATAAGTCATACTCGTTAGAACTCATTCTGATTTAGTGAATTATTATCTCTATAATAATTTACTCGACTCATCGACTACGGATATATTAGGCTACTATGCTGTAGTCTCTAGATGATGCAAAGGGATCTAATCTATTAGACCTATCTATCCTCATTGATCATGTATTTAGAGTCTCTCATCTATCTAATACCCCAGAGACCATATACCGTGCATGGTGCTGTTAGGCTCATACGGTTTTTACTCGAGTCTCGTTCTAATTGGATTCTCTTGGAGAACACTTTCTCTCTCAATCTGAATGACCCTAGCTACGGATTTTCTGAGCAAGAACACATGTAATATTCCTCTCATGACCCCGAGGGTGAATGATCCTTTATCGACAATCAATAGCCCTCATAAGGTTGGCTATCACTCCCAATGACTAATTGTGCTAGATCTGAAACTTCTAGGCCTATAAATCTAGTATCAAAGAGTGGAGTACTCATATAGGACATCCTTAGTGTCTCAAGTCTAAGGACCATATACACCACTAGGACTACGGAATCGTTGTCTGACAATCAAGCATCCTCAACCATCCAACATTCCGTGAGTAGATCAATTAGTGAACTCATTCTCCAATGAGCACATACACTATATCCCTAATGTCCTTACATGAGCAGTTATAAGACTAATTACCTCCATCATATGGACGGGTATATAGTATACCACTCTGTCTAGTTATCTCAATGTCCCTCTTGAGTAACCTATGACCAGGATTATTTATAGTTTATGTTTAAAAATGAATCAATTTTATTATTGTGATCTCATTACGATCTGATTCTCATTGCATAGATCAATTTAAGATTCTCATCACAATATATATTCATGCAACAAGTAATATAAAATGATAAAATGTCCAATAATATAATAAACAAAAAGAGTGTGTGTCATGTCACATGTGTCATCATTCATGTGATTGGCTTATAGTATACCTATGACTAGCAACAAAAATATAAAAGAATATCATAATTTATAGGTTTTTATTTATATAAAATCTTAAATTAGACTAGTCAATCTTATTTAATTGAATAGAATTAAACTAAATATTAGCCCAATTAAGTAAGTCAAAATTAAAATTGATCAAGGTTAAAATTGATTAAAATTTTAATTTTTTTTCCATATTCAATTAAAACTTGATTGATCAAAACTAAATCTAATCAAGCTAGTGCAATTATCATAGGGTTGACAATCAGCGAAAATAACGACCCTTAACAAAGCTATCATCGATAGGCAAACTATCATTGGTGGTCCATCGATCCAATGTAAGAAATCTCACGTCGCCCATAAATAGGTGACAAAACAGATTAAACAAAAAGATAGATCAATAATATATACGAATATTCAAGTTTCTTAAATAAAAAACCATAAATCTAAGGTATTTGATTTTAAAAAAACTTGACTCTAATATATATATATAGATATATATATATATTATATATATATATCTATATATATATATTATATATATATATAGATATATATATATATTATATATATATATCTATATATATATATAATATATATATATATATCTATATATATATATAGATATATATATATAGATATATATATATAGATATATATATATATATATCTATATATATATATATATCTATATATATATATAGATATATATATATAGATATATATATATAGATATATATATATAGATATATATATATATCTATATATATATATCTATATATATATATCTATATATATATATCTATATATATATATAGATATATATATATATAGATATATATATATAGATATATATATATATATCTATATATATATATAGATATATATATATAATATATATATATATCTATATATATATATAGATATATATATATATATATAGATATATATATATAGATATATATATATATAGATATATATATATAATATATATATATAGATATATATATATATCTATATATATATATCTATATATATATATCTATATATATATATCTATATATATATATATCTATATATATATATCTATATATATATATCTATATATATATATAGATATATATATATATATATAGATATATATATATATCTATATATATATATCTATATATATATATAGATATATATATATAGATATATATATATATCTATATATATATATCTATATATATATATCTATATATATATATAGATATATATATATATCTATATATATATATCTATATATATATATTATATATATATATAGATATATATATATAGATATATATATATATAGATATATATATATATCTATATATATATATATAGATATATATATATATCTATATATATATATCTATATATATATATCTATATATATATATAGATATATATATATAGATATATATATATATCTATATATATATATATATCTATATATATATATATATATATATATATATATATATATATATATATATATATATATATATATATATATATATATATATATATATATATATATATATATATATATATATATATAAAGTCGAGTGATCCATGAAGACATAAGTGCTAGCACACGAATAACACGAATATATATGTCATCTCTTACAAATGGAATTGAATCTAAAGAGAGTCTTATAGGGAATCTATGGGAGGATCATCGGTGATGAGATGATGTCATCTCTTGCAAACAGAAATAAATCTAAAGAGGGTCATACAGGAGAAGCTATGGAAGAATTTTCAAGTGACTGATATATTCATGCATTCTTGTCTTAATAATTACCTTATTTTTCTACAAAGTAGAAATATAAGATAAAATAGACATGAGGCAAATGCAATAGGCCAAAACTAATAGCAAAAAAGAAAAAAAAAAGAGACTCAAAGAACACAATAAGAAATTTATTATTGGAATTACTCCAATGAACCAAGACCGAACATATATCCATCACCATATCGGTGATAGCCAACAGTTATATTTATCATAAATGAAAAAAAAAATTAATTAAAAAATCTATATTACTATGTGGTGCAATTTTACCTAGTAAATCGGGATATTCAATATGCTATCATGTATTTGCAACGCTATACGATTAAACAATGTCTAAATCAACCAATCTGTTCCCATCTATCTGATAAAGGCAATTATTATTATCAAGACTAAGGTTGATATTGTATACTAAGCACTGGAATACCATCATCGTTATCGGATGATCAAATAAATAATTAAAATACAATGAAAGAACATGTAAATCTCACAATTCCTTCCGAAGAGAGACAGAGAAAGAGAGAGAGAAACAAAAGAAGAGAGTTTGAGACGGGTATGCCTCGTGAAGCATAATAAATATTTTATGAGATCACACTAGTAAAGTCCCAATCGTACTAGCTTTTAAGATCTGCCATATATCTATTTTTTTTTTATGATTTAGTGTTAGTGGAAGGATGATTATTAAGTTACAAAGGGCGTTTTGAGCCATTCTTCTTGGCAATATCAAGAAGTTCATGGGCCCTAATCATGGTTCGTACCAATTACACTTCTGCTAAATCATAACATGGTCAAATTAATGTAAAAGAATGTTTTATTAATTACTAAACAATTTTTAACATTCAACATTACATTGCAATAAGTTCCTGAAATCATTGACCAAATTATAAGATTGGAAACAACAAGATCACAACCACATGCCACCAAAAAAACGCTTGAGAGTTCAAAATTTTAGTCTCAAATATTTACCAAGTACATTCTTATCAATTGAATACCTTTACAAAGTCCCTACTTCATCATGGGAATAAATTGCTCAACAGATGTTTTACTTTATCCTATCTTTAATTTTATCCAACATTGTGATGTTAATTCTTATGTAAATCAAATGGAGAGTTATGATTGTGAAAGAATATTGGCATCACAATGCAACTGAAGGAAAATAATTTATTTTTTAAAAAATTCTTCATTAATCTTTAATCAAAATCCATCAAGATTTCATCTTAAATTATTTGAATAAAATCAAAAGTACACATTAAGAAAAATAATAAATTAATCTTTAATCAAAATCCCATCCCGATGCACGAAAATCAGCAAAGAATTATAACCCGAGATTCAACTGATATCATTCCTCCTGCGAGTGTGATCGTGGAGATATTTGATTAAGCTTTTTTCAATAAACTATGCAGCTAAACAAAATCAAACAACACAATTGAAAATCAAAATATATAAAAAAAATTAGTTTTTGACATATATCGGGGTTGTTAATGATTCTATTTATAGAGCTTAAAAGTGCAAACCTTGGAAAGGTACTATTCAAAGATGTATAGATGCACCATTATAACTAATTAAAATTGATAAACTTCAACAATAAGGAAGTATACCTTACAAATGTAATATACAATACAACAGGAAAGAGGAAAGGGAAAAATAGATATCCCGCACACGAAAGTCATAATAGACACCTTATATTTATCATATATATATATATATATATATATATATATATATATAAAAGAAAAGAAAGGAAAAAAAATCCCATCCAGATTCTACTTATAAAGACGCCTTCAGAAAAATTTCATGTAAAGTATCGTTATAAATGACACCTCCAAAATAGTTGTCACACAAAAATGTCATTAGCTTACATATGCTAAGACAAAAAGAAAAGAAAGAGTAATTCGGTTGAGTAACGATTATAACCATACTCCAAACGTGTAAAAGCTAAAGATAGATGGATAATATGATAAAATTAAGCATACATACAATAATGATAATTTCAAGTACGAGTGTTAATTATGAACGACGAAGTCGATCCAAACGAACCCACATGAAACATGCAGGGACGCTTCATGAGCTGACTGCCGTGAGGAAATTTAGTGGCAAGAAGACAGTTTGACGTTGATTAGATTGCGATGCTTCGTGGCCCGACATGACCAGGTCAGGTGGGGCAACTCATGGCATCACATGTCCATGTCGAGTAGTTGGCAACGTTCTACTTCAATGCATATGCTGATTTCATCGCCTACCGATGATTAGCTATCGCAACTAAATATGAATGATCTAAAATTTGCTTCGGTTTCTGAACCATGATTCTGGAATGGTAAGGAGAAAGCCAAGGATTCTTTGGCCTCACCCCAACATCGGGTCCTGCTGCTATATCAGAACTCGAGCACCTTTGATTTCCATGTCAAAAGCATGTGCAAGTCAGTGTCGGACTTTGAGATCGAGTGGATTGCTGGGTAGATTGTCTTAATCTCCCGATGTGTGTCCTCTTTCCACCTTAGTCAGTCTGTCAAGTTCAGCATCATGCCAAGAGTGCAGTACTGCTCCTTTGGGGCTAGACAAAATTATATGGAGCATGATGCTTTTGAAGGACTTCAAATGAGACAGCCAAGTCCACTAAGCATCATGCCAAGAGGTGCGGTACTGCTCCTATTTACACTATCCGCTCCCATCCATCCATCATACAGCCAAAATATTTCATATGACAATAATAATGCTTAATTATTTTATATTGTAATCTAAAAATAAAAAAAATTAGATAGATGATCATAAGAGGGCAGTGTGTGCATTTCCTAAACTCAACCAAGAGATACACACTCAACCAAGAAATTATATACTAATTAAATCAAACAGTTTAGTTATGAGCATCTCCTATGAAAACCATCTTGCTCATTTGTTTTTGTCCGTGATGACATTTGAGAGCAGGTACGTTCTCATTCACCTCTCTTCGGATCTGCCAAAAAATACATGATATGTGGAACTAGTTGAGTCCATATACGGACATGATTGACCATAATTTCCTTGGTGTCATGGGAGATTGAAAGAGGACGCATCATCTTTTCAAGCCATTGGAAGAATAAGTGGTGCACTCGGAACCTTTTTGTCTTCTTCTTCTTCTTCTTCTTCTTCTTCTTCTTCTTCTTCTTCTTCTTCTTCTTCTTCTTTTGATGTTGGCTATGATGACGAATAGGATGCTATCTCTTAGTGGTTTGAGACACTCTCAACTGGTGAATCATTGGTGGATCAACAACTTACCCCACATGAGACTAAAGTTGAAACTGCCCATGTTTTTGGTTAGCATTTGATCTTGATTTCAAGCTTTTGAACATCTGTTGCATGGATCTTTTCAAAATCGGGTTAGATTTTATATAACAGCAAATGTGGTGCGGGGCTATAGAGTTAGGTTTCAAAGTCCTCCTTTTATTCAGAGGTTGGCGGGCCTTACTCTAATCGTAAGGTGTTTTTATTCTTTTTGGTCATTTGGGTGATTCAGATATAAAATTGCATACTTAAGTTTGATGAGAGAAAAAATATAAGATTTATAATATTATTTTTTGGAAGGTACATAAATGACGGTGATATTATAATTTATAATTTTGTTCTGAGTGGAAAAGAAAAAAGAAATACTTGGATAGTGCATGTTTTAGATAAAAAGAAATGAGAAAGCAAAAAACAAAGCAATAGTGCATGTTTATTTGATAACAAGCAATACTTGGATAAAGTAATTTCTTGTTGGCTAAAATCATCTAAAAATAAAAAGAACAAAAAAAAAAAACACTCTAGAATGGTAGACACATCAACGGAGAGATCATGGCATTCGTCATCCCAGTTGAGCTTATTATTGAATGGTAGACAATTGCTTTCTGACAGTGGAATTGGTGTCAGCTTCTTGTGGTGGGTGATCAAAAGAAGGGCGAGCTTCCCCAGTTAAAAGATGCCACCCACAGCCTCAGATATATCACCATCTGCACTGTTCCTTGGTGGATTGCAAGGAAATGGTTCCAAAATGCTTGTGTGTTGCTCAACAGAAGCTTCACTTTTTCTTCCACAAATTTAGACCTGTCGCTTGGTTCCTATTTTACTGGATAGCTTGATCAACACACCTTCTTTTAAACCTCCAAAAGCTTTCACTACACTTCACTAACTAATAATCTAATGAATAGGTAATTCAGTACTAACTCTCCACCAACTCAGTGGAAATTCTTTTTCTGTCATAATTTTATTGTCGTTGATGAACTGATATCGCACAAAGGTTATCTTTGTGTCAGAGGGGAGAGAGATATCAACATTGAGAAGAGAGGAAGGAATGTGATATATATATATATATATAGTAGCAAACTCGGTATGGCAGACAAATAGATGAAACACCTATGACATGTTTGGAACCGTATTGCCTGATATTTATTGATGCTTGAATCTTGGATGTGATCCAATATGAGGAGGAGCATGCTAAGTCAATGCCTTCAGAATCCATATGTACGTGGAAACCCTCCCTTCCAATTTGAAGTCCGTTTGTTTGTTTGTTTGTTTGTTTGAAGAAAAAGAAAGCGTTCAACGTTTTTATTCTCCAAGAGATTTTTCATTAGCACTAACTAAGCTAAGCTTTTCTTTCGACCGTCTAATAATTCATGGTGGCTAACAATGGTGTGATAATTGAAGATGACGACATTTTTCCTTTCACTACCTGTAATATCTCAACTTCAAGATTAAGCAGCTTCTTCCGTGATGAGATTCTAGGATTCATCTTTGGTGTCAATCAATAAGTTCTCAGTCTTTGATTTGATGGTTTCTTACACACAGCCATGCCAAAGGTTGTGGTAGCAAAGATTTGCAGATGTCCATGCGATTTATATTGTCACATGCATTTTGCTGCTCAATAAATATGACTTGCTGGTTCGTACAATTCACAGTGAAAAGTATTGTTCTTTTCTTCAGTCAATCATAGTTGTTTTTTCTTCAGTCACCCATCGTTTATCCAATTGTTTGATGGTAGCTTCAGTCCCTTATAAGCTTCTTGTTCTTTTTTTTTGTTTTATCTTTAGAAAAATGAGAAACAAAATATCAATGTTTTTTTTTTATTTTTTTTAAAAAAGGAACAAATATTATTCTCCAAAATTTAATTAAAGTATAAAAAAACAAAAAAAACAAAATGCAACAATGTATGAGTATTTTTGACATCCAATAGTGCTCATAGGTGTTCGGTGGAAGGAATTGAAATAAATCAGATGGATTAATAGTCCTATTCTTTTGAAGTAAAATAAGATACAAATTGTATCATACCTATTCAAAAATCAGATGGATTAATAGTCCTATTCTTTTGAAGTAAAATAAGATACAAATTGTATCATACCTATTCAAAAATCAGATGCATTAAGATATTTATGCTTTCAAAGTTTAAAAATTATTATTTCCCCTCCTCAAATTAATATAGCATGCATATCCCTCCAAATACTTGGCCATATGCATTTCCTTAAAATATTTATATTTTAATCCTTCATGCTAATTGCCATCAAGTAGGATTACCAATGAAGGATAAATAAATTTACTGATTTGTAGGAGCATACATATACGCGTGCGATATCATAAGGAGTTTTAATGTTATTCTGCTAATAATCAACCCAACCATAATAACCTTTGTGTAAGATTTTAAATGGTTTCATGGGAATATATGGTAAAATAATATTTAGACGGGTAATTTGATATGGACGTTTAAGTTCATCGCAATGATATCTGTTTTGCAAATAAATAACAACTCCAAATGGCATCCTATGCAATTTTCTATTTATATTAATTATCTCGCATAATTTCTCGTCGTACTAACTATACCGACTAATTAGTTAACAGTTAAGATATTTTTCCCAATGTTCATGTTCATGTTCATGTTCATGTTCATCATCACCAACATATTCTAGAAAAAAGGCAGCCATTTTTTTATTTTTTATCTTGACATATCGATATTGTGGAGTAAAAGGCACAAGAACTCTCCAACAAGCACACCTAAAAGAATTTTGGAAATTAATGCAACACCTAGTTAATCTTCCATACCAACACAAACTAAGTTGACATGAGCAAATTGGACGAAGTCCAAAACATTAACATGAGGTGATCCTAACAGGTACTTACACTTGATGATATCTTATTGGCGTAAAATTGAGTTAGGTACTTGCTTGATCTATTTTGATATCTTATTGGTGTAAAAATGAAGAAGACCAATGATTGCATAAAATGGCACCTCATATGCCTACTCAAGATTCACGCTCTCTCTCTCTCTCAAGAATCCTCAATATTCATCCGATTCTGATGCCCACTTCATGTGGTTGTGCAACTCATCTTTTATGACATTTTTTTGTTGAATGAGGAAGTATTTTAGTAGATCTGTAGCAAGTATAATGAATTGATAGTATAAAACAATTCAAAAAGTATATATAGTATAGAACATTTCAAAAAAAAATAAAATAAAAGTGGAGAGCAATTCCATCACTGAAATCCTCTCATTCATACAATCTAGTCCTTTGTCCTTTGTAACCTTTTCTTGGAGACAATGGACAGTATTAGGCAGTCAACTCAACTTGCAAAAGCCAGTTACAGGTCTTATAGTACTATAACGAGAGAAACCATTGTTTAAGCTTGGTGATGCATGCTTCAAGGACTTGAATTGACAACACCAATAAGCAATTTAAGTTCTTACGACAGAAGTAAGAGGAAGAAAATGGAAAGGCAACCTAACATGTAATTCTCACGAGTGATATTTTCCATCTCTAATATCGCTCATCTATAAATAAAAGTGGAGAGCAATTCCATCACTGAAATCCTCTCATTCATACAATCTAGTCCTTTGTCCTTTGTAACCTTTTCTTGGAGACAATGGACAGTATTAGGCAGTCAACTCAACTTGCAAAAGCCAGTTACAGGTCTTATAGTACTATAACGAGAGAAACCATTGTTTAAGCTTGGTGATGCATGCTTCAAGGACTTGAATTGACAACACCAATAAGCAATTTAAGTTCTTACGACAGAAGTAAGAGGAAGAAAATGGAAAGGCAACCTAACATGTAATTCTCACGAGTGATATTTTCCATCTCTAATATCGCTCATCTCTCTCTCTCTCTCTCTCTCTCTCTCTCTCTCTCTCTCTCTCTCTTATCTGAACATGTGTGTGTCCACTATTCGTTTTCTCTTCACATTTTGGAAAGACAGAAGCACATGATATAGTAGCATGAAAGGACATCTTACATATTGTCTCTCGTACTGTTTGTACAAATAATTTAAGACCCCCCCACATTTAATTGCGATAGCTCAAGACTGCCTAACAAGTGATACGGGCAACTACTTGATGAAAGGCAGCGGCACTACACCTTCCACCATATGATCAAAAAGATACATAGGTGTCGAAGCTTGAACCCCAACCTTTGCTTGACAGAGCACAGAAAGGAGGGAGCAGCTTCAAGAACAAGAAAAAACTCGAGGCAGAAACATGAGATTTCTTACCCACTGACACAACGCCATCATCCTCAGACCTAGCTAATACCTCCTCGATGTTGAAGGATTGTTCCTGTCCATGTCATCGAACAACGTCTGACCATCTCCGGTGCCGAAGTTGCTACTCCTGGTATTCTGACCATTGCCTGCAGATCGATCACCTTCGACCTCACGATACTTGTGCAAGTACCGCCTCATCGGCTCCGCATAGTCGTCGAAGCCAAGCGTGCCGAGCGCCCAGCAGATGTCGTCCCCGTTCACCGTCTTGCGCTTCTCCTTGTGGCACCGGTCGGAGGCCTCGGCCGTGACGAAGCTGATGAACTCCGACACGCACTCCTGCATCGTCTCCTTGGCTTCCTTTGAGATCTTCGCGTTGGGGGGCAGCATCTGCTTCATGATCCTTCCCACGTTCGCAATCGGCAGCAACCTGTCTTGCTCCTTGATGCCGCCATCACCCGAGCCCGCTCCCGCGGACGTGCCGAGCGCATGCCCTTCTGCTTCTTGGCTATTCCCCGAGCTATCGGCCATCAACCCCTTGGGAGCACAGACACGTTGCACCTGCGGCCTCCTATATAGATCAAAGAATATGGTCTGTATTTGTAAGCATGAAGAGAGTACATAAGTTGGAGCTGTCTCAAAGATTCATGTGTTGGCTAGACGGGAAGATCCATGTCTTCCGGGAAGATGACGCTTTGACGAGACTCGCACGTGTTGAAGCGGAGATTATAGACGGCAAGCATGCTTCCAAAGCGAATGGGTGAGGGATCATATGATGAAAAGCTTGCATCAATTTAGGTTGAAGAGGTCCCCCTTTACCTTTTATCTTGACTCCTCTGACAGCATTGAAACTTGGACTAGAGTGTTAGATCACGACACGGATCCAGCCTTGTCGATGCAAACTCCACTCTTCATTCGAGCCTCCAAATCACAAGGCTCAGACCTGCATGAGACCAGTTCGACTGTCGGTGCAAACCAATCAAACTATGTCTTATACGTTATTTATGAGTTATTAAGCTTTTGGCACAAGTGATAGATAGATAGATATATTGATGATATCCGACTTTAACGAGTTCTTCCTTTTATTATTATTTTTTGTTTTCTTTCCTTTTTCCATCGTCTATCTTTAATATTTGATCATCTTATAATTTCTTGCATCCAATCTATCATCGTGGTGCGTCTGGTCACCATTGCTCGGTCCAGTAGCCTCCTCTCTTAACTAAATAGTGTCTTGGTAAATATAATCAAAGATTGTTGGTGATCTATGTATGTAAACCGAATCTGTATAGTAGATCCCGACTATTTATGATCGACTAAATGAAGCTTTTCTCTAAATTAAAATTTATTTTATCATATATATATATATATATATATATATATATTATAAATAAAAAAATAAAGTCTTCTTCTTTAATTTATTTTGACACCATCAATCTTAATCAAATCACATCAATTCCTTAATTGATGGCATAAGTTCCCCCCCAAACTTAGGCCCACCTATATACGTAAAGATAAATAGCAGCCTAGGGGCTTGCTTCAATTTAACCTCATGCACACGAAGCAAAACGAGACTTACATGCTCGCTCCATGGTTCATCACAGCTATAAAGACCAATGACTATGTGTCCTACGCAAAAGACACCTGGATGGATATGGTTAGCGAAAGGAAGTAAAATGTGACAGCCACTTGAGAGTAAGTGAAGTCAGTCATCCATATCCATTTCAAACTTAATAATTGCTCTTTAGGAATTTGAACAAAGGATCTCCAATCGATGGAGTGGTTGGTTAAACTCCCCCTCTCAAAAATATTGCTTCATGATTGATACACGCATCTTGTCCACTTTGCAGCTGTCCATTTTAAATCACTCCAATCTCTCTTTCAACAAACAGTTTACATTATTATTATTATTTTTTTATTGTTGGTATTGGATCTTCTGTTCAGTAGAAAATGAGTGAGATAATGATAACCAAATTAAAAGGAAAGCTCAAGCCTGGAAACTTGTTCAGGCAGGTCTGTTAATGACAGTGCTTAGCATTTTGTACAGTGCTTAACTCTATATTAAAAGACCATCATCAAATGAAATTTAGTAGCACCATTTCCCAGTATAAATACTTAGCATTTTGTACATTATCGATCATATTGAGTTCCAAATAAGCAAAAACAAAAAAAATCGATGTTT
The DNA here is from genome assembly GCA_004837865.1 of Musa balbisiana. Lineage (NCBI taxonomy): Eukaryota > Viridiplantae > Streptophyta > Magnoliopsida > Zingiberales > Musaceae > Musa > Musa balbisiana. Next base: position 19,712,508 of record CM017192.1, read on the forward strand.
GGGAAACTAAATCCTACTAGGTTTCTTAAAGATTTTTCGAAGAAGAAGAAGAAGAAAGAAAAATTTTCCTCTTCAGAAAATTGAGCTTCATGCAAGATTTTCTCTCAAAAATTTCAGTTTTTGAATGGTGAACTATATATCAGGAGAAACTTAGTGTAATTAAAATGAGCTTCGATGTATAAATATTTCAAATATGATTTATTATTCCTCAGCTGCATGTATTTGTACTTTCTTTCACAAAAATTGCTCGCCTCGATTTATAAAAATCTTTTCTTAAACCTGATTGCCATTTATGAGAGGCCTATAAGCTAAAAATGATATGCGAACCATTCTGTAAGTTAGCAAAAACACATTTATTTTTTGTATTAATATTTTTTAGTGATAAATAATAAAAACATAATTTAAGTTCAGGATCTTATGATTAATAAATTTTTTTTTTACCTATAGCAGTTTATAACGGAAGATGGACATGAGAATTCATAGACAAAATAGTAATTGTGCAGTTTGATGAGAATAGAGATCCTTAATTAGGAAGATATTGTGGCATTGAAAAAAAAATTATTTATGCTTAAGCATTGAAATAGAAGTCATCAATCAGCGAAAATGACTTGCTGCCTTCTTCTTATGTGACGTAATTCTCTTTTAGCTATGAAGTTATCCTTCGCCAAAATGATGCTTGCTTTTTATTTTTTAATACCATAATGTATACCGATATATGGGGCTAATTATAGATTAGCTCTTGTATTTGGACTCTCTTATTATTATGAATCATGTACTTAAAAATTTTATATTGGGAGTCTCATGGTTATAAAAGTTAAATATTTCTTCCCATTTTCTCTAATATTATTGGTTTTATTGACGGATGACACAACATGATGGATTGACACGAGACCGATGAGCAAAAGATAATTTCAATGACGATGGAGCGACTACTTCTATAGCGATGGTCACCCTGTCAGTATTGCTGTCACGATCGTTGTGGTATCGAAACCTCTTAATAAGGGTCTTGGGCACTCCTTTATAAGTAGTCGCTATCCTGAAAGCTAAGTGATGGAGCGAAGAAAACAATAGGAATGCTTGTCCTCTTCGGTGAAATGAGGAGGCCCGAAGGATGCATCGAAGACCATGGATAGGTCCTGCTCCTCCTCTTCTTCAAAGGAACCACTTTTGCCATAGACAAGAGGCTAAGAGCACTCACCGAAGGATTGGTCTAAGTAGTCGGTCCAACCAGATGGCATTCGCTGCTGCAATCTGAGCTTATATCTTCCTCCTCTCTTATATCAATGGATCAAAATAGGAGAATACTCTTCTCATTCTCATTCTTTTCGTCGACAGGCAAAGGACTGCCTGTTGACAACAATGTGCCCAAGGCCCTCGTCGATAGGCTTCGATTCCACAGCGATAGTGACGCTGACGGGGTGATTGTCATCGTAGAAGCAACGACACATCATCGTTGAAATTACCTTTTTGTTCATTAATTTTATGTCATTCCTATACATGATATCATGTGTCATGCTGTGTCTTTCGTTAATGTGACTAATGACTAACATATAAAGGAGGAAAAATAAAATAAATTATTTTATTTTTATTATTATAAAAATTTTAATATAAATTTTTTAAGTATAGAGATTATGATATTACAATGATTTAAATATAAAAAGTAATAATAATTAGCATAGAATATGTGCAATCTTCATGTGCATCCTTGACTTAGCATCCACCTTTGGTAAAGAATTATACTGAATTTTGAAGATTTCTGACTCATAATGAAAATGAATTGGTACTTCATACATATGCCATAAACCACTAACAAGAGAATATATGCCGGAAATGATGGGCCACAAAGTTAGTTTTAGCATATATATATATATGTATCATTCAACTTATTCTAATAATAACAGTTTGGGATTGATGGCTGAGGTCTTGTTATTCTCCACTGAGAAGAGATGAGTCACTCACTGCTCTTAGAGAAAATGTTCGTACTCTATGATGATTGTCGTGGCAGTCAAGCAAATTGGGACCAGAACTCGTGGATGCAGAAGAGGACATATCGATCGAAATGATTGTCGTGAGTGCACATGTCGGGTAGATGCGATGTGGTCCATCTGGCCAATGAAACAAATTAGGCAAAACTCCAAAGGTCATGGAAAAGCGAACAAAAGGAGGCAACACAGAAGACAGACATCTATCTGGACTTGCTCTCAGACTATGTATGTTCTGGGGACCATGGTATGCCACTAAAGCCCTCATGTCTCCTGGACTTCCATAAGTTTAGGTAAACTATAGCATGCAAGCTGGCCATTGACCAACCTCCTGTGGACTGCAAGCACCAGAAATCACTAGAAAGCCTTGGTTAGGAACCTGTAGATCTCGAGATGCCTTCCAATCCCTCGTGCATCGATCTGCATCAGGCATTCCCAAAGATTGCTGATTAAAAACATTTTGAATTTGCTTATTTGCTAAATCATCTAGTCCTTAACATTGTTTTTCTTTTTTTTTAATAGATGCCTAGGAAGATGTAATAATAATAATAATAATAATAATAATAAATTATTTAAAAATAAAGGATGATTGAAATATCTTGTACTTGGATAGGTGTCGCAAGTGGATCACCACACAAGATATAATCTTGCTTGATTAATAGATTTCTAAAGGTAAAGTTTTTATAATTAATATTTATAATATTTAAGTCTTAAGCATATTGAATTACAATTAACATATCAATAGAGTACAATAATAATATATATTTATGTTACCCTTAATGATTTGTGATGTCTATGCTTCATAAATATGATAAATAATATACTCATATTTTTAACTTTTAATATTATATATACTTTCTAAAAATATCCTTCTTAGTATTTTATGAAATATTAAATGAATATACATAAGTATTAATGTTTATATTAAGCATAGTGTAACAAGCTAAAGTGTGCTAATGGACTTAGAATATGAGGTTAAGTTATGATAATAAGCATGCATATAGTGACTAGAAGTTATAACTGAATTTTAATCAACCTTAAGTGAATCTCAAAACTTGAATGAGTTTTAAATCTCATGTATATAGAGGATAATAAGCTACTTAGGTATTGATAGAATAATAAAAAGTTAAATAGATATGCTAATCAAGGATGAGTGTTATACTAAAATGTTGAGATGCATAAGTGACATTAAAGGATGAGGTTAGATTAAAATATTATTTTTACTAAACCAAATTAAACTCAATTAAGGTTATTGTAATATTAAAATTATATTAGTAAAAGAAAAAAAAACTTAAAATGAAGCCTAATGGAATTGAGCTCTAGACCTTAAGATAACCTTTAAATACCTTTATCTTAATTTTGGCCTCATCTTTTTTATCCAATTAATAACCCATGTTCTTTTCTCTCTTTTTCAGTCATTCTCTAAGTTTCTCTTAAAGAGATCATAAAATCCTAACTCTAAGGAAGATTGAGATAAGAAAAAGCTAAACTCTTCGCTTGCTATATCTAAGGTTTTACTTTTATAGATTATAGGCTAATTTTTTCAACTACTTATAAGTAACCTAGAATTTGAATTTATCTATAAATTTTAGATATATTTTAATGATTCTCTTAGGGTTTTAAGACCTTTAGCATAAATTTAATTTAAGATTGGTATGTAGAGTTATTATTATCCCAATATGAGGTTCTTAGAACTTCCTATTTTCTGAAAAAATGTTTGATTTTGATTAATTAACTCTATTAAAAATATGATTAGGCTATAGCCTTTTGATATATTTTAAAAGATTCTGGATTTTGTAAGATTTAGAATTAAGTAAATACCACCTCTATCTACTAAGGTATGAGGTTTATAAGTTCAGACAGTCCCAACCTTATTTTAGCAAAACGTAATAGGTATTAGTAGTTGAATTAGGAGGATAGTTTAACCTTCAAATAATTCTATTTTAAGCTAAAATTTGGTGTGTATTTAGTTTATATGTCTCCTAATTTTCTACAAAATTTTATGATAATTTAATATCATTTTCTCAACTAGAATAGTGAAGTAAGATTATTTTGTAAAATTATACAATGGTTTAATTGATTCTAGCTAGTTCATTTCATTATAGAGTAAATTTTTATAAAATTTGACGGTGGAATCTAGATAAATTTTTAAGTTAAGTATAATTTATTTTACCAAATGTTTTATTAAACTTTTTCTATGAATTATTATAAATTGATAATTCAAGTGGTAGGATTCTTAATTAACATATTTCGTGATCTTAAGCTCCCAATTTGATAGTTGTATCACTCCCTAGCACATTTGATCATTAAGGAATATGATCTTTTCTTAGCATCTTTATTTTTGAGTTCAATCAGGTAAGTATAAGTTAATTTACTATAAAATAATAATCGTATAAATAAACGTATATATCATATATTTTGAAAAGTATATTTCGAATGATATAATCATCATAAGCCATGCATGAGCTAAATATGAATGTATATATTTTGTAAGTATAAAAATCTGTAAACTATGATGAAATTATATATTATACATGTAGGAAAATATAAGAGCGACATCACATGCATAGTAGAAGAACATAAAACAAAAATATCAAATTTTCCAATACGTGTTCGTCGTTGTGCATAGATTGGAGTACAAAATATGTGAAACTTAAAACCATGCGTGAGATAGTTGTGTTACCTAGGGAGATCGTATATTCTTGAATCCCTATAAATCTGTAGGAGTGGATGAAGGAGGTCAAGTATCTTCCTCTCTAGTAGTAATACACACAACAAGGCTACAACGACGCTCTTCAAATCTCCAAGCCTGCTATCTGAGGAGGAGAAGGAGAGAGGAGAATAGAAGATGGTAACTAAGAAGCCCTAGTTTATGGACCTTTAGTTCCCTCCTATTTATATAGGCCCCCAGTTAACTCTAATGGATTATGCCCTATTAGGTACTAGATCTCCATCTAATTACCCAAGCCTCTTAGATTAATGGATCTCTACTCAATAATCTCTCATTGGATCTCATTTATGGGATCCAATAATTCAAGGGCTTATTGGACATCTAATAAAATAGGACCTTTAGCGGATATCTCATATCTGAACCTCTACTCATACACCTACCATATGTATGTGACCCTTTAGGCCCAATATTGAGTTGGCTGTGAGTCATACATGTCAGAACTCTTTTTGGCTTAATGAATTATTATCTATATAATAATTCACTCGACTCATCGACTGCGGATGTACTAGGCAACTATGTTGTAGTCCCTAAATGATACAGGAGAATCCAATCCTTTGGACCTATCTATCCTCAGTTATCGTATACCTATAGTCCCTCATCCATCTAATATCCTAGAGACCATACAGCGAGCATAGTGCTATCAGGCCCATACGGTTGATCCTCGAGTCTCGCTCTAATCGGATTCTCCCGAAGAACTCTTTTTCTCTCAATCCGAATGACCTTGGCTAAGGATTTGTTTAAGTAAGAACACACGGGATATTCATCTCATGATATCAAGAGTGGATGATCGTCTATCGACACTCAATAGCCCTCGTAAGGTTAGCTGCCACTCCCAATAACTAGTTGTACTAGATTTGGAACTTCCAAATCTATAAGTCCAGTATCAAAGAGTAGAGTACTCATACAGGACATCCTTGATATCTCAAGTCTAAGGACTAGATACACTATTGGGACTATAGAATCGTTGTCTAATAATAAGACATCATCGACCATCCAATATTTCGTGAGTGAATCAATCAGTGAACTCATTCTCCAATGAGCACCTGCACTGTATCCTTAGTGTCCCCACATGAGCAACTCTGAGACTAGCTACCTCCATCATATAGACGGGTATATAGCACACTAGTCTATTCGGTTATCTCGACGTCCCTTTCAAGTAATCTATAACTAGGATTATTTAGGGTCTGTGTTTAAAGGCAAATCAATCTCATTATCATGATTTCATCACGATATGATTCTTATTGCACAAATCCATGGACATCACAATATATATGCATATATGTAACAAGCAATATAAAGTGATAAAAATATCAAAATATAATAAGCAAAAAGAATGTATATGATGTCACACATGCCATCACTCACGTGATTGGCTTATAGGGCACCTATGACTAGCAATCTCCCACTTGACATAAAGCCAATCACCTATGTCTGATCCCCATTAGACCCTTATGATGCTCAAAGACAATTTGAGACAACGACTTGTTAGTGGATCTACAATGTTATCTTCGGATGGAACTCTTTCCACTACTACATCTCCTCGGGCCATAATCTCTCTAATAAGCTGGAACATCCTCAGAACACTTCTGATGAGACTCAGGTTCCCTCATTTGAGCAATCGCCCCGTAGTTGTCACAATATAAGGGAATCGACTCCTTATTGTTCAGCATGACTCCTAAAATTCATAATGAACTTCTTTATCCAAACTCCTTCCTTTGCTACCTCTACTACAGTAATGTACTCTACCTCTATGGTCTAGTCAGTAGTAGTATCTTGCTTGGAACTCTTCCAGCATACTATTCCTCTATTCAGGGTGAATATATACCATGAATTAGACTTGTTATCATTGACATCAGACTAGAAACTCAAGTTTGTGTAGCCTTCAACCCTAAGACTATTATATCTATATACCAGTAAAAGATTCTTAGTCCTTCTTAAGTACTTAAGGATACATTTTACTGTTTTCTATGCTCCAAGACTGGATTCGCTTAATACTTGCTCGTGACACTCAGAGCATGTGCTATATCAGGCCTAGTACATAGCATGATATATATGATAAACCCTATTACTGAAGCATAGGGTATTCTATCCATGTTCGTCCTCTCTTCCAGAGTCTTTCGGGATATATTCTTAGAAAGTGATATCTAATATCTCATCAGTATGAGACCTCTATTGAAATTTTTCATGCCAAACCTTTTGACAATGGTGTCTATGTATCTGGACTAGGACAAGCTAAGCATCCTCTTAGATCTATCTCTATAGATCTGAATCCCCAAGATATAGGATGCTTCCCCTAAGTCCTTCATAGAGAAGTGTCTAAATAACCAAGCATTTACTATGGATAGCATTCCTACATCATGCCTAATGATTAGGATGTCATCCACATATAACACCAAGAAGATGATAGCGCTCCCACTTACCTTCCAGTATACACAAGGCTTATCTTCATTCTTAACGAAGCCATAAGATCTAATCGCCTTATCAAATCTCATGTTCCAACTTCAGAAAGCTTGCTTCAGTCCATAAATGGACCTAAGCAACTTATACACTTTATCTGGATAATCCTTGGATATGAATCCCTCAAGCTGTATCATATACACCTCCTCCTCGAGGTTGCTATTGAGGAATATGATTTTCACGTCCATCTGTCAGATCTCATAATCATAGTGTATTGCAATAGTTAGTTGAATTCGGATAAATTTTAGCATGCTATGGGTGAGAAGGTTTTATCATAGTCAACATCTTGCTTTTGACAATACTCCTTAGCCATTAGCCTTGCTTTATAGGTCTCTACCTTTCTATCTACTTCGATCTACTTCTTGAAGATCCACTTATAACCAATGGGTACAATACCCTCAGGTGCATCAACAAGGTTTCAAACCTTATTGGAGTACATGAAATCCATCTTATAATTCATGGCTTTTTACCACTTCCCGGATTCTATACTCGTAATAGCCTCCTCGTAGATCTAAGGATTAATATCCTCAACATCCTCTCCTCCAATATGTCCCACATATCTCTCAAGAGGATGAGATACTTTGCCAGACCTACATAAAGTTAGAACTTGTATGCTAGGTACTTGAATAGACTTGGGTTGTGGAATGGTGCTTGAGTTAGGTTCTCCAACATCGCTTAACTCTATCATGCTCCCACTATCTCCACCAGGAATATGTTCCTTCTCAAGGAACACTGTTCTTTTGGTTACAAAAACCTTTTGGTCCTATGAATAATAGAAATAATTCCTATTAGTTTTCTTAGGGTATCCCACGAATATGCACCATTCCGTCTTGGATTCCAATTTGTTTGGGTTGTATCTTTTGACGTGGGCAGGGCAGCCCTAAATTTTAACAATCTTAAGATCTGGCTTCTTCCTTTTCCATATCTCATATGGAGTAGACACTACTAACTTAGTTGGAATTCTGTTTAGAAGGTAAGCTACGATCTCTAGGGCGTATCCCCAAAATGAGATAGGGAGGTTAGCGAAACTCATTATGGACTACACCATGTCAAATAATATGTGATTCTTCCTTTTGGATACACCATTGAGCTGGGGTATATAAGGACGTGTCTATTATAATAGAATCTCATAGTCCTTGAGGAATTGGGTAAACTCTGTACTCAAGTACTCATATCCTCGATTTGATCGAAGAGTCTTAAAACTTTTTCCAATCTGATTCTCCACTTCATTCTTATACTCCTTGAATTTCTCGAAGGCCTCAGACTTGTACTTTATTAAGTACACATGTCCATACCTTGAGAAATTATCAGTAAAAGTAATGAAGTAGGAGTAACCACTTATGGAACGAGTTGACATAGGACCACATACATCACTATATATGAGTTCGAGTAGCTCAGTGGCTCTCTTTCTAGTTCCAATAAAAGGAGAGTTGGTCAGTTTTCCATGAAGGCAAAGCTCACAAGTTGTATATGACTAATAGTCGAACGAATCTAGATATCCATCATTTAGCAACTTTTGAATCTTTCTCTCATGGATATGACCTAGCCTATAATGCCACAAGTATACACTGTTCACCTCATCTTATTTCCTCTTAGACACACTTACATTTATGATATGTGGAGTAGTATCTAGCATAAACAAACCATTATGCAATGTTTCTTACGTCAATCTTCTAGGCTTCGTCAGAATTTGTAACAAATTGCAGATGTGATAAGTACTACCAATATCCAATACCCATGCACTATCACAAAAATCCAACAATTGGAGACTAACTATGAATGTACCTAAAGCTTCTTCAAGCTTTTATTTCACCCTCTCTATAAGATACTTTTTATAGTTCATCTTCCAATGCTCATCTTTGCCATAGTGGAAGCACTGACCTTTGTCCTTTATTGGGACTTTCTTTACAACCTTTGCTTTACCCGATCTGACATTGCTCTTACCCTTCTTAAGGGACTTTTCTGCCTTCCTTTTCTTTCTGGTCTCACCAACATAGAGAACTGGCTTCTCTTTCTTGATGGTGCTCTCTACCTCCCTATATATATTGAGGAGCTCAGGGAGAGTCACCTCAAGCTTGTTCATATTAAAATTTATTATGAACTGAGAAAAGGAATCTAATAGGGACTAAATTATAAGGTTTACACATCGGTCATTCTGTAGGACCATTCATAGATCTATGAGTTTCTTTATTTACTCAATCTTCTTAATAACATGGTTCTGAATCGGTGTCCCCTTAGTCATCTTGGCACGGAAGAGACTCTTGGATATCTCATATCATCGAGTCCTTCCCTGTTCCTCAAATAATTTTAGAGATGCAGGATAATTAATTTGGCATCCATCTTTTTATGTTGTCTTTGTAACTCAGGAGTCATGGAGCCCAACATGTAACACTGAGTAAGAGTGGAGTCATATATGTACTTCACATAGTGAGCAATCTCACCCTCGCTTGCCCCTTCTTCGAGCGTAGGTATCACTGTATCAAGGATATACGCGATTTTCTTCGCTGCGAGAATGATTCTTAGGTTGTAGAGCCAATCGGTGTAATTTGGACTAGTGAGGTGGTTGACATCAAGTATGTCACATAAGAGATTTGAATATGATATATTTCTGAAATTAAAGATGTGGCATAAATAAATAACATACAAAATTTATAAAAAAATAAACAATTAAGATAAGGACTTATATCTTAACCTACTCCCACTATTTTCTCGTGAATCACACGATGCCTTTCGGTATATGAATCGGAGACCCCTGATAGATCTCTAATAGGAATCGGGATCCACTTGGTATCTTAATGTAACCTCGAGTGACTCGACTAATTACGCTAAGCCCATAAAGGTAGGAACTCTTGCCAATCACAACTCTTTATGATTCCTGTCCTGTTCAGCCTTCGAACCACCATGGCCTCGAGTGACTCAACCAACCATGGTATTTAGTTTAGTCATCATTATGGTTACAAGATGAGTTTGATTCAATAATATGCCCTCGAGTGACTCAACCAAGCATACCATGTCCTTAGGTCACCGATGATATCTCTATGTCGTAGGCAAGAAAACAAATTACGAAATAGGTGAGCCTCAAGAGACTCAACTAACTTAACCTATGTCGGGAATCGGTCCCTACCTATAATGATGGAAGGCAATGTGGGTCAATCTGATTGCCTCACATTTATCGACTTAATAATATAAAGAGAGGAGATTTTTTATTTGGTCTCCTAATATGATGTGTCACACATATACATAATATATTTTTACATTGCATGCAAATATATATATCTAGTAGGTGTATAAATGACACATTAAATGAGCAATCACACCAGATGATCATGGACAACATCCTAATGTGATCAAGTCAGAGCCAATGGGCCTAATCACTCACATCAAGATCTATATGTGCGGTGGTGTATCTTCATGCCCTGTGATCGTCCATCTTGCCATCGTCGGTTTCGTCGGCATCTCGACACATCTCTTTACATCGCGATCGTTTGTCTCAGCCTTGTGGGTCCTATTATTGCTTCTACGCTCCCATTATGCCTTCTTGTGTAATTAAAACTTAATCATGAGTGCACAAACCTGATAATAAATGAGAAATAAAATGGAGGCTCATAGGCCCCAATAATAATAATCCCAAGTACACACATCACACGGTCCATGATCATCCTATTGAATCTTGGATTTTGATGATGAAACCAATTATTAGTATTTATCTGATCTACGTTTTGAGTGACACCGGAAGCTTCGATTAGGGAGAGATAATTAAGGCAGGAAGAATCATGTTGGGCTGGAGTAGAACATGTCAGAAGATTGGACGTCTAGCTGGAGGATTGGTCGACGTATCGATAGAAGACTTCGGGCCATGAGTTCGGGTATAGGGCCAAGAAGAGTGAAAATTGCACTAAGGAAATTGGAGTTGTGGAGGTCAATTGACCGATTGGGCAATAAGCCGCAAGAGAGGACGATGCGGCGAAAAATCGGATGAAGCATCAATGAACCAATGACATGCCGGACAACACTTGATTTAAGCTTTGTAATAATTATCTAGGTCGAAGTAGATTTTAGGCGTAATTGGGTTGGAATTGGGCTAACTAAATTAGGGGCTAGTTGGGCCTAAGTTTAGGTTGTGTTGGGCTAAGTGAAATGTCCAAATAGTGACCCAATAGGTGGAACCGTCAGTGGCACAGTCTTCGAGACTATGTCACGCGGTGGTACCGTTAGTCTAAGCAGTGGTACCGCCCAAACACAGTCTCCGAGAGACTGTTAAGCAGCGGTACCGCCCAATGATAGTGTGTCAGGCAATGGTACCATTAGACTGAGTAATGGTACCGCCTAGTGTCAGTGCTGCAGGTGGTGGTACCGCCCAACACAAGCGATGGTATCGCTAGTACCCCAAAAATCGTGGATGAGATACTTTTAGGCTCAAAGTTTTAATCCATTTGAGGCCTATAAATACCCCTATCATCCTTGGTTAACATACATAAGCACAAAGAGTTTAAAAGTGGGAAAACTCTGTAGTAATCACTTGAGAGATCCTCTCCTCTAGTTCTAAGTTTAGAATTCTATTTAGGAAAGAGTGAGTGCTTGTAAAATGTTGTCTCCTAAATCTGTGAAAAGGAGAAGAGGGGTGTAAAAGGATAGTTGATTTTCGCCCATTGAAAGAAGATCGTTAGTGGATGTCGATGGCCTCGACGGAAGGGGAATCGGTGGAGTGGATGTAGGTCACGACAACCAAACCACTATAAAAATCTTGTTTGCATTTTTATTTTGCTCTCTTAGTGTCGACTTGATCCTAATAGTTGGTATCAAAGTCATGTTTTTTTCTTATTTGGTTTATAACCAAGAAAAATGACACTTTTCGGATTTTAAGAGGGACTTTCTATCATTCATTCTCCTATGTTCAATGGGACGAACTACACATTAGAAAACTCAAATGAGAGTTTTCTTACTTTCTATTAATTTAAATTTATGGAATATTATCAAAAACAGATTTCAAAAATCTTCTCTTCCAATGAATGATTGGAATGATTTGGAGAAGAAAATTTTTTCTTTGAATACTAGAGCTATGAATGCTCTATTTTGTGCTTTAGACAAAAATAAATTTAATCATGTTTCTATTTGTGAAACCGCTTTCAAAATTTAGTACACTCTTGAAACCACACACAAAGGCACTAGTAAAGTAAAAGATTCTAAAATAAATCTTTTGATGCATAATTTTAAATTATTTTAAATGGAACCAAGTAAAACTATTGTTAACATATACACTCATTTTACGGATGTCATCAATAGTTTAAAAGCACTTGGTAAAAAAATTTTGAATCTTAAACTTGTTAATAAAGTTTTACAATCTCTTTCTAAAAATTGGGATTTGAAAGTAATGACAATACAAAAATCAAAGAACTTGAACCATTTTTCGATTAAAGAACTTATTGGGTCTTTGATGACCTATGAAATGATTTGTATTGAACATGAGAACTATTTTCTAAAGAACAAAAAAATTTGGCACTTCGAACAATAGAATACCACTTGAGTGATGACTTAAGTGATGATGATGATGACCTTGAACTCCTCACAATAAAGTTTAAAAAATTCTTAAAACAAGGATCAAAAAATAAAAATAAACCTAAAAAGAAGAAGCTACAAATGAAGAAAAAAATACTCGTGGTAGTTTGGGATGAATCAAGTTCATCCGAAGATAAAAAACAAACCAACAAATGTAAGGTAGCAAACTATGACTTAATGGTCTTCGACGATGAGCTAATCAAAACCCTCTTAGTTTATTTTAAAATAACTTGATGCTTTTCATGAGTTATTTTTAAATTAGTTAGTAAAAAATTTAAAAAAAATATCATGCTTCTCTTTCTAGTGATTTTGAAAAAAATTAAAAATTTGAGCATGAAAATGGCATGTTAACTCTTAGTACTATGAAAAGTTAGATTCACTTAAAAAGAAAAATACATTACTATAACAAACAAAATGATTTTGAAAGTCTTATGTTCAATAAAAATATGTTTGATGTTCTAATGATGTAATGAAATTGTTAAAAGGTTTGGTATCATGCTTGATGATTTTATATTATGCATGAGGATTTAAACTAATGATGATTTGAAATCATATATTTTGGAATTATGTGTTACACTTTTTGATCTTGATGATTTTTCTTACTTTTTCAAGTTTAAATGATGATGCATGTTTTACTTTGGCATAAAAAAAAAACTTTGGCATGCTTATATGAAATCAATTACATGAATTGAAACAACTAAAAAGAAATATTTTTTTTTTGAAAACTTCTAAATCTCTATCTTATTAAGTTTTCATCATAGAGATCCTAAGAGATAAATAAATCTATTTATGTCATTTTGAATATCTTGAAAGTGATTTTAATGATTTGACGATTTTAATGTAGATGAGTTTTCTCTAATCATGATTTTTATCTTGATTTCTCGATATTTATAATTTGAGATTTATCCTATATGAATTGAGATCTTTTATCCTTGATGTTTCTTTTTGCTATCTACCATCCAAATGAGTCATTATTGGTATCATTGCTATGTTTCTTCTTGTCGTTTACTAAAGAGGAAAATTTTCTAAATGAATCATGATTTTTTCACTTGATACTCTAATTTTTTGTGATTCATGATGAATTGAGACATTATGCATGAATCAAGTTCTTGTGTGAATCTATTTACGTTGCCTTCATTAAATTTTTTGAAAAGTGATTTTGATTATTTGAATTTGAATGAAAAATTTTCAATCAAATCATGAACTTTCTTTTGATTTCTCTACTTTAGTTATCTTTTATGAGAATCAAAATATTTTCTATCTTTGATGATTTTTTCTTACCATTTACTAAAGAAGAGACTTATGCAAACAAACTATGACCTTGATAATGGTTTGTAATTATTTGAAATTATGCATGTTATATGTTGAAGACTTGAAACCATATTTTGATATCATGCATACCCAAGTAATGTTGATTTGAAAATTTATTGATTTATTATCATGCCCAACGTAATAATGATGATGACTTGGCATTTCATACAAGAAAACTTTATGGGTTAAGATTTATATTTTTATCTATATCATGATCTTGATTTCTCGATATACTTTATGGGTTAAGATTTGTTTTTTTATTCAAATCATGATCTTGATTTCTCGATATTTGATACATGAGATTTTTCTATGAATTAAGATCTTGTTTTTGTTCTCCTATGATTCATTTTGCTATTCACTAAAAAGGAGACTTATCTTAAAAAACCTTGATATGCTACTTAACATCATGAGAATTTATGACTTGAGTTTTGTTATGCATTTCTTTCCTTCTTCTTTCTTATTTATAATGACAAAAGGGGGAAAGAAAATAGTTAGCATCTCAAGAGAACTGAATTTGTTAGCTTGAATGATAAATTTAGATATGTTAAATCTCCCAAATGGATAAATTCTTATACATTTTTTAGATCATGATCTTGATTTCTTGATTTTTAGACTTGAATTTTCTTTTTGAATCAAGATCGTTTCCTATCATTCCTTTTATATACAAAAGAAGAGATATGTCAAAAATCATGACTTGATTTTCATTTTTGATGATTGGAATATTGATGTAAATTTATTATTTATCTTTGTCATTCTTTGAAAATTATTGTAAAGGGAAAAAGAATTATAAAATTATATTCTTCCCTTCTTTTTGACAATGACAAAGGGGGAGATAAAATTTGCTAGCTTGCACAATTCAAGAAGCAAATCATGCTAGCTTGTACATCACAAAGAGAGGTAAAACTTGCTAGCTTGCATATTCTAAACTTGCTATTTACTATCTCACATTTTTTTTCAAAAACTTGCTAGTTTGAACATCATAAAGAAAATTAAATATGCTAACTTGCATATCTAGAAAATTTTATAAACTTGCAAAACTCAAAATTGTTGGTAGCTTACATGTTGTAAAATGATGTAAAATTTTGCTAGCTTGCAATTTAAAGGAAGCAAAAATTGCACTTCTCAAAAGAGAAGAAAGAAAATTACTAGCTTGTATAATGATAAAACTTGAGATTATGTTTATAATTCAATGATTTGAAATTATATCTCAAAAAATTGTCTAGATGCACTTTTTCGTTTTGTTGATGACAAAGGGTGAGAAGATATTATGATATGAGAATCATACATGGTAGGATGTAATATACTTTGATATTTTGATACTATGATGATTTGAAATATTTATGATGATGCATGCAAAACTTATGATAATGATGCACGCAATACAATGATATGCATATAATGAGTTGTAAATATTCATGATGAAATATTGCTTTGACTTGAATTCAAGGTTCTATCAATATAGCATATTGATAAGGGGAGTTAAGATTAACTCCATCATCAATTGGTTGTCATCGTCAAAAAGGAAGAGATTATTGAATCTCGAATTTTGATGATGAAACCAATTGATAGTGTTTATCTAATTTATGTTTTGAGTGACGCAGGAAGCTTCAATTAGGGAGAGACAATTAAGGTAGGAAAAATCATGTTGGGCCGGAGTGGAACATGTCAGAAGATTAGACATCAAGCCGAAGGATCGATCGACATATCGGTAGAAGGCTTAGGGCTATGGGTTCGAGCATCGGACTAAGAAGAGCGAAAATTACACTAAGAAAATCGGAGTTGTGGATATCAACTGACTGATTGGGCAATAGAACGTAAAAGGTTATGGTGTACCGAAGAATCGGATGAAGCATCGATGAACCAATGATATGCCGGACAACACTTGATTCAAGCTTTGTAATAATTGTCTAGATCGAAGTAGGTTTTAGGCATAATTAGGTTGAAATTAGACCAACTCAATTAGGGGCTAATTAGGCCCAAGTTTGAGTTGTGTTGGGTCAAGTGAAAGGCCTAAATAGTGACCCAACAAGTGGAATTATCGATGGTACAGTCTCCAAGATTATGTCAGGCGATGGTACCGCCTAGAGACAGTCTCCGAGGGATTGTCAAGCGGTGGTACCACCAGACTAGGTAGTGGTACCGCCCAATGACAGTGTGTCAGGTAATGGTACAGCCCAATGTCAATACTACAAGCGGTGGTACCACCCAGTACAGGCAATGGTACTGTTAGTACCTTGAAAATAAGGGATGAGACACTTTCAAGCTCTAAGTTTGAATCTACTTAAGGCCTATAAATACCTCTCTCATCCCTAGTTAACATACACAAGTACAGAGAGCTTAAAAGTGGGAAAACTATGTAGCAATCATTTGAGAGATCCCCTCCTCTAGTTCTAAGTTTAGAATTCTATTTAGGGATGAGTGAGTGCTTGTAAAAGGTTGTCTCCTAAACCTATGAAAAGGAGAAAAGGGGTGTAAAAGGGTAGTTGATCTTCGCTCGTTGAAACAAGATCGTTAGTGGATGCGCGTGGCCTCGACGGGATTTCACGGACAAACTTCTAAACATAATGTTTGATATGATGCTTATGTATGTCCATATCTTTTGGTATGTTCATGCTTTACACAGCATGTAGAGGGATAGCCGAAGGCTTAATAGTCCCATTTTAGTTGGGTTTGGTGGTCGTTTTAGGCTTATAAATAAATGTTGTGTCATGTGGACACTTATGAGAGATTTTTGGTCTATAGTGGACCATTTTATCCCTTTGTTGTGCAACCGTTCAGAGCTTATAAAGTTTGTTTGTAATTTGCATTGGCTAAGAAGTGTTTACGGAGATGATTGCTTATGGATCCCGAGTGAGGCATTTTTTCTAACCCATTTTCTCTTTTGTAGGTCCTAAGAGACCATGGGAGGTTTTGGGGAAGCTGACCTTTGCGGACGGACACGCAAGGGTGCCGCACGACTTAGGCAAAATCAGCTAAGTCCATGACAGATGGTATCAGAGTGGGACAAGTACTCATAGAAGCACTTGGCATACAATTGTGGGGGACCTAGCAGGGCTGCATTGAGGGCAGCTAGCACGCGCGACTGTTTGGGGGAAAACGGGCATGAAGATATAGGGAAAAGGAGTCGCTCAGAGGAGCGGGCATCTGAGATTGGCATTCAGAGGAATGGCCAACCCTTTGCGCAAGAGGTACCACGAGAACAGGTAAACTTGGAAGAATACGGAGTACACAAAGGTTAGGATGGCCGAGTTTGAGCTACGGCTCAATGTTGACAACCATACTTGATGGTGCTCAAGGCAAGCGAGGCGCTTGGTAAAGGATGAGACCACGCAAGGTGGAATGAGTTGCTCAGCGACCGAAAGAGTTGTCCAAAGCTCACAGAGGTGAGGGGAATCGCTAACTCGAAGAATTCGGTACTTATGCAAGGGCTTATATGCGGACGATAGAATGTTCATGGTCATCCCGAGGCGACCGAAACTCGACGTCATGGAGCATTAAAACTTTCTCTTCGGCATGTGAAGGATACGTCCGTAGGAGGCTGAAGTGTACAGCAAGTTTAACATGTTGCTAGGCCTTGAGTGGTGTAGCAGGAGCTGTATTGACGTGGAGTCATAATCTAGCAAGTGCGTTTGCAGGAGATAGAATAATGCACAGTTTGTTCAGCAAATCGGAGTAATCCAAGGGGATGGTGGTCTCCAAAATGAAGAGTAATGTTGCTCCAACGAGATAGATATCTAGGAGGGATAAGTCTCGACTCTCCAGAGGGAGAATCACGTGTAATAGACCGCATATGTTGAGGAGTAATACCTCAAAAACAACAACTCCACGAAGCTCAATGGACCGAGCGAGCGGCGAGGAGTCATCGCATGATCTCGCTTGAGAGAATGCATTGGTGGATGCATTACGAGATTAAGTGGGGGAGTGACCCAAAGCAACATAAATGAAGGCACACTTGGAGTCGATATAGAGATCAGACTCAAGGGAGGGCTGACCCATGGAATGGTGGGCGCGAGGGCCACCATCAACTCAATGCAAAAACGAGGAGCAGAGCAACTTGGGTGTAACTTGGCGAAGTACCCAAGCCGCATAAAGTGAGCCAGCATAGAAGATGGAACATGGAGCAGAGGCGCAGAGCTTCCCTTGGACAGAGGTCAAGGACATGAACTCTTGCAGAGGCAAGAGCAGGATCATGTTGTTCCATGGGTCCTTCATGCTGATGGAGCGGACTCGTATTGCATGGTGCCAAAGACGAAGGGAGCTTTTGGGCACATGAACCTTATCTCAAAGAAGCATTTGATGAAGGAACTAAGGTGACTCAGCTTGCAGAGGTGAAGTTGGGTTCAGAAAGCCTTGGCACGGGGCAAGAGGACGCGGAGGCGAGTACTCTTGAAGAATATGCCATAGTGTTGCCATTCAAGTTGCCATGAAGGAAGCGGTGCACAGCAGAGATTGTGCTGGTAGGGGTAGAGGCCCAGGATCTAAACAATAGTGTACCAATTCCAGCAAAGTTGGTGGACTTCGGGAGCTACTAGGCGATGGACTGTCATAGAGTGGTGCTTTGTCTAGGTGTGACCTGAGAGCGGGTGGACGAAGGTCGATTGCCAAAGGAGCGAACACAATCGAAAGTGGAAGAGACCTTGCGGTGTGTTGGCAGAGGCCACACATTGAGGGATCACAATCCGAGTTCATCCCACAAGGATCAGAATGCAATGGAGATGTCACTAGGAGGCGACATGGTGCAGCGGATCATGGTGGAATAATTCGTGGCAATGCGATACACACGAGTATGTCCTGTGAGGGACTTTATCATACGGAGGTATGATCAAGAGCTACTGGCAGTCCACTTCGGTGAACAACACGATGGTAAGAAGGGCTATGGATTCAAGGAGTGAATGCCATGGTACCATAGAGGCAGGTCTTTCGTGCGTGCATCGAATTTTGCATCGGATGAAAGCCTTGGTCATCAGCATATGGGGGTTGTGTTCCACCAAGGGAAAAGTTCGAATGCAAGTACTAGTGAGTCCCATGAGAGGGACTTGATCACGCAGAGGTATGATCGAATCAAGCTAGAGAGTTGGACTGCCCTAGAGCCCGTATTCGCTTAAGGGAGCCCGGCAAGTCAGAGGACAAGGTCGAGTAAGCGAATGTTGCTACCAATGAAGCTAAGGAGAATAGAATCGGTGCAAACCCTAAAATGTTATGTCAGAGGCCATGGATGGGAGTTGCAGTCTGTCTTTCCATTGACCAAAGGGATCTGTTTGGAGAACAAAAAGGTGTTGAAGCAGGGGGGTCAAAAGAGGCGAGGAAGCGACAATGAGTCTAGAGGGACTTAGCTACCCAAAATCAAGCATCAGTTAGAATGGAGGTGGACTCGAAGGAGTGTCACAGAGACATATCTACTGATCGTGAAGAAAAGAGAGGTAGATGCAAGGTGACGGATAGTAGGGCCATGGGCATGGCAGTGCCATGGTACCGTAGAGGCGAGACTTCCGTGAAGGTCATTGATCCCTTGCTCTCATGGAGGGAGAGCAATTGGTCGTGAAAGGGGCCGAGGAGGTGGAGCATGCAGAGGCAAACTCCAAGTACGCAGACAAGGCTGAAGGGCAGAGGCCGAGGAAATTTGTAAGACCGGTGTCAACGAGCTTCTCATCAAGATAGCCGAAAGTGAAGGACTTTGGGTCATGTAAGAGTGCATGACCAAGGAACAAAGCACAGGCAATACACGGTGCTATACCTTTGCTACTTAGTGGAGTAGGCGGGAGGGTTGATGGAGAAGATGGTACAATCCCAAAGGCGACCAAAACTATTAGAGACTTACTCCAAGTTGGGGTAAAAACTTCTTGCATTCTAGAATTTCAATGGTATTGAGAAGATGAATTACAGTAGTTAACTCAATACAAGGAATGTAGTGTGAACAAAGAGCATGCGAAGGCCAACAACCAGCTCGATGTATGAAGTACAACCCTTGAGGAGACGGGCGAAGTCAAGTAATCATTGCCTTCTCAACTCTTAAGAGAATGGGCGAAACTGAGTACCCTAATTCTCTTATCTATCTAGTAGAAGAGCTCTACACAGGTTCAAAGACCCTTCGAAGATATTAGAAGACAATAGTTGTCAAATCCTCACCAATGGTGATCAGTGCTACTGAGAGTAGATTATCCGCTTTATTTCCCAACATAATGCCAATCCAAAGCGGAAGTTATGCGAATCTACTTGGAAGTGACAACTAAGTGAAAGAAGAGTTGATGAGCAAATTTTATGGAGGAAGGACCCAAAACTTTCGAAGTTTGTGAGGCGATGCTCGTTAAAGCTCCAACAAGCATCCACCCAATTCAAGCAACATGTGGAATTTGAGAGATTGGCGTATAGTAAAGATGGTCTTTTCCTTCATCTGGAGGATCCGCAAGAACCAATAGGGAACAACACAACTCGGCCAACCCCACACTAGAGTTAGAGTCATTGGTGAGTTGAAGCAATGTGGTGGATCAAAGGTTCGACTACTAAAAAACAACAGCGGAGAGCAGTTGGGAGCCAAGAGGCACATTGTAGCTGGAGCAGAAGATTGAAGACTTAGCAAAGGCGAAGAGTTACAGTGTCGGCAAAGGCTTCGACGAGGACATCGAAGGAATAAGTGGGGGAGAATGTCACGGACAAACTTCTAAACATGATGTTTGATGTAATGCTTATGTATGTCCGTATCTTTTGGTATGTTCATGCTTTACACAGCATATAGAGGGACAGCCGAAGGCTTAATAGTCCCATTTTAGTTGGGTTTGGTGGCCGTTTTAGGCTTGTAAATAAAGGTTGTGTCATGTGGACACTTGTGAGAGATTTTTAGTCTATGGTGGACCATTTTACCCCTTTGTTGTGCAATTGTTCAGAGCTTGTAAAGTTTGTTTGTAATTTGCATTGGTTAAGAAGTGTTTACGGAGATGATTGCTTGTGGATCCCGAGTGAGGCGTTTTCTTTAACCCGTTTTCTCTTTTGTAGGTCCTAAGGGACCATGGGAGGTTTCGAGGAGGCTGACCTTTGCGGACGGACATGCAAGGGTGCCGCACGACTTAGGCAAAATCAGCTAAGTCTGTGACAGGAAAGGGAATCAGCGGAGTGGATGTAGGTCACGATGACCGAACCACTATAAAAATCTGGTTTGCATTTCTATTTTGCTCTTTACTTTAATTAAAATATTACTTTCACTACCTTATGAAAGTAGTGATTTTTAACATCTTTCCGAAATTATGTTTTATCGTAAGAAGATTTTTGACTCGATATGATTTTTATCCATTGCACTAATTCACCCCCCCCCCCCCCAGTACTGACTCGATCCTAACACATTTATCCACATATCAAACATCACATGTATACATCATCATCATGTAGGACTACCTTTTTGCCCAAAACCTCCCCATCTCCTATTGCTTGCTACAACCACCGCCATCGTGTCGACGACGACCCTCTCTACGGTGGGGGTTGGGGGTGCCGCCCCTACGTGCGGGCAGCAAGCGCTGCTTCCCCGCGGTGCCTCTACAGGCCCTGTCGCCCTTGTGGGCGGTTTTCCCCGCGAGCGTAGCACCCGCAAGCACTGCCCCTTACGGGCGACTCACCCATGAGTGAGCGCCACCCCAACGGGCGGGTCACTCGCGGGCTACGTTGTAACCGTAGGTAGCACCTATGGGTGGGGCACCCATGGGCTGCAACCCCTATCGGCTGCAAGCAGGTCATTGGTCGGCTACTGCAGGTGCAGTGCCTGCGCGTGCGCTAGCGCTATGTTGCCTTCCTACGATCGCCGCTGCAGGCGGCTGCATGAGGGCAGCAATAGTTGCTGCCCATTCTTGCTTTTGCGACAATGATTTTGATGTCAAAAGCTTCTCCAAAACATAACACATATAGTATAAAACCAATCTTTCGCATAAAGAATCTAGCTATGATACCATTATAGGGATATCTAGAGACGACATCGTATACACAACGGAATAACATAAAACAAAAACCCTAAAATTTCCAATACGTGTTCGTCGTTGTGCGTAGATTGGTGCACAAAATCCATAAAACTAAAAACCATGCGTGAGATAGTTGTACTACCTAGGGAGATCGTATATCCCTGAATTCATACAGATCTGTAGAAATTGATGAAGGAGGTCAAGCGTCCTTCTTTCTAGTTGTGATCTACAAAATAGGGTTGCAACGTCGCTCCTCAAATCTCCAAGTTTGCTATCTAAGGAGGAGAATGGGAGAGGAGAATAGGAGGTGGCAACTAAGAAGCCATAGCCTATAGACCTTTAGTTCCCTCCTATTTATATAGACTCCTAGTTAACCCTAATGGATCTTACCCTATTATGTACTAGATCTTCATCCAATTACCCAAGCCTCTTAGATTAGTGGGTCTCTACCCAATCTTATTAGCTTTTATTGGATCTCATCTATGGGATCCAATAATTCATGGGTTTATTGGATATCCAATAAGATAGGGGCTCTAGCGAATATCTCATATCTGATTCTCTACTCGTCGCAACACCTACCATATGTGTGTGACCCTCTAGGCCTAATATCGAGCTGGCCGTGAGTCATACTTGTCAGAACTCCTTTTGGAATAATTCACTTGACTCATCGACTGCGGACGTACTAGGCCACTACACCGCAGTCCCTAAACGATACAGGAGAATCTAATCATTTGGATCTATCTATCCTCAGTTACTGTATACCTATAGTCCCTCATCCATCTAATATCCTAAAGACCATATTGCGGGCATGGTGCTATCAGGCCCATATGATTTCTCCTCTAGTTTCGCACTGATTGGATTCCCCCGGAGAACTCTTTCTCTCTCAATCCGAATGACCTTGGCCAAGGATTTGTTTAAACAAGAATACACAGGATGTTCCTCTTATGATACAAAGAGCGGATGATCCTCTATCGATACTTAATAGCCCTCGTAATATTGACTGTCACTCCCAATAACCGACTGTACTAGATTTGAAACTTCCAAACCTATAAGTTTGGTATCAAAGAGTGGAGTACTCATACAAGATATCCTTGGTGTCTCAAGTTAAAGGACCAGATACACTATTGGGATTATGGAATCGTTGTTTGATAATAAGGCATCATTAACCATTCAGTATTCTATGAGCAGATCAATCGGTGAACTCATTCTCCAATGAGCACATGTATTGTATCCTCAGTGTCCCCACACGAGCAGCTTTGAGATTAGCTACCTCCATCACTAGATGGGTATATAACACTAGTCTATTCGGTTATATCGATGTTCCTTTCGAGTAACCTATGACCAGGATTATTTAAGGTATGTGTTTAAAGACAAATCGATCTCATTATTATGATCTCATCACAATCCGATTCTCATTGCATAGATCCATTGACATCATAATATATATACATATATGTAACAAGCTGATAAAAATACTTAAATATAATAAGCAAAAAGAATGCGTATCATGTCGCATGTGTCATCACTCACGTGATTGGCTTACAGGGCACTTATGACTAGGAATACATACATATATGATGGCGTGTGGTGTGCGAGTGTACGCATTTTCTATGACGTACAGAGAGGCAGTGTATAAATATATTATGATATGTAATGCACATATATGCTATGACATACAGTGTGAGAGTGCACGCATGTATTATGACGTGCGATGTGGGACTTAACATATATATATTATGACATGCGATATAAGAGTATATGTGTATATTATGATATATGATGTGAGAGTATGTATATATTACGATGATATGCAGTATAGGTGTGTATTTATATATTATGACGTATGATATAAAAGTACATGTCTATATTGTGACATAGGGTATAGAAGTTCATAAATTTGTTATATTTTCTACATGTCCATATAAGCATTTCAAATTATTTTGATATAAAATTTTATACCTTTATTATATATATGCTATGTTGTAGGGTTATGTTTGCTAAAGAAGTTATAAGATGATATGTTTACAGTTAAATGTCTTATGCTTATGATTTTGAAAAACTATATGTATGATATGATTCACGCTCACTTAAAATGAAGATATAAAGAATTATACTTACTGAGTAATACTCATTATAGACCTTATTTTACATCTACCCAAGTGATTAGGTAGGGAGTGAGATATGTACAAACTCATACCAGTGTAAATATAGACGATGACTTATGAGAATTTTATATATATAAATTTTGGATAAGTTATATTATTTTTTTTCGATTAGAGGTTATAGTTATATGTAGGTGTTAAAATCACTATATAGTGGGAAAATCCTATCATTTTGTTAGTATATTTAAATATTTTAATTTTAATATTATTTATTTTTTGTTATATTTTCATTGATAACAGTAATGTAAATTAAAGTACGACATCAATCGTGCATGTAAGATATGGATAGAACTAAAAGTAGGGTATTATAATATTGTAGTCTTGAATAAAAATCAAATTTAATTTTTTTTTATATTTATTTTTTTATCTATGTTGATTTAAAATATTGTCCTATCCAAAATACATGTAAATTAATTAAATTTATTTAATAAGGGATCAGCTAAATTCATTCTGCATCGAACCACAAAAAATATCTTAAGATTATTGTGGGTCCTAGGTTGGAGCTGGGTCTTTCCTTCTCTTTTTCTTCTTCAACTTGGAGTTTGATCCGAAGTCAACCGCAGATTCAATCCCATGCATATACGGGTGTCAGTTTATAGTATCTATCGAGGAATTGACGAAGCCGATCAACTGGACTTGGAATCTCGTTTTCTCTTTGTTTAAAGTGATTAGAACATCATCTTGTCCTATTCATCCAAACATGAAGAGGAGAGCCGACCTTTCGGTGTTTTCAAAGCCCGCAAATAGAAAAATCTCGCTTCAACAAATGCGGTCGCTACGGTGTGAATATATATATATATATATATATATATATATATATATATATATATATATATATATATATATATATATATATATATATATATATATATATATATATATATATATATATATCAGCAACAACATAACAAAACCTACTTATGAGTCTGTCCTCACTCGCCACAATGACAAGCTTAATTCATAGGAGATCAAAGCAAAAGCTTAATGACATGCAGTCTCCTGTTGATGGCTCAAACTCCATGTCACTGGTTAGTAATAGCTTTCTGCGGAAGGCTTTGGCAAACATGGAGATATTGGAATTATCTGATGCACCTCTTCAATATATAAAATACCTCTTAGGCTTCTTCAAACATGGAGATATTTTTTTATCAAAAAATATAAAAAAAAGTAGAAAATAAGAATCTGCAAGCGCTATGGTTAGGCTTATTCTGTTTCCTTGTGTGACTCTGAAACGAAGAACATTACCTCAAGATACGATCGAAGTTCCTCTTATGTGCACATGACGGTGAATTGGTTGACTAATCTAATTTTAATACTAAAAATTATGAAGCAACAAGAAAAAAAATTGTTGGTGTTTGGATGGATAATTTAGGGGATTTTTTTTTTTCCTTGTCTCAAAGAAGAAGACCTCAAATCTGTTATATAAATAAAAGGACGTAAAATGAAACTATTTTTGGGCCACTAATGGCCCAAATGACCCACCAAGAGTTGACCATTTTGGACTATCAATAAACCAAAAGCAGTCAAATGATTAAAAGAAGAGTCAAAATAATCAATAAAGAATTGAAATATGGAAAAGTAATTATTCAAAACTAAAATGGGGTCGAAAAAGACAAGCGACAGGTTAAGAATTTAAACCCATGTTTACTATCGGAAATGAAACAGTTTTGGGTCATTACCGGCCCAAATGGTTAAACCATTAATGGCCCATCGAGAGTTAATCTTTCTAGTGGAATTAATATAAATCTTTTTAGGTATAAATGATTAGTTGGATAAAAGCAACATTTTTAGTGGTTTTATAAAAAAAATTATAAATGCGTTGGAAAAAATATTAGATATAAATTAATGTGGTTTAGTAAAATAACTTTTTATAATTTAATTTTTATTGATATTATAGAAAGAAGATTTCTATTGATAATCCCCTCTTTGCTTCTTACAATCATATTTAAATTTTTTTAAATATTTTAAAGATACTTTTGTATAAATATTTTTTTTTTCTTTCATTCTTTTTCTCTTTGAACGACGAGCAATACAAAACATAGAACCAATTGGATGAGAGATGGGGGAGGAGGATAAATGGAGTGAGTAGAGAGTGGAGCTAGGGGAGATGGAGGAGGGGAAGGGGAGAAGGGGGAGATAAAGAGGGGGAGAGATTGATAGAGGCGATAGAGGTACAGGGTGAGGATGACGGGGAGTAGGGCGAGGTGGAGGGAGAAAAAGGGGGAGGAGTAGGGGGAAGGTGAACAGGGCGGCAAAGCACCGATGAGATTGCTAATTGCAATCTTCGGAATGATGAAAGAGGAAAAATGTAGGGAGGAGATGGAGGGGGATTAGGGGATTACCGAGGGGCAAGTGAGAGGTGGAGGCGTCAGGGGAGGGGGAGAAGAGCGAGAGAGGAATAATAATAATAATAATCATAATAATAATAATAATCATAATTAAGAAATTATAAATAATAAAAAATATATATTTTTATTATTTTTAGAAGATTATTAATAATAAAATATTATTAATAACAAGCTTCTTTAACCACTCACACCATGGAGAATTTGTTCTCTAAATCCTAATCACCAAAGTCACTTGCAAAAATTTATAACCTCATAATACATGTATAACAGGATATTCAAGCCAGAAT
>CM017192.1:19744281-19891474 GCA_004837865.1 Musa balbisiana
GTTGACAAAGGATCTCTATAAATAGGAGGGAACTAATAATTCATATACTAAAGCCTTTTTGGTTTGCCTCTCCTATTCTCTTCTCCTTCTCCTTCTCAAAGCAGGCATGGAGTTTTGAGGAGCGTCATCGTAGCCCTATTGTGTGGATCACCATTGGAGAGGAGGGCACTTGACCTCCTTCACCCTCTCTTGGAGATCTATAAGGATTCAGGGATATATAATCTCCCTAGGTAACACAATCTATCTTATATGCAGTTTTAAGTTTTGTGGATTTTTGTGCACCAATCTTCGCATGACGACGAACATATATTTGGAAAATTGGGGTTTTTATTTTTTTCTGTTCTTCTACTACGCATGTGATGTCGCCCCTAAGATTTCCTAATAGGTCATGTATATAGAAAAGTAGGAATCGATTTTATAAGTAGCAACACTCAACAAAAATCGACTTTATTTGTTAAAGGACCCACATTACATATTTCCCCTAAGATTAAGTGTAAATTTTGTGGTAGACATAGTCATTTTGTTTATAAATGTTTATTAAAAAATTATAGCCCGTATAAATTAATTTGGGTTCCTTAAGGAACCATGAATGACTTAATGCCAAAAATCAAGATAGATAGATCTAACTATCCAAAGTTAAATAGGTACCTAGAACAAATCTATCTTTCTTGTAAACATATCTACAATCGAAAATTAGGAGCGAAAGATAAAATTTTGATAATGGATGCTAAAGGCATATGATCGGAGATCCAAAACACTTCAGCAAGCTCACTAGTAGAAGCAACAATAATTAAGGAAATATCATTTGAATTAAAATTATTGATAATAAATCTTTTGATTGAAGATGGCTTGTGATTAATCTTAATATTTTTTGTGATGAAGATTGTTTTTTGGTTTAAAATGATGATGTAAGACTTTGGTACAGAAAACTATGGCATGCTAATATGAATCTATTTATATTATTTTTTTATGAATCTTTTGAACTATGAAAGTGATTTTGATGATTTAACGAATTGAATTTGAATGAGTTTTATCCAAATCTTTCACTTGATACTTGAGATTTATTCTAAATGAATCAAGATATTTTATTATTTGTTCATGTATGATTCTTTCATTAAAAAGAAGATTTATCCTAATGAATCATATTCTTTCTCTTGATTCCTAGATATCTATAACTTGAGATTTATTCTATATGAATCAATGTTTTTTATTCACCTATGTTTCTTTTTGCTATTTACCAAAGAAAATATTTATCCAAATGAATCATGATTTTTCTCTTGATTTCTTGAAATTATAATTTGAAATTTTTTATGAATCAAGATATCTTATTATGTGTTCTCGTATCGTTCTTTTCTTTTACTAAAGAAAAGATTTATCAAAATGAGTCTTGATCTTTTAATATTCATAACTTGAAATTTGTTTTATGACTCTTTTGTATTTATGATATTTATACCTCATTATCAAATTGATTACTCTTGATATAAATTTATCTTTGATTTTAATATTTGTCATGATTCAAAAATTGATGTAAAGGGAAAAAAATTATATTATTATATTATTCCTTTCTTTTTTAAATGACAAAGGGAGAGAAAGAATTACTTATTTGCCCAAGAAGAAGCAAAAATTGCTAAACTTGCATATCTTAAAAGAGAAGTAAGAATTACTAGCTTGCGCATCTCAAAAGAGAAGTAAAAAGTGCTATCTTGCCTATCTTTATATTTGCCTATCTCAAGAAGCAAAAGTTGCTAGATTGTTCATCTGAAGAAGCAAAAGTTTTGTTAACTTTCATATCTCGAAACTTTTGCTAACTTTCATGTTCTAAAGTAATGTAAAACTTGCTAAATTACTAGCTTGCATGTCTCAAAAATTTACAAAGTTATACTTTTCTCCTTTTTGTTGATGACAAAGAGGGAGAAGTAATAATATTTCGAAAATGTTAAATGTTTTGATATTATGCTTGATGATTTTATTATGCATGATGATTATGATGATGATGCAAGTAATGTTTATGTTGATATAATATGTTGAATATGATTCACGATTGAAATCATTTCGACTTGAATTATAAGATTATCATTTTTTTCAAGTTTGTTTTATTTCAATATGGCATATTGATAGGGGGAATTTAGTTAAATTTCATCATCAATTAGTTGTCATCATCAAAAAGGGAGAAATTGTTGAATCTCGAATTTGATGATAAAATCAATTGATGAAGTTATAATCTAATGTGCTTTAAGAAAAATAATGTAAGACTAACTTCGATAATGAAAACGTGAAACAATTAAAGCAGTAGAATTAAACGTTAGGTCGGAATCAAAGATCAAGTATTGGGCTAGAAGAATTGGACACTCCGGGAGTCAACATGCCAATAGATCGGGCGATACACCGAAGATTCGGATGACGTGCTAGAAGTTTGTTGGGAGTTTGGATGAACCAATAATATACTGAACAACTTAGATTCTTGTCTTGTAATTATTTAGATCTTAATTATTATAATTAGGTCATAAATTGAGTTAGTTTTGGGTATAACTCTACTAACTCAAATAGGGGCCCATTGAGCTTGGGCCGAGTTAGGCTCATTAGGAGGTCCATTCAATGACCCAGGG
This sequence comes from Musa balbisiana, assembly GCA_004837865.1. NCBI lineage: Eukaryota > Viridiplantae > Streptophyta > Magnoliopsida > Zingiberales > Musaceae > Musa > Musa balbisiana. The sequence goes on from CM017192.1 coordinate 19,746,888, forward strand.
TTAAGTCAGGCGATGGCACCACCAGAACAAGTGGTGGAATCGCCTATGAGCCAGAAAAGTACAAAATGTACTTCTTTGGAAGACCCAATGATGGTACTGTTGGTGTTAGGTGATGATACCACCCAAACATAGTCTCTCAGACTGTAGCATAGTCTCTCAGACTGCGGTAGGCGACAGTACCACCAGTGTTAGGTGGTAGCACCGTTAGTACACATGGTCTCCCATGTGTCAAGCGATAGTACCGCCTAAACTAGTTGGTCGTATTGTCAGTTATCAAGGGTGCAAGTAATAGTACCACCTAGTACTAGCTGTAGTACCACTCAATATTGAAGATAGTACCGCCCAGTATCAATATTGAAGATAGTACCGCCCAGTATTTACGGTAGTACCACCAATACCCCTAAAATAAGTTATGTGACATTTTTTGACTCCATTTTTGAAGCCATTCAAGGCTTATAAATATCTTTTCCTACATGAGATAGCAAGAAAAGAGAATGAAAATTTATGTTTTAGAGCATGAAAACTCTGTTAGAAAGTCAAGTCTTTCCTCCTTGAGCTTAGAGAATATTCTAAGGGAGGTTGAGAGGATTTCTTTGTAAAAGAGGGTTGTAAAGGTTCTCTCCTAAGCCTGTCAAAAAGAAAAAGAGTTGTAAGAGAATAGTTGATCTTCGCATTTGAAAGAAAATTGATAGTGAAAACTAATGATCTCGATGAAAGAGGAATTGAGAGTGAACGTAGATTGTAATAATCGAATCACTATAAAATCGGTTTGCATTTTTGTTTATGCTTTTCATTCATATTGCTTATTGGTTTACTTACTCACTACTTTTACACATATTATAAGTTAAACATCTTTCGATTTGATCAAATGATATTTTCTGAATTGATATAATTTTTCTGAATCGATATATATATATATATATATATATATATATATATATATACCATGAATCAGCACAATTCATTTATTTTCATAATAAGGGAAATAAGAACAAATAGGGTTGATGTGGTTGCTGCTTATCACCTGCAAGAGTTTGCATAACCATGTAGTGTCTTCAGAGGTAGAAAATAGTACATAACTCAAAACACACTCATAGTTGACAACGTACGAACTAAAAGATCAGCCACAGTCACAATTTTCACTGGCTTCAGCTTTCCTTCGTAATAGAGAATATTATTCAAATCAGTCAAACTTTTAGTGCTCAATTTGAAATTTGATACATAGAATCTAAGTGAGTGAGTGAGTGACTAATCGAAACTTGATAAATTATAGTCTAGTCGATCATGAAAATATGGTTAGTTAGTGAGAGATAGATTTGGTTCTATATAATTAATTATAACCCAATCAATTTATTTTTAAAAATATTTTTCTAATTTAATCATTCTTATTGAATATTAGATGTGAAAAGAGCCCATCATCAAAGTAGTGAAATATTAAGGAGCAGTTTTGGGAATGGATTAAAAGGGCATGCATTCTCAATCATGGCACATTATTTTAAAAAGATTTAGTGATAGGTACAACCACTTATATGTAAGTATGATCTTCTTGGCTTTTGACTCGAGGCTCATATGCTATACTATAAACAGAGAAAGGAAGAATGAACTCATGGTCACTGAAGTCTTGTAGTGCCCATGACAGGAAATGGGGGTGAGAAACTTGCCATTTCACCTGTAGATAAGAACAATCAAATTGGTGAATTGAGGTGCATTTGGCTCATGGACATTTCTGTGTCAAAAATTAATGTGATTCAGATTATCTTAAATGAGGCAGGTTTCTGTTTCCTTCCAAGACACGGATGATCTTAAATGATTCAGATTATCTTATATATATATATATATATATATATATATATATATATATATATATATATATATATATATATATATATATATATATATATATATATATATATATATATATATATATATATATATATATATATATATATCTTTGTTTCACAAAGTATATAAGATCATCTGAATCATTTAAGATCATCTGTGTCTTGGAAGGAAACAGAATATAATGATAAGTGATCATACAACTTAAGCTCTTGATCACACTATATATATAGTGTGATCAAGAGCTTAAGTTATATGGTTCAAGTCAATTTAGAGAGATCATTGCACTAAAATAAAAAGAGACTTATGTAAGATTGGAACTCATAATTTATTCTGATATAAAAAGCTTAGACTACTAGAAAAGTGTTCATATCATAACAAACATAATGTATGTTAATTTCTAATATTATAAGGGTGAATAGCCGGAAACAATTCATTGGTTTTTATATGTTTTGTGGAAGTGTCGTATTTTCACTTTTTCCATAGAGCATCTATCTTAACTTTCTTTTTAACTTTCTATTTTTCCTCTCAAAAAAGGCGAGGGGTCTTTTCTGCCTTTTTAACTTGTATTTTTCTTAACTTGGTTTGATTCAATTTAGGCTTGGTTTTATAGATTCTAAATCGGTTTGTATAAATTCGAATCATCTCAAAATATTTAATTAGAAAACTTAAAAATTATTAAAAAGATAATTTTTTTAATAATATTTAAAATTTGATATAAAATTATTAAAAATGTTGAATAATTTAATACATACATACATATATATATATATATATATATATATATATATATATATGAAGATAAAATTTTGATTTTTATATTTTCTAGAAAATATTCTAATACAATATTATAGTAAAATATTTTTCTTTAATAAAGCTAAAATATTTCTTAATACTGATATATACATAAATATTATTTTTAAAATAAAAATTTGGAATGTATATTTTTTTAGAATATTTCTTAAAGAATATATTTTCATAGTATTTTAATTTTTTATATCATTATATCTTTATAATTAGTTTGATTATATTTAAGAGTAAATTATGCTCATTATCTTCGTCTTGTCGACCTTATTTACTTCATCCTCTTGGGTCTCTATTTTTATTTTTATTTGTTTCTTGTTGTATTATTTTGAGAAAGGCATCCCTAACCCCTTTCACACTCTCTTTTTTATCTTCTAGATTTTAGACCCATAATCTAAAAGAGTATATCTTTACTCATTTTCGTTTCTTATCACTCTTAGATTATGGTAGCCTCTTGTGCGAGAAGGAAAGAAAAGTTATTTGTTATTGTATTCTCAAAACAAGCAAAGAGGTAAAAAGGGATAGAAACGACAAAAAAAGGGCAAAGGTGGTAGACATCGTAATAGAGGTCATAAATAATTTTATCCTTAAAACAAATAAAAAGTACTTTATCGGAATCAAGAGAAAGAATATATTAAGAACTAAAAATTTAGATATTTTTAGAAAATTATCTAGAAATTTTTATCTTAATGCAATAAATCGGATCAAGAAAAAGAGGGTGAGTACTAAAAAAGGGAGGGATAACGAAACCGGATAATGTGATGGTAACAGAGGGGAAAAATAAATGAAAATGACCCGTTCTTTATGAAAAAAAGTAAAAAACCAATAACCTTTTTCGTAAATTCCTCCTATTACAAACACAAAATTGAATCACACTATTCAGAGTAGGAAATATTTATTATCTAGTGAAATGATTCCCAATAAACTTTTAATCATCAAACGAGTCACTGCACCGATAACTGGGAGCATCTAATCTAATGATGATACGAGTTTTGGTCCGCGGCAGTCGGTCCTGTCCCCCACCATAAACCCTTTTCGTCCGCTTACACAGATAGAACACGAAACAAAAGGATTATCCGTCAATGAACTGCCACGTGACGCATCCGCTATTTATACTTGAGAATTTTCTTGGCTTCTAACGGCTTCGGGTGTCCAAATCTTTGCACCCGATCCTCCTGCGTACTCGATTGGCCGTTCCTCGCTCTCCCAACCGAAACAACACGCAGCCGCCCGTCTCAACGTGCATGCTATTTTTTTTTGGACTCCTACGCGTTACGGGAGTAGATGATATCATAATTCCAATTTCGAGCGCGAATATTGATGCATGCACGTCGAGATATGAACCAGTAACAATCATGGAAGCTCATTTGATCCCAACATGAGCCTGACTGGCCATTGAAGTGGAAATCTGTCCAATAAGGTTTCAGCTGACACAACTCCCAATCCACTTGAAGACCAAAAAATGAAAATATTATTGCATCAAGATGAGTGCTTCTTAGGACGATGGGCGGTATATTGATGATTCTTATAGCAAACTTTATGCGGTATATTAGTATGTTATTAGAGCACCACCCCGTTCCCTTTCTTGATTATTGTAATATGGAGCCATTTTTAACTGTATCCTTCTCTGCTCTGTCATGAAACGAAGCGAAGAGGCTTCTCCGGGACCCAGCGTGGACCTAAGGTTGCCCCCAATCATTTTACAGGTACGTGTCAGGTTTTGCTAAAACTAGGTGGACAAAATTATTTTTTATTCTTAGAGATCCCTCCCTTTCGAACAGACAGACCGAGAGAAGAAAAATAAATAAATAAAACACATATGTTTCCATAAACTTTATATAAGGGAAGAGAACGACTCCCCTGTTATTTCTCACTATTCCTCAACTTCGCCTCCTCTCTCTCTCTCTCTCTCTCTCTCCCTTCTTTCTATCGATCGATTTGTTCGTCATATTGCGGAGGTCGTAGAAATCGATACCAACTCCGCGAAGCGGCCGGTACGCCCATTTCCTTCGCAACTTTCTTCTCAATCTCGTACTCGATTTCTGTTTGTGCTTTCCTTTTTGTAAGCTTTCTTGAGCGCCAACTACTTTTTCCTCGACTGCGTGCTTGCCCTGGTTGTTATTGACGTGGCGATGACCACAATTTGATACATCAGCATGGAAATCGTCGTCAACAAGTGCTATCTCTTGGGAATGTGCATCGCGCAGTCCGGGGGTTGATGATTTTGTTCGTAGCTCTGTTGGGACCAGCATGGTTCGTTTGATTGTTACGGGATCTTATTGTCGATTGATATTTGGATGAGCTTGTCGTTGGGCCGAAATTTTTGTGTCTTGTCAGGAAGGGTTTCATGTGTTGGTGTGTTGTTTTCGCGACGCCAAGGGTCGAGGGGATGTGGTTCCTGTTGTCCGGTTAGAGTTGGTTATTCATACGTGATTGTCCACTCCCAAAAATTTTAATTTGATTGGTCTCTCGTGTTTTCCTGCTTACTTTTACTTGTATAAAGTTTCAGATAATGAAGAATAAGAAAAATGACATTGTTTTAACTATTTACAAGGTCAAATAACTTTGCATTTAGCTCACATTTATGGGTTCTCATTCTTTCTACTTGGAACACATGTCTATCTCCAGGAAACGTTTGCACATAGATTATATTACTCTTGTACGTATCAGGAAGAGAGGTCTAAATCTAAGGTGATCTAAACAATTTTCCTGAGTTTATGTCAATATTTGGCCTCTTTTTCTTGTAATTTATGACGGAATGATAGGTTTCTATTTTTTCCTATTCAATGTGTTGACAGATGGGTACTGCTGAAATGAACTATATTGAAGACCATGCTGCTGCTGAGGCGCTTTCTGATCAGTTACATTCTCCAGATTCCCCTTGCAGAAATGGTATTTATGATGAACCACTGATATGTCCTCGCATAGGAGATGAGCACCAAGTGCAGATTCCAGAACTAGCAACACAGTCATGCCTGATTAGTACCAGAAACATGCTTACTGTTGACTATCATGTCGGAGTAGGATCAGCCATTCCAATTATGTGGATGCACCATGTAGGTGATGTTACCAAAGATGAACAGAAAGAATTTTCTTGTTCTGACATTAGTTCCATTAAGGGTGGGTCAGTGGCGCATACAAACACTGGAAAAGGCCGGGCTGATCCTGGATATAAGACTATGAGTCAATTTCCAGCAGAAAGTTCAAGCGGCCGTTCTACGTATCTTCTAAGTCTTGCATGCACAGATGAATGCACTGACTTAGCAAATTGTTGCAGGTCTGATGGATCTACAATAACGAAAAGCACTCCCTTAGAGAATAAGATACATAGTGGTGCTCCTCTGCTGCAGCATAATGAAGCCAAAGGTTACAATCCATTGCCTGGCATGCCATCTTCCTCTTGGAGTGAGGATGAGTCACAAAGTTTTCTTCTTGGTCTTTATATTTTTGGAAAGAATCTTGTTCAAGTGAAAAATTTTGTTGGGTGTAAGAAGATGGGAGACATACTGTCTTACTATTATGGAAAGTCTTACGGATCTGTTGCATATCGTAGATGGTCAGAGTGTAGAAAGGTAAGAAGCAGGAGGTGCATTCTTGGACACCGTATCTTTACTGGATGGAGACAACAGGAAATCTTGTCACGTTTACTACCTAAAATACCGAAAGAAGTCCAAGATTCTTTGTTGGAGGTATACTTTTACTGTTTCTATGTTCATTGCTGACAAATTGATTGTTACTTTTAGATTTTTAATGTGTCAAGGGTTTATAGTTGAGAAAGTGCATTAGCTAAACTGATGTCCATATGCAGCAGCAAAATTTTATATATCCTCAGTTCTTATTCCTCACTGCATTATCCAAGGAGGTTTTATAGTGTTAGATGCAAAGAAAGTTCTTGTTGGTATTTGTGTTTCTGGAGTATAAAGAAAATCCTTCCTGAAATTTGTGTGCTAGAGTTTGAAGGAAGTTATATAAATGGCTAAATTCTGTTAACATCGATGTCCTTGTGTAGTTTTGTGCTTATCTGGAAACTTCATGCCCATATCCACTGGGAGACTAGAGAATCAGAAAATGAAAAACACTGAAATTCTGGTACCTCTATCATAACAACTAGATTTTGGAAAGATTGGCTATTAGAATATAAGCTATCAAGGAGGTACTTGCTAAAATACATGAACACTACATTATGGATTTTACAACCAAATATGAACCAGTTGGGTTCATGAAAGTAAGTTAAGCTACTATTGGCATAGATTAATTTTCCTTATTCCATCTACTTCACTGATCCATATTTCTCAGTCATGATTTTGCTCTTGGGTGATGATTATTTTAAGCATGACTGATTGTGCAGGATCTTAACAAAAGGTACTAATGTTAAAACAGGATAAAAACATTAAATTAGTGAAACAACAGCTTATGCAAAACATAAGGAGAAATAGATAGTTACATAATAAACTCCAGCACATTAAGAATGTAGGCATAAAAGGAACTTTTTTAGTTCTGTTAAGAATTAGTACTTTTCCCAATCAAGTGGAGGCAAATTTTAACCATTGGATCCACATGTTGGTGCCTTGATAATGTTGATGGTGGCGAGTCAGGATTGGAAACGATTGAGCTAAATTTGAGTTTTGAGATTGGATTGTTTCTTATTTTAGAATTGAGATTTCATTAGATTATGTTAGTTTGATTTTCAATTTTTGTTTAGGAGTCTATTCCTATTTTGATTGACTAACCTGGTAAATAAGTCTAAATTCTTAATTTCTTTTTGTAGAAGAAAGCTATAAACTATAACTTTTAAACCTAAGTTGTTTATTTCTGACAAAGCTGTGAACTGGCACTCACAGATAAAGTGTACTGATCCATCTTGTAATATGTGGTATTTGGAATAGCTAGAAAACGGTTCATTTCTATTCTTGCCAAACAGGCCTTTTCCCATAAAAGATGATCCTCTGTTGTTTCTAGCTTCTCTTTCCACCTCATATCCACAATTCCTTGATTTGAGAACTTTGTCCCGCCCACCAACTCTCCAGTTTTCTAATATTTTCCTCTTATCTCCACCATACAAGTCAGAAAGCAAGCCAGAATCGAAGTGATGTGAACTGATACAAGTTATCGAATAATTCTTGTTGGTGAAGTGAACTGATACAATCAAAGATTTATCAGGCTTGGGATATCAAGGTAGTTTTAGAAGTTTTTGCTTCTTTTGGTCATGAATCAGCACACAGACAGCTCGTAAGTATATATTGATCCCAGTGAAAATCAGCACATGGATCATCCAATTTCATGCGGTCCATGTGTGATACTATGCTTATTGCATGGTGAGCCTTGTGAACCAGAAGGGAAACTTACTTTCTTTTTTATAATATTTTTTTTAAACCCACTTGCTGTTTACATTGATAGCGGGCATATCATCACGTTGCATGTTGTATTGTCATGTACTTATATAATATTGCCTAAGCCAGGTGGCATCCTTGCCTTGTATAGGATCAACCTCCCCATAATCTTCTTATGGTCATGTAGGACCTGCACGATTAAAAAAATAAGTTAGTGACAAGTGAATGTACTAGTGATTCACCATTGCTTTGTCAAAGCATGTCACACAAGCATAACTAGACCTAACACTTTATTAATAATAGAAAGTGTATGCCTTCGCTCACTTGGAATGGACATGTGATAAAGGTTCCAAGCCTAGTCGGTTACGTGCAAGGTTCCCATGGACAAGTGCCCACACGACACCGGCTGCAAGGCATGCTACTATCCAATTGTTGACACTACCTTAGAAACCCATCCAACCCCATGCCACATGGAAATTCCTGAAGCTCTCTACAAAGTTGAGATGGCTGAAGTTTCACTCACCATCTTTGTGCATAAAAATACTAGCTTGGAGGCTTTTCATTTTTGGGTAGTCTTACCCTTGCATGACAATCGCTAGTAAGCTTTGCTTATAAGCCAAAACAGCTACACAGTTTAACCAAAATGGGGTTGGAAAGGCTACTCTCATTAAAAGCTACCTATGCTAGGAGCGAAAAAAGCACTGGTAAGCGTACTACTATTTATTACATGCTGCCTAAGCCAGGAACAAACCAAAAAGGTGGGCGATTGCACCAATAAGTTTTTGCACCTTGTGGACAATTTGTGACACTTTTGGACTTGTTTCTTTGACATCCTTATCGAAGTCTTCGGGAATTCTGTATCTTTTCATATGCTGCATCTTCAATCCTCTATCTGCTGCAACACACCCTCCGATTCCTAATTGGTCTCTCAACACTATTGTAAGTAGTCAAACTTTGATCCTTTAATGATGCTTTAACTTATCGATGACTCTGGTGGTGTGCGGTTGTTCATGTTGTGCTGAAATTTGTGGATCCTTTAATGAAGGAAAATGGCCTTCATTATTGTGTGCTAGGCCCTTGTACATCTTGCATGGATTGAACAAGGTGAATGCTTATTGGAGCTTTACTAGCATGGCTTCATGTTTTGGGGCCTTCTCTACAAAATTTGCTCAATGATTTCTCCTTCACTTATTCGTCATGTCTAAGTAGGTGTGTATCACCTTCACTTTTTTATGTCATTGTATTGCGAGATGAAGCAAACAAGTAGCTTTGGTAGAATTGATCACCAACTGATGAGCATTTGATGACCACTTTCTTTTAACTACACTTCAAACAGACTTTCATCTATTGTAGAGCTTCTTTGCGAATAACTAAGAGACATGGGTTCCTTAACTTCGCCTTGTCTCATGGTTTGAGGAGATCAGGGTTGCATTACTTGACCCCGACCCTTGATGCACACTCCATGGCTTAAACTAGGTTAGTTGACTTTGCAAACTCTTTTCGTTGCACTCTTAGAATGCAAGAAGTGTTGTTGAAAGAGCAAAATTTTGTCCTCACTCGAAAGAGTTTCTGATTGATTTTGTCATTCCTTTGGGGTCGTACCCCTTTCATGAGTTCACTGCCTACTCCTTTAAGAAGATCAGGAAACGATGTTGCATATTGCTTGTTCCCTGGTTGACCACCCTCACATTGATTGAATTCCATTAATTTTGACTATCTCGATTAAAACCCCTTCTACATATGCCTCATGAAGCCCTTTGTTGTCCACAATCTATCGCATTGGCCCTAATTTTTGACCAGTGCACTCTCTCCCTTGAGAGCAAGGATAGGTGACTATCCATAAGTCTTGCCTTGGTAGTATCGTGGACCTACGTCAGGCCCACGACCCTCCTATGTATCGCTATGGATCCCCTCACTTTGTTTTGCCATCGAGAGATAACACCTTTGTGTTCTCAAAGTAGTTCCCTTCTAATTGATAGAATAGAATAACAAATTGTACTCCCACATATAGCCTTTGCCATCATGTTGTGGGGCACACATCAACTCTATGCTCCGCTATGTTATCACTTGCTCGACCTTTTCCTCTAATAGAGTTAGGGCTCCCATAAACAAATGTGAGCTCTAGAATAGTCCATTCAATAGCTTCAATCGTACCTCCATATTATCAAGTCCCTCTTGGAACTTTTGGCATATACTTAGAAGACTTATCTCTATGGTACCTTACCCTCGATGTTCACGACCTTCATCCAATGCAAATTCTTTGCATGCATGGAAGACTCGGTGGTACCATGGACTCACTCTGAGTCATAGTCTTTCTTGCTGTCATGGTGCCCACCAATAGCTCCCAAGAGCCCCCAACCATCCCTTTGTTTAAGTAAACCCCTCACGGGATTTTTGGTATGCATTGCCTCCTAGTGACGTGTGGATTTTTGGTGTGAAATTTAGGGGTTTTGTAACTTACACTTTTTGTTCACTTCCTTAGCAATCAACACTCATTCATTAATCTATCGTTATAGCATCTTGACCGCCTACGATCGAAGTTCAACTTTGGGTTAGTCCATCATCCATCAGCTCTTGAAGCTCCTCTAAACTTTGATGGATCAGTGTGCACTTGTCTAGATCCTAGGCCTTTGGTCTAGCACAATCTTTGTTGTGCACCATTTCCATGTGGAAATCCCTTTATCATAACTCGAATGGAAGCACTATGGTGTATTTTTCACAAGTTAGTCAAGTCTTCATGCCTTTGTTCCTCTATCAATCACATTGTTGAGTTTAGGTGTATGTACTTGGAAGCTTCTTTCTACCATGGTACCATGCAAGTTGAATTATCCCTCATTAGAAAGAGGGAATAAAGGAATGACATGGTTTTGCTCTTGCCTTTACAAGGGTTTATGTTCTTGATTTTCAACCAAGTGAAGTGTCAAGTTGGTACTTCCGCTCCATGTTTTGCCTTTTAAGTAGACTCCTTTATGTGGCTCGGTTTCTTGACCAAGTCTAATGTAAGTTGTTTTACCTCTTGATTTGGATTTAAATAATTATACCCTGAAATACATCATTGCACGAGTTAGCTTGACATAGGAGTTTCTCCAAACTCTAAATCAAGAGAAGTCAAGGTAGTCACACTAGTTTCTTAGCTTTCCAATAAATCAGAAGTCTAATACTCCTTAATTTTGAGATGAATTCCGAGACATGAATTATACACCATTGGAAATATAATTTGATTTGAAGTTTTTTAGTGAAAGTTATGCTCAATTCTCTCTGCAAAGGTCATGATGATTGCTCTTCAAGATTGGAAGAAAGTTTTTCTTATCTTTTAGAGTTCCTAGATGGCTTTTGGTTATTTATAAGTCTTAATTAGTTTTTGTTTATTTTAAATCTTGAAAAAGGTGAAGAATTAATCACCCATACTTTGAGGGTTGTTCCAAGCCTATCACTATTTGTATATCTCATGTCTAAGCATTGGAGACATATAGTGTTCTAAATACAAGTCTTGGGTCTTGAGAAGTGTTTTTCTCATATAGCTTTGTATGATTCCTTAGAGTGGTGAGTTTCTAAGCCTTGTAATCCTAGATAGACTCCTTTGGGTTGGTGTTATCTTCGGTAGTGAGCACCCTTTAATCTATTCCACTTATTTTCCCTTCATCTTGACATCAAATTGGTATTAGAGCAAAGGTTATGTTGTTGCCAATGTGCTCCCAATGTCGAAGAACATTATGCTCGTGAAAGAAATCATCAAGATATTAAAATCGATGAATTAGGAAGGCATATACAACTCCAACAATATTTCGATGAATATGTGGTATAGCATTCCAAGCCATATTTCTTCTAAAGTTGAAGCAGAGTATGTTAATTGTTTCCATCAAGTCAACCTTGATTTCATTTTCTTATGTTTGAGGAAATCATGATTTTGATCGTGACTTCAATCATAAAGTTGATATTCCGGAGTTTGAATGATGAATAGAACTTGATTGGTTTCAATTGGTGAAAGAGTTTTTGATTTTAAAGATGTTCCTCACCCTACACAATCATGCTTGTTGTCATAAAGTTGAAGAAATGTGTCTCTTTATGTTGGAAAAATCTTAAAAAGAAAATAAGAGAATTTGAATGTAAAAGAAAGATGGAGAAAATAAAGAGAGAACTAAATAAGAAATATCTTCCTGACAACTACTAGCAAGTCATTTTTCTTGAGCTTTATAACTTCAAACAAAAGGATCTTTTTGTGGAAGAGTACTCAGTAGAACTTGATCTTCTTATAATGAAATGCGATCATAGTTTCAAGAGGAGCAAACTATAGCAAGATATCTTGATGGTCTAAGACCTGAGATTGGTAATGTTGTCCAAGTAAAACCTTATTGGAGTTATAATAATGTCTGTAAACTTACTTTCAAGGTCGAGAAACAACAAAAAGAAGAGGGAATGGTTTTCGATATATAGCCCATGTGCCTCATTTGCTCGAGGAAATGTCTTAACTTCATAGTCTATCTCACATACAAATATCAATTCTACATCAAGCTCTTTGTTGAGCTCAATGTCCATACATGAGCTCATTATGTGCCTTTGTCTTTGATGTTGCCATCAATAGTTATGCCACTTGACCTCACATGTATCCACCAACGCATTAGTATGTGCTAGGATCATGTGATGGCCCCTCTTATTCGGTTTTGGTTCTCTTTAAACTTGTTGAGCCTATGTTTGCCTTTGGCCTTTGCTATGATTTCACTCCAACCTACCCTTTAATGATCCTTGGCACAATCTTCATGCAAGGTCCTTGTGATGATTCTTTATCGCTACTTGCAAGGTTCGTCATCTCATGCTGACGGGTAGTGTTGGTCTTGGCCCATATGTTAGTACATCAGTATTACTGGTTTTCGAGAAATTCGATAAAAAATGGTCAGAAAGTACCTAAAAAATAGAAAAAACTCTATATTCACACCTTTTAATTATAATTTAATGTAATGTCAATTCAAATTGGATAATAATAAAGTGCAAAAAGGGATGAAATAATGAATTTATTTTTTTAATGTTGAGGAGCAATTTTGCCATATGTTCCTCTGTTATTTCTGTTGATTTTGAATCATCTACAAAGATGTGATTTGAGATGTTAAATTATGTGTCAGAACTTTAAGATTTCAGCAACCTAAGTAATAAACGAAAGAAAATTGTATATGCATGTTTCTACCATCAAAATGAATGCAGGACTCTACAGTTGGTGGATTAGGATCCTTGATGTTATGAATTTGTATATCAATCTGGTACATCTGTCAGACCCAATCTTGAAATTCTTCTCATGACATAGTATACTTGTAAACTATATGCCATTGACACATAAGCATGGTAATGGTCATTACCTGATCATCATGAACGATAAGTGTCTGAGGGGCATCTCGAGACAAGGATAATTGTGGCATGTATAGGTGGGGGGATTGGATTGCATTGGAACTTCTGCTGTCACCATTGACCTACTGCTCTATATTATAAGAATGATCAGCCTCAAAAGAAAAAAAAAAAAGATCAACTATCACCATACAATGGTCAAATTGATCATTGGAACAAGAATGATCCAAGCCGTTGATCCAATACGGTTGAAGTCTGACCATTACCGATTGATATAAGTCAGTAATGGTTGAGTTTTGATTGTTTTGTACTGATTGATACATCCTCCACCTAGTATATCGAGTGAACTGGTTCATATTGCTCGTATCGTATTGTATCGAGTGATACAGCATTCTGAGTGGCCTAATCAATTGTGACCTTTCAAGCTGGTTGTGCTTTCAACTTTGGGTTCCTTGTTCTTTGGTTTGGAAGAATATGACAAGGTTTAAGAGTGCCAATTTCTCAAGGGCTCCCCTTGTCATGTATGGTTGGTTGGACATGAAGTATCCATGAAAACCTAAGAATTCCACTTGCAAACTTAATATGTTGAAGTAATTTTCCTCTTCATATCTGTCTTTTTGGAAGTATCAAAGATCACTTCACCAAGGATGCTCAGTCTTCTTCATATGTTTCATGGAGTTCAAATTTTTTGGATCATTTCACCATTAGAGTTGCATTTGCTATGTCATGCACTCTCTGCTGATGCACCCTTTGCTGCACAACCAAGGCCTATCACAAGAGCTTAAAACATCCACACAACTGGGTTGCATCTAAATATTTGTTCCTTGTCAAAGAATAATGTCTTTTCCTCCATGGCGCATCAACCTTCCCTCTCTCGGTCACCTTAGGATGGCCACATGCATCCCTTAGCCTGCACACACTTTTTGAATGAGTACGAAAATTCTTTGAGTTGTCAATTTCCTCACCTTTGCAAGTTCTTACCAAGGTCTGCCGTACCGTACCATACCGGTGTTTCGACCTTGACTCGGTACGGTACGGTACGGTGTACCGAGCGGTACACCTGATTTCACCGATTTAACCCTTCGAAAATACCTGAAAATTAAAAAAAAAGTTATGATAGGGTTTTCAAGTTACAAATAAATATAGTAATAGTATAAGTTTAGCAAAATCAATGTAAATTAGGTAAGAATAGTATCACATATCTTTTTCGGACTTTGAGGTAGTCTTGTTCGAGGTTCGTATTTCAGCCCGTTATAGATTGAAATATCTACAGAAAAATCAGTTGAATTGTTAGACTATTTTATTATAATATAAACTCTAAAATTCAAATGAATTAAATAATCATATGTCTAGATATACCTGATTATTGATTCTACCACCAAAACGAATGACGAGCCTCCACGGGTGGTGGATCGGGGTTCTCGATCCGATATATATCAATATGATACGTTTGTTGGACCCAATCATGAAATTGATCCCATGACATAGTGTATTGATACACCGTATGCCATTGATGCATCAATGTGGTGCTGATCGTAGATTGATCGTCATGAATCATATTTGTCCGAGGTAGCTCTTGAGGCATATATTGGTGCTGTTCTATATCATGCTGTTGCTCAGAGAAGGATGACCAACTATCACCATATTGTTGTTGCCCGTATGATTCTCCATAATACGATGGCTGTGAATACGAGCCTCTTTCTGTGTCTATATCATGTATGCTCTGTCGCATTTGTTTATATTCATCTACTGCCTTCCTCTTCCCCTTCCCCTTTCGTGCATAAACTTGACCAGTACCTTGTCGAATTCCATGATCTGAATCTTGAGTGGCATGTGTAAAATATTGCTCCTTAGTCCATTCACCACCCTCAAGTTGTGTAGACGAGACCAACGACTGCCCGGCATCACCGCCATCATTTGTCGAGGCACTGCTGTCCGTGTTGCTGTCATGTCTCTGGACCGAGCGAGAAAGAGAATATGATTGTGAAGGTGTCTCATCGCCCGACTCAATTCTTTCCAACGTTGCAACTGATGCTACTGCCTTCCCTTTTGCCTTTGCACGTTGGGCAGACGAGTGTGACTGTTGGGTGTCGGTAGTTCCTCGAGCAGTTTAACTCCTACCACGTTGTAATCGAGGGGGATTTTCCACCTGTTGGGGTTGTGCTTCTTCTTCTTCTATTGCCTCGGTGATAAAACGTGAAGGATGCTGAGGATCTCCCGCCTCATCAAGTAGAGGATCCTCTTGGTTCTCTGCTGCTTCAACCCAATCTAACATTGGCTCTGAATCTTCGTTGTAGAATTGGAGGTCAATGGGATCAATATCTGATTCCTCTGGCTCCTTATCCAACTCAGCACATCGTAATTTTAGCTGCATGTTATAATGGACATATACTAGTTTCTCTAATCGTCTGTAGGAGAGTCTGTTGCGGACCTTCGTATAAATAAATGCAAACGTTGACCAATTACGTTCGCAACCACTAGATGTTGTTGTTTGTGAAAGTATACGAACGACAACCTTCCTTAAATGTAGTGCATTGCTTCCAAATTGTAACCACCACTCGACTGCAAAAAGATATAAATAAGATTTTATTAGAATAACAAATAATTAACATTAAATATAATTGATAATCAATATGCATAATTTTTCCTTACCAGGATCCATAGTGTAACGACACGATACAGCTACAACGTCATAGAATGAACCAATTGTTTCTCGAAAGAATCGACCCTCCGTAAGAGCATTGGCTGCCTCAGTAGTGTGTGGCAAGAGCTGATATGTAACATTTCGTAGTGTCGTTAGGAAATTATTTTGCGTTCTGAGAGCATATCGATATTGAATTTCCAGGTTTAGATAATACGCTGCAAAACATAATTTTGTTAGTATGATTTTTTATTATCTAAATAATAATAAATTAAATTATTTTGAATATGAATTTACCTGCATTATGGATATCTTGATCCATATGAACTTCGGTCCGACGATCAATGATTTGTACATATTGGTCGGCCTTAAAATCATCTTTGAATGCTTTCCTAACCTCCTCTCTTGCTGAAATCAGCATATATTTAAGATACGGCATCTGTGGACGCTTGTCCATATCGACCTTACGGAGGACAATATAAAGTGGTTCCACACCTTTTATGATTTCTGCTATAGTCTCCCAAAATCTAGAGGAAAGAATGGCCTTTTCTATCTTCTTTCCTTCGCTCAATTTCGAATATCTGGATTCAGACCACTCTTGTGAGGTAGCCATTGCCTTCAAGCCATGCCTTTTTTGCTGTAATGACTTTAATGCAATAAAATTGGTAGCAAACCGAGTAATTCCAGATCGAAGTATCTCACCGTTTACATACTTTTGCATTAAAGCGTGGACCCAATGATGATTATATATAAACTTTGTAATTGATTGTGCTCGAGCTACACATTTCTTGATCGCATCCAACTCACCAATATCCTTCAGCATTAGATATATGCAATGAGCTGCACATGGAGTCCAAAACAAAGTTTTTCTTTTTTCCATCAATTGCAAACCGGCCTTTTTGAAATTCACTCCATTGTCGGTTATTATTTGGACAACATACTGTGGTCCAATCTCCTCTACCATAGTATCCATCAAGCTCTCAATGTAGTTTGCATCTTGGATCTTTTCAGAAGCATTAACAGATTTATGAAACACCACTCTTCTATTGCAATAAACAAGAAAGTTGATGATACTCATTCTTGTTGGTCCTATCCAACCGTCACACATCAATGTCACCCCATATTCATCCCATTGTCTTTTGAAGGATTTGATCCAATCCTTTAGTTCTGCCACCTCCTCATCTAAGTACACGTCGTAAATCTCCTTTGGTGTTGGAGGTTGGATCCCCGTGCCAGACTTTTGAATAGAAGAGACCATGCTCTGATAATATGGACCTTGGGCTGTGTTGGCTGGAATCCTATGGAAGTTGAACCATTTTGAGATTGCCTTCCCAATATCCCGTTTTTTTTCTTTTGTGTATGCATCGTCAATCCGTGTCTGTTTCGCTGTTTGTGGGGGATATGCTTGCGGATCAATATCAACAATATCTAGTGCAGACCTCCTGCCAAGATCTCTCATAAAACCACGAACTCCACCATACCTCATACTACTAGTTCGGCCTAACTGAGAAGGAGCAGTTGGTTGCCTCATGCTGGTTAACCTCTGGATTCCACTACCACTGCCATGCTCCAATTGTGAGTCGGGTCGTCGATGCCTCATTGCTTCATCGACCGTATACTGATGCTCCAATGATGCACGAATCCCAGCTGTGAGATCCGGGTCGACTTCATCGCCGCAACCCTCATACTGATCATAAACTGGTTCCTGTGTAGCCCTATGATATTCTTCCTCAACTCTTGCCTTCTTTTTTAATGTATCTTCCTTTGCTTGTTTAAGCTTGCTTTGAAATAATTTACGGATCTCCGTTGGAACATTCTTGCATTTTGCAACATCAGGATACCCACCAGCCAAATGCATTTTCACCCGAGTTATTCCTCCACCTTTGCCAATGTAGTCACAATAAATACATTGCCAATGATGACGATTTCCATCTAGCTTTCGGGCATGAACCCATGCATCATCATGTGGTTGTTCCTTTGGTGCCATGATCCTACCAAATTTAAATCAAATAAACTATAAAGTATAAACATATTAAATTGACCAAATATCGATCATAAATCACTAATTGCAACATTAAATAATTTTATTAAAACATAATTAATCATATTTTATCATCATAAATATGTTACATGCATAAAAGAAGTATTAAAATCATTAGATATACTAATTACGTGATTAACATAGTTAATTTTTTACTAATTACTTATCTTTCAACACTATAAACATGGCAAACACCTTAATAGATATTAAAGATATTGGATGACATAAAATCGAACAAATTTCGATTAAATCATCATTAAATGACTAATCGCAGTATTAAATAACTTTAATAAAACATAATTAAACTTATTTTACAATCACATATATGTTAAACATTTACAATCACATATATGTTAAACACATAAAAGAAACATTAAATATGTAATTTTAATCCAATATGATTCAAATTATGATAAAAGCATCATTTATCTACACTAATTATACGATTAATATAGCTAATTTTTCACTAATTACTTCTCTTTCACCACTATAAACATGACAAATACCCTAATAGGTATTAAAGACATTGAATTGATATAAAATCGAACAAATTTCAATTAAATGATCATTAAAATGACTAATCGCAGCATTAAATAACTTTAATAAAACTTAATAAAACTTATTTTAGTATCATAAATATTATTCAATATTTACTATGCATGCAACACACTAATCATAATCTTAAATATCTTAATTACTCTCTAATTAAAGAAAACGAATACATACCTCAAAGTTCTTTATCTTAATCTTCCTAAATTAGCCTCGATTAAATTCACAAATCGTTGTTTTATAGAGTTTAGGAGAGAAAAAAAAAGTTTGAGAGAGTTTAAGAGAGTATAATGAAATAGGGGAGAGAAGAAGGGTTTAAATAGGAGGAGAAAGGGCTCCAACGGTCAAATTGACCGTTGGAGCACTGTAGCACTGCTACAGTGCGGTAACGGTCGATTTTGACCGTTACCGAGTGGTACCGGGCGATAATGGTTGAAATCGACCGTTACCGAGTGGCGCCGAGCGGTAACGGTCGAAATTTCGACCGTTACCGCCCGGTATTACCCCGTATTGTCTGATACGGGGTTTTTTTAGGTGTACCGCCCGGTAGCGGGCGGTCCGCGTACCGGTATCCTGTCGGACCGATATGTACCGCCCGTATCGGGCGGTACGATTCGGTATGGCAGACCCTGGTTCTTACTAGTTCTTTTGGTTGTTAAGCAACCATTCTTTGACTTGCTTGACCTCTTTCCTTGACAACCGCTCATTCTTGAAAAATACTTGATCAAGTTTCAACCCATAGCTCAAATTCAGCCATCTCAAGATTTACGCGCATACATGTACTTCATTGCTTGCATTATGCATAGTGCTTCTCACATGAGAGGTTGGCTATTTCTCTTACACCAATCTAGATACTTGCTCCTCTAAGCAACTTGCTCCACTTTTGTCTCTACGTTTGTTTCCATAGGGGGGTTGCACGTGTGGATTGCCCTTTGTGCAGTCCCCGCTATTCCCTCTATGCAGTTTTTCAAGTGTTTGTCATTTCATGGTTCTTGCTCTGATGCCATTTGTCATTGATGCAATTAGTTTTGCCTAAGCCGTATCACACCCTTGTGATGTTTGCTTGCAAAGAGTTAGTTTCTTAGGATTTGCACCGAAAGAAAATTGGTTAGTGACAAGTGAATGTGGGGGAAAACTGTTGTCATTCACTCTGCCAAAGCATAACTCATGATCGTAAAAAAGCGAATAAAACACTTCATTAGCAATAGAAAATTAAGGATCTTAGGAAAGTAGATTGGGAGATATAGACATTTATCTAATCCACTTGATGCCTTCCAACAAGTGGATCCACTAAAAACTGTTGAGGCATCAACCATCCTAGAATACTAGCACCCCATACTTTGGGAGTTCTAGGATGCTGAAATGTGACATTTTATACTGGAGCTCCTCTCTAGAATTTCCATTGGGGGGCTATTTTTGCCCAGTTTTGGTTTTGTGCATCTAGAGATCTATGAAAAAACTAAAAAGGTATTTATACTACTGTAGATCGTAAGATTACAAACCAAAAGAGGTTGCGTAGCTAACCACATACCACATTACTTACAGCAGTTCACAAGAATGACACAGACAAAATGATAGACTGCTTGCATAGCCAAATCGTGGGCATTATGAGAGTGCTGCAGCTATTTGTGGCGGCATGCTGGTGGTAGTCTGCTTCTCTCTTCTTTTCCTCACCTTCTTTTGGTACCATAGTATATACACTAGCATACTATGTTTCAGTATGCCAGTCCATACAAGACCTATACTGGTTTGGCAAATGACCGCCAGGAATTTTTTGTAAATTGTCAAAATAATAGGCTTAACAGTAATTTCATCAACATCGCTCAATGATAGGAAGGGTTCCATGTAGCCAACCACAAATTACTTGGGAACTATGTTTTCTCGTTGTTATATCCTAGTGCCCCTTTGTGTTGCCTTGCTTCCAAAGATAAAGAGAGAGAAAGAACGCTTTTTTAGTTTTGTAGTGATATCTTTGGAGCTGGTATATTAGTGTATTCATGTTGTGATGATGGAATTCACTGTTGTGTGAGGGAAAGTAATGATTGTTTTAATAGGAAACTATGGTGCCAGTGGTTCTAGTTCTCTACTACCTTAATTGATTTTGGAGCAATATAGGTGGGATAAAGTTGGGAGGGGGAACCTGCCATGATGGTGGTGGTCAAGGTAATGGGCGTTGGTGGAGGAAAGATGGAGTTGGAGGTTACTGGACCTTGCCATTCAGATTTTAAACAAGTCTTTCATTATACCCGTAGTAAAAAAAAAGCTACGATGTCCTCTGATATAGAGAGAGTACTTTACTGTGGATGGTGTTTATATGTTTTATGTTTTGTCTTGAGCACTATTGTCTAATACCTTCTATTCTAGATGGAATTTATATACATTGCTTTTAGTCTTGCAATTCAATTATTTGTTGGTTTAGTGAACCTTTGATATTTTAGTCATGATGCTAGGATATATAGTTGGTTGACTTTGACTCTGGTGGAAAATATGCTGGAAAATTTCCATTCTAAATAAACCAATAACTGTTTGACATTTGCAGAACTAGCCTGTAGACGGTGAAACATTCCACGAAAACTTGGAGATCAGGATCCAATGGCTCACAAACAAATAGGCTTTCATAGGATGTCCATTAGGAAAAGAAGCACCAAACAAAAGAGTCAATCGTCAAAGGCGAAGCCGCAAAGGGATATCTTGTAGTAGGCTTCTGTTTTCCGGTTAGTGGGCTTTCCTGTCTCCATCTACTCCAGCCCAGTTACAAACCCAAAGAAAGAGTTCTTTATTCATTCATAAAATTCGGAGCAGAGACATATGGGAACTCTAGTGTACGTGATCTATTAGTGGGTCTTGGGACTGCTCCCCATCCTATGCCTCTTCAGCATCTTTCTTTCACACCCGGTTTCGACCAAAGAATTCTTCCAACCCCTAGTCATGGTCACCGTATATTACTAAGAGTGAAGACTGTCGAACGGATTCTATCTTTTCATTGTGGCCAATCCAAAGCAGCACTTTAAGCACTTGCACTTCCTGTAATTTACTGATAGACAATGCAATGCAATATTGAAATTTTTAGCAATTTTAGTTTGGTTAGTTCAGCACCTGTCACCAACCATGTTTTCAGTTTTTGTGATTATTTTCACCAAGTCATAGCAGTCTTTATAAAGGACATTGTTCCTGCCATTGAATGGAAATTTTAGTTGTACTAACACAGCCACTTAAAATGTATGGTTCTCTCTTCCATTAACTCTTCTTTATAGGTGACTGTACCCTTCTTGACAATCTGAATCACTACGTGGAGAACTGTTGTTTTCTTGTCATGATTTACTCGTTTCTTACAATATAATTAAAGAAATCGATCTTCTGGGTTAACAATTATGCTCAACACGTCCTGATATGGAGGCTTCAAGGTTTTAATTTATTCATGGACTTGCTAATATGGGCACTTACAGATTCAAGGTTTTCATTGGTTCTTTGATTTTCCAAACAAAGTAATTGGATTGTTACTTTATTTTTTGATTGAAAATAATAATAAAACCCATAATTGATTCGTCAGATTTACTTAGACAATCCATGCAAGATTTTATATCTGTTAGATATCTGACCAGTATGTACAGCTACAACATGTTTCTTGTGTTATTATGGATTGGAACCAACTGGACTGGTATAAGTATTGGACTAGTTCTTTCCCCTTTTTAATTGCTATTTGATCTCAATTTGGGTGTTTTTATATATTTTCAAACATATTTGTAATTATACAATAAATAAAAAAGGAAAATTGTAATGTCTCAATTATTTGGGAATGAGTTTAGCTCTGCCTAACCCAACATCTTGAATTAAATTAAGGGCATTCAAGTCTTTTTTCTTGGAAAACAATACAGTTTTCTTAGATTTTCCTCTATCCTATCCCCACTAGTCGTAATTAAACTACTCTAACTGTAGCATATACAGGTCTTATGTAACACCATCTTGGATGATTTTTTCTCATTTTATTTTCTGTCATGTTACATCTAATTGTTTATGTATAAACACTTCCTAGTTCTTTTAATTTCGTGTAACTCTGCACGTACATCTCAATGTTCTTATCTCAGCTACATTACCTTTTTATACTTGTTTTTTAATTGTCCTACAGTCCAATCCATAAAGTATGTAAGGCCTAACAATTGTCCAGTAAACATTTTTGTTAATCTAAGAGGCATCAAATGATCACCCAAAGCCTTCGATATCCCTCTCTACTTTAACTGTCCAATTTTTAAACTATGAATATCATCAATTTCTCCTTTTTATTAATTAATAATTTAATACACAAAACTTCTGTGCAAGAATGTTTTATCTATCCATCTTAAATCCATCTTAACTGCACCAATGGTCTTTCATGCAGTATGTGCATTTTGGGAAAGTATATCGACCTGGATGGTTTTGCTCAATTGAAATACAATAAAAAGATAAATATGGACCAGTACTGAGCTATAAATCAATTTTGATTTATGTATGTGTAGGTGTAGATTATATTTACCTTGATCTATACTATATCTGCACGAATCTGACTTAGATCAATATATATCTTGGCTAGATCCACATGGGTCTAACTTATATCCATGTAGATATCTATTGTAGATCTAGACAATATTTATGCTTCTTAATTTTAAAACTCTAAATTATCTATATGAATCTATTTTTTAATGGTTGTGATATTCAGCCAACGACCGGTATCAGTGCTGATTTTATTCCTTGCCTTAATATATAATTATGCAAGATTTACATTGCTTGATTTCGAAATGACTATAGAAAATATTCGAGACCAACTTTAATTAAATAATTAATAAACAGGCAATTGTTTTCTTCCTTTTAATGGTGTAAGGTGATTGGCTGTTAAAACTTTTTAGAGTATCCTTTTCATATTTTTAGTTTTAGCTTGTTCCTGTTGCTACTTGGAGCTAAACATTGCAACATTGCTATGCCCAGTTCTCGTCTAGAGTATTTTTATTTCTGTTGTTTCATGCTGGTGTTAATTATTGCATGTTGATTTTCTATATGTTGAAAAAAATGGATTTGTTTATCGTTAGAGACAAGCTTTCGATATTCACACGTTATTTTTATATTTAGATATTTTCTGTTTAAGGTTGCGACTCTTTTTTTTCAGGCTGCAAATATATTTAATGAGGACAGAACTTCTTTGGAGGAATTTGTTTGCACTTTAAAGACAACAGTTGGTATGCAAAATCTGGTTGAAGCCATTGGAATTGGTAAAGAAAAGAATGACCTTACTGGCATAATTTTGGATCCAGTTAGATCAAATCAATCATTGTCTAGTCGCCCCGAGATACCTGTTGGCAAAGCATGTTCTTTTCTTACTTCTGGAGACATCATAAAGTTTTTAACAGGTGATTTCAGGTTAAGCAAGGCAAAGTCAAATGATCTCTTTTGGGAAGCAGTTTGGCCTCGTCTATTAGCCAGGGGTTGGCATTCAGAGCAACCAAAAGACATTAATTCTGTTGCATCCAAGCATTCATTAGTGTTTCTTATCCCTGGTGTAAAGAAATTTTCGAGAAAAAAGCTTCTCAAAGGCAATCACTACTTTGATTCTGTTAGTGATGTCCTAAGCAAAGTAGCATCAGACCCCAGGCTTCTGGAGTTGGACACTGAAGGAGCCACAGGATGCAGCACAGCAAAGGATGAAAATGAGTGTGCCCCGAGTACTAATTTAGACCAAAATGGTCTGCTTGATCGCAAACATCATTGCTATCTCCGTCCGAAGGTTCCCATTTGCAATTCTGAATTTATGAAGTTCACTATTGTGGATACTAGTTTGGTCCAAAGTGAAGGACCTTTCAAGGTGAGAGAACTCAAGACTCTACCCATTGATGCCATTAGCAATCTTGGCCCTTTAACTGATACAGGAGTGATAGTCAGTGATAGTTCAGAAGATTCAAATGGTAACTCATCAAATGATCGAGGAGATACTGATCCAGACTCATCTGACAACAAGAGGCCTAATGTAAGCCGAAAGTGCATCAATGGCAAGGCGGTGCATCCTGATTCACATGAGAATGTGATTACTTTTTCAAGCACAAAACTACCAACAAATGGGCATATTTTGAAGAATCAATGCGTTGAGCAGTTAAATGAAAAAATGCCAGTAACAGATATTAAGTGTCTGTTCAGTCGCAGGGCAAAATCTGGTGAACAATCTTGTTTAGCACCTAATGCAAAACGAAGAAAGTTGACTGCCTGCAAGTGTGAACGAACTGGTCGTCGTGCTTACTCTTTTCCAAAAAGTCATCAACTAATGGGGGAAGGTGCTGAACCCGAGTTGGAAGCAGAGGAAGCAAGCCGCAACGCTATTGCACAGGGGAAGATCTCTTCCAATTTTCCAATTAATATTAGTCTAGATGAGGTAGATGGCAAGTGTGATTCCGAGGAACAATCCTGTTGTGATGCTGCTACATTTGATGTCTCTAGTGAAATGCCTAGATCACGAACTCTGATCGATCTAAATCTACTACCAAATATTCCACTGGATTATGAAATTGGTGAGCATGCCAACTCAGAGGTGGGTGGTACTCAGCATGATTTGAATTTGGAGGAAGCTGTGTTGTCAGAGACAAAGGAGCAGCATGATGGTTCTGGAGCAATGGAGAATCTTGTTGGAGCAATTGGTGATCGACAACCTTCTGTCAACACTAGGAGGCATAGCACCAGGAGCCGTCCTCCAACCACTAAAGCTTTAGAAGCTCTTGCATGTGGGTTTCTTGGGAACAAGCGGAGGGGAAGGGACTCAAGGGACATACTGTCAGGTAACATGCCCAACAAGTCCTCTCGTCGTGTCCGTAAGACTGTTGAAGCCAAACCTCAAACTCCATCAACTAGTATTAACAGTTCCGAATATGGACTTTCAAATGGCACAATTGATGACTGGTACAGCGGCAACACTCACCGTATAGGTGCGTTAAGTGACTCCTGTGTCCAGCCTGAGGGTAACAGAACTCATGAATTGCTTGGGATTCCTTAGCATGACTAGTTCCAGTCTCAAAAAATGAACATCAATTAGGATAACTAAGAGATACTTTGTGTCCAAGAGTCAGCGACACAGCAGTCTGGTTCTTCACACCTCTGACAATGGAGCAGCTGATGTTGAAACATAACCAAAACATGTCAAGAGGGATCCCTTTGATACATGTACTTGAAAATGTGTTCTTAGGACGTCAAAGTTTCTGGTCATCTAGCATTCTCTAGTACATTTATTCGACAATCGAAGTCGACCAGATTGGATGAGAATAAGGGGATCCTGAAGGTGTCACACCTCCATAGACTTGGAATCTTCATCATATTGTTCATGTAACAATTGTTCATATTGGTTTTTGTCATCAGGAGATTAGTATATGAAATTTTGGAGCAGCAACAACCAGAATATTAACAGAAACTGCAAATTTGATTTCATGATGCCGTGTGCATTGGGGCTACAGAGTTGTAGATCTGTGATGTGATGGGTATAATATTTCTTTAGGTGGTAGTCTGGGGTATGATGCTTCCTTTCAGCATAAAATAAATTCCTTTCTTTCTCTACAAAGGCCTTTTTCATCAATTACAGGGCTGATTTAATGATAATATCTGCATTAAAACTAGAGACTTATATCCTATATACTGCAGTGTGTATAAATATTTCTTTGTGCAGAGTTTCTTTTTAGCACCCGTTACCACACTTTCTCTAAAATATTAACCTTTTCATAGGATTCGACATTTTCACCAACTCGTGTGATCTCGTGATTTCTTAACAGAGGTTTCATGTTTCTATCCCTACAGCTAAGCTCCTTATTCAATTCATGCGTGTTTTGTATTTCAATAATATTCTTATCGAATGAGAGATGTGGGCGGGAGGTGGATGTCCTATTTTCATATATATATATATATATATATATATATATATATATATATATATATATATATATATATATATATATATATATATATATATTTTTTTTTTTTTTTTTTTTTTTTTTTTTTTTTGTGCGACTCAACTAAAGAATTCCACGATGGATGGATCTATTAATTATGAATCGTAGGATCATACTTGTGAGGAATGTTGATTGATCCGTTGGTGCAGATGAATTATAATGATCAGTTTACATCAATTGGAAATGGAAGCAGATAAGTATTTGAATAAGGGATCTGTGCTGGTCTGTTATGTATTGGTGTATACGTATCCGATGGGAGAAAAAGAGAAAGAAAGAAGAGAAGGCCGCATTCACCACTTTCTATAGTCAAAAACCATTATAGCAACCTGATTGCTGCTATCGGTCGCCACTTACTCTCCTTTTTGGCTTTTGCTGCTATGGGCATCAAAATCTGACGTGGGGATTATATGTTTAGTTGTAATATTATTCCGTACCGATTAATCCAATACTAGAAGTTAAAAAAATTAACTGTAATGATTAATGTTATAAATGATCTTCTACCGAATGTGTTAAAATTGATTGGAGCTAATCCATTTATTGAGTAATCATGTTTGGATGAGGTGAAAATATCAAGTGGGGATGGAGAGAGAATTTCTCTTAGTCAAAAAAAAAGAAAAAAAGATCCACAACATATTTTAGATCAAAAATGATAATAATGTCTCTTTGTTGCCAGCAAAAAAAGAGAGCCTATTAGGGAGTTTTTGAGTGTTCAGCATCACTTTAATCAGTTTGAAACGTATAAGAACGCTTCAATCACTTCCAAACTAGAACGTATCCAAAACTGTTGTTAATTACAGAAGATAATGTTCGGTTGACGTATTATAATCAAGTCCTGATTTAACGAGGTTGATTAGACTTCATGTACAAGTCTTACATGTACAACAATTAGAAACTTATCAATCAGTAGCTTGAGACCAATTTTGAGCCACGTGATTTGATGATGCTTTTTTCCCTTTCATATCAACTTGCAAACCATATCAGCAAACATTGGTAATGCATCTAATCCAACACGAGAGCGCTTTGACAACAAAATTTCAAGTAATCCTTTGTTGATGCCACAGCTCCCAACCAATGCCAATATGCATATGTTTGAACCCACAAAAAAAAAAACAAAAGAAAAACAAGGCCAAAGAACGCCTTTTCTATTACCTCAGTGATTTATTATATGGTTTACAAACATATTCCTCGACTTCAGGAATTCCTTTTCTGCATAGTATTCTGTAAATTTTGACTTGGAAGTACAAAGTAAAATGTGTATATGATGCTCCATCGCCATGCATGAGCATGTCATCAGTGTAGTGTAGTTCCAACTGTTTTGTAACTTGTGGATTTATGAACGATCCTATTCGACCGTGCTTAAAGTGCGTGCACCTCTCTGTAATTGAATATTTCTCAGCAGTTGTAAAGTTACATCGAGTCTTGCAGACCAGCTAACAGCAAAATGGTGCATTAAGTTTGAGAGTGCTCTATTTCTTCTTTTCTGTCAGCTGGTTCATGATGTTTTGATATCGGTCTGCCCAGTCTCAGTTGAATGCTGACTTGGTTGATACTGGATGTAGCTGCCAGGATCTCCTTTTCTGCATGTGCTGCTATCTCCATAGCATCCCTTTCAGGTAAAATTATAGAAGATAGAATTATGAATAGAGTTTTATGACCAAAAAAGAATAACTCATTTTAGATGACACAATCTCATAAAACTTAATTTTTTTTTAAAGAAAACTAATATCAAATTTCAGGTTACCTACAAATGAGTGTCTTAAATGGATTACCGTATTAGAAACTCTGCAGGCATTGAGACTTGAGCCTGAACTAACAACTTCCCTTGCAAGGAGTGGAGTGTAATGCACTCAAGGGACATTTGCTGAAACAATTCCCGATATTATGCATTTGAAATTCTAGAATAAGAGTTGCAAAACACAAGCCAAATAGAAGAAACTCTACCAGTTGCAGGTGAAAAACAATTGTAATTCTGCCATGACAATTAGTGATCAGCAATAAATAAATGCCTTCAATAAATTTACTGCCATTTTGTTTAGTATTTGCTTATAATTGAAAAGAAAATTCATAACTAATTTTAAAAAAATGAATTCAAGCAATGAAACAATGACCCCCTAATGATTAAGTGAAGGAACAAGCTAACTAAATAAATGACCATACACAAGATATGCAAGAACAGGAACAGTGCCCATAGGAGTTACATTCAAAAGCCAGCAAATGATTTGAGGCAACCCCATAAACAATGATGTACCTGAAGGCTAACAAAAATTGTGACTTATAGCCTTGTGAAACTTCCACTAAGAATTTCATGGATTCTTGGGTAGTTGAATCCTCATAAATGCTCCAGCAACTAGGATAAACCAATGATTAGGCTTCATCAACCTTAGCTTATGATAATTTCTAAATAATTAGATCTTTTAGAATGCATAGGATACTTTTTTTGGTATAGATAACTGTTATTGTTTATTATCATTAATTTATTTTTTTAATTGACTGCTAAATTACATTTTGATGAATCCTGATCCTGTTATCCACTCCATCATTCATCAGTTTTGATCTTGATCTTGATCCATATACTACAGATTTTGTCCTTTGATTTGTTCTTTTAAAATATTCTAAATATTTACTACCTCATCTGCTTACCCTTGATGCCCCCTCTCCTCCTTACCACTACCTACTCTGGTTGCTTTGCCCTTCTCCTGACTCCCACTGCTCCCTCCTCCCATCACCATCTTCTCCTCTAATTGCCACACCTCATCTACACCATGAACTCCTCTCCCTGCTCCCTCCTCTCTCCCCAACCACCTCTCACCACTAACAGCTCCACCTCTACCAGAATTTAAAAGGTCAATCTAAACAAGGCACTTTAACAAAACAAATATTAGTACAAGGATGACCAAAATTTAGAATAAAATTGGTTAGTATATGATCGAAAAACAAGATGATTGAGATGGGATCCATTGAAGAAAATTTACCATAGACATTTTTATATCCCATGTGCAATATATATTTCATCTTGTTTCACTAATATGGTTATAAACAGGCATAATCATGTGTTTGAGCATGAATTCAGATATAATTCCGAATATATAAGGAGAAATACTTTATATCTCAAAATGATCTTTTTGAGCAATAAATACCTCTGAGAATTGCATAGACAGTACATCAGAAACAATGGCTTCAGCTTCTTGTTGTCTGGAAAGAGTGATGGAATTTTGACCTTCTAAGCCTTTCACAATCTTTCGTGGTTCCGAAATAGAGGAGCGTGAATATGATGGATCTGAAGTTCCAATTTTTAGATATCAATAAAGATTGACACAAGATGCAAGAATAGACAAGTTGAAAAGTACCTGCCCAAACTAGTAGATCAGTATGTGTTAAACTAGTAGATGTCAACATGAGAAATCACTCCAACAGTGACACCATAACCAAGAGTGGACTGTTTTTCATGGAGGTCATTCCATTGTTGCCACATGTTCTTCAATTAATAGGTACAGCATGATATCAACAGCTAACTTTACACAGCAAAAGTTCTTATATGCATCTAATCTGACAATAAGCCTTAACCTCGAAAACAAGTGAATAGATGTAAAACTAGTTAATTTTCTTCAGAATGCTCACTCATCATCTTGGTTTGTTAACAAACACTTCTATGAAAAACCATGCTTTAAAATCTGTCATACATTCATCACAATAAATCTGGAAAAAGGAGGTAGAGTTAATCACCAATATGAATGAAAACTTCAGCAACTTGATTATGGCACCTGTGTATCTGATGACGAACACTCTCACCAATATCATGAGCAGAACTCACACTCAAGAAAGGATCTACCTGTAAAATCTAATTCAAGATTACTATCTCTAGATAAGTAAAATAGTAGCTTCTGCCTAATTATCAAGTAAGAAAACCAAGAGTCCAGAAAGTGTTGTAAAACGAAAGGAAGATTAAATCATAAACAGTTGGAGTGATTATAACAACAAAAATTTCATAAAATAAAAAATCAGTCATGACAGAGTATCATACACCATGATGGGTGTATCAAATATGGAAGCTTCCAAAATGAAAAAGATATATTTACTTTTTCTATCACTTTGATTTTAAACCTAAATCCAAAAATTTAAATCTTAGTTGAACCAGTATATCAGGTGACATAACAACCTGTACTGACTGATATACCATAAGAAAAAACAAATATTGACCAGTAACAAGCTATATAGCCTGATACCAATCCTTGGACCAATAAATAATGGTCTGCACATACTGACCAGACTGGTATTTATAACTGTACCTAAATTTTTGTGCTGCCCATTACCTTGTTGGTCATGCAATAAAAAATACAAACTTTAATTCATTTGCATCACAATCAAAAGTTAAGTTCTTCTAGAAAACATTAATGAGACTTTAGGCCCTTAATCAATAAAAAATGCCACTCCTGAATGAAAAATGAGTGCCCACATATTAAATAGGTTTGATGTTCCAAGTTCAACATCCCTCATAACTCCAGCCTCAATAAATATAGGTAAGTCCATGTATGTTAAATATAACAATTATTAGAAGAGAACAAAATGAACTATTTCCCTGTTCAAAAATCTGGAACCATAAAAAAGCAAGACTCAAGAATTCAAGCAACAAAGACCTCATAAGAAAACCATAGAAACTGCACACAAAACTGAATTTTCACGTAACATATACAAATTATGTATAAAATGCCCTGGTGGTAGCAATAAAATATCTCCCATAAGCCAGAATTCTGCAGGAAGTAGGATAACTCGCTCAGTTGGATTTGACGACTATGAATTGTCTTATGAACTGACATACCTCAATGTGTACATCAAGATATATGAATGACCCAGCCTTTCTTCCTCTCAAGTGGTGGCATCCCTATATCACCAGAATTATAAATTTCACATCAAGAAATATGCAGCAGCAACCTCTAGGAGCATTATTATCTTATGACAAATACACAAGTGCAATTTATAGCGCCAAAGATAAGTCAGTAAAGCATTAAAGCAAATATATGAGTAGAATAGGGTTGAGAAATCTTATATATGAGGTTTATCAACGAACAAGCAGTTCAAAAATTGTGAAGCATGAAAACTGCAAAAGTTTGTTAATATAATTCATCTCATATCAAAAGAAATACGAGCTATCATACCAAATTTTAATCCATTGATGACATGTATGTGTTACATATATTTGGATATATTTACATATTACTCTATATGTCTATCTGAGTATCTATGTTGTCCACATCGAAGTGAGAATCTGAATCCTTCAACCTGAGACTAATAAGTTGGCATCTAAAAATAGCTGCCGAAATGCCAACAGACCAAGAACAAGTTTAACAAAAAGATAAGCAAAGAACAACTTCCAAATAAATATGCTTAACAATAGGAACAACCCAATCTGAGGTTTCTCTACAAATATGCACAAAAAGGGAGTGGGGGCAATGGAGAAACCAAATTTACTAATATGCTAATGCTTCTGAAATGTGAAAGAAAACTTACATTTTCACATCCACAAAGACCAAGAAACCTACACAAACTCAGATATGTTACTCCAGAATTTACCAACTTTATGTATCTGCTCTCAAATTATGTCTAAATACTTCTTTGATGCATTATTTTAATATGTTCATCAACTGTAGATTGTTCTTTTGATGCAACGTTCAACAAGATAATATTATTAATGCATTTGCTTGTTACTCTACATGGAGAAGTCATATGGCAGTTAAGATGGATGAAGAATTATCACCCAAATCCTATTGCCTTCATGGTTGAATTGCTATCCGCAAATTTCAGTTTTCTTCTTATGTTAACTACAACAACAATAACAAAACGCTTTAATGTCCCAAGTATTTGGGGTTAGTTACATAGATCTTTTGTCGCAACTACTTTCTTGTTATGTTCACTCATCATCAATATTTATGGATAAGCTCAGCAAGAGAAATCATTTAGCTCCATATACTAGTCAAATTGCTTTCTAAAATTGCCCTTCTATTTAGTTATATGCTTGAATTTTTTTTCTTTTTGTGGCTGTAACACCAATGATTTAAGTCTTTAAGAATTAAGATGATGCCTTTTCTACTCATTTTGTTTCAGGATGTGTGACATATTTTCCAATTGACAGGCAAATGGATCATATAAGGGGAGAAAGGGAAAATTATCACAGACAACAGGGAAGCAAATAAAAATTCAGATACCTAGGGAACCCAAGTTTTTGTTGTAGAATTTCATGATAAAGTTCAAACCCAAAATATGAAAATCAAAATCCTAGCAGACAGCTTCTCAGTAATATTGGGCATTATAACAGTAGTTCATAATTTTCTTTTAAAGTAAGGGGAAGGAGAATCAGACTTGTAACTGCTATCTTATTCACTTCAAATTTTTTCACAGAAAATCAGTATACACAAGAATGCTAGATCCCAACTTATTCTAGTAATATGCTTCATGCATTAGATCTTTATTACAATGTTTATTTTAGATTGTAATTCAATTTATTGTTCAAAGTTCAAACAACATTGTCATGATGTTACTTTTGATTGGACATATTATTCAATATCACATGTAGTGCTATTATGACCTGAAAATTCAAAATATATACCTTTACTCAAGTAGTTACTTTTTTTATGAATATGATTCACAAGATCAGAATACATGACCACAATTGACTAGCGACAATGCAACCAGGATTAGCATAATTGTTCAGATCGGATCCGATCAGTTGAGAAGATAATTTTATGGTAGATAATACTATAAAATATATAAAACTAAAGATGATATATGCTGAAATTTTCTTATACCTTCATGTCATATAACTCCCTAGAGATACATCTGAAATTGAAATATAAAAGAAAAAATTGAATAAAAGACAAAATAGAAGTAACAGAAATTAAAATAATTGGAAAATTTATTATACACTTAATTGAAAAATAAAAATTAATCATATAAGTTTTCAAGATAATGATGGGTATCATTATAGACTCAAAGCTTCTCTAATCATCATTCCAGTAGATGTGAGGCAATGCAAAGAGATTAAAAAAAAGATATTTGAAAAAGGTGCCAGCTAACTTTATGATACTTACGAATCCCATGTCATTTACCTTCTCTTTATGGTATATATTTTTCTCGAAGAGGTTAAGAGTGGATTATCAACATTACAACAATAATGGCAGATGTGAGCAAGATAGTTGCAGCAGAATTTCCTTTTGTTTCACAATCATAATTGTAGGTTGTTTTTTTGTCCTTTTTCTAACCAAGCCTTCACTTTTTGTTTCCTTCCCTTGCACTTCTCTCTTATTCTTTTTCTTCTTTTCTAGAGACTTAACAAATTATATAAATTTGGCCAAAATTAGCTAACTTAAATTGAGATTATTTACTTCTAAAATCTAATTAATTTCGACCAATTTTTCATTGTAAGATTGATAAATCAGCTAAGTTTTCTATTGGTATTAGATGTGACCAATACAGGAAAGGAATATCATATCAG
Organism: Musa balbisiana; assembly: GCA_004837865.1. NCBI lineage: Eukaryota > Viridiplantae > Streptophyta > Magnoliopsida > Zingiberales > Musaceae > Musa > Musa balbisiana. The sequence goes on from CM017192.1 coordinate 19,780,861, forward strand.
CTGATTCAACAAACTATGCTTATGAAAAAGGATTGAAAATAAGTACAAACAAAAATAGTTTATCATAACACATCTTGGAGAATCTTTCAAATACTAACCATTAAGGAGTCCAGAAAATATTTGGCATGCTAATAACACTATTGGCATTAAGACAAGAAAATAAACACTTAAGTTCTGGCATTAAGACAATGTTGTTGCTAATAACATTATTGATATTGACATGACTATGAGCACAGCACCACATTTGAAGATGCAAAAAAAAAGTTTCTGGCCCTTGCACTCATCAAGTTTGAAAGTTTGGAGAAAAACCTGAAGTCTACCTTGACTCCTTCAACTTGATTTATTGTCTGCTTGATGGGCACTAACAGAGATTGATCAACAGCAGCATCAACAAGTTCCATGACACTAAACCAAAAAAAGAAAAAAAATTATCTTGTCAGTGTAGTCAACTGCATAGTGGTAATAACTGAAAAGAACTAAGCAGCAAATTCTTTTATTTCTACTACAAAATGTTTCCCAATCATGATTAAACCAATTTTATGCTCAAATGTGCAAGTTATTGGATATAAAGGCCTAAAGTTCCATGAAATAAAGCATCAGATCTTGGCAAAAATATCTTATGGGTCATATCTCATATCTATGGTCCCATTCTTGAACGTCGGAATGAATCACTTCAAGACATTTCTTTAATTCAAAAGATCCACAAAAGGCTTAATTTTATACTAAGATCAAGTGAACAATCTGTATTTGGAGAGTTATTGAATTTCTGATGCACAATCAGCAAAGACATTTATTTGCAAGGGAAACTTCACAATTCATAGACCAACTTATTATTTTTTGGAAATTCCTTGATTTATGATTATTTCTAACAAATTCATTTTCTCAGCAGAATGATGCAAACCAAAGTCTCTTAATTATGATAAGATAAAAACGTGATGCAGAATCAGCAGACATTTATTTGCAAGGGAAACTTCACAATTCATATTATGCTTGGTTTCATTAAAAAAAAATGACCATCTTATTATTTTTTGGAAATTCCTTGATTAATGATTATATCTAACAAATTCATTTTCTCAGCAGAATGATGCAAACCAAAGTCTCTTAATTATGATAAGATAAAAACGTGCTACTGACAAAGATTCTCAGTTTCTTATATAACATGTGTTCTTATTTTCATCATAATAAGTATACTATGTTAAAAAGTGCAAGCCAGCATGGAACTGCAAAATGCAATGTAATTGCTTATAAAGGTCATATGATAGTGCAACCTTTACTATATGATATTGGTCCTTGCTTCTGTTTTAAAACACTATGATGTAGTAGTGTAATCCAGACACTGCAATGTATATTTAGGTTAGAACCTCAAACCTAAATATATACTAAATTCAATCACCAATTAGAGAATATTGAACATTGAACTGAATCACTGATAACAGCATCATAAACATCTTGCTTCAGATATCACTGATTCTAATTAGTGTCACTACTCCAGAAGAGAGGCATATACATTTATTGAGCTTAACACGAGTCATATCATCACCAATTCTGTGGAATGTTACTGGAACCTTCATGTTTGTGATACTAGACTTCAGATAACAACATGAAGCTGTTGTCCTGACCATTTGGAATCAGAAATCATCTATATGGTTACTGTTTTGCCATTGAGCCATACTTTGAATGACACCTTACATTAATTCAAGGGCCAAAATAACTAAATATATGAACATTTAGCCCATGAAGTACTTCAAATTACTATTACTAACTATACTGTTTGAGGAGACAATTTATCAATTCACATGACAGAAAAATCAAACTTGACCACCACAGTTAACTAGTCCACAAAATACTATGTAATTAATATCTGGACAAAATGCTTGAGTTAAATATTTGAGAAAAAAGTACATATAAAATGATAAAATGGGAAAAAGACATTGTTACCTCTGGTAACCTGTCTCATATCCAGCTTTCAAAATCATGCCAGATACAAGAAGCCCAGCAAGTGGATCTAAGAACGGTAATCCCATCACTGTACCACCTGCAAGGAGGACCAATCCAAATGCCTTAAAAGTATCAAAAAGAAAATGTCCAAATTTGCTATCATATTTAAAGGGGCTGCAAATGGCACACTTTTTCATGAGCTAATGAACAAACTCATACTTGTTCTTTTACCTTGGGCTCAACTCTCAAGTCTCAAGAACAAAACCCAGACCCAATCTTTTTCACGAGTTCGAACTAAACATGCTCTAATTCTTGTTTCTAGGTCCAAGAATCAAATCTTACACTCTTTTCATAACTTGTCTGTTTTGCACACTGAGAGGCAACATTAGAAGATCCCAGAAAAGGTACCATAGCTACAAACTGGAGCTCACAAGAACATTGAGTATATAAATCAACCTAGAGCCATAAACTCACTATGAATGAACCTAACTTGACGGGGTATCTTATTCTTTTCACTTGAGAGGATATGCAAGTGCTAGTCAAGTATTGGCAGCTGACACACTCTTTTTTAATTTTCTCTTATCATAGAATATACGCAGGCTATACTCAAATGACATAATTAATATTCTTGGAGGTGATCTATATTCTATAATAATAAGATATTCAAATTGAATTTCAAATTCTTATTTTGCCCTTCAACATATACTGACATCTGGCAAATCCCAATTGAGTAGATTAATCTTTTGGTGAAAAACATCTTTAGAAATCTTCACCAAATCCAAGAAAATTTGATTGGCCGAAGGATTCTGTCAGGCTTCTTGGCAGCGGGGCACTGGCAGGGCTCATGGTGCCACAGACTGCAGCCAATTTTGTGTGTTATTGTCACACAGGGGGTCAGCTCAGACAAATGGTTCTACCGTTATCAGTGCCTATAGCGATGGTACCACTTTAGCTATTAGCACTACCACTTCTATAAATCTTTATCCAATTAGCCCAACCCAAGATTTTGATGAAATTGTTCTTTTAGTGGTTGTACAGTTGGTTAGAGGTGATCCTGCTGCTGAATATTCCAGGAGGCCATTTTGAATTGGCAAAATTTTTAATTTGAGCCAAACATTTATGCTTCATGTACATGTTTGCTGAATACTTTATATGGGTCCCATTATCCAACTTCAGCAACTAACCTTGATAAATTTGAGTTGGCTTTTTAGCACCTTCCTTTAAATTGATTCAAAGATGTTATAACCAAACAAAGGTTGTAGCTCACAACTTATTCTTTGAACGTGGATTTCCACTTCATGCAATCATGAGTTGTGTCTTGATCAATTTAGGATGTCGATAACTTATATAACGAAACTTGCAGCTTTTTAAGTTCTTGTAGGATGTGAATGATTTGCAAAATTATTGATTGTAATGCAACATGCTTGGTTTCAAACAAGGTGCGTTGTACAATGCCTTACCGCGATAGGGGACCAGTATGGGTGGTACATATTGGTTTGTCGGTATGCCCTATTGTATCGTGTCTTGGTACATGATATGGTTTGATACATACTATATCGACGGTTGGTACATCAGTACAGACCGATAAGGCGACCAAGGTTTCAAGTGTGCTTGTTTTTTCAAGTTCACACCAAGTAGCTAATGGTTTCTTATACTTGAGACCAAGGAACTCAATTTCACTTGAACAGATCCATACTGACTAGTAAATGTCCAAGCATGAACCGAGATGCGAATTGAACCAGGCTGCCTAATGTCAGACCTAACCTGGGTAGTATGAGATCAATGCATGACCTAGACCAAGCCAAGTTCAGGATTTACTTTAGGCTTATGTTTAACTCAACCCACGTCCCTATGATATCTCTCATATGAGGGAGAGCACCACTCGCCGCCTACTATTGCCCAACGCTTGAAGCCCACATCGAGTTCCTCTCTTCTTTTCCTATACTCCTCTTCTTCCTCTTCTTTTCCTTCTGGCCTCCCATTGTTCGTTGCCATCATTGTTGCCCATTGGTTCTCCTACTCTTCCAGTGTTATCAAAGGTGCTAGGCATTAAAAGGCACCAAGGTTCTAAAATGCTTGAGGTGCTAGGCGCTTGCTCAAACAACGCGATGTGCTCGTCAATATAAAAATGATAAAAAAATATAATTAAGAAGAAAGTCAATCATTAAAATAAAAAATAGACAAAATATGAGTTCTATATAATTTCATATTCAAATTATCACCACTAAATATCAAATTATATTTATTTAACCATCTACAAACATTAAAGTACTAAATTATCTGAATCTACTAATAAATAACAAAACAGAAGAAGATTAATATAAAAAATAACAATTCAAAATTCTAGCAGTCATAAATACAGTAATTAACACTATTCATAAACTGTTATTCATAAGAATTAATTATTATAAATAAAAATTAAATTTACAAGGGAGGGGGATAAGAATAACAACAGTTCAGTTAACAATAAGGAAAGGCAAGGGAGGGAGGTTGATGGCAAGGGAAGGTGAGGATGCAAGCTCAAAGGGGGGGAGGCAAGGGTTGGGGCTAAGAGCGATAGGTGGCGGAGAGAAGTTGACATTGTCGAAAGAAAGAGAGAGGTGGAGAGGGTTGTCGAAAGAAAATAAGAGATAAACAGGAGCTATGTGAATGCTTCCTCTAACTCGTCTTATCTTTTGTAGGTCCTTAAAGGATTATAAGAGGTTTTGGGAAGGCTTACACTTTGCAGATAGACATGCAAGGGTGCCGCATTGTCACGGACTTAGCTGGTTTTGCTTAAGTCATGTGGCACCCTTGCGTGTCCGTCCGCAAAGGTCAGCCTCCCCGAAACCTCCCATGGTCCCTTAGGACCTACAAAAGAGAAGACGGGTTAGAGAAAACGCCTCACTTGGGATCCACAAGCAAATATTCCAGAAAATACTACATAGCCAATGCAAATTACAAATCGACTTTACAAACTCTGAACGGTTGCACAATAGAGTAAAATGGTCCACTACAGACCGACATCTCTCACAAGTGTCCACATGACACAACCTTTATTTACAAGCCTAAAATGAGGCTATTAAGCCTTCGACCGTCCCTCTACATGCTGTGCAAAGCATGAACATACCAAAAGACACGGACATACATAAGCAATACATTAAATATCTTGTTTAGAAGCTTGTTCGTGACATTCTCCCCCACTCATTCCTTCGACGTCCTCGTCGAAGCCTTTACCAACATTGTAACTCCTCGTCTTTGCTGAGTTTTCAATCTTCTGCTCCAGTTACAATGCACCTCTTGGCTCCCAACTGCTCTTCACTGCTGTTGTTGAGTAGTCAAACTTTTGATCCGCCATATTGCTTCAACTTGCCAATGACTCTGACTCCAGTGTGGGTTGGTAGAATTGTGTTGATCCCTGTTGGTTTCTGCGGATCCTTCAGATGAAGGAAAAGACCATCCTTACTATGCACTAGTCTCTCAAATGCCTTATGCTGCTTGAACTGGGTGGATGCTTGTTGGAGCTTTAACGAGCACTGCCTCGCAAACTTTTGAAGTTTTTGAGTCCTTCCTCCACATAATTTGTCCATCGACTCTTCTTTTACTTAGTTGTCACTTCCAAATAGGTTCACATCACTTCCGCTTTCGATTGGTATTCCGTTAGAAAATGAAACGTACAATTCACTCTCAGTAGCACTGATCATCGTTGGTGAGGATTTGACAACTATTATCTTCCATTATCTTCGAAGGGTCTTTGAACCTGTGCAAAGCTCCTCTGCAGGATAGATAAGAGACTTGGGTACTTAGTTTCGCCCATTCTCTTAAGAGTTGAGAAGGCAAAGGTTACTTGACTTCACCTGCCTCCTTGAGAGTTGTACTCCATGCATCGAGTTGGTTACTGGCCTTCGCCTGCTCTTTGCTCACACTTTTGAAGCACTTGAAGTGTTTGCACTCCTTGTGTTGAGTTAGCTACTGTGATTCACCTTCTCAATGCTATCGAACTTTTGGAATGCAGGAAGTTCACCCTAACTTTGAGTAAGTCTTTAATAGTTTTGGTCGCATCTAGGATTGTACCGTCTTCTCCATCAACCCTGTCGCCTACTCCACTGAGTAGTAAAGGTACAGCACCGCGTACTGCCTGTTTCGTTCCTTCGTCGTGCACTCTTATACGACTCGAAGTCCTTCACTTTCGGCTATCTTGATGAGAAGCTTATTGACACCAGTCTTACAAAGTTCCCTGGCCTCTGCCCTTTAGCCTTGTTTCGGTACTTGGAGTTTGCCTCTGCATTCTCCACCTCCTCGACCCCTTTAATGACCAAGCACTCACCCTCCATGAGAGCAAGGGATCGATGACTTCACAGGAGTCCCGCCTTTGTGGTACTATAGTGTTACCATGCCCATGGCCTTACTATCCGTCGCCTCGCATCTGCATCCCTTTCTTCACGATCGATAGTTGTGTCTCTATGGCACTCCTCCGAGTCCACCTCCATTCTAACTGATACTATGTTTTTGGGTAGCTAAGTCCCTCTGGATTTATCATCGCTTCCTCGCCCCTTTTCGACCCCCTACTCCAACACCTCCGTGTTCTCCGAGCAGTTCCACTTTGATCGATGGAAAGACAGACTGCAACTCTCGTGCATGGCCTCCGCCATTCTATTGTAGGGTTCGCACCGATTTTGTTCTCTTTAGCTTCATTGGTAGCAACGTTCGCTTACTCGGCCTTGTCCTCTGACTTACCGGGCTCCCTTAAGCGAATATGACCTCTGGAGCAGTCCAACTCTCCAGCTGCTCTGATCATACCAGTGAGTCCCTCCCATGGGACCCACTGGTACTTGCATTCGAACTTTTCCCTCGGTGGTACATAGCCCCTATATGCTGATGACCAAGGCTTTCATTCGATGCAAAATTCGATGCACGCACGAAAGACCCACCTCTGCGGTATTATGGCTTTCACTCCCTGAATCCATAGTCCTTGCCGTCGTGTTGTTCACCGATGTGAAGCTTCCAGTAGCTCCCGATCATACCTCCGTATAATGTAGTCCCTCATGGGACAATATTTGTGTGTATCGCATTGCCATGAACTTTTCCACCATGATCTGCTGCATCATGTCGCCTCCTGGTAACATCTCCATTGCATCCTAATCCTTGTGGGATGAACTTGAATTGTAATCCCTCCATGTGTGTGTATTACTCACGAGACAGTATTTGTGTGTATCGCATTGCCATGAACTTTTCCACCATGATCTGCTGCATCATGTCGCCTCCTGGTAACATCTCCATTGCATCCTAATCCTTGTGGGATGAACTTGAATTGTAATCCCTCCATGTGTGTGTATTACTCACGAGACAGTATTTGTGTGTATCGCATTGCCACGAACTGTTCCACCACGATCCGTTGCATCATGTCGCCTCTTGGTGACATCTCCATTACATCCTGATCCTTGTGGGATGAACTCGAATTGTAATCCCTCCATGTGTGGCCTCTGCCAACATATCGTAAGGCCTCTTCCACTTTCGATTGTGTTCGCTCCTTTGGTAATTAACCTTCGTCCACCCACTCTCGGGTCACACCTAGACAAAGCACCGCTCTAGGACAGCCCATTGCCTAGCAGCTCCCGAAGTCCACCGACTTCGCTGAAATTGGTACACCATTGTTTGGATCCTGCTCAATTAAGACTCCTAGTCAATTAAGACTTCTACTTAAGACTCCTAATAGGACTCCTACTCAATTAAGACTCCTAATAGGACTCCTACTCAATTAAGACTCCTAATAGGACTCCTACTCAATTAAGACTCCTAGTCAATTAAGACTTCTACTTAAGACTCCTAATAGGACTCCTACTCAATTAAGACTCCTAGTCAATTAAGACTTCTACTTAAGACTCCTAATAGGACTCCTACTCAATTAAGACTCCTAGTCAATTAAGACTTCTACTTAAGACTCCTAATAGGACTCCTACTCAATTAAGACTCCTAATAGGACTCCTACTCAATTAAGACTCCTAGTCAATTAAGACTTCTACTTAAGACTCCTAATAGGACTCCTACTCAATTAAGACTCCTAGTCAATTAAGACTTCTACTTAAGACTCCTAATAGGACTCCTACTCAATTAAGACTCCTAATAGGACTCCTACTCAATTAAGACTCCTAATAGGACTCCTACGCTAGGTACTTGGCCAAGTTACTGTTAGAACCCTTGCAGAGTCTAAGCTTGGGGTTGATCTCTTTAGGGGATCGACCTCCTGAACTCTATAGGGGTTCCTTCCTCCAAGTTTCTGCTCAAAGGCTGTAGAAAAGATTCATCTATTGCTTATCAAAAAGAGGATGAATACATGACTATTTATAGGATTTCTAAACCCTAACTCCTAATAGGACTCCTACTCAATAGGACTCCTACTCAATTAAGACTCCTAATAGGACTCCTACTCAATTAAGACTCCTAATAGGACTCCTACTCAATTAAGACTCCTAGTCAATTAAGACTTCTACTTAAGACTCCTAATAGGACTCCTACTCAATTAAGACTCCTAATAGGACTCCTACTCAATTAAGACTCCTAGTCAATTAAGACTTCTACTTAAGACTCCTAATAGGACTCCTACTCAATTAAGACTCCTAGTCAATTAAGACTTCTACTTAAGACTCCTAATAGGACTCCTACTCAATTAAGACTCCTAATAGGACTCCTACTCAATTAAGACTCCTAATAGGACTCCTACTCAATTAAGACTCCTAATAGGACTCCTACTCAATTAAGACTCCTAGTCAATTAAGACTTCTACTTAAGACTCCTAATAGGACTCCTACTCAATTAAGACTCCTAGTCAATTAAGACTTCTACTTAAGACTCCTAATAGGACTCCTACTCAATTAAGACTCCTAATAGGACTCCTACTCAATTAAGACTCCTAATAGGACTCCTACTCAAGACTCCTACTCAATTAAGACTCCTAGTCAATTAAGACTTCTACTTAAGACTCCTAATAGGACTCCTACTCAATTAAGACTCCTAGTCAATTAAGACTTCTACTTAAGACTCCTAATAGGACTCCTACTCAATTAAGACTCCTAGTCAATTAAGACTTCTACTTAAGACTCCTAATAGGACTCCTACTCAATTAAGACTCCTAGTCAATTAAGACTTCTACTTAAGACTCCTAATAGGACTCCTACTCAATTAAGACTCCTAGTCAATTAAGACTTCTACTTAAGACTCCTAATAGGACTCCTACTCAATTAAGACTCCTAGTCAATTAAGACTTCTACTTAAGACTCCTAATAGGACTCCTACTCAATTAAGACTCCTAATAGGACTCCTACTCAATTAAGACTCCTAATAGGACTCCTACTCAATTAAGACTCCTAATAGGACTCCTACTCAATTATTAGACTCCTAGTCATTAAGACTTCTACTTAAGACTCCTAATAGGACTCCTACTCAAGACTCCTATTCCTTTACAACTCCTAATTCTTCTTTAAGAAATAACCTTCAAACCCTAGCCGGCCTCTTCACCTCTTTAATAAGAGTCGGCTTAAGTAGGTTTTACATGAATGCCCCTATCAATTAGGACTCTCCTAGCTAGAGTCCTAACAGACCCGCCCTCTTCAAATCAGCCTTATCCTCGAGGCTGACGATTCATGAATTTTGGGAATTTGATCTTTAAGTCGTCATAGTTCTCCCAAGTGACATCTTCTGTTGGTAGGTTCATCCACTGTATTAGCACTTCAGTAGTGGGTCGTCGTCGTCGAGTCACGATCCGTTGATCAATAATGACACTTGGCTGGGTCTGGAGTTCTCCTTGAGTAGTCATATTTGGTGGGTGGCTTTGGGCTGTCTCCAAGCACCTATTTACAACTTTCGTCTGGCTGTCGGTTTGTGGGTGATATTGCATACTCTTTTTCAATTTAGTACCCTGCATATGGAATAACTTTGTCCAAAATTTGCTCGTGAAGATGCAAGTAGAATTTGTCATAAGCACAATGCGTCCTTTATAGTGTAATTCTTTTGAGTCCCAATTGTAATGAGCCACGGAGCTTGATGCTTCTTCCAATTTTTTTATGATCTTACTGGTCTCTGGATCATCCTGCCATTCCATATTAATATCCTCAAGGAACTCACTGGTCGGAAGCGAAACGGCCGAAAGTTCAGCTTGCTCGGCTAGCTGCGAAAGCGCATCTGCAACAACATTCTCTTTTCCCTTTTTGTAAGTTATTTCATAATCAAATCTAAGAAGTTTTGTTACCCATTTTTGCTGCTTAGGGGATGATATCAGCACCGAAAAGTATTTGAGGCTTTTATAGTCGGTTTTAATTTGAAATCGTCGACCGATCAAGTAGGGTCTCCACCTCGTTGCTACGTGCACAATGGCGAGCATCTCCTTATCATATGTTGACATGTTTTGATGGGAGGGAGACAATGTCTTGCTAGTGTATGTGAGTGGTCGACCATCTTGCACGAGAATGGCTCCAATTCCGACTCCAGATCGTCAGCCTCAATAATGAAGGGTCGGCTGAAATTTGGTAGTGCTAACACCGGCGTCGTCGTCATGGCTGCCTTAAGTTTGTCAAAGGCAGCGGAGGCTTTGTCCGACCATTGGAAGATATCTTTTTTCAGTAAGGGAATAAGTGGTGCACTGATCTTTCCATAGTTTTTCATGAACTTGCGATTGTAGCCTATTAAACCGATAAAGCTACGTAACAATTTTATGTTCCTCGAGGTCAGCCAATTTTGCATTGCTCCAACTTTGGAGGGTTCCACTGTCACACCTTCCTCTGATATGATATGCCGAAGATATTCCACCTTCTGGTGAAGAAAGCAAAAATTCGTAGTGGCCGTTGTGTGTTCAAAATGTGGTTTTCGGTATGTCTTCTTTGCACACTCATATTTGATGATACCCGGATCGAAGGTCCAGCTTTGTGAAGATTTGTGCTCCCTTTCATCTAGCAATTCATCTACTATTGGAATAGGGTATTTGTCCTTGACGGTTATGCCGTTGAGGGTTCAGTAATCAATGCATATTCGCCATGTTCCGTCCTTCTTTCGTACGAAGAGCATCGGCGAAAAGTAGGGGCTGCAACTTAGCCGAATAACTCCTATTTCGGGCATCTCTTTTACAATCCTTTCTATTTCATCCTTCTGCAGATATGAATGTTGATATAGCCAAGTATTTGCAGGAGGTTTGCCCAGAAGAATCGGTATACAATGATCATGCCGATGGGCAAGAGGTAGGTTGCGTGGTTTATCAAATATATCTGAAAGTTCAGCAAGCAAAGGAAGTAGGTTTGGATCTTCAAATTTTATTGGCTCTCCCTTAGTTTGCTGCTCAAGTTGTACCAAAAAGCCGTTGCATGCTTTATGCAAAACCTTCTCCATTTGTTGTGTGCAAATCGTCATTACGTCGCCCCCATGTTTCCCGTGTAGAATCACCTGTTTCCCTTTACTGTAAAATCTCAAAATTAGTTTCATAAAATTCCAGGAAACATTATCTAATGTTGTCAACCATTCAATTTTGAGCGTGGCCTCATGATCATCAAGAGGAAGGAGGAAGAAATCTGCAATTATCTCTTGTTCCTGCGGTAATAGTTTCTCCCGCGGGCGCCTACGATCACACTTCAAAATCCGTCCGTTGGTGAACTTGACGTCAAACCTACTGTAATACTCGATAGGTAGGGCCATCCGGACAGCAACTTTACTATCTAGGAAGTTATTAGTGCTGCTTGTGTCGATGAGAACAGTGATCGATTGTTGTTTGAGAAGGCCTTCAACTTTCATCGTTTGCGGGTTTGAGTAGCCGGCTAGTGCATGTACCATAACTTCGATCGGTTGTGGCTCTTCTTCTGCATCTTCTTCTTCATTGTCAAGGCTCCCTTCTAGATGTTCAATGACCTCTTTTTCTACTGGTTTAATCATAAGAAGTCTCCCTTTTCTACAGTGATGTTCGTGGCTCCACGGCTCGTTGCGGTGCCAACATAACTCCTCCGTAGATCGCTCCCAAAGCTCTTCTCTTGTCATCATTTTTGGTGCAGGGACTCGGTTGATAGTAGGAGGGGTTGAGGGCTTCTGCATTGCAGGTCGAGAAGCGATCCTAGTCCTCCGAGCTTCATGGTTCAATCGCTCCTCTTGATGTCGTGTGAAAGAGATGGCTACCATAAGTGTGTATGGTTGTCGTGCTTTAACTTCTCCCCGGATCTCCGGCTTCAATCCCTCAATGAAGGTCCCCAATAGCTGTTTTTGAGACCAATCACAAGTTTGATTAGATAACCTTTCAAACCTAGTTTGGTACTCCTGAATGGTAGAGGTTTGTCGAATCTTTGCTAGTTGTTCGTCAATGTTCTCGTAATCGGTTGGTCCGAAGCGGATCAATAGTCCTTCTTTGAATTGTTGCCATGAGAGGACTCCATGAGTATATTTAAACTAGTCAAACCACTGTATGGCATCCCCTTCAAGATATATAGCTGCAATTTCCACCATAGATGCATCCACAGTTTTATGATACCAAAAATATCGCTCCGCGCGCGAGATCCAACCAATCGGGTCTCCTTCTTTCCATCTAGGGAAGTCCACCCTCATGCGTGGATAGTTGGGGTCGGTCATAAAGCCTCCCCTCTCTTGGAAGTCATCTCTTCGGGCTTGGTGCGATTGGTTAGAGCTCTCTCCTTGATGTGATTTCTTCATGCTTGGTGATCTGCCCAAACTGAGTTCGGTAAAGAGAATTCGAATCTTATCATCCATTCGCGCCTCCAAGGCTTCGAATTTAGCATTGATTACCTCCTTAGATGCCATAGTATATGCCTCTAAATCTGTGATGTTAAGATCTCTCTTTTGTTGTCGGGTTAAAGGCAAGTATAGGTTGAGAGAAGTGATGGTCGAAAGGGTTGGTGGATTGGTAGATGTAGGCTGCGGTTTAGGCTTGTTTTGCGTCTGTTTTGGGTGAAGTTTGAGGGTGTGGTTTGGTGGAGTTTTAGGGATATGGATAAATGTTTTAGATCTGTGGTAGATGGCAGTAAAGGTTTGATAGAAATCAGTGGAAGTTTGCTGCAGAGTTGTGTTGTCTTGTAAAAGCAGAATTGTCGTCGAAGAAACAATGGTTTCTCAATAAAATTTCCACCAAAAACTTAAGAGATTTTAGGAGGGAATTGAAAGCAAAATCTCAGTTTATATGACAGCAAGGATGTCTAATTTAATGAAGAAAATTTCGGCAGTATAATAGCAAACAAATCGGTGCAAGTTGTGATAGCAAAATTCTCGTTGAAAAATTTCAGCGGTATGCGACGAAAATTTGCAGCAACAAAAAATCATTTTCTGAGATAAATTCTTCAATAGATCAATCTTAGATGGAAGCCAAGATGATCTATGAAGTGTATAAGAAATTTTGTTCAAAAAGATTGCAAATAGATCGGTTAACGCAACAATATGCGGCTGAAATTTTCTGCAGCATAGATTTTCAATTATAGCAGATTGGACGTAAAAGATCAACGGTTTATATTGAGAATTTTTCGATGAAACAAAAGGGAAATTTAATGTTAGGAAGTGTCAAAGCTATCATAAAAATTTCGTAGAGATTTGGATAGAAAAAACATAGTAGCAAGATCAAACAAACTGTGCTATGCGGCTGGAATTTTACAGTGCAGATTTTCAAGTATAGCAGAGTAGACGTAAAAGATCAATGGTTTATATTGAGAATTTTTTGACAAATCCAAAGGGAAATCTGCTGTTAGGAAGTTTCAAAGTTGTCATAAAAAATTTGTAGAGATTTGGATAGAAAAAATATAGTAGCAAGATCAAACAGACTGTGCTATGTGGTTGGAATTCAACAATGTATCTTTCATCGTAGAGATGAAAACTTTGCGATGAAAAGTTTATGCAGCAATATAGGAACAATTTTTTTTTTTGGATTTTTAAATAAGGATAACTAAATTGCAGCAGCAGTAAGGTGGGAAACCAGAACCTGTTGCAATTCACGGGGAGATCAAAAGATGATCTGCGGTGGAGATGACAGCGGAATTTGGTGATGATCTTTTAAGCAATTGTGGGAATTGCTTTGGGCGGCTGTGGAGGGATGATGGATGGCTGTGGAAGGGTAGCGAGATGTCAAGAACGCTGCTCTGATACCAAGTGGTAGAACCCTTGCAGATTCTAAGCTTAGGGTTCATCTCTTTAGGGGATCGGCCTCCTGGAACTCTATAGGGGTTCCTTCCTCCAAGTTGCTGCTCAAAGGCTGCAGAAAAGATTCATCTATTGTTTATCAAAAGAGGATGAATACATGACTATTTATAGGATTTCTAAACCCTAACTCCTAATAGGACTCCTACTCAATTAAGACTCCTAGTCAATTAAGACTTCTACTTAAGACTCCTAATAGGACTCCTACTCAAGACTCCTATTCCTTTACAACTCCTAATTCTTCTTTAAGAAATAACCTTCAAACCCTAGCCGGCCTCTTCACCTCTTTAATAAGGGTCGGCTTAGGTAGGTTTTACATGAATGCCCCTATCAATTAGGACTCTCCTAGCTAGAGTCCTAACAGTTACACCCAAGTTTCTCCGCTCCTCTTTTTGCATTGAGTTGATGGTGGCCCTCGCGCCCACCATTCCACGGGTCAGCCCTTCATTGAGCTCAATCTCCATATCGACTCCAAGTTTGCCTTCATTCGTGTTGTCTTGGGTTGCTCCCCCACTTGATCTCGCAATGCATCCACAATTGCATTACCTCATGCGAGATCATGCAACGAATCCTCATTGCTCGCTCGGTCCATTGAGCTTTGTGGAATCGTTTTTGAGGTACTCCTCAACATGTGCGATTCGTTGCACATCTCCCTCTGGAGAGCCGGGACTTATCCCTCCTGGATATCTGCCCCATTGGAGCAACTTCTCTCTTCGCATCCTTCCCTCTGAAAGTTTTCGAAGACCCCCACCCCTTTGGACTACTACGTCATGCTGAACAAATTATGCATTGTTTTGCCCTTGCAAACACACTTGCTAGATTACGACTCCTCGTCAATACAACCCCCACTACGCCCCTCAAGGCCTAGCAACATGTTGAACTCGCTACACACTTTAGCCTCATTGCGGACATATCCTTCTTATGCCAAAGAGAAAGTTTCAAGGCTCCATGGCGCCGAGTTTCGATCGCCTTGGGATGGCCATGAACATTCCATCGTTCGCATACAAGCCCTTGCATGAGTACCAAATTCTTTGAGTTAACAATTCCCTCACCTCTGTGAGCTTTGCACAACTCTTTTGGTCACTGAACAACCCGTTCCACTTTTGCATGGTCTCATCATTTACCAAGTGCCTCGCTTGCCTTGAGCACAATCAAGTATGGTTGTTAACTCTTTTAGTCCCGCTCTTATACCATCTATCACGGACTTAGCTGGTTTTGCATAAGTCGTGCGGCACCCTTGTGTGTCCGTCCGCAAAGGTCAGCCTCCCCGAAACCTCCCATGGTCCCTTAGGACCTACAAAAGAGAAGACGGGTAGAGAAAACGCCTCACTCGGGATCCACAAGCAAACATTCCAGAAAACACTACATAGCCAATGCAAATTATATACCGACTTTACAAGCTCTACACAACAAAGGGGTAAAATGATCCACTACAGACCAACATCTCTTACAAGTGTCCACATGACAACCTTTATTTACAAGCCTAAAATGGGACTGTTAAGCCTTCGATCGTCCCTCTACATGCTGTGCAAAGCATGAATATACCAAAAGACACGGACATACATAAGCAATACATCAAACATCCTGTTTAGAAGCTTGTCTGTGATAGCATGACTTAAGCAAAACTAGCTAAATCCGTAGTAGATAGTATCAGAGCAAGACAAGCACACTTAAAACACTTGGCATATAAACTAAGGTTCGCAATTTCGTTTCGTACTGGAGTATCAAGCTCAGCTCGGTACGGTACGGTACGAGTATACCGAGCGATATGTTTTGGTGTACTGCTTGGTGTGTGTATATATATATATATATAAAAGTTAAAGAAAAAGATGACATTGCCTCATTTTTCTGGTCGCGTAGGGAGAAGAAACGTCGCCTTGACGACACTCAGTTTCCTTCTCCCCACATAAAAAAGGGTGACAAGGTGATATCGCCTCGTTTCTTTTGCCCGTGTGGGGAGAAGAAACGTCACCTCGATGATGCTCGGTTTCTTCTCTCTACGACGTCGTCGAGGCTTCTTCTCCCCGTGCGGATGAGGAAAAGTCACCGACAACGCCAAGGCCTTGTCGCCTCAAATAAGGAGGCGACATCTCATTTGCGGCGTCCAACGAGGGAGGGCGGCGACAAATCAGGATCGTCAAGGGAGAGCGGCACCGGATTTCTAGGTTATCCCTTTTCTTCTCCCTTGGCTAATACCACTCGGTAGTGAGGGGCGATGGTCAAAATCGACCGTCACCGACCAATTTCGAGTGGTAACAAGGTGGAAATAGCCCCAATCGATAGTATCGGGCGATCCACGTACCGGTCTGCTAGCGGACCGGTATATACCACCGGTACAGGCGATATTATTCGAAATTAAAATCCTTGATACAAACATGAGGGACCTAGTGAGGCTGCGTTGAGGGCAATCAACACACGCAACCGTTTGAGGGAGACGAGCATAGAGACATAAGGAAAGGATTCACTCAAAGGAATGGTCATCTGAGATTGACATTCAGAAAAATGGCCAACCCTTCGTGTGAGAGGCATCACGAGGACAAACAAGCTAAAAGGAATGCGTAGTGCACAAAGGTTGGGATGGTTGAATTCAAGCTACGGCTTGATGTTGGTAACTAAATTTAATGGTGTACAAGGCAAGTGGGGCGCTTGGCAAAGGATGAGACCATGCAAGAAGAGGTGGGTCGCTTGGTGACCCAAAGAGTTGTGGAAAGTTCACAGAGGTGAGGGGAATTGCTAACTCGAAGAATTCGGTACTCATAAAAGGGCTTCTATGTGGAAGAGGGACTATCCATGGCCATCCCAAGGCGCTTGAACACCATAGAGCATTGGAACTCTCTTCGACATTGAAAAGATACACTCATAAGAGGTTGAAGTATACGGTAAGTTCAATATGTTACTAAGCCTTAAGGGGTAGTAGGGGTTGTATTGACGAAGAGTCACAATCTAGCAAGTACGTTTGTGATGGTGGAACATTGCATAGTTTGTTTAGCAACGCGTAGTAGTCCAAGGGGTTGGTAGTCTTTAAAACTGGATGCAAAGAGAAAAGTTACTCCAATAGGACAGATATCCAGGAGGGATAAGTCTCAGTTTTTTAGAGGGAGAATCATGTGCAATAAACCACACATGTTGAGGAAGGGTACCTCAAGACAACAGCTCTATAAAGCTTAACGGACCGAGGTAATACATTGATGGATGCATTACGAAATCAAGTGGGGGGACAACCTAAGGAAACACCAAACAAAAGCACACTTAGAGTCGATGTAGAGATCGAACTTAATGGAGGGCTGGCCCGTGTAATGGTAAGCACGAGGGCCATCATCAACTCAATGCAAATTGAGGAGCGAAGCAACTTGGATAGAACTTAATGAAGTGCCCAAGCCACATGAAGAGAGTTGACATAAAAGACTAAAATGGAATAGAGGCATAAAGCTTTTTTGGATAGAGGCCAAGGACATGAACTCTTATAGAGGCAAGAACGAATTCATGTCGTTCCATAGGTCCCTCATTTTGAAGGAGTGAACTCATCTTGTATGGTGCCAAAGTCGAAGAGAGTTTCTAGGCACATGCACCTTATCTCGGTGAAGCATTTGACAGAGGAATTAAGGCGACTCAACTTATGGAGGCGAAGTTGGGGTCAGAAGGCCTTGGCACAAGGCCAAATGATGTGGATACAGGTACTCTTGAAGAATATCCGTAGTGTTGCCATTCGAGTTACCACAAAGGAAGTTATGCGTAGTGGAGATTGTGCTAGGGGCAGGGACCTAAGATCTAGATAATGGTGCACCCATTTTAACGAAGTCGATGGACTTTGGGAGTTGCTAGATGACGGACTATCCTAGAGCTGCACTTCGTCCGCATATGACCCAAAAGTGGGTGGACGAAGGTTGATCGACAAAAGAGCGAACATAATCGAGGTAGCGGAGGCCCTACGATGTGTTGACAAAGGCCACACATAGAGAGATTACGGTCCATGTTCATCCCACAAAGATCAATTTGCAATGGAGATGTCGTCAGGAGGCAATGTGGTGCAACGGATCGTGGTGGAATAATTTGAGGCAATACGACACATATGGGAGAAGTCCCGTGAGGGACTTAATCATGCGGAGGTATGACCGGGAGCTACTAGGAGCTCTATTTCGATGAACAACATGACAACAAGAAGGGTTATGGATTCAAGGAGTGAATGATATGATATCGCAGAGACAGGTCTTCCGCGTGTGCATCGAATTTTGCATTAGATGAAAACCTTGATCATCAGCATCTGGGGGTTGTGTACCATCGAGGGAGATTTCGAGTGCAAGTACCAATAAGTCCTATGCAGGGACTTGATCATACAAAGGTATGATCGGAGCGGCTAGAGGGCTGGACTACTACACAACTCATATTCGCTTAAGGGAGCTCGATAAGTCAGAGGACAAGGCTGAGTGAGCAAATATTGCTACCAAGGATGCAAAGGAGAACAGAATCAACTCGAGCCCTGTAACATGATGGCAAAGGCCATGCATGAGGGTTGTCTATTTTTCCATCAACCTAGGAGAACTGCTTAGAGTATATAGAAGTGTTAAAGTGGTTAAAAGAGGCGAAGAAGCGACGACGAGTCCAGAAGGACTTAGCTAGCCAAAACCAAGCATCGATAGAATAGAGGACCCGGAGGAGTGCCATAGTGCCATAGAGGTGAATCTATCAATTGCGAAGAAAGGGATATAGATGCAAACCAACGGATAGTAGGGCCATGGCAGTGATTTAAAAAGCGCTAGGCGCCAAAAGGTGTCAAGATCCAAAAACGCCAGAGGCGCTAAGCGCTCGCCCGAGCGAAGCGAGGCACTAAAATATAAAAATATATAATATAATTAATAAATATAATTATTTAAAATTTTAAATTAAAATATGCTATTAAATTAAGAAAATCTAAGACACAAAATCACAATGTCACATTAACAAAAAGTTTCAAAATTCAAAACAATAAAATTTTACATCAAAGTCATTCATCATAATCAATATTATCGTCATTTTCACATAAATCATCTTCTTGAAACCTCGCAATAATTTCAAATAAATGAAAATTAACAGTATTAAAATTAAAATAATATATTATTAATCTATTAACAGTATTGAAAATTAATAATTTCAAATAAACCTAACAATGTTAACAGTATACAGTATACTGTTAACAGAAGGAGAAGAAGGAAGTGTAAGGGGGTGCTGAGCCTGCTGACTAAGAAAAGAGGAAGCGGCAGCGGTAGGGAGTGTAAGGAGGCAGCGACAGCGGCATTGGCGAGCGGCGACAACGGCGAGCAGCGGCAGCAGGAGCGAGAGCAGGAGCGACAAGCAGCGGGAGGCGCGAGCAGCGACAGCGGCAGCATTTGTGAGCGGCGACAGCGGGAGCGGCGAGCAGCGGGAGGCGCGAGTGGCGACAGCGGCAGCGACAGTGGCGAGCAGTGAGATCGGGATCGGGAGCGGCAACGGCAACGAGGGTTAGGGTTGGGTTGTCACTGATATCGGTTTTAGTTGGTTCAATTGAACCAACTAACTACCGGAGACCAAACTAGGATCGAACCAGACCTAAAATCCTGGTTCGCTTTGGGCGAGCGCCCAGGCGGTGCCTCTTTGAAGCGCGCCGCCTGGAAGATTAGCGAGGCGCTCGAGCCTCACCTCGCCTCGCCCGAGCGCCTAGGCGAGCGCCCGAGCGCCTTTTTAAATCGCTGGGCCATGGGCATGGCAACGCTATGGTACCGGAAAGGCGAGAATTCTGTGGAGTCATCGATCCCTTGCTCTTATGAAGGGAGAGCGTATGGTCGTGAAAGGGGCCAAGGAGGTGGAGAATATAGAGGCAAACTCCAAGTACAGAGATAAGGCTGAAGGGCAAAGGCCAAGAAGCTTCGTAAGACCAATGTCGACAAGCTTATCATCAAAATAATTGAAAATAGGAGACTTCAGATCGATACAAGAATACTTGACCAAAGAACGAAGTAGGTCGTATATGGTGTTATACCTTTTCTACTCAGAGGAGTAGGCAATAAAATGATGGAGAAGATGGTACAATCCCAAAGACAACCAAAACTATTGAAGACTTGCTCCAAGTCAGGATGAAATTTTTACTCTTTTTGGGCAAAACTTTTTTACATTCTAGAAGTTTTATAATAATGAGAAGGCGAATCGCAGTAGCTAACTCAACGCAAGAAGTGTAAACATTTTGAGTGTTTCAGAAGTGTGGGTAAAGAGTAGGCAAAAGTTAGTAACTAGCTCGATGCATTGAGTACAACTCTCAAAAAGGTAAGCAAAGTTAAGTAAACTTTGCTTTCTTAACTCTTAAGAGAATAGGCGAAACTGAGTGCCCAAGTTCTCTTATTTATCCAACAAAGGAGCTCTGCACATATTCAAAGACTCTTCGAAGAAACTTAGTGAAAAGACAACAATTGTCAAATCCTTACCTGACCTATTATAATTAAAGTAAATTGTTTGCTTTATTTCCTAACAGAATGTCGATCAAAAACTAAAGTAATGCGAAACTACTTGGAGGCGACAACTAAGTAGAAGAGAAATCCATAGGCAAATTTTGTAGAAAACCTCAAAAACTTCAAAGTTTGTGAGCGATGCTTGTTAAAGCTCCAATAAGTATCCACCCAATTCAAGTGGCACGAGACACTTGAGAGACTAGCGCACAACAAGGAAGGTCTTTTCCTTCATCTGAATGATCTGCAAGAACCAACAAAAATCAGCACAACTCGATCGACCCCACACTAGAGTCAAAGTTATTGACAAGTTGAAGTAGTATGGCGGATCAAATTTTGACTGCTCAGTAACAACGGTGGAGAGCAGATGGGAGCCAAGAGGCACATTGTAATTGGAGTAGAACATTGAAATTCAGTCAAGGTTTGACGTACCAAAGCATACAGCTCGGTATGGACGGTATGTACCGATCTGACAAAAGACCAATACGAGTGGTACATCAGTACACCCCAATGTATCGTGTGTTGGTATGCTCGGTACAGCTTGGTACGTACCGTATCAATAGCTAGTCCGTACACTAGTATGGACCGATAATGCGAACCATGGATTTAATAAAGGCGAGGAGATGCAGCATCCGCAAAGGCTTCAATGAGGACGTCGAAGAAAAAAGTAGGGGAGAATGTAACGGACAAAGCTGTAAACAGGGTGTTCGATGTAATATTCATGTATGTCCGTGTCTTTCGGTCTTGTTCATGCTTTGCATAGCATGTAGAGGGTTGGCAATAAGCTTGGCAACCCTATTTTTGTTGACTTTTATGGTTGTTTCAGTCTTGTAAACGCAAGTTGTGTGCAGTCATAGCATAGAGGCCATGGCGAACCATCTTGGACCCTTTGTCACGTGACCGTTTAGAGCTTACGAAGTCTATGTTTGTAATTCGCATTGCTTATCAAGTGTTTGCTAAAGTAGCTGCTTGTAGGATCCTGAGTTAAAAGCTTCCTCTAACTTGTCTTCTCCTTGTAGGTCCTTAAGGGATTAAGAGGTTTCAGGGAGACTAACCCTTTACAGACGGACACGTAAGAGTGTTACATGACTTGGGCAAAATCAACTAAGTTTGTGACAGTTTATCGATGGAGAGGAAGATGGTCGTTGTTCGCTAAGAAAAATGTCGCAATCACTAGAGAAGAAGACATACTACACGGTTAGGGCTTATTACACAGGTGGGTCTTGGTTTGGGGAGGGAGGGATCAGTGTGTTGACACTATTTCATTTTAGTTCAATCAAACCAAAATCACTCACAATCGACTTGATCCAGGTTGATTTAAATCAAGCGGGCACTTGGCAAGCCCAACACCTAGGTCGTGCCCGATTGAAGTCACTACCCTAGTTCACTTATCGGGTGCTCAAGCCTCGCCTCACTTCGTGTGGGTGCCTAGGTGAGCATCTCATGACCTCACTGTACTCTTCCTCCTATCATCTTATTCATCTCTTCTTCTTCCTCCATTCATCCTCCTCCCTCTTTCTAGTGGTATGTACAACATATCTTATGATGGTATGCTAGTAGAAGTCGAACTTGATAGTCCAATGACGAATTGGTATAAGTGTGGTATACAAAATTGGAATAGACCAAAATTGAAAGTTGAAACCATAAGTGATAGAATCATCAATTGTGTAGATCATCATCAAAATCAAAGTTCAACATTAGATACATTGATACTTCATATTCAAAAAAATAGAATACATCGGTGTGGTATACAAATTCGAATAGTCCAATGACGGACTAGTATGGGTGTAATATACGAAATCAGAATAGACCTAAATTAAAAGTTGAAACCATAAGTGATAGAATCATCAATTGTGTAGATCATCATCAAAATCAAAGTTCAACAATAGATACATTGATACTTGATTTTAAAAACATAGAATATATGTAACTCAAATACGATAATAAAAAAATATCTTTACAACAACAATAAAGTCGTAAGTCCCAACTATTAGGTCGACTGCATGGATCTTTTGCTACCATTTAAATCTATAAAAAGCTATTTTTTTAGTTAAATTTAAAATATTTAAATCTCTGTTTATAGTTTCTATTAGAGTCGTTTTAGGTTTTCCACTACCTCTCCTCGTATCACTAATACTAATCATTTCAACTCTTCTATCGTCTATAAGTCTCCTAAGCACATTTCTATATCATCTTAAACAATTCTCTTTCATCTTATCCTATATCAAAGCGACACCTAATTATTCACAAATAAAAATATTTCTTTTTCTATCTTTCCTAGTAATTATATATCCATTTCAATATTTTTATCTTAACAACATAAACTTTTTGCATATATTGTTGCTAGTCTAGCAACACTGCTAATGCCGATCCCAAACCTGGATAAAAAAGGTGGAGGTTGTGTTAGGTCACTAACACTAGCATAAAACTATCAGATCTCATAAACATGAATCTTAACTGAATAAAAAATATTTTTGAATTATAATATAATATATGACAAAGCTTGCTATTTATTTATAGTGTTAGGAACTTAGAGTATTTATTTATGTACCATGATAAATAATACAAGTAATTAGTTGGCATTTTAACCCATTCATTATGAAAAATATTTAGTAACATCTTACTTCAGAATCTATGAAGATAAGAAATAAATATTAACATGAAAGCGGTGAGATAATTACTTTAATTCATTATTACTAATGCTTAATATAAACAATATATCAACAACTTATCTAATCTCATTTAATAAGTGTGTAGATGTTAAAAACAAATGATGAAAAACAAAAGTCAACATCCAAACGAAGATCCAAAAGAAATATCTCCTAGGTATCCTAAAAGTATATTGTCTTTTCAATAACTTTAAGAAATCATATAATTCATGGAGGTATACATATGCAAGAAGCATCCTACAAGTGTTGCATGAGACACCCCTTAACCAACTCACCACTAATCGACTTTCTTAGATCCACCTCAGTCTAAACCCCACATTTGCTTGATATATATAATGATCTAAATTGGACCATTTCATCCCCACATGTTTAGAGCACTGCCCATTTGTCTTCAACATGGATTTGATCTTTGTATTTGACTTTGAACCTCTGCCCAACAACCCTAAACCTGGTTGACTTCCTTCTGACATAAAGCAACCTTTCCTGTGGTCTAAAAGGCAAAACAAGTGTCAATCTAGCTAAGGACCACTTCTTCATAGAAAAAAGTCTCACTGGATACGGAGGTAAGACCATGTACATTTGACTGTCCCTAAACCCTATAATAGCAGGAGACTTGTGCAATGGCCCACCCTTTTTTAACTATACAACTGAGATGTATGTCACCATATATTTTTCACAGATGGCTGCTAATTGTAAAACTCGAGTTCATTGGAATTATCTGTAAAATAAAATGATCAAAGATCAATAATCAAGAACTATAGCAAGGAAATGACAGAAAAACTTAATTCTATTTCAATATTATGAAATTGTTAAAAGATTCTCACCAACCCCAACAAGAGCAACAACAGATGATACAGCATCAGAACGGTGGTGCCATGCATTTGCCTTCAACAATTCACTTCCTTCCTTTTCCCCAGCTCTTTTAGTTATCCAATAGAGTCTATTGTCGCCAACAAAAAATGACTGGTGGTAAGAATATATCTGAATATTTAGCAAATTTCCACAGGTGTATTACAATACGAAAACCATATTCTCATATACCTAGAACAATTTCTGACAGACTGCATCACAGTTATTGGTTTAAGAAATGAATAAAAAAGAAGACATCCAACTAAGACATTATCCTGATTTTCAAGCAAAAAACTCCTTGAAAGTTACTTATTTTACTCATCTGTAATGAATAAGAAAATGCAACCATGAACCAACAGCTAAACAATACTAATAAACAAAAATTTGTCTTATTCCTTTGGCCCAAGAAATTAAGTTACATTGCACCAACTAACATTCCACTTTCCAAGGCTATATGGCAAGGAAAGGGAGTAAACTAAATGGATTGATCCTTTCAAACTCTAACTAGTAGTGACATGGAACAAGAAGGAGAAGAGGGTGTGAAAGTATATGTGATAAGGGAAAAGGAACTCTTTTCTTTCTTGGAATAACTACGAGCTAAAAGCTCCTTTCCCTCTCTCTCTTCTTTTATAGGTGATTTGTACACCAAAAATCTCCACCACCATGTAATTAATCAATTACTTGAACTCTCAATACCTCAGTTTACAATGACAAAAGTCACAGGACACTTAATTCATAGTGCCTTGGAACTTAGTTGGCTCGAAATTGGCTTTGGAACTTGATGTCTTGCCATGGAACTTAATAGTTTTGACGTGTGACTTGCATAGGAATTACATGTCTTGATGACTTGAAACCTGAGATTATTATCATTTTATTATCTAACCTTGTCATTTATATTCTCCAATACTATTGTTTCTACCAAATCTAGTTATGCACTATATCATCCTTCTTGATGAGAAAGAACTTATCCACTAGTCATCATTGTTGTCATGATAAATTGATAAGTTTGAATGCTGAATGTTGAATAAGTATGAATACCTGAAGAAAGTTCTATCTTCTAGGCATTATCATTAATTCACTTGATAGACCAAACTTTTTTGTGTTTGTTATAAATTCCTACTTGAAAATGTTTTTTTCTTATAAAAGAAATGTACAAGATATCCTCCTTCAAAATCTTCATATGATGATGCTCGTTCACACTTTCTTTGTAAACTTCATTACTAGCTTCCAACTTCCTAATGAATCTTTGCCATGATGATTGCATAATCCTCTTCTCTGGTTGATAATGGTGATTTAAGTATAGTATTAAGGTCCAGATCAAGGACTGTCATACTATGCCAACCGGTGGTATTGGCAGACCGGCATACTGACATATGGTCTGCGGGTACATACCGATTTTGGGATGAAGATTAAAAAAAGGTTGAAAATTCAAAAAAACATTTTTATCTTTTTTATCCTAATTTAATGGTAATTTTATTGCATTTAATTAACAATAGAGTGTATATGAGGCATAAATAAAAGCATAAGGTTGTGATTAACCCTAAATACCCCTAATTTGAGCCTACATGTAAGACGACAATCTTAATCATGTTAAATTGGAGAGAAATTGGACTAACGCAAGAGAATAATCTTAATCATATTAAATCTTTGTAAATATGCATTAAAATACCTTCAAATTGGAGAGAAATTCCACTAGATCCCAAGTTTCAATCCCTCTTTTATCCAAATCAATAACCTCAATCATAAATGAGAATATGAGAAAGAGTGGGAAAGAGAGGGAGAATAGGAGAGTGAATGAGAGTAAGCATGAGTGAAAGAGGGGATTTAAAGCTCCAATTGTTAATTTGACCAATAGAGTCAATTTGACTTGACTTAGATCGATATTGATCAATTTCTGGCTAGTACTGTCTAGTATCAACCGATACAATTAATTTCGACCGCATCAGTCGATTCAACGAGTTTCGACCACATCAGTCGATATATCACCTACACCAACTGAAACCTGACTCTTTTCCTACTTGTCATCCGAAACGAGGGTCCATATACCGATCAGCTAGTGAACTGATACATACCACTCAGATCGTACCATTAAGAGCGGTACATCACACATTGGTTAAATAGTGATATAGAATATGACCATAAACAATACTCTTGTCGAACAATTAGATTTACTATATTACTATTGGCAAATTCAGCTCTAGGTAGCATGAATCCCATTGTTTTGCTATTTTTTGTAGCAAAATGATTGTAGTAGATTTCATAAGGTTCTATTAACAACCTTAGTTTAACCATCTCTTTGAGGATGGTAAACACTACTATAATATAAGTTGGTCTCAGTTTTCTTCTATAAACTTCTTTAAAAGTAACTAAGAAATTTGGTGTCTCTATCTAGTGTGATATTTAAAATTTTCATAAAGTTTAACCATCTCATTGAAATAAAGATGAGCAAATATAATATGCATCAATGGTCCTTTTGCATATGAATGAAATGTGTCATTTCAAAACAATAAAAATAGAATTTCTACCTCTAGGTTTTTGACAATCCAACTGAAAATACATGTCAATATCTTCTCATAGAGCATTACGAATTGGTAATGGATATACAGTAAGAATTTGAGCTTGTTCTTTACCAATTTGGCATGGCCGGCATCTCTTCACATAATGAGCATCATAAGGAATTATAGGCCAAAAGTATTTATTTGAATGAGAACAACAATTTTATCTCTTCCAAAATGACCTTCCAGCCCATCAAAGTGTAATGTAATTATCTGATAATCTACTCACCAATAGACCATTTTGGACTAAAAGATAAAATCCTTGAAAAAGAAAACCATCTTAAATAACATAGTATTTGTGAATTGTGATGACAATTCTTGAATTGCTACCAAGTTTCTCCAAAACCTTCATCATTGAAATAGATGACTTTTATAGTATCAAATTGTTCTAGCTGTACACTCATAGTGATAAAAAATGCAACTCAGTGACCAAGTTCGTCAACTACTTGATTGCAATTTTCATTTTTATGTTTCAAGACAAATATGTGCTCTTGTAAAAAAATACTACCATCTTGCATAGTGCATACCACCGATTTAGATTTGCTCGAGAATTTATAATGTTCAAGAGCTTCATGATTAGAATCTTTAAGATGAATTATCCGTAAATTAAGACCTCCAATGTTGAGGTGCTTGAACAATGGCATAAAAATCTATATCATAAGTTGAATAATTACTTTTTTATTGTTGAACTTTTCACTAATAATGCAATCAAATGACATTCTTAGCTATGTACTCACCAATGCCCAAATCACAAACAACACAATATCAAATATTTCACTAAAATTTCATGATACAAAGGGAATAATGGAAATTTTCACTGTTTCAGTAGTTGAAAACTATTTTCCACCTCAAGTGTCCACTAAAGGTCTTCCTTCATGCAATCAGTCAAAGAGATTACAATAGTACTAAAATCCAAATGAGTCATTAATAGAAAGATGTCAATCAGTGAAAATTTTGGACATCTTGTGGAGACATCAGTGATCAGTGTGGGCCATGTTTGGATAATTTTGATATTCTATGCACCCACTTAGATACCTGCAAGTGTTAGAATAAAGCCTAACGAGGCCAAAGGTCATGAAGGAGCATTTCTTTGTATAGAGATTTTTTGCTCAAGGTTGTTAAGATATTTCTCATACATTCAACATAATTATGTTTGTTGTGACCATAAACAAGAAGATCATCAAAATAAACAACATCAAAGCTTTCAATAAAAGGACAAATAATTTAAGTATTAACCACGAGAAGGTGCTAGGAGCATTCATAAGCCCAAATGACATCATTAGCCATTCATATAAATCTTCATGAGTCTTGAAAGTTGTATTCCATTTGTCTCCTGATTAGTCACTTCTAAGATTGACATTGGAGAATACTTGTGCAGCAGCAAGCACATCGAATATATTATCCACTCTAAGAATAAAAAATCTATACTTGATGGTGATTTGATTAATAGCTTGGTTTTCTATACTAAGGTCCACAATTTCGTACCATTCCGAAGTTTCGATGTTCACTCGATACGGTACGAAAAATCGATATGGTACGAAACTGTATACCGAGCAATATACCGTTTGGTATACTACTTGGTATATATATATATATATATAACTCCGATGTCGCCGAAGCGACGTCGCCTCTCTCTTCTCCCAGGCAGGGCGACGTCGCTTTGGCGACATCACCTCGTGTATATATATATATATATATATATATATATATAAAAGATTATATATATTTATATTTTTTTATTTAAAAGGCGACGACGCATCGCCTCGGCGACGTCGCCTCGTTTATATAAATATATAAATATATATATATAATCATATATATATAATCCAAAAAAGGCGACATCACGTCGCCAAAAAAGGCAACGTCGCCTTTTTCTAAAATATTTATATATAAATATAAATAAATATATATTTTATTTTATTTTATTTTTTTCGTTCCGCCCGGTAGCGGACGGTCCGCGTACCGGTATGCCGTCGGACCGGTGCGTACCGCCTGTACTGAGCAGTATCATTCGGTATTGCCTACCTTGATCTATACACATACACAAAGTCTCATCCTTCTTTAGAACAGAGTTGGAAAGCCACATGGGTTTAAACTTTCTCGGACATAACACTTGTTCGATAAATCTATGTACAATCAAGTCCTTATGCCCTTTTGGACTTGTCTGTGTAACATCTTTCATTTTTGAAAATTTTATAATGGCTTATTTGTAATGTAGGGACCTAAATATGAATCATAGCAATTTGATATGATTTGTGAAAGATTCATATTAAGTTTTTTTTTAGAAAAAATGGAGGACATGTGTCACTAGCTAACCTAAGGATGGTGCCACCTATGTTTGTTCTATGGATGACACATAAGTTTCTTTCATGCATGCTTGCCACCTTGCAATCCTTATGTTAGCTAAACCAAAGTAATTAGAGGAGAAATTAAAGGAAAATTTAACAAATGAGGGATACTTGCTGCAACTAGTGTTGGCTTTCGAAGAGAAGAGAAGGGAAGAGGAATTGACTTGAATAAGAAGCTTTGCTTTAGCTTGAGGATTTGCATCAATTCCCTACATTTGGGAATCATATTTTTCTAATGCAAGTGTTCTAACCTCATCCCACAGTAATCTTAATCTCTGATTTCATCTTAATTCTGAAAAATTTGGAAGATTTTGGCTTCGTACATGATATTTCAGTCGTTAAGGAATAAAACTGTGAATCTGAAATTTTCGAGATTTGACATTTCTGTATTGTTCTAGCCATAACTTTCTGCACCAATTTTTGATTTAGGAAAAACTAAATTCATCCAAAAATAGACTCATAGCTCTTTCTTTTGATACCAAGATTGACAAATTTGGAGTCTAATTACTCACCCAAACTATTATTTCAACTGACCCTATGAAATCTGTAAAATAGAGACTGTTGGTTCTGACCTTTCAGCACTTTCTTGCTTATAACTCTCTGTTGGAAACTCTGATTTATGCAAAACATGATTTATCAGAAACTAATGTGCATATCTATACAGATTTGGAGCATAATGCCTATTGAAACATCTGTTCTAATTAACTCTATGAATCCTGCAAAACAGAGATAATATTCTCTGACCTTTGGTTACTAAACTGTTTATAACTCCTTGTTGGAAACTCCAATTCATACAAAACTTGATTTATCTAAAATTAGATTGATACATCTTTCGAAGGACACCTAGTTTGTGCAAATTGAAGTATAATTAGTGATTCAAATAGTTCATGAATGTGCCTCTCAAATTCTGCCAAAATCAAGCTTTTGTCGATTCTGTCTATTCTTGTTTCATCCAATGATTTAAAAAAGCGCTAGACGCCAAAAGGCGCCAAGGTCCAAAAACGCCCGAGGCGCTAGGCGCTCGCCTGAGCAAAGCGAGGCACTAAAATATAAAAAATATAATATAATTAATAAATATAATTATTTAAATAAAAAATATGCTATTAAATTAAGAAAATTGGGTACAAAATCATAATAAATAAATAAATCATAATAGTATATTTTTATTTTTTAAATAAAAAATATACTATTAAATAAATAAAAATTAATAGTATTAAAATCAAATTAATATATTATTAATCTAATAAATAAAGTTACTATTATTAGTATACAGTTAGTAGTATATTGTTAATATACTATTAACAGTATAGTGAGAAGACCGAGGCTGCTGAGGCAACGATAGCGATAATAGGCGATAGCTGGAGCTAGAGCGGGAGCGGGAGTGGCAAGCGACGGCAACAGCGAGAGTGGGAGCAGGAGCTGCGAGCAACAGCAAGAGCGGCAACAGCAACGGCGAGCGACAACAGCAGCAATGAGCAACGATTGTGGCAACGGCAAGTAGCGATAGTGGCAGTGGCAGCAGAGAGCAGCAACAGCGGAGAAGAAATCGCAAGTGTTAAGGTTAGGGAAGTCAGGGAAATCGCGAGAGGGAGCCTGATATCGGTGATTTAGTTGGTTCGATTGAACCAACTAAAGCATCGAAGACCAACCAGACCTAAAAGTCTGGTTCGGTCGCCTGGTTTAACCCAAGTGCTCACCTGAAGCGCCCGGCACCTGGGCTCGGGCGAGCGCCCAAGCAGCGCCTCTTTGAAGCGAGGCGCTCGGGCCTCGCCTCACCTCGCTCGAGCGCCTAGGCGAGCGCCTATTGAAATCACTGGTTTCATCTCTTTGGAAATTGATTTCAACTAAAATCATTAGTTCAGTTAAACTTTACATTATTGCTTTGAATTCCTATATACTCTTGTCCTTCAATTATTTGTATACCTGAATCTATTATGTGAAGTTTATGTTTGTATCGCAATGTTTCGTATAGGCACCTGCATTCCGTTGTTCCACATGTGTTTCCGATATGTGCCAATTTTATTGTTCACAATGTCCTTTTATACTCTGGTGTTTGTGGGATAATGTAAACCTTTGCCAGAAATAGTAAAGAGAGTTATGCTTAGAGCCCGCGATGCTCTGCCAGCCCCCTATGACTTTACTCAAACGTGGGTGGATGGAGCTCCCAAGCGTAGGAGACTTATGTTTGGTGGTCATTCCGAAATAGATAGACCATATTATGTTATGATCCCACTTCACCATCTATATACTTAATATGATATCCAGAGCTTTAGTTATATGCTTCTATGTGTGCTTTGGATAAGAATGAAATGTATGTAACGTCAAATGCGACGTTGAGCTTATGTTTCATATTTGTTCTTTGTTATGCTCCGAAATCTTTCATATGCTATTGATATGCTCCGAAACATTTCATACTGCTCTGAAATGTTTCATATGCTATTGATATGCTCCGAAATGTTTCATATGCCATTGATATGTTCCGAAACATTTCATACGTCATTGATATGCTCCGAAATGTTTCATATGCCATTGATATGTTCCGAAACATTTCATACGTCATTGATATGCTCCGAAATGTTTCATATGCTATTGATATGCTCCGAAATGTTTCATATGCCATTGATATGTTCCGAAACATTTCATACGCCATTGATATGCTCCGAAATGTTTCATATGCCATTGATATGTTCCGAAACATTTCATACGTCATTGATATGCTCCGAAATGTTTCATATGCTATTGATATGCTCCGAAATGTTTCATATGCTATTGATATGCTCCGAAATGTTTCATATGCTATTGATATGCTCCGAAATGTTTCATATGCTATTGATATGCTCCGAAATGTTTCATATGCTATTGATATGCTCCGAAATGTTTCATATGCTATTGATATGCTCCGAAATGTTTCATATGATATGCTACGAAACATTTTATACGTCATGATATGCTCTGAAATGTTTCACTATGTCATTGATATGTCCGAAACATTTCATACGCCATTGATATGCTCAAAATGTTTCATATGCCATTGATATGTTTCGAAACATTTCGCCATTGATATGCTCCAAAATGTTTCATATGCCATGATATGTTCCGAAACATTTCATACGTCTTGATGTGCTCCAAATGTTTCATATATCATTGATATATTCAGAAACCTATTATACCCCATGATATGTTCCAAAATGTTTCATTTGTTATTGATATACTACGAAATGTTTCATATGCTATTAATATGTTCTGAAACATTTCATACGCTATTAATATGCTCCAAATATTTTATATGCCATTTATATGCTCCGAAACATTTTATATGTCATTGATATGTTCCGAAATGTTTCATTTGTTATTCATATGTCATTGATATGCTCTGAAATATTTTCCTTTAGCCATTGATATGCTTCGAAATATTTTATATGCTATTGATATGCTCCGTAATATTTCATACGCCATTGATATGCTCCGAAATGCTCCTTATGTCAATGATATGCTCCAATTAATCTTTACTCCTTTGTTATGAACAAAACATGCTTCGAATGAAATGACATTGTAATTCTGCATTCGATGAGTGGCTATCTATGAACTTTTGTATCCCTGACTTGTATTTTGATACCTTGTTTGTTTGAAACTATCCTCTTTTGTTATGGATATGTTAGTCGCTTGCTGAGCTTTATATGCTCACTCCGTTGCTATATAAATTTTCCAAGATAACTTGTCGCTCGCTAAAATGTTTAAATTAAGCTGAGACAATGGAAAGCTATAAGACTTTGGGGCAAATCCTTACTGGATGATATGTTTTTGTTGTCTAAGTACACTTAGTGTCTAATGAAATGTTGATAGAAAATCTGAACTTATGAGTTTTGTAAAAGTTTAAAAGACCTCTCATGTTTAGGATTTTGGAATGTTAAGTTTAATTTGCGTAATGATATGAGCATGTGGTAAATATTGGTTTTATGCTTATATAGAATCCCACACTTGTGGATTTATGAGGTAGTTATTGTATTGGTGAGTTGGTTTCAGATTTTATGATTCATCGAGTGATGTGGCATATGATTTTAAACTGCACAAGTTTTATGAATTATGGAATTATGGATGTGAATGACACTGAATGTTTCTCAGTATCCTCAAATGTTAGTTTAGATCCTGGATTGGATTGTTATTGAATTTTAATATTGTCGTTTTAAGACAAGGTCACACCTCTTGAATGTGATAATTCGAGGGGCGTGACAATTTAATAGTGAGCTTTGTTGGGCAAGCTTGCTCTTGGAATCAAGTCAATTTGATGTCAAATGTCCTTTAGAGAAGGCAAACCATCGAGGAGTTCTTCAGGTGGGATGTCTTTGAATTATTCAAATTTAGCCATCACTTCATGAGGAACGCTCATTGCCTTTCTTGAACCATGAAATCAGATATGTTTTAGGATGTGACTCCTTTAACTTGAGCTTGTTCACCATATCTTGTGAGACAATTGTCTCATAACTAGCATTATCAATAACAAGAGAGAAAACCTTACCTTTAGACTTGCAATGCATACTGAAAACATTGTTTTGTAGTTATTCTTCATCAGAATGTTCTCTTGAAGTGGCAAGATGCTCTATGAATTACTAAGCACTCATCTTCATCTGGTGCAATCTTTTCAAAAGCCTCTTCAAGTTCTTCATATTTTGGTTCTCCAAAATCTTCAACTTACTCCTTACCATATTCTTCTTCTATAAACTCTACTCATAGATTTGCTCGTCTTTTAGGGCAACTCATTCATGTAATGTCCCACTTGTTCATGTAATTACATACAATGCAAGTAGTAGGAGTTTGCTTAATTGTATTTTTCATAGTTCTAATAACATTTGACGCACTAGCATATTATAATAAGATTCTTCTTTAGAAGAGGAACATAAACAAACATTAGCACACCCTTTTACTCTATTTATACCTAAATTTGCATCAACATTCAATGCCGATTAATATGCATAGACAACCACCATAATTGATCCATCTCCACTTTGTTACAAATCATTACTCTTAATCCTCCAATATATCATGCCACAAATCATTACTCTTAATCCTCCATCTCTTGAGTTATATTTCGACCATCAACCTGTAGAATTCTTCTATAGTCAAAAATGGATTTGAATCCTTGGTCAAGATTGTCGAGTTGTGAAAATAGAGTTTTAGCAAAATCTGATGGTAGGAAATTTTCACATAGTTAAGTTTTCATCTTCTCCTAAGATGATATCTTAAGTTTTCCTTTTCAAAAGCAATTCTTTTGCACCTTTGTCCAACCAAATTGAACCATAACCTCGTAAGTCTTATAGCAATCAATTGTACTCTTCAATTATTGAGTATCTACTTGTATTCATTCTCAAAAACCCTAAGCCAATTGAGAAACTCTTCAAGTCAAGGTCGATCATAGAACCCTAACAAATTGATTCTGATATTGTCATTTGCACAAAGAAATCTCTTTGTGGTGGACTCTCTCGTAGCTTTTTAGGATGCAAAAGGATTGGCTTTTTTTTTATTCATCACTTGCATAATCATAGCTTAAATTTCTAGAGACACAAACTTCTTGAGGTTCAAGGTACATGGTAAACTCTTCAACTTGTCTTCTTAAAGCTTAAACTTTTTTATCCCTTTCATCTCTATCCATGATTCCTCTCGTGTTGCCCTTTACCCTTCTGTTTGCCATAAGAGAGTAATGTAGACCAAGAGTGTAGCAAGGTTCAGCCACTTACTAAATGATGCCAAACAAGGAGAAGAGGGTGAGAGAGTTGTTGAGATAAGGGAAAAGAGTCTCTCTTTCCTTTCTTGCAACAACTAAGAGCTAAAAGTTAAATTACAAAAAGTCAGATGATTAATTCAAGATTGCCCACAAAGCTCCCCTCCCCTTCCCTTTTTCTTTTATAGATGATTTGTACATCAAGTATTCAACCGTCACCTACCTAATCAATTACTTCAACTCACAACAACTCCAATTAATGGCCTCAATTTACAAGGGCACTTGTTATAAAACGCTTCAATACATGGTGCCTTGAAACTCAGTTGGAACTTCATAACTTGGTTTTAGAACTTGATATATTGCTTTGGGACTTGATAGCTCAGACTTAGAATTTGGCGACTTGCCTTGGAACTAGATGTCTTGAAGTCTGATGAGTAGAAACCTGAGATTATTATTTTATTATCCTGCTGTCATTTCATTATCTAATACTACCATTTATCAAATCAAGTTGTCAGTTATTTGTTGATGTAGCTATGACTTCCTATTTATGTCTAAATAACTATTATGTATAATATCATACATACCCTTCTTTGACAGATATTGATATGATTGTCATACTCAATGCTAAAAATGGATGATCCAAGTCTACTCCATGATGATGGCCCCCACTACCTTGAATGTGATGGTCATGATTCAGACACAGAGAGGTCATATCGGGGGTTGACATTAGAAGCCCCTGAAATTGATAAGGGAATCTGTATGAGCAATATGTAGAGATAATTGTCAATTTAAAGTAAAAAAGAACATGATTTCTGTTTCTAAACATAAAAACACCTAGTGCATAAATTCAATAATATTTAAGAGCAACACAAGCTAGTCTCTGTGAAGCACTGCTTTAGTGAAAGTATTTTACTTGTCAATTCCCTTTTAGTGGTGCAAATGAAATCATATATTCAGATCTGACAGACACTACTGTGACAGCAAAGAGAAGATACCTGAAGAACATCAATGGCATGCCAGGCAATCCCACCTGCAGTAACCATAAGCATACCAGAAATCCCAAGCGTTCCCATAGTCTCAAACTTCCCATGTCCTAGGAAAAAGGAATAAAGAAAAGTTCAAAACAACACTTACCAGAAGGTTTTAGACATGTACGATTAAATTTTATACAGAATTTGTATTTCTTTAGAAAACTGAGAACAGTGTTGACTTCTGCAAATTTGCCAGACCAAATAAACATAGCCGCTTAGCTAGCTAAGCAAAGGTCAAAATAACATAGACACACAATGCATCTCCATATAGTTCATTTTAAAACATAAAGTTCCTCCAAATAGCCAAGGTTAACATTCTAGATACCCAAAATTAGTCACAGATATCATATTTAGATAGAGAATGAAACAGAATAACATAAAGGATGATGTCACTCATGGCTCATGCATAGTTGCATGTACTAGTAGCTTCTCTGATAAATCCCATAATCACTACGCTTCATTTAGCAGTGCAAGCATGAATCTGCATTGCCATGATCTGAAAACAATAATTGATCATGTTTTGAGGAAGATATGTAGCGATAGAAGGAGGAAACAAGGAGACAGCATTGACACAGTGGGCCAAATGAGTCACAAATGGCAAGACAGAGGAACAAAGATGATGGTGGCAATGTGATGGGGAAGAGGAGAAGACGGCAGTGGATGGGAGAAAGAAAGCGCATATAAGAAAAATAAAGAGAGGGAGAGAGCATGAGAATGAGAGAAAAGAAACAAAAATCAAAGGAAAACAAAGACTCATTCACATTTCACAATTGTTAACAAAATTTTAAAAACATTATTAGAGGTCCAGGCAAAAAGCTCAATACCAGTATAATTCAGTGTCAGGCTATGTACCATAGTAAGTCCAGTATGGTGAGCTTACCAGACAATGCAACCCATAGTAGTCTGGACCAGGTGAAATCTCTTGGTTCATGTCCCATTTGGTTGTTAGACTGAAAAATATCGATATTTAAACCCTTCGGCTGGATAAATCTTTGAGCCCACTTAAATATCCAATCAATCATGTGAGTTTCAACAAACAAAAGATTCAATTTTCTCTTTCCTGTACTAACCAGGAACAGGGAATTCCTGTTTTTAAGGGCCAAACACTACTGTTTCAAATCAGGCTAAAAGTCACTTCTCTTATCTATACTTAGGGATGTAGAAAAAGCAATGTTGGAGGGTTGGCACTGTGAATTGCATGAGATGTGATGCATCTCGGGTTTACTTCACATGCTGATATGGTTATCATGGAGAGTAAAGCAGATGCTGCGATGTTTTGCATACAAAAATTGGATGCAAGTTAATTCTGGGGATCACATCTTGCATGGGACATGGCCATGGTGATTTTATTAGCCAAGTGCAGGTCAAGGCTATGTCAGTTCATGCGATCTGGGGGTTAACGAACTAGTTGTTTTGTCATACATGATGATGCATATCAAAAATTGAAAAAAAAAAAGAAACAGGTGCACTTGTGAAACCTGATCCATCTAATCCATGAGAAAAAAGGCAACAGGAAACACTTGTTAAAGATATTGTTCCATTAGAATTCCTAGTAAAAGATACAATGACCCACAGTAAAATTCTTGCCAAAAGAACTTCAACAAATTATTTTTATAATCAAAGGTGATAGCAATGCAAGCATAACAAAGAAAAATGACCCTTTGTCTGGGATCGAAGATTTGAAGGACTATATAAAAAATATATTACTTAGCTAAATTTTAAAGTTAAATGAACAATGATATACATTCCCTTCATGTCTTCTTTTTCTGTTTTTATTTTAGCAATATATTAGCAATCATGGAAAGATTATAAGATAAGCAGAAACATTTTAGCTTAAAAAACAATGGTTGCTGTTAGCAATAAAATTTAAGGATTCTGATTTTCTACATGCATGAGTAAGTTGGGTGTGCAACCCTACTGAGTCCAATTAATCCTTCTATCTCTTATTACCTCCTCTTTTGTTGAATTATTTTGATGCATGGCATTTATTAGTTGCTACTTTCTAGTGCCTACTATCATAAAGTCCAGCCTGCTGAAGAGAATATTTCTTGCTCTCAAAATAAACACAATCAGAATCCCATGCTCTGGCATTGATGTGATAATTTTTAACAGCATTCAATCCATGAAACTTACTATCACATCTTTCTCAGGCCAATATTTCCGATTAGATCTCAATCCCCACTAGAGATACGCCGGAGGTCTCCGATTCACATACCGGAGGGTGTTGTATGCTTCGCGAGAAAAATAGTAGGAGTAGATTGAGATAGAAGTCCTTATCTTGATTGTTTATCTTTATGCAAAATCTGCATGTTATTTATTTCTGCTACATCTTTTGTTTGTCAAAAACATATCTCTTTCAAATCCCTTGGCATACTTGATGTCAACCGTCTCACTGGTCCAAACTACATGGGTTGGCTCCGCAACCCAAGATTCGTTCTCACGACGGAGAAAATCGCGTATGTCCTTGACATAATGATACCCACGCCCAAGGAAGGGGCAAGTGAGGATGAGATCGCTCACTACGTAAAATACATAGATGATTTCACTCTTGCTCAGTGTTACATGTTCAACTCCATGACTCCCGAGTTATAGAGGCAGCTTGAAAAGATGGATGTTAGATCTATTCTCCTACACCTTCGCAAATTATTTGAGAAAGAGGGAAGAACTCAACGATATGAGATATCCATTAGTCTCTTTTGTGCTAGAATGACTAAGGAGACATCGATTCAGAACTATGCCTTTAAGATAATTGAGTGGATAAAGAAACTCACAAGTCTAAGAATAGTCCTAGAGGATAACCTATGTGTGGATCTTATGCTTTAGTCCCTACTAGACTCCTTTTCTCAATTCATAATGAATTTTAACATGAACAAACTTGAGATGACACTCCTAGAGCTCCTTAATATGTTGAGGGAGGCTAAGAGCACTATCAAGAAAGAAAAGCCAGTCCTCTATGCTTGTGAAACCAGAAAGAAAAGAAAGATAGAGAAGTCTCTTAAGAAGGGCAAGGGCAAGGGCAAACCGGGCAAGCCAAAGGTTGCCAAGAAGGGCCAAGAAAGGACAAAGGCTAGTGCTTCCACTACGGCAAAGACGGGCACTAGAAGAAGAACTGCAAAGAGTACCTAGCAGAGAAGGCGAAATAGAAGCTTGGAGAAGCTTCATGTACATTCATAATCGGTCTCCATTTGTCAGATTCTTATGATAACACATGGGTATTGGATATCGGTAGTGCTTATCACATCTACAATTCGTTGTAGGTTCTGGCAAGTCCTAGGAGATTAGTGAGAGGCAAGATGGAGCACAAGATGAGTAATGGAGTAAAAGATGCTGTAGTGGCTATTAGCGAGATCACCCTACATCTGCTTGGTGGAGCTACTATTGCATTGGATGCATGTTATTTCATTCCTTCTATTATTAAAAATATTATTTCTATTTCATATTTGACAGTTAAATGATATAAATTAGTTTTTGAGAATAATGGTTGTTCAATAATATTAGATGATAAGATCATTACTAGAGGGACATTGCATAATGGTTTATTTATGTTAGATATTGTTCCACATATCATAAATGTAAATATGTCCAAGAGGAAATAAAATGAGGTGAACAGTGCGTACTTGTGACATTGTAGGCTAGGTCACATCCACGAAGGAAGAATCCAAAAGTTATTGGAGGATGGATACCTAGATTAATTGGACTATGAGTCATATGTGATTTACGAGCCTTGCCTTCGTGGAAAATTAACCAACTCTTTGTTTAGTGAAACTGAAAAGAGAGCCACTGAGTTACTGGAACTCATATATAGTGATGTATGTGGTCCCATGTCAACTTAGGCCACAGGAGATTATTCTTACTTTATTATATTCACCGATGACTTCTCTAAGTATGAACATGTGTACTTGATGAAGTACAAGTCCAAGGCCTTTAAGAAATTCAGGGAATATAAGAATGAGGTAGAAAACCAGACTGAAAAGAGTATCAAGACTCTTCGATCAGATCGAGGAGGTGAGTACTTGAGTACAAAGTTTACCCAATTTCTCAAGGACCATGAGATTTAATCCCAATGGACACCTCTTTATACATCTCAATACAATGGTATATCAAAAATGAGAAATCACACACTATTAGACATGGTACGGTCCATGATGAGTTTCACTAACCTACTTGTCTCACTCTTGGGATATGCCCTAAAGACCACAGCTTACCTTCTGAATAGAGTTTCAACTAAGTCAATAGTGTTTACACCATATGAGATATGGAAAGGGAAAAAGTCCGATCTTAAAATTGTTAAGATTTGGGGCTGCCCTACCTACGTTAGGAGACATAACCTCGACAAGTTAGAATCCAAGATGGAACGATGCACCTAAGAGTATTGTACTCATTGGTTGCAAGTGGATTTTCAAAAAGAACATAGTAGATGAAAAGGTGGAGACCTATAAGGCAAGGCTAGTGGCTAAGAGGTATCATCAAAAGCAAGGTGTTGACTATGACGAAACCTTCTCACCTGTAGTCATGCTGAAATCCATCCGAATTTTATTGACTATTATAGCACACTATGACTATGAGATCTGGCAGATGGAAGTGAAAACCATTTTCTTCAACGACAACCTCGAGGAGGAGGTGTATACGATATAGCCTGAGAGATTCGTGTCCAAGGAGAGTCCAAATAAAGTGTGCAGATTGCTTGGTCCATCTATGGACTAAAGCAAGCTTTCTGAAGTTGGAACATAAGATTTGATGAGGTGATCAGATCTTATGACTTTGTTAAGAATAAAGATGAGTCTTATGTATATAGGAAGGTAGGTAGGAGCGCTATCACTTTCTTAGTGTTATATATATATATGACATCCTGATTATTGAGAATGATGTAGGAATGCTCTCCACGATAAAAGCTTGGCTATCTATCATTTCTCCATAAAGGACTTAGGAGAAGCATCCTATATCTTAGGGATTTTGATCTATAGAGATAGATCCAAGAGGATGCTTGGCTTGTCCCAATCCAAGTAAATAGACACCATTGTTAAAAGGTTTGGCATAGAAAATTCCAAGAGAGGTCTCATACTAATGAGACATGGAATATCACTTTCTAAAAGTATGTCCCCAAAGACTCCCGTAGAAAGGGCAAATATTGATAGGATACCCTATGCCTTAGCGATAAAATCTATCATGTATATTGTGCTATGTACCAGGCCTGATATAGTGCATGCTCTAAGTGTTAAGAAGGACTAAGGATCTTTTACTGGTATATAGAGGAGGTAGCTTCAGGGTTGAGGGCTACATGGACTCGAGTTTCCAGTCCGATGTCGATGATAGCAAGTCTAACTCAAGGTATATGTTTACCCTGAATGGAGGAGCAGTATGCTGGAAGAGTTCCAAGCAAGATATAATTGCTAACTCGACCACAGAGGCGAAATACATTGCTGCGGCAGAAGCAATAAAGGAAAGAGTCTGAATGAAAAAGTTCATCATAGATCTAGGAGTCGTACCGGGCAGCGAAGAGTTGATTCCCTTATTTTGTGATAACAATGAGGCGATTCCTCAAGCGAAGGAACCCAGGTCTCATCAGAAGTCCAAACACGTTCTGAGGAGATTCCACCTGATCAGAGAGATCATGGCCCGTGGAGATGTAATAGTAGAAAGAGTTCCATCTGAGAATAACATCACAAATCCACTAACGAAGTCGTTCTCTCATATTACCTTTGAGCGTCACAAGAGTTTGATGGGGATCAAACACATAGGTGATTGGCTTTAGGTCAAGTGAGAGATTGCTAGTCATATGTGCCCTATAATCTAATCACGTGAGTTATGGCACGTGTGACACGCTACGCAGTCTTTTTGCTTATTATTATTTATTAGCATTTTCTCACTTTATGTTGCATGCTGCATATATTATGATGTCTATAGATCTGTGCAATGAGAATCGAATTGTGATGAGATCACGATAATGAGACCAATTTGCCTTTAAACACATACCCTAAATAATCCCGATTATAGGTTACTCGAGAAGAATATCGAGATAACCAAACAAATTGGTGTGTTGTATACCCGTCCATATTATGGAGGTGACTTATCTCATAGCTGCTCATGTGGGAACACTAAGGATACAATGCAGGTGCTCACTAAAGAATGAGTTTACTAATTGATCCGCTCACGGAATGCTGGATGGCTAATAATATCTTATTGTTAGACAACGATTCTCTGGTCCTAGTTGTGTGTCTAGTCCTTAGACTTGAGATACTAAGGATGTCTTGTATGAGTACTCCGCTCTTTGATACCATATTTATAGGTCTAGAGGTTCCAAATCTAGCACAATCGATTATCGGGATTGGTAGTCAACCTTACGAGGGCAATTGAATGTAAATAGAGGATCATCCGCTCTCGGTGTCATAGAAGAAATATCCTATGTGTTCTTGCTTAGGCAAATCCCTGGCTAGAGTCATTCAGATTGAGAGAGAAAGAGTTCTTCGGGAGAATCCAACTAGAGCGAGACTCGAATAGATTCTGTATAGGTCTAACAGCACCATACCTGGTATATGATCTCTGAGATATTAAATGGATAAGGAACAATAGATATATGATAATTGAGGACAGATAGGTCCCATGGATTGAATTCCCCTGTATCGTTTGGAAACTATAGCATAGTGGCCTAGTATATTTGTCGTCGATGAGTTGAGTGAATTATTACGAAAGATGATAATTCAATGAGTCAAAAGAAGTTCTAACAAGTATGACTCATGGCCAGCGATATTGGGCCTAGAGGGTCACACATATATGATAGGTGTTACGACGAGTAAAGGTTCGGATATGAGATATCCGCTGGAGCCCCTATCTTATTGGATATCCAGTAAGCCCCTGAATTATTAGATCTTATGGATAAGATCCAATAAGAGCCAATAAAAGATTTCTGGATAGAAATCTACTAATCCAAAATGCTTGGTTTATTCGATAGAGATCCAAGTACCCAATAGGGCAGAATCCATTAAGGTTAAGTTGACAAGGACATCTATAAATAGGAGGGAACCAAAGGGGCATAGGTTAAACCCTTTTTGGCTGCCACCTATTCTCCTCCCACCCTCTTCTTCTTAACCAATAGCTGCAGTTTGGGGCATGTAGACAGCAAGAAGGGCCGACCTTTTCTTAATCATATGATACACGTGAAGAGGAAGATTATGCAG
This sequence comes from Musa balbisiana, assembly GCA_004837865.1. Lineage (NCBI taxonomy): Eukaryota > Viridiplantae > Streptophyta > Magnoliopsida > Zingiberales > Musaceae > Musa > Musa balbisiana. Next base: position 19,823,738 of record CM017192.1, read on the forward strand.
CGATTTGAGGAGCGCCTTTGCCGCATCTACCGTGTGGATCACCACTAGAGAGGAGGACAGTTGACCTCCTTCATCCACTCCTACAGATCTGGGATTTTGCAGGGATATACGATCTCCCCAGATAACAAATTTGCCTTAACGCATGCGGTTTTCAGTTTTTCATTTTGTTTTACGCATCAATCTTCGCACGACGACGAAACCTTTTTCTTTTGGGAAATCTAGGATTTGTTTTTCTTTCTTGCACTATGCATATGATACTCTATCCAAGTTTTTCAACACCAATAAGAGCTAATGAGGTATTATTGGTTAGAGATTTAATGATCCAAGAGGCTTTGGTAGTTGAATGGAGATTCAGTACCCAATAAGATAGGATCCATTAGGGTTAAGTTGATAAGGACCTTTATATATAGGAAGGAACTAAAGGGGCATAGGCCAGACCCTTTTTGACTACTACCTCCTATTCTCCTCCCTCCCTCTCCTCCTCAGCCGACAACCCCAGTTTGGGGCATGTGGATAGCAAGAAGAGCCGACCCTTCTTGATCACCTGATGCGCATGGAGAGGAAGATCATGCAGCGTTTTGAAGAGCATCTTCACCATATCTACCACGTAGATTACCGCTAAAGAGGAGGACAATTGACCTCCTTTATCCACTCCTATAGATCTGGGATCTTACAAGGATATACGATCTCCCTATATAACAAATCTCACTTGATACACACGGTTTCGATTTTGCGTTTTGTTTTGCGCACCAATCTTCGCACAATGACAAGAACCATTTTCTTTAGGAAATCTGGGATTTTATTTTTCTGTTCTTCCACTGCACATGATGCTTTGTCCAAGTTTCCCAACAGGGCCTTCCTGCATCAGATTCCTGCACACAGGCCGAAGTCGGGAAGGGGGGTTCCTGGCTCGGCCCTTCCGAAGCTTAAGTCAGTGTAAGATAGAGTTTTAGGGTGTTATTTTATGTTCGAGCTTCCCCTCGGTGCCGGCTAAGGGATCGGCTTTTATACCTATTGCCAAGGCTGACCATACGTGGTTCGTTAATAACCGCCAATGTCTCGGGCAACCGACCCATATAATCCGTGTGACGCGAGTTGGTCTACACGATTTCGTGCTTTGTGGCGTCGTCCATGCGTCCCTGGCGGTGCGGGAATTATCTACTACGCGCATGTACATCCTGTCTACTCCGAGGTGCCACGTCGGGCCGAAGCGCTATGTTGGCTCCGAGGCACCACGTTCGCTCTGAGGTGTCTGCTAGCTGTTGTTGCATCGGAGGTGCTAGAATGTTCCCTATTAGTACTGAGTCATACCTAGCGTACTGACACATGATACATGGGGGGGCATACCGATATACCACCCATACCAGTCACCTATCGGACCCGTATGTACTAACCGTACCAAGCAGTACGTCACGATATGATGAACCTTAGTTCTTGAAACAAAAAATCAAACATATGATAAGATGTTCTTAAAGATTATTGATTAAAATTAACAAAATAAGATATGTTTTAGACAAAAGAAGGGACCTCAACTTTTTCTCTCCTTTATGGCCTTTGGTAGTGGAGAATAGAAACCTTAAGATGAATGTTATTCTATTTAACCTAGGAATCCACCCTAGTTTTGCCTTTTTTATCTTGGTCCCCCTTTACCCCTCTTTTTACCTACTTAGTAGGCTATGGAACCAAGTTCTACTAGACTTGGTTAAGTACCAAGTAGTTTAAACTAACCAACAATTGTTTCACATGAAGCTGTGATCGTTTGCACATTCAATAAGCTTGAAAACCTTAATCCTTATTGATTTCCAACTCCTCATAGAGACAAGCAAGAATATTTTAGAGCATATCATACATTATTGCTACTTATTCGCTTGCCTGCCTTTATCCTTAAGAATCACAAATTGACGAATTAAAATTGCAATACCCCTGCTATATATCATGACCATCTAGTTGCCTAGAATTACACCAGTAACAAAGATCACTGAACACTACATTGGTAAGATTGAACAAAAATAATCAACTAACCAATTATGGTTGTAACATCTACCATACACCAACCTTTTCAATGGCTTAGTTCTTTTTCTGATCGAGATATATGGATCCATGTGTCTATATAGATCTAACAATGCTGCTTATTTTTTATTAACGTGGATATATATGTTCTTTAGGTGGGCTTTGTACATCATTTATTTCCTTATTATCATTCTAAACATTCTCCAAAGAAAAGAGTACAAGCTAAGATGAGTAATCTAATACCACAGACATTTGCAAGTAAAGGGAAGCCTATCTCTAAAGCCTAAAAATAGTTTTAGTATGGAATTCTAAATAAAGGTTCTAAAAAATTCCAACAGACAGGAATATCATCCAAGGCAAAAAAGTAAAAGAAAAATGATTGGAAAAGGCAGAGCAAAGTGAAAAACAAAGTCTCCTTTACTAACTCCTAAAAAGAAAATGACCTCAAGCAAGTTCAGTAGAACAGGTTAGTAGAAAAGAAAATACCTACCAAGTGTGTATAACCATAGTGGCACTAAGAGAAAAGATACTTGGAACATCTTCAAGAGCAAAAGTCAAAAACATGTCAGGATCTACCATATGAAGCTGAACCAATGAGGCAGTCCAAGTGCATATATATGCTTTTATCCCATTAGAAAAAAATTAATCCAGCAGAAATCCTTTCAAATTAATAACGATAAACAAATAATGCAGAAAGAACAACTATCATCGGATGAAATCACATTTAATGGTTGAAGGTTATTTCACGACAAACGACATCAAACAGTGGCAATAGCTATATGTTTTCTAAAATCACCTTCAACCAATGGTCAAAAGCTGTATGGCTTCATCAATTATGCTAATAAGATTCCAAAACCATGTTTTGCAGCGTACCATGAATATAATGATGAGCTAACGAAGATCGATAACATATATTAGAGCTCAATGAAAAGTTGAATTGTTTTAAAAAGAAGAAGCACTAACGGATGTTGGAAACAATAAATAAGTTGATAGTCTATAACTATGTGGGATGCAGTAGACGAGGCCACCCAAAAGGATAATAAGGGTCTATATGGTGCAGGAGGCTCCCACCACTATGAGGAGGGTTTTTTCACAGCCTTACCTTTAAATATAGATATTTAAAGAGGCCATCAAAGGGATAAGGATACTACATAACTGCATTCAAATGTCATGCTTCAGTTTAGCACCCATGTTTTGGATGCTAATGCATGACTACCAGTAGAACAGGTGTGGAAAATGTAAACTCTCTTGTTCACTCCCTTACAAACTGCAACTAGATTATTACTGCTTCATGTGCATGTGCTAAAAAATGAAATCAAGGCTTCATTCATTAAACCATCAGTCTACAGGAGAACACAAATGTATATTCAACATCCTCAATATTTGCAAGAAATTGCATAATATGGTACATTTCGTAGTCAGTACACTACCTCAATGGGCTTAAGCAAATAAAGAAGTAATTAAATTAAGTGGTTACTTCAATTGATAAATCTAGTAGTTCCTAGTACGTTTTACTCTGTCAGATTCTCATAAATATAAATTCTAGTCAACCAAATTGTTTGTCAAATCAAACTATATCGGTTATCAAATAAAAAGAATACAGCAGAAAAATACTTCAGTTGTTAGTAGCAACTCAGAGACTTAATGGTCTGAAGTAACAAATTCTCAAAAACAGGTAGATGATGACTTATTTAATTACATGGGGAAAAGACCAACCATAAGGATGTTCTTCGTCCTTGGGTACCTTCGCCGCTCTGTACGACCACCAAGCTACACCACTAAGAACCTATACCAGAAGAACCACAAAGGAAACCCCGATTAAGCTCTAATCTAGAACGTCACCAAAGATCGCGTGATCAATTAACAGAAACGCACTCGATCCACTCAAAGAGAGAAGAGAATCAAGGATTCCAAAAGGGAGCGGCGTACGATGTCAGAGACGGAATGGGCGGCGTCAGCGACGATAGCTGTGCTGCCGGTGAAGTAGCCTGTGAAGGACTTCCCGGCGGCGAGGGCGATGTCAGCGCCAAGACCCAGCCGGAATATTCCTTCGGAACCCTTCCCCTTGTCGCCGCTGTGGTGGTGGTGGGAGTGGGAGTGGCCACCAACAAGCCACCTTACAGCGATCCGGGAGTGGTTCGGGGTCTCAGCCGCGGCCGGAGAGGACGGGAAGAGAGCGGCAGTGAGCTGGCCGGAAAGCGGGAGGAGGTGACCGCAAGGGCGGTGGGACCGGCGGAAAGCAGCGAGATGGGAGAACCGGAAGCCCATGATTGTCAGATGTCGGCGATCGCCAAATTCGCCTTTCCTTGTACCGGTCTCTTGCGCACGTGTAACGCACACGGGAACTTCAAGGGAACGTATTCTTCTTTCTCGAGTCTCCAGCATCATTCAACATATATTTTTGAATTGCCCCTTAGTTGTCGCTTTTTGGAATCTTAATGGTTTAAACTTACTATTTTTTTCTTAAAAGAAAAAAAGTTTAAAATATTAGAAATTTTATCTCCCTCGCAAAAGAAAAAAAAAAAACAACTGATTGATCTCTCCTACCATCCTACTACTATTACAAAGTAAGTCTGTGAGGCCAGAGAGATTAACCTCGCTAGAGATAAACAGAAAATTGGTCATACTACACTAATCTTCGTCTTTAGGAAAGGAATTTCGCAGACCTCTAATTGTTCTCTATACACTCTCTTTAGGCCTCCAATTTTAATATAAAATTATATTGCTTTTATTTATTAATACAAATAAGATAGTTTCGTTCAAAAATATTATAAGGGAATCACTAGTTTTCCAAAGTTTCTTAGAAATCTTTTCAGTAACATCCACGTTATTCGAAGGAGAGCCACAGTTGTACAGTTTTGTTACTTTGTTTAATAATGTCACTCGTAGACTTGCTAATTCGGGAAGATCACAATGTTCCTCTTCCTTGTGGACTGTAGCTGACCCACAAGCTGCAAAATTTCGATTCAACGTTTGGTTGGAATGAAAGCTTATTATTTTAAAAAATAGATTGTTAAAACTCTTTTTATTTGGAAAGCCTTACATTATATAAAACAAAAATTCAAATTAGATCTAATTAGCATGATATTATCATAACTAGACGCATCAGTGATATAATTTTTTTTAAACCCTATACCAATTAATTAAAAGATAAATGAAGATTATGTTTTTTCTTTTAACTAGGAAGGACAGCGTATTCGATGCTTAACTATTTGGGAACATAAGACAATATTACACAATGCACTAAGCACTATGATGTCTCAACTAAAACGATCCTAATCTAATAATAATAATAATAATAATAATAATATTTAACTATTTGGGATAAACTACGTTAGTCATTTATCATCATTGATTTTTGTGCTAAATAATTGTTAGATTTTATTTTCAAAAATATAAATCTTCAAAAAAAACATCTTTTTATTTTTTAAATTATCTAATTATATTTTTTATTATTTATTTATTTAATATTTAAATAATATTTATTGACTATAAGTACACATAGCCTTAACTATTATTACATATCAACTCTTCATTATGAAGAGAATATGTCTCTTGGCTTGAGACAATGGAAAATGTTATCTTCTCAATTATTAGAAAAATTCTTTTAAGATTTTCACAACATCTTTCTTAATTCTATTGCTCAACCTTAAATGGTGCCCGCAAAAAAGGAACACATGTCTTATACTTGGGAATGGATTCAAGCCAGGAGTGGAACGGTTTCTTAGGACAGCGTATAATACGATTCCGGATGAATTATAAACTTAAAATTTTATTTTATTAATTAAATCAAATTTAGTTTTTGTTGTTGAGCCTTTATTCCCAGCAATCTGAGAAACGTCGAATCCGGTACTTTAACTCCTAAGAATCTTGGATCTGCACTGAGAAGAGGTGAATCTTGATGTTGTTACCTGATCATGAAGGGAGTTTTGGCCCTAATAATGGACATAGCCACGGTGTTAGCACTTGTGAAAATTTTCTTGTGGAGGAATCTTTTATAAGTTACACACCTGATACGAGTTTCTATATTTTGAATATGATTGTAACATAGCCATGTGTAATGAAAGAAAATACTCAATGCAGAGTCCATTGACAATCACGAAACCTGCTGACATATCATGGTGTCTAATGTTACATGACTTATGTTAGTATGCTTTATTATTAATGCTTGCATGGATTCTATGCGAAGGGAAGTTATGATGAACAGGATTTTTTTTTAACTTGTTAAATAATTTACAAAAAAAATTTTGAATTGATTACTGTCATACTTTAGGGAAATAATTACAAAATGATTTTCCCATTTTATGCAAAGCTATATATTTTATGGGAAGAATTAAACACTATGGTCATCCGGATGGCATGTATAAAAATCATATCCCTATCTAATTCTAAAACTTGTTAGTTTTTAAGTACATAACCTTTTATTTAATAAAAGGGACATGTAGTGATATATTGTACACAGTAACATGATCCTCGTATTTGAGATTTGTATATTTATTATTATTATAGTGGATTATCTCTAGTTTGCCCCGTGGTTTTTACCCTTCATGTTGGAGAGGTTTTCTACGTATATCTTAGTGTTCTATTTGATTGTGATTTCATTTAATTCCGTTGCGTATTATGACTTACTAGTATTTGTTCATATACAAAAGTTTATTTCTCTTTATATCCCATCAATTCCCATCATATTCAGCCTCCAAACCACTATGGTCTTGAGGGACTCGACAAACCATGATGTTTGGTTAAGTCAATACCATCGTTACAAGATGAGTCTGATTCAATGATATACTCTTGAGGGACTCGACCAAACATACCATATCCTCATATCACATGTGATATCTTTATGTCATAAGCAAGATAGTGAATCGTAATATAAGTGAGCCTCGAGGAACTCGACCAACTTAACCTAAATTGAGAATGGATCCCTACATATAACAATAGAATGCCACATGGGCCAATCTAATTGCATCACGTTTACTAACTTAATATTATTAAGAGAGGAGATTTTTGATTTGGTTTTGACATATCATACACATACTTATTTAATATATATCTATATCGTATGTAAATATATATACATATCTAGTAGGTGTACAAGCAATCACACATCACATGAGCAATCACACTAGATGATCATGGATCATAGCCTAATGTGATCAAGCCTGAGCTAGTGGGCCTAGTCACTCTCATCAAGATCTATATGTGCAGCAGTGTATCTTCATACCCTATGATAATCCATCTCGTCCTTATTAATTTCATCGGCATCTCGACGCATCTCTATGCATCGTGATCATCCGTCTTGTGGGTCCCGTTATCGCTTTTAAGCTCCTATTGTGTCTCCTTATGTGATTATAACTTAATCATAGTCACTTAGGCTCGATAATAAATTAGAAATAAAATGGAGACTCCTAGACCCCAATAATAATAATCACAAGTACACATATCACACGATCCATGATCATCCGTCCATATCATACATCATATGTACACATCATCATCATGTAGGACTACTAGATAATAATAATAATTAATTTAATTTTTTAATTAATTAATATTTACTAAAATCAAGGATATGCAGGAAATTTTTCGAATTATGAACGATATTTTTATAATTTGGATAAAAAGATAGAATTAGAATTTCTCAAATTCACAAGGGCAAAACTATCTTTTTGCTCAAAAACCCTAACCCTCCTTCTCCTGCTTACTATGGCCGGTGCCACCCTACTAGCGGTGGCCCTCTGCGGTGGGGGAGGGACGCCACCCCTGCCGGCGGGTGGTGTGCCTGCGGGCGACGCCTCCACTATGGTTGGGCGCCCCCACGAGCGGGCGCCCCTACGGGGACCGCTGCCCTGCAACGACCGTCGCCCCTATGGGTGGTTCTGCCCATGAGCGCCTCTGCCTGCGGGGGTTGCTCCCGTAGGCACCGCCCATGCAGGCAATAGCCCCTGCGGTCGGCGTTGTAGGCGATGGCCATCCTTGTAAGTCGCTCGCCCGTGGGTGCTGCCGCTTGCACTGCAGGTGTAGTGTCTATGCCGTAGGCGGCTCTACTGGCCGTCTACGGCTACAACTGCATGCAGCAACAGTTGTTACACGTAAGTGGCCTCCTTGCGGGTGCCACCCTTGTGGCCGTTGCTACAGGCAACCTACTTGTACACAAATGACAGTAAGGCTACCATCTTCGAGCACAACAAGGGCAACAACAATTGCTGTCCTTTCTCACCTTTTACGTCAATAATTTTGACGTCAAAAAACTTTTTCTAAAACATAACACATGCAATTCAAAACTAATCTTTCGCATGAATAACCTAGCTCTGATATCACTGTAGGAAAATCTTGGGGACAACATTACATGCGCAACGAAAAAATATAAAACAATTCTCTAATTTCCTAAAGATGTGTTCGTCGTCATGCAAAGATTAGTGTGCAAAATATACAAAAGATAAAACTACGTATATTAAAGATTGTGTTACCGAGGGAGATCGTATATCCCTAAATCCTTGTAGATCTCTAGGAGAGGGTGAAGGAGGTCAAGTGTCCTCCTCTCTAATGGTGATCCACACAGTAGGGCTGTGACGATTCTCCTCGAATCTCCAAGCCTGCTATCTGAGAAGGAGAAGGGAAGGATAATAGTAGATGACAACCGAGAGAGGCTCTAGCCTATGAACTATTAGTTTCCTCCTATTTATAGAGGTCCCTTGTCAAGTTAACCCTAATGGATCCTACCCTATTAGGTATTGGATCTCCATTCAACTACCCAAGCCTCTTAGATTAATGGATCTCTATCCAATAATCTCTCATTGGCTCTTATTGGATCTCATCCATAGGATCCAATAATTTAGGGGCTTATTGGATATTCAAAAAGATAGGTGCTCCAGCGGATATCTCATATTCGAACCTCTACTCATCGCAACGCCTATTATATGTATGTGACCCTCTAAGCCTAATATCGAGCTGGTCGTGAGTCATACCTATTAGAACTCATTCTGGTTTAGTGAATTATTATCTTCATAATAATTTACTCGACTCATCGACTACAGACGTACTTGGCCACTACGTCGTAGTTCCTAGATGATACAGGGGAATCCAATCCATTGGACTTATCTGTCCTCAGTTACCGTATATCTATAGTCCCTCATCCATATAATATCTTAAAGATTGTATACCAGGTATGGTGCTTTCAGACCCATATAGTTTCTGCTCGAGTCTCACTTTAACCAAATTCTCCCGGAGAACTCTTTCTCTCTCAATCTGAATGACCATATCTAGGGATTTGTCTGAGCAAGAATACATAGGATATTCTTCTTATGATACCGAGAGTGGATGATCCTCTATCAATACTCAATAGTTCTCGTAAGATTAACGTAGTGGCCTAGTACATCTTATTTTTTAATAGTCTTCTTATTTATCTTCAATGTCGTTGAGGTTAAGTTGAATGTTTTTTTTTTTTTCAATGACATATGAAATGTGGGGATTTTGATACATCAAAACAAAGATATACCATTATTGATGTTAGAATATATTTTTTAAAATTGTAGGGATCTCAATGTTAATGATAATATTTATGTTATTTGATATATTTATAATATTTATGAAAAATGTCATGATTAAATTGTATTTGTAATATCAAGAACAAATTATTAATTTCTTCTCTTCATGTTAAATTTTATTAGAAATGTGGGGGTCTTATGTATCTTATTTATCTTATTTGTATATAAGGATTTGTTTATACTTTTGTTAGTATCAAGATTTTGAGTATATATATTAATTAATTAAATTTAACTAATAACAAGTCTTTTGGTGATGATAACCGAAAGAAATTTTTTGTAAGAGGTTTAATGTGGTAATAACATTTCGATTGATTTGGTGAAGGAATATACTCAAAAATAAAAAATAAAAAATAAAAAAAATATATTAGTGCTTTAATAAAGTTTTGTTGAATCTCAAATTTTGATGATGAAATCAATTGATAAATTTATAAACTAATATGTTTTCAAGATAAGTAACGCAGGAAAAACATCAATCAGGGACTCGAACCATCAAAGGGTAAATTGTCGAAGTAGGAGAATCAGATGTTGTGTTGGGAAAGGTATCATGTCTGAATAGGATATTGAGCAGGAGGATTGGTTAATGTGCTAAAGATTGGACTTTGTACTATAAGTTTAAGCAGCAAGTCAGAAGGATTGGGTATTGAGCCAAAAGATCGGATGTCATAGGAAAGTCGACATACTGATAGATCGAGTGATATGCCAAAGGAAAAGATGATATGTCGGAGATTCAGACGATGTGTCAGAAGATTGGATGATATGCCAAAATGGTATAGAATGTGTTGAAAAGCTTCATAATTATGCTGGATATATGGTTAGATTGTTAAAGTCTTGATCGAGGTATTTCAAAGTCAAATTATGTTAGTACTGGGCCAAAATAATACTAACTTGTCAAGAAAACTAATGGGCTTAGACTTGGGTTGAGTTGGGCCTATTGAAAGGCCAAAATAATAGTCTTAAGTAGGCTTGGTCGGTGGTACCACTTGAGTTAACCAATGGCACTGTTTGTGTCTGTCAGCACTGCCAATAGTGGTACCGCCTAGGGCAGCGATGGCACCACTTATAATTCAAATTTTGCGATGGTAGTATCACCCGAAAGTCCAAAATTACAACGTCAAAAGTTGTGTCTGCAGGACCATCCATATCTCTAAATTTTCAATGATTTAAATTTTTTTGGCTCTATTTTAAAGCCTTTTGGGGCCTATAAATACCCCACTAAGGCTTGGTTAGAGCATGAATCAACTTGTGAAGTTTGTGAAGGGTTGTAGCTTTCTTTGAGCATTGTTTGTCTCTTCCTCCTCCTTGAGTTTAGAGGTAATATTGAGTTGTAGGAGGTGAAGTCTCTTATAAAAGAGTGAGTGTGGAGGTTCTCTCCTAAGCCTGTTAAAAGGAGAAGAGTTATAACAAGGGTAGTTGATCTTCGCCCATTAGAAAAAAGATCGGTAGTAAATGCCGGTAGCCTTGAGGAAAGAGGAATCGGGAGTGGACATAGGTTAAGAATGTTGAGAAATCTTGGGGCGACATTACATGTATAGCGGAAGAACAAAAAGAAAAAATCCTAAATTTTCATAAAAAAGGTTTCATCATCGTGCGAAGATTGGTGCACAAAAATCATAAAATCGAAAACTACGCTTATAAGAAAGATGTGTTTTACCTAGGGAGATCATATATCTTTGAAATCCTATAAATCTGTGGGAGAGGATGAAGGAGGTCAACTATCCTCCTATCTAGCGGTGATCTACATGGAAGGGGCTGCGAAGATGCTCCTCAAATCGCTACCCAAATCACCATATGCCCCAAATATGGGTTGTTGGTTGAGGAGGAGAAGGGGAGAGGAGAATAGGAGGTGGCAGTCAAAAGGGGTCTAGCCTATGGCCCTTTGGTTCCCTCCTATTTATAGAGGCCCATTGTCAATTTAACTATGATGGTTCCTACCCTATTGGGTACTGGATCTCCATCCAATTACCTAAGTCTCTTAAATTAGTGGGTCTCTACCCAATAATCTCTTATTGGCTCTTATTAGATCTCATCCATAGGATCCAATAATTCAGAGACTTATTGGATATCAAATAAGATAGGGGCTCCAACGGATATCTCATATATGAATCTCTACTTGTCGTAATACATATCATTTGTGTGACCATCTAGGCCCAATATCGAGCTAGCCATGAGTCATACCTATCAGAATTCCTTCTAGCTCAATAAATTATTATCTCCATAACAATTCACTCGACTCATCGACTATGGACGTACTAAGCCACTACATCGCAATTCATAGATGATACAGGAGAATCCAATCCATTGGACTTATCTATTCTTAGTTACCATGTATCTTTAGTCCCTCATCTATATAATATCTTAGAGACTATATTCCGAGCATGGTGCTATTAGACCCATACGGTTTCTACTCGAGTCTCGCTCTAATCAAATTCTCCTGGAGAACTCTTTCACTTTTAATCTAAATGACCTTGGCTAGATATTTACCTAAGTAAGAACACATGGGATATTCCTCTCATGATACTAAAAGCAGATGATCCTCTATCGATACTCAATTGCATTTGTAAGATTGATTGCTACTCCCAATAATCGGTTGTGCTAGATCTAGAACTTCCAGATCTATAAGTCTAGTATCAAATAGTGGAGTACTCATACAGAACATCATTAGTGTCTTAAGTCTAAGGACTAGATACACCACTAGGATGATGGAATGGCTATTTGATAATGAGGTATCATCAACCATCCAATATTCTATAAGCGGATCAATCAGTGAACTCATTCTCCAATGAGTATCTGCATTGTATCCCTAGTATCCCCACAACTATGAGACTAGTCATCTCTATCATATGAATGGGTATACAGTATACTAGTTTGTCTAGTTATCTCGATGTCCCTCTCGAGTAACCTATGATGGGGTTTATTTATGGTCTGTGTTTAAAGGTGAATCGATCTCATTATCGTGATCTCATCATAATCTAATTTCTATTACACAAATCCATGAATATCACAATATATACAATATACAAGATAAAATGATATAATATTAATAAATAATAAATAAAAAGAGTGCATATCGTGTCACACGTGCCATCATTCATGTGATTGGCTTGTAGGGTACCTATGACTAACAATGAAGACCAAGCCACTATAATTTAGTTTACATCCTTTCTCTTGCCTTTGATTTGTTGTTGCTTGCTCATTTACTTTACTCGCAACCCTTACTTACACCTTTTGTTAATCGTATTTCCAATACGGATTTATCGATCGAAATTTAAAATTGGATAAAATTTGCTATAGCACTAATCACTCACTCTCTTATTACCATTATGGTCTTAATAATTGGTATTAAAGCACAGTTCTCATAGTTGGATTAACACATAAGAGAGATCTAACAGCTTTTTCAAGCAATTAGAAGGGTCATTTCATCACTCATCCTCTTATTTTCAATAAGACGGACTATATCTATTATAAAACTATAATGAGAATTTTTCTCCTTTATATGGATTTTGAATTATGGAACGTCATCGAGTTTGGCTTTAAAAAATCTTCTAAATCGATGAATGAATAAAATGACTTTGAAAAGAGAATGTTTTTCTTAAATGCTAAAGTTATGAATGCTTTAGACAAAAAAGGAGTTCAATCGAGTTTCTATATATGATACCACATATAATATTTGACACAAACTCTAAGTTACTCACAAAGGCATAAATAGAGTAAAAGAATCTAAAATTAATCTTTTGTTTCATAGTTATAAATTATTTAAAATGTGTTAGTACTGTATCGGTACTAAGGGGGGGGAGGGGTGAATTAGTGCTTTCATAAAATTACGATGATTTAAAAACTTCATTCAATCAAATTCATATCGAAAATACATTTAAATTAAAATACAAGTGAGAGTAGTAGATAATTAAATCAGTAAGTAATGACAATAAAAAGCAGAACAGAAATGCACACCGAATTTATAGTGGTTCCGTCATTGCAACCTTCGTCCACTTTTGATTCCTCTTCCGTTGAGGCCACCAGCATTCACTAACGATCTTCTTTCAATGGGCGAAGACCAATTACCTTCTTTACAACTCTTTCTTATTTTTACCGATTTAAGAGAGAACCTTTACAAGTCTTACACCTCTTTGAGAATAAGTCCAAAACTTTGAAGAGGAGGGGGACACTTAGCACTTTTCAAGATTTGACACTTAGCACTCATCTTGGATTTCCGAGGTCTTAGCGGTAGCACCACTTGTAGCATTAACTGTTGGTAGTACCATCGCCCAGTCTAGGTAGTACTATTGCTTGGCAACATGGGAGATCATGTACTAGTGGTACTATTGCCAATCTGGGCGATATCACTACCTGAAATTGGCGGTACCACTATTGGGTCTTCCGAAAAATGTACACTTCGTACGTTCCAATTTATAGGCAGTTCCACTGCTTGGTTTGGTGGTGCTACTGCTTGACCTAACTTTGGGCCTCCTAATGGGCCCAACTCAACCTCAGATCAAGCCTAATGGGCCTCTGATTGAGTTAGTAAGGTTACACCCAAAACTAACTCAATTAAAGACCTAACTACGATAATAAAGACCTAAATAATTATAAGACAAGAAATCTATGTTGTCCGACATGTCATATTGCCCGGTGCATCATGCTTTCCTTCGGCTTTCCTTTGAACTAATGGGCCTCCGAACTCCCGATGCATCGTGCTTTCCTTTGGCGTATCACCTTATTTATCGGCATGTTGACTCCCACAAAATCGGATCTTAGCATAACATCCAATTCTTCCAGTCTGATACCCGATCTCTGACTTCGTCCCAATGTTTGATTCTTCTGCTTCAATTATTTTGCCTTTTCATGATTGAAGTTAGTCCTACATCACTTTTCTCAAAATATAGATTAGATCATAAACATATTAATTGATTTCATCATTAAAATCCAAGATTCAATAATCTCCCCCTTTTGATTATGACAACCAATTGATGATGGAGTTTTAACTAAACTACTCCCCCTATATATATGTCATATCGAAAGAAACTTTGAATTCAGAAAATGATAACTTTAGAATTCAACTCGAAATAATTTTAATTATTTTCTTTACAAAGATCATCATTTCACACTTCATATGCATAGTTAAAATAACATTGCATACATAATATGTATCATCATAATATCAAAAGTAATATTTACTTACATTATATGCTTATCATTACATACATCAACATCATAACTGAAAGTATTGCATGCATCATCATTTAAAACATAATTTCAAATCATCAAGGTATAGCATTCACAATTTTAAAATAGTACAAATCATCATCACTTTGGGCATAACATGCATGATACCAAAATATTAAAATTTTTAAATCATTCATCATTACTTCTCCCCCTTTATCATCAACAAAAAGGAGAAAAGTGCAACTAGCAAGTTTTTGAAATATGCAAGCTTGTAATTTAGCATGTTTTGCATCATTTTAGAATATACAAATTAACAAGTTTTTGAGATGTGAAAGTTAGTAAAATTTTGCTTCTCTTGAGATGTGCAAGATAGCACTTCTCTTTCTTCTCTTTGTCATAAAAAAAATAAGAAGAGGGGAGGTATTTCAATCATCACATAAAAAATGAAAGATCAAGTCATGAATGCTGAAAGACCATGAATCATTTTGATAAATCTTCTTTTGTAAATAGTGAAAAGAGGGACAAATAGGAAATGATCTTGATTCAAAAAGAAAACTTAAGTCACGAAGACAGAGAAATCAAAATAATGATCTAAAAAATATATAAGGAGAATTCATGCATTTAACATGCCTAACTCTCTTATAATAAAATTAAATTATTCCTCATTCAATGGTTTAGTAAAAATATTTGCTAATTGATGTTTTGTATCAATAAAATCTAAAGATATATCATGATTATTAACATGATCTCTAATAAAATGATATCTAATATCAATATGTTTAGTTCTAGAATATTGAATGAGATTCTTTATTAAACATATTGGTATAGTGTTATCACATTTTATAGAAATATTTTTTAAGTAAAGTTCATAGTCTTTTAAAGTGTTTTTTATCTAAATGACTTGTGCATAATATGCACATGTTGCTACATATTCAGCCTCAGCTATAGTTAATGCAATAGAATTTTATTTTTTGGAAGACTAAGAAATAAGTGCATGACCTAAGAGTTGATATGTTCTATATGTGCTTTTTTTATCTATTCTACATCTAGTAAAATCAGCATCAATATAGGTAATTAATTCAAAATTATTAGATTTTGGATATCATAATCCTAGATTAGGAGTTCCTTTCAAGTATCTAAAAATCCTTTTAACTACTTTAAAGTGAGATTATTTGGGATTAGATTGAAATCTAGCACAAAGTCCAACACTAAACATAATATCAGGTCTAGTTATTGTGAGGTATAGTAAACTACCTATTATACCTCTATGAGTCTTTTAATCAAAATATTCTCTTTCATTGTCCATATCTAATTTTGTAGAGGTGCTTATTAGTATGTTAATAGCCTTAGCACTATCTATATTAAATTATTTTAATAGATCTAAAGCATACTTAGTTTGACTAATAAAAGTTCAATCACTAAGTTGTTTGATTTGCAATCCTAAGAAAAATGTTAATTCTGTTGAATCTCGGATTTTGATGATGAAGTCAATTGTCATTTGTTATCTAATCCATATGTCGAGATAAGTGTGCAGGATTAACTACAATGAAAGTAAGACATGCAGCAGGAGTTGCGCCGAAGTCAAGACTATGATCATGTTGGGGGTTCGAGAGTTCAACAGAAGTCCGGACGGTCATCGGAGGTTCTGCGGGAACAAATCCGAGAAGTCCAAGAGCTTGCCAAAGAAGCTCATCGGAACTCGCCAAGTGGATCGTCGCAAGTCCAAGAGTTTGCCGGAAGTCCGCCGGAGCATCGCCGAGGGTTCGTCGGATGATTGCCGAAAGTTCGCCGGAAGCTCGACGGAAGAAGCGATTGACGCACCGGAGCAAGTTGCAGTAAATGTCTTGAAAAATATCGTAGTTAGCATGATGATTAAGTTAGAAATAAGAGGTGATCCCATTAACTTAATCTTGGGGCAATTGGGCCCTTGACAGACCCAAATTGGGCCGAATGGATCAGCCTATTCGGACTCAAATTCCCTGGCCGGTGGTGGCACCGCCTGGGTCGGCGGTGGCACCGCCCAGCAGCTGAGTCTCCGAGTGAGGTTGGGCGGTGGTACCGCCCCTGTCAGGCGGTGGTACCGCCCCTATCAGGCGGTGGCACCACCTGGGCTCAGTCTCCGAGTGAGACTGGGCGGTAGCACCGCACCTGTCAAGCGGTGGCACCGCCTGGGCTTAGTCTCCGAGTGAGACTGGGTGGTAGCACCGCCCCTATCAGGCGGTGGCACCGCCTGGGCTCAGTCTCCGAGTGAGACTGGGCGGTAGTATCGCCCCTGTTAGGCGATGGTACCGCCCGAGCTCGGTCTCCAAGCTCTATCAGGCGGTAGTACCGCCAGGACCCCGAAAACATGGGAAATGACATTTTTGAGCTCCAAATTCAAATCAGTTTGGGGCCTATATAAACCCACCCTTTCATGCATGAAAGGGCACCAAAACTTAGCATTTATTCTGAGATTTTGAGAGCTTAAAAGTGTTATAAAAGGCTAGAAGTTCTTCTCCCTCTTTTCTTCAAAGTTTTGATCATTCAAGAGAGGAGTAAAAAATCTGTAAGGGTTGTCTCCTAAGCCCGTCAAAAGGAGTGAAACTGTAAAAGGGTGGTTGGCCTTTGCCTATTGAAGGAAGGCCTCTAGTGGATGTCGGTGACCTCATCGGAGGACGAAGCCAAAAGTGGATGTAGGTCAAGATTGACCGAACCACTCTAAATCTCGGTTTGCATTGACATTTTGTTCTCTATCTTAACTGCAACTACTTCCATAGATTTACTTTAACTGCACTTTACTTGATCTTAAGTTAAAGCAATTTCCAAATTGACTTTCATACCAAAATCGTTCTTATCGTACGAACGTCGTTTTAAATCGTCGAAAGTTTTCCGCTGCACTAATTCACCCCACCCCCTCTTAGTGCTCTTGATCCTAACAAATTCACCCATTAAACTTATTTCAAATTCTTGAATCATACTTTTGGCATAGAATTCATATAAAGATTCATTTGAAGAATCAAAAATGATATTATGAATATAAATTTGAATAATAAAAAAGTTATTTTTAAAATATTTAATAAATAATATGGTATCAACCTTGCCTTTCAAAAAATCATTCTTAATAAGAAATAAACTAAGTCTCCCATACCATGCCCTTGGGGCTTGTTTCAATCCATAGAGAGCCTTAGATAACTTAAAAACATGGTTAGAAAAAGGAACATTATGAAATCAGGGTGGTTGTTCAATATAAACTTCTTCAGAAATAAAGCTATTAAGAAAATTACTTTTAACATCTATTTGAAATAACTTAAACATGGTTAGAAAAAGGAACATTATGAATCAGGGTGGTTGTTCAATATAAACTTCTTCACTTCAGAAATAAAGCTATTAAGAAAATTACTTTTAACATCTATTTGAAATAACTTAAATTTATTACAATAAGTATAAGTAAGGAGTATTCTTATGGCTTCAAGTCTTGCTATAGGAGCGAATGTTTCTTCATAATCGATACCTTCTTCTTGGTTAAAACCTTTAGCCACTAATCTAGCCTTATTTCTAATGACACATTTAATACCAATTACAAGATGGTCACTAGGTCTAGGAACAAGCATCCACACCTCATTTCTCTTAAATTGATTTAACTCCTCATGCATTACAAAAACCCATGAATCATCTTTTAAAGCATCGTCAATGCATATGGGTTGAATTTGAGATAAAAAGGTAGCATTAGTACAATAATTTTTAAATGAAGATCGATTTTGAACATCTTTTGATATATCTCCAATTATTAGCTCCTTAGGATGAGTATCTACATACTTCTATTCCTTAGATAAGGATTTTTTGAAAGTAAATACATCCAAGTTGCTTGGGAGAGGAGAATTTTTATTTAAATTTAAAGTATCAAAACTAAAATCATCGTCAAGATCATTTTTCTTAACTTTGGAAAACTTATTAAAAATGACATGGTTGGATTTCTCAATAACTAAAGTTCTTTTATTAAAGACACAATAAACTTTAGAATTAGAGGAATATCCAAGAAATATGCCTCCATCGGATTTTACATCAAATTTTTCTAAGGTATTTTTTCATTTAAAATAAAATATTTACAATAAAAAATTTTAAAATATGAAATATTAGGTTTTTTATTATTTCACAATTCATGAGTGTTAGAAAGTAGTGGTCTTATGAGAACCCTATTTATGACATAGCATGCTGTATTAATAATTTTGGCTCAAAAGTATTTGTGTAGGTTATGTTCATTAAGAATGGTTTTTGCCATCTCTTGTAAACTCCTTTTTTTTTTCTCAACAACTCCATTTTGTTATAGATTCTTGAAGTAGAGAAATTGTGGTCATACCCGTTTAACTCATAAAAATCTTAAAAATCATGGTTTTTAAATTTACCACTATGATCACTACGAATAGAAAAAATCATAAAACCCTTTTCATTTTAGACTAGTTTATAAAATTTTGAATACATTTAAAGTAATCACTTTTATATGTCGAGAAGTATGTCCAAGTATATCTACTATAATCATCAACAATCACAAAAGTGTATTTACTACCTCCTAGACTTATGATATCAATTTGTCTAAATAAATCCATATGAATTAATTGTAGTGGTCTAGAGGTATTTACTTGATTTTTAGACTTAAAACTACTATTTATTTATTTTCCTAGTTGGCATGCATCACAAACTTTTTCTTTGATAAGTTTAATTCTAGGCATACCTCTTACAAGTTCTTTAGTTGTAATTTGTGAAACTAGTTTCATACTTGTTTGGCCTAATCTTCTATCAAAGTACAATCTCTTGTTCCTAGCTTTTGAATGTAGACATATCTATAAGAAAGAGGGATTTACTTTAGGTATCCATTTAGCTTTGGGTCCCTCATGAAAAGATCTACCTATCTTGACTAATGACAGTAAGTTATTTATGGTTCCTTTAGGAACCCAAACTAATTTATGTGAGTTAAATTTATAAGCATAATGTCCATATCTACTATAAAAAATATATTTATTTTCAAGGGAAATATGTAATGTGAGTCCTTTAACAAATATAGTTAGCTTTTATTGAGTGTTGCTACTCACAAAATCGATTCCTACTTTTCTATGTACATGACCTTTATTAACAAGGATCATATTTAAAGATTTGTTTTCAATTTTAAAATTTTCTAATATTTGTTGTAGAACCATATTTTCCTTTTTGACTAAGTCTAACTCTTCACATTGAGTACAAGAGGTTACATGCAATTATCATGCTTATTTTTTAATTTTTTAAATTTACTAGAGAGAGAAGTATGATCTTTTTTTAGCAATTTATATTTCTTAGTAACTAATTTAAACTCATCATATAAATCATGGAAAGCATTTAGTAAATCATCATAAGATAAATGAGTTTCGATTGAGTTACTTACCTCGTCATTAAGAACCATTAGAGCATAGTTTGCCACATCATCTTCATTGGTTTGCTCGTCTTTGGATGCACTCGATTCATCCCAAGTCACCTTGAGTGCTTTTTTCTTCTTTGGTAGCTTCTTCTTCTTCAGTTAAGGATATTCATTTTTGCAGTACCCCGACTTTTTGAATTCGTAGCAGATGATTGTATCCTTTTTTAGTTCATTTTTGTTCTTATTATCTTATGTTACAAGATTTGTTTTGTTTTTTCTTATAAATTTTTAAAATTTTCTTGTTAGGAGTGCTAAGTCATCATTATCACTTAAGCTTTCCCTCGAGTGATCTTCTTTAGTTCTAAGTGTCATATCCTTTATATTCTTTGAAAGGTTATTCTCATGTTCATCATATACCTTGCACATCATTTCATAGGTCATTAATAATCATATGAGTTCTTTAAGAGGAAAATAATTTAAGTCATTTGCTTTTTGAATAGCAGTTACTTTTGGATCCCAATTTTTAGCAAGAAATCATAAAATTTTATTAACAAGCTCAAAATTAGTAAATTTTTTACCAAATGCTTTCAAATCATTGACGGCATCCGTAAAACGGGTGTACATGACACCAATGATTTGCTTAGCTTTATTCAAACCAATTCATAATTATATACCAAAAGATTAATCTTAGACTCTTTAACCCTACTTGTGCTTTCATGTGTGACTTTGAGTGTGTGCCAAATATCATGTGCAGTTTCGCTTATAGAAACATGATTAAACTTATTTTTGTCTAAAGCGCAAAATAAAGCATTCATAGCTTTCGCATTTAAATAAAATAATTTTTTCTCTAGATCATTCCATTCATTCATTAGTCTAGAGGATTTTTGAAAACCATATTTTACAATATTCCATAAATCAAAGTCCAAAGAAATCAAAAAAATCCTTATATGTGTTTTCCAATACATGTAGTCTGTCCCATTGAATATAGGCGGACAAATGATAGAGTGACCCCCTTGATTACTGGTAAAAGTCATTTAATCTCTCTTGAGTATTAAATCAACTGAGAGAAACTTGACTCTAATATCAACTGTTAGAACCGTATTAGCACTAAGAGGGGAGGTAAATTAGTGCTTTCATAAAATTACAATGATTCAAAAACTTTATTCGATCAAATCTGTGTTGGAAATATATTTAACTTAAAATGCAAGTGAGAGTAATAGACAATTAAATCAATAACTAATGGCAATGAAAAGTAGATCAGAAATGCACATCGAATTTATAGTGGTTCGATCGTTGCAACCTATGTCCACTCCCGATTCCTCTTCCGTCGAGGCCACCAGCATTCACTAACAATCTTCTTTCAATAGGTAAAGACCAACTACCCTCTTTACAATTCTTTTTACTTTTCACAGGTTTAGGAGAGAACCTTTACAAGTCTCACACCTTTCTTAGAATAAGCCCAAAACTTTAAAGAGGAGGGGGACACTTAGCACTTTTCAAGACTTTATAACTAAAAATCACTAGCCTTTACAACTCAGACTTTACACTTATCTTAAGAGGGACATTGAGATAACCGGACAAACTAGTGTGTTGCATACCCATCCATATGATAGAGGTAGTTGGTCTCATAGCTACTCATATGGGGACATTAGGGCTACAGTGTATGTGCTCATTGGAGAATGAGTTTACTAACTGATCTGCTCACGGAATATTGGATGAATAATGATACTTCATTGTCAGACAGTGATTTCGTTGTCCTAGTGGTGTACTTGATTCTTAAACTTGAGACATTAAGGATGTCCTATATGAGTACTTCACTCTTTGATACTGGACTTATAGGTTTCGAAGTTTCAGATCTAGCACAATCGGTCATTGGGAATGGTAGTCAACCTTACGAGGGCTATTGAGTGTTGATAGAGGATCATCCACTCTCAGTGTTATGAGAGGAATATCCCATATATTCTTGCTTAGACAAATCCCTAGCCATGGTCATTCGGATTGAGAGAGAAAGAGTTCTTCGAGAGAATCCGATCAGAGTGAGACTCAAATAGAAACCGTATGGGTCTAACAGGACCATGCATAATATACGGTCTCTGGGATATTAGATGGATGAGAGACTATAGGTATATAATAATTGATGATAGATAGGTCCAAAGGATTGGATTCCTCTATATCGTCTAGGGGCTACGGCGTAGTGGCCTAGTACGTCAGTAATCGATAAGTCGAGTGAATTATTATGAAGATAATAATTCATTGAGCTAGAAGGAGTTTTGATAGGTATGACTCATAGTCAACTCAATATTGGGCCCAGAGGGTCACACATATATATAGTAGGCATTAAGATGAGTAGAGTTTCAGATATAGATATTCGCTGAAGTCCATATCTTATTGGATATCCAATAAGCCCCTGAAATATTGGATCCTATGGATAAGATCCATTGAGAGCCAATGAGAGTTATTGGATAGAAGATCTAATACCAATACCCAATAGGGTAGGATCTATTAGGGATAAGTTGATAGGGGGCCTCTATAAATAGGAGAGAACCAAATGCCCATAGGCTAGAGGCTTCTTGGTTGCCACCTCCTATTCTCCTCTCCCTTTTTCCTCCTTAGATAACAAGTGTGGAGATTTAGGTAGTAATTTGAGGAGCATCGTCATAGCCATAATGTGTAGATCATCGTTAGAGAGGAGGGCGCTTGACCTCCTTCATCCTCTCTTATAGTTCTGTAGAGATTTGGGAATATATGATCTCCCTAGGTAAAACACAACTATCTCACATATGGATTTAAGTTTCATGGGTTTTTGAGCACTAATCTTTATATGACGTCGAACACTTTTTAAAAAAATTTAGGGTTTTTATTTTCTGTTTTTCTGTTGTGCATGTGACATCGCCCCTAGATTTTCCTACAAGATGGGCACTAGAAGAGGAACTACAAAGAGTACCTTGTAGAGAGGGCAAAATAGAAGCTTGGAGAAGCTTCAAGTACATTTATAATCAGTCTCTATATGTTGGAATCTTATGATAACAAATGGGTATTGGATATTAGCAGTACTTATCACATTTATAATTCGTTGTAGGTTTTGACAAAACCTAGGAGATTGGCAAGAGGCGAGATGGACTTCAAGATAGGCAATGAAACAAAAGTTGCTACACTAGTTGTTAACAATGTCACCATACATTTGCGTGGTGGAGCAATTATTGCATTGGATGCATACTATTTTGTTCCTTCTATTATCAAAAATATTATTTTTATTTTATGTTTAACAATTAATGGATATAAATTAATTTTTTAGAACAATGGTTATTCAATATTATTAGATAATAAGATCATCACGAAAGGAACATTGCATAATGGTTTGTTTATACTAGATACTGTAGAGAAATCTTAGGACGACATCACATGCATAGTGAAAGAACATAAAACAAAATTATAGATTTCCAAAAAAGTGTTCGTCATCATGCGAAAATTAGTGCATGAAAACTCACAAAATTGAAAACTACATATATGAAAGATTATGTTACCTAGTGAGATCATATATCATTGAAAACCTACAGATCTGTAAGAGAGGATGAAGGAGGTCAAGTGTCCTTCTCTCTAGCGATGATCCACAAGGTAAGGGTTGCGAAGGCACTCCTCAAATCACTTCTTCAATCTCCACACCTGTTGTTTAAGGAGGAGAAGGGGAGAGGAGAATAGGAAGTGGCAACTAAGAAGCCTCCAGCCTATGGGCCTTTGGTTCCCTCCTATTTATAGAGGTCCCTTGTCAATTTAACCCTAATGAATCCTACTGTTGAATCTCAAATTTTGATGATGAAACTAATTGATAATGTCATGATTTAATCTATGTTTTTAGTAACGTAGGACTAGCTTCGATCATGAAGACAATTAAAATGGGAAGAATCAATATTGGGCCGGAGTGGAATATGTCGAAAGATTGGATGTCAAGCCGGAGAATCAGTCAATGAGTCAATAAAAGGCTTCATGCTATGAGTTCAGGCATTTGGCCTAGAAGAGTGGATATTGTGCTAAGAAGATCAGAGTTATAGAGGTCAATATACCGATTGGGCAAAAGGCCGCAAAAGAGGACGATGCACTAAAGGATTGGTGAAGCGTTGATGAACCAATGGCATATCAGACAACATATAATTAATACTTTATAATAATTATCTAGATCGAAGTAGTTTTAGTTGTAATTAGGTTAATTTAAAATGTAATAAAGCCAACTCAATTGGGGGCCAATTAGGCCCAAAGTGGAGCTATTTTAGGCCAAGAGAAAGGCCCATTCAGCGACCTAAAAGTTGGGTCAAGTAGTGGCATCGCTAGAGGCTCAATCTACAAGACACAGTCTCTGAGACTATGTTATGTGGTAGTACCGACAGACTGGGCAGTGGTACCACCTAGTGTCAAGCGGTGGTACTGCTAGTCTAGGCGATGGTACCACCCAGACATAGTATCATAAACTGTGTTAGGTGGTGGTAGGTGGTATCGCTAGACTAGGCGGTGGTATCACTAGATTAAGCGGTGGTACCATCTAGTGTCAATACTGTAGGTGATGGTACCACCAGGACCTAGGAAACTTGTGATGAGACATTTTTTGACTCTAATTTTGAAGTCATTTGGAGTCTATAAATATCGCAGCTATTCCTACATGGAAAAGCATGAATTAGAGTAGAAAAGGATTGTTATTTTGGGTTGTAAAATTACTAAGTATCCTCCTCCTTGCTTTCTAGTTTTGAGATCATTCAAGAGAGGTGTGAGGCTTGTAAGAGTTGTCTCTTAAACTCATGAAAAGAAAAAAGAGTGTAAAAGGATAGTTGGTCTTCGCTCATTGATGGAAGATCATTAATAGATATCGGTGGTCTCGATGGAAGAGGAATCGAGAGTGGATGTAGGTCACGACAATCAAACCACTATAAAACTTGGTTTGCATTTCCTTTATGCTTTTTCTTTATATTGCAAATTGATTTCTTAATCTCACTATGCTTTTGTACACTATTAAGTTAACATCTTTCCGATAATGATTTTATCGAATAAGAAGAATTTTCGAATCGTCATTTTTTATGTAGATACTAATTCACCCTCCCGCCTAGTGCCGACTTGATCCTAATAGTTGGTATCAGAGCCACGTTTTTCTCTTTTGGTTTAACACCCAAGAGAAATGACTTTTATCAAATTTCAAGAGGGTCACTCTATCATTCGTCCTCCTATGTTCAATGGGACGAACTACATATATTGGAAAACTCGAATGAGAGTTTTCTAACTTTATTTAGAGTTCAATTTATGAAATATTATTAAAAATAGATTTAAAAAGTCTTCTCTTCTAATAAACGAATGGAATGATTTGGAGAAGAAACTTTCTCTTTGAATACTGCTTTGTTTTATGCTTTGGATAAAAATGAATCTAATCAAGTTTCTATTTGCGAAACTACTTATGAGATTTGGCACACACTTAAAATCACACACAATGGCACTAGAAGAGTTAAAGATTGTAAAATAAATATTTTGATATATGATTTTGAGTTATTTCATATGAAACCAAGTGAAACCATTAGAGACATATACATCCGTTTTATGGATATCATCAATGGTTTAAATGTACTTGGTAAAAGTTTTTTGAATCTTGAACTTGTGAATAAAGTTTTGTATTCTCTTCCTAAAAACTGGGATTCAAAAGTAACTATCATACAAGAGACAAAGGACTTGAACAACTTTTCGCTCGAAGAACTTATTGGGTCTTTGATGACCTATGAAATGACTTATGTGGCACATGACGAACTTGAGAACAACCTTCCAAAGAGTATGAAGGATTTTGCACTTAGAATAAAAGAAGACCGCTCGAGCGAAAGCTTAAGTGATGATGACACAGAACTCCTCATAAGTAAATTTATAAAATTTATAAAACATGAAACTAAGAATAAAAATAAACTTAAAAAGAAGAGGTTGCCAAAGAAGAAAAAGACACTCAAGGTGACTTGGGACAATTCGAGTACATCCGAAGGTGAGGAGTAAACCGATGAAGACGAAGTTGTGAATTTTGTTTTGATGGCTCTCGACAATGAGGTAAACAACATAAATGAATATTCTTTATCTTACTATGAAATTACTTG
Source organism: Musa balbisiana (assembly GCA_004837865.1). Classification (NCBI taxonomy): domain Eukaryota; kingdom Viridiplantae; phylum Streptophyta; class Magnoliopsida; order Zingiberales; family Musaceae; genus Musa; species Musa balbisiana. The sequence goes on from CM017192.1 coordinate 19,849,930, forward strand.
ATACTTATCATGAGTTATTTTTAAATTAGTTAATAAGAAATAAAAATATATTAAAAAATCATGCTTCCCTTTCTAGTAACATTAAAAAAATTAAAAATTTAAGCATGATAATTGCATGATTAACTCCTAGCACTAAGCATGAAAAGTTAAATTCACTTAAAAAGAAAAATGCATTACTACAACAAACAAAATGATTTTGATTAAAAATACTTTATGTTTAATAAAATTATGCTTGATGATTTAATGATGCATAATGATGTAATGATATAATGAAAATGTTAAAAAGTTTTGGTTTCATGCTTGACAATTTTATATTTAATTATGCATGATGATTTGAAGTAATGATAATTTTTGGGTGATTTATGGTTTATTGATCTTGAAGATTTCTATGATGAGATTTACTCTTTCAATTTTAAATTATGATTCATGTTTTGACTTAGCATAAAAAAAAATAAAAAAACTTGGGCATGCTTGTATGAAATCTAATCACTTAAATCAAAACAACAAAAAATAGGAAAGCATTTTTCTTGAAAATTTCTCAATCTCTATCTTATCGAGTTTTCAATAAGAAATTGATAAATTTATTTATGTCATTTTAAATCTCTTGAAAGTAATTTTGATGAATTGATGATTTGAATTTGAATGAGTTTTATATTAATCATGATCTTGATTTCTCGATATTTGATATTTGAGGTTTTTTTAAAATTAAGATCTCTTACTCTTTATTCTCGTATGATTCTTGCATTTTATTTAAGATGAGTTTTTCTATATAAATCATGAGATTTCTTATGCATGAATCAAAATATTCTACCATTTTATTTTCTTATGTTTCTTGTTGCCATTTACGAAAGAGGAGAATTATCCATATGAATCATGGTTTCTCTTGATTTCTTAAAATTATGACTTCAGAATTTTTTTTATGAATCAAGATAGTTTACTATGATTCTTTCTTTTCGTTATTTGACTTATCTAAATACACCATAATATGTCATTTGACTTCTTGATGTTTATAATTATTTATGTACAACTCCTTTGTATCCATGGTTGTACACCTTTTTTTATGAATTTTATATCTCATCACTAAGTTAATTTTTCTTAATATATTTCATGTGATAATTTGAAAAATGATATAATGGGAAAAGTTTTGCACTATTGTAATCATCCCTTCTTTTTTATAATGACAAAGGGGGAGCAAAACTTGCTAGCTTGCTCAACTTAAAAGAGAAGCAAAAAAATTTACAAACTTGCACATCGCAAAGAATCTTGCTAGCTTGCTCATCTCAAAAGAGAAGCAAGAAGTGAGATCTTGCAAATATCAAGAGAAACAATATTTGCTAACTTATACATTTCAAGAAGATGCAGAATCGGCTATCTTATACATCTCAAAAGATGTAAAATTTTGCTAACTTTCATATGTGAAAAACTTGTTAGCTTGCATATTCAAAACTTGCTATCTTACTATCTTGCATATCTAAAAACTTACTAGTTGCACTTTTTTTTTTTTCCAAAGACAAAGGGGTAGAAAGAATTGCTAGTATGCACATCTCAAAAGAAAATTACTAGCTTGCATGATGATGTTTCAAAAACTTGATATTATGTTTATAATACAATGATTTGAAATTATATCTCAAAAACTTGCTAGTTGTACTTCTCTTTTTTATTGATGATAAATAGGAAGAAATTATGATGACAATCATGTGTGGAATGATATATTGAAATTTATATAATGCATGATTTTGATATGACATGTTTAGGTTCTATCAATATGGCAAATTGATAGGGGGAGTTAAGATTAACTCCACCATCAATTGGTTGTCATCGTAAAAAAAGGAGAGATTGTTGAATCTTAAATTTTGATAATAAAACAAATTGATAATGTTATAATTTAATTTGTATTTTGAGTGACATAGGACTAGCTTCGATTATTAAGAGATAATTAAATTAGTAAGAATCAATGTTGGGCTGGGGTGGAATATGTCAGAAGATTGGACGTCGAGCGGGAGGATCGGTCGACGAGTCGACAAAAGGCTTCATGTCATGAGTTTGGGCATCGAGCCTAGAAGAATGGACATTACACCAAGAAGATCGGAGTTGCGGAGGTCAACATGCTAATTGGAGAAAAGACCACAAAAGAGGACGATATGCCAAAGGATTGGATGAAATGCCGATCAACCAATGATATGCCAGACAACATGTGATTAATGCTTTATAATAATTGTCTAGATCAAAGTAGTTTTAGTTGTAATTGGGTTGGTTTAGAATGTAATTAAACCAACTCAATTAGAGGCTAACTAGGCACAAAGTGGGGCTGTTTTAGGCCAAGAGAAAGGCGTATTCAATGACTCAAAAGTTGGGTCAAGCGGTGGCACCACCAGTCAAAGCGATGGCAACACTAGAGGCTCAATCTCCAAGACACAGTCTTCGAAACTATGTTAGACGATAGTACCATCGGATTGGGTGATGGTACCCACCCGTGTTAGGCGATGATATCACCTAGTACAGACGATGGTAGTACTAGAACCCGGGAAACCTAAGATGAGATCTTTTTTAGCTCTAATTTTGAAGCCATTTGGGGTCTATAAATACCCCAGCTATTCCTGTATGGAAAAGCATGAATTAGAGCAGAAAGGGGTTGTTATCCTGGGTTGTAAAATTGCTAAGTTTTCTCCTCATTGTTTTCTAATTTTGAGATCATTCAAGAAAGGTGTGAGGCTTGTAAGGGTTATCTCCTAAACCTATGAAAAGGAGAAAAAGTGTAAAAGGGTGGTTGATCTTCGTCCATTGAAGGAGGATCGTTAGTGAATGCCAGTGGTCTCGACGGAAAAGGAATCAGAAGTAAATACAAGTCACGACGACCAAACCACTATAAAACTCAATTTACATTTCCTTCATATCTTTTCTTTATATTGTAAATTAATTTCTTAATTTCACTATGCATTCATATGCTTTTAAGTTAACATTTTTTCATATCAAAAGAATTTTTGAATCATCATTTTTTACATATATACTAATTCAATCTCCCCTTCTTAGTGCTGACTTGATCCTAATATCTATTCATATGCTTTTAAGTTAACATTTTTTCATATCAAAAAAATTTTTGAATCATCATTTTTTACATATATACTAATTCAATCTCCCCTTCTTAGTGCTGACTTGACTTGATCCTAATATCTATTCATATGCTTTTAAGTTAACATTTTTTCATATCAAAAAAATTTTTGAATCATCATTTTTTACATATATACTAATTCAATCTCCCCTTCTTAGTGCTGACTTGATCCTAATATCTATTCTATTGGGGACCTAATTTGACGATTGCGCCGTGCCGTGTTCGGTAGAGGTGAAGGTGAGTGACCCCGTCGGATATATATAGGAGGAATAGTCGTAGCTTCGAGGCAATCGGCGAAACATGCGGCGGGGTAGGATCGACCGAGTTTATAGTTTATGACACTTATATTGGATGGGGAAGGAGATGGGAGTTGTCATCCGCTTAGGAATCGATCAGCCTGAGATGGATTTGGTTGAGAGGCACTTCTCTGATGGCCTCGAGGATCTCAGAACGAATCTTGTGAGGAATACTTCCCAAGGAAAACATGAGACCTTTACAAACCCGAATTCGAATCCGCTAATAAGAAATGGAAACACCTGCAATTTTAATGATCCGACCCGTTTTCATGTCAGGGTTTGCTCGGCGTTGGCTCCCCTTCCCCTCTGCTCCCATGGCCATGAGAAGAGCAGCAGTTGCGGCTTCCTCTTCCCTCCTCTCTTCTTCCCCCAAATCCAACCTTTTCTCGACTGCTCTTCTCACAAGCCTCCTCCCTCACCTCTCTCCCCAAACCCCTTCTCCAACCTCTCCTCTTCCACGTACTTTCCGCATCCCCTTGCCCCCAAAATGCCCCCTTTTCCGCCGCATCCAAACCCTTCCCCAAATTCCACCACCTCCTCATCCTACTCCTACCCTTCAATCCGCCGCCACTTCCGCGGAAGTCATCGCCGTCATCGAGGCGATGGAGTCCTCCCTCGACGAGCACGACGAGAGGCTCGGCGCTGCCTGCTTCGAGGCGGCCGAGCGGCTGGATTCCATAGGGAACCAGGACCTCGACAGAGCCCTCGCCTTTGCCTTCCGGGCGCTGCAATTCTTCGAGAGGAAGGACGGCGGGTGGTCGGTCTCGGTCGCCAAAGTCCTGCGATTGATGGGCTCCATAAGCTGCAAGATGATGAGGTTCAACGATAGCCTGGAGTCGTTAAACACCGCAGCTCAGATTCTCGATGCACTAAGGCGAGAAAATTCCAGGGACGATGATGCTCTTAAAGCTAGCGTCGCTGTTCAGCTCCAGCTCTCGAGTACGAAGACTGCTATGGGCCGAAGGCGGGAGGCTTTGATCAATCTACGGAAGTCTTTGGACCTTAAACGGTCGATTTTGGAGCATAGTTCTAGGGAAATGGGTGCCGCCTATAAGGATTTGGCGGAGGCTTATGTTGTCGTTTTGGATTTTGATGAGGCTTTGCCGTTGGCTTCGAGGGCACTTGAGATATATGGTGAACAATTTGGGGAGTACTCAGCAGAAGTCGTCCAGATTAGACGGCTTCTTGGTGTTATTTATACTGGGTTGGGAGAGTATGATGAGGCATTGGAGCAGAACGAGCTTTCAAGAAGGGTCTTGGAAAGTTTAAGCTTGGATGAAGAATTGCTTCAGGTGGGAATTGATGCGGCTAACATACTGATCGAACTAGGTAGGCTGGATCAAGCGATCAGCTACCTGAAGTGGGTGATTCAAAAGACTGACAAGGAATGTGAGACAAGAGCATCAGTACTCATCTCAATGGCTCAGGCCTTGTGTAATCAGGAGAAGTTTGATGATTCTAGAAGGTGCTTGGAAATTGCTAGTGGTATTCTTGACAAGAAGGAGTTAGTGTCTCCCACAAAGGTTTCTGAAGCTTATGCAGAGATATCTTTGATATATGAGACAATGAATGACTTTGAGATTGCTTTGTCTTTGATGAAGAAGGCTCTTGCTATTCTTCAGGAACTTCCACAGGTACAGCATCTGGAGGGAAGCATCTCAATGAGAATTGGATGGTTGCTTCTCTTGACAAAGAGGGTTCCCCAATCCATTCCCTACTTGGAAAGTGCAGCTGAGAAGCTAAAAGACTGCTTTGGTCCAAAACATTTTGGGTTGGGATTTGTGTATAAGCATTTGGGACAAGCATATTTGGACATGGATCACCCACAATCTGCTGCTAAGGTGCTAGTTCTTGCAAAGGACATCATGGACGAGTCTTTTGGGCTACAGCATGAGGACACAATTGATACGTACCAGTGCCTTGCCAATGCTTATGGTGCCATGGGAAGGTACGATATGCTACTTTATCTTGGCTTTAATACTACTACACTCTTTATTCTAAGTGCTTTCTTGTTTCTGTAATCTGTATTGAAATGGCCATAAACACTATAATACATTGAAAAAGGACTATTGGTGATTTTAGATGTTAAGCTCATTGGAACATGACAGTCTTGACTATAAATAAGGATTCTTTTGGCATGTCCTGATTGAAGATTCCCGATACCTTAGCATATACGGAATCTTATTAGTTATTAAATATGCTATTTCTGAATAGTGAAGACAATCTATGTTGCATGAACAGTTTACTTTGCATTTCATGGGTTCTTTTCATGTCTAGTATAGGGAGATTATGCCTTTGTTACTAAAATGTTCTTACTTCCTACTACTTTTGTCAAATTGATAAATCATGCATTACAAACCTCATGGGAAAGGTTATAGACATATATTTCTCTTGGAAAAATCATATTGTATATACAAAGCTGGATAAGAAGAAGCTTCTTCAGCATACTTGTAAAAGGTTTTAGAAGCATCGAGGAACCAGAGGCTGTGATTTATTCAATATGTACAATTTCATCACTTTTAGGTGGACTTAATTGGTTTTGTAATCTCTGCTGCATGTTGAAATGTTGATTTTTTTAATGTTCATGATATTAGACTTCTTGATGTTATATAGGGTGAAGAAGAAGAGAGAAAGAGAGGAGAGAAATAGACGACAAGAGAGAAATGACAATTCTTTGTTCATTCAAATCTGAAGTGTCTCATCCTTTTAGAAACCCCAAATGTGACTTATAGGAGACTTAAACAGATTTAAAACAATTTATTACAATTGAGAAAAAATAGTGCACTTAATACAAAAGTAGAGTCCCAAGGTTAACACCTACAAAGGCCAAAAAACTCTTCAATTTTTCATATAATTATTAGAGTGTAGACCAACTAATTGATGACTTTTTATTAATTTCTTTACCTAGAATAAATGTTTCTAAAATCCTTTATAAAGCTAGATGGTTCTTTATCATTCTTCTCGGAGAGTGATTTTTAAAGTACTGGTCCAATAAATCTGGTCCAAAGTCATGAAGTTTTTACAAGTAATCCAAGTGGCATCGAAAGTTGGAGTAGATGTAACACGGCGGTCGTCAAGAATAACCTCTACATTATCCTTGTATCAGTGATTTAAAAAGCACTATAGTATCAAAATGCCCGAAGCACTAGGCACTCACTCGAGCGAAGCGAAACGCTATGAAATATTAAAATATAAAAAACATATAATATAATTGATAAATATGATTATATAAATAAAAATATGATATTAAATTTAAAAGTTTTTGTACAATAGTTAACAATTTACTATTAACGGTATATTATTTACTATTAACAGTAGTTAGCGGAGGAGAAAAGAACAGTTAATAGTAGTAGAGGGAGAGAAAAGTGTCATCAATAATAGAAAGTGGGGAAGGAGAAGGCAGTGGTGACGAAGGAAGCTGCGTTTAGCAGCAACAACGGCGAAGGAAGCTGCAGATGACAACCGCGATAGTGAAGGAAGTTGCGGATAGTAGTAGCTACTAGTCATAGGTGCTCTGCAAGCCAATCACGTGAGTGATGATACGTGTGACTTGACACAGTCTTTTTGCTTATTATTATTATTTGGTATTTTATCACTTTATATTGCTTATTGCTTGAATATATTGTAATGTCCATGGATTTGTGCAATGGGAATCGATTCGTGATGAGATCACGATAATGAGATCGATTCGCCTTTAAACACAGATCCTAGATAATCCCGGTCATAAGTTACTCGAGAGGGACATCGAGATCAAGGTATGCAATACCGTACCGTACCGGTGTTTCGAGGTTGGCTCGGTACGGTACGGTATCGTGTACCGAGCGGTACGCCAGGGTGTATCGAGCAGTACACCTAATTTAGGTGTAAAACCCTTCGAAAATACCTGAAAATAAAAAAAAAGTTAGGATAGGGTTTTTAAGTTAGAAATAAATAGAGTAATAACATAAGTTTACCAAAATCAATGTAAATTAGGTAAGAATGGTATCATATATTTTTTTTCGAGCTTTGAAGAATATCTTGTGCAAGGTTCATATTTCAATCTATTACGGATTGTCCTTATGTAAACATACCTCTTGATTAGAAAGTTCTTTCTCTTAATCTTCTCAAATTATCCTTGATTTAATTCACAAATCGTTGTTTTGTAGAATTTAGGAGAGCACAAATGTGAGAAAAAAAGAGAGTTTGAGATGGTTTAAGAGAGTATGAGAATGTAATGGAGTGAAATAGGAGAGAAGAAGGGTTTAAATACTATGAGACAGGGTTCCAACGGTCAATTTAATCGTTAAAGCACTGTATTACTGTTACCGAGCGGTTTTAAATATTTCTTCCTCTTACTGTAGCACTGTAGCACTACAACATTATAGCACGTTCCGTCTAGTAGCGGGCGGTCCACGTACTGGTATGTCGTCAGGTCGGTACGTACCGCCCGTACTAGGCAGTACCATTCGAAATTACATACCATGATCGAGATAACCGGACAGATTGGTGTGCTGTATACCCATCCATATGATGGATACAATTGGTCTCATAGCTGATTGTGTGGGGTCACTAGAGATACATTACATGTGCTCAGTAGAGAATGAGTTCACTGATTGATCCACTTATGGAATGTTAGATGGTTGATGATGCCTTATTGTCAAACAATGATTCCGTAGTCCTAGTAGTGTATCTGGTCCTTAGACTTGAGACACCAAGGTCCTTAGACTTGAAACACCAAGGATGTCCTGTATAAGTACACTATTTGATATCGGACTTATAGGTCTGGAGGTTCCGGATCTAGCACAATCAGTCATCGGGAGTGGTAATAAACCTTACAAGGACTATTGAGTGTCAATAGAGGATCATTCACTCTTGGTGTCATGAGAGGAATATCCCATGTGTTGCTTATACAAATCCCTAGCTAGGGTCATTTGGATTGAGAGAGAAAGAGTTCTCCGGGAGAATCCGATTAGAGCGAGACTCGAGCAGAAACTGTATGGGTCTGACAGCACCATGCCCGGTATGCGATCTCTAGGATATTAGATGAATAAAGGACTATAGGTACACGGTAACCGAGGACAGACAGGTCCAATAGATTAGATTTCCTTGTATCGTTTGGGGACTGCGACGTAGTGGCCTAGTACGTCCGCAGTCGATGAGTTGAGTGAATTATTATGGAGATAGTAATTCATTGAGTCAAAAGGAGTTCTGATTAGTATGACTCACGGCCAATTCGATATTGGGTCTAAAGGGTCACACACATATGGTAGGCTTTGCGATGAGTAGAGGCTTGGATATGAGATATCTGTCGGAGCCCTTATCTTATTGGATATCCAATAAGCCCCTGAATCCTATTGATGAGATCTAATAAGAGCCAATAAAAGATTTCTGGATAGAGATCCACTAATCTAAGAGGTTTGAGTAGTTGGATAAAGATTCAATACCCAATAGGGCATGATTCATTCGAGTTAAGTTAACAGGGGATCTCTATAAATAGGTGGGAACTAATATTTCATAGGCTAAAGCCTCTCTTGGTTGCTCTCTCCTATTCTCCTCTCCCCCTCTCCTCCTTAGATAGCAGGCCTGGAGACTTGAGGAGCATCGTCATAGTCCTGCTATGTGGATCACTGCTAGAGAAGAGGACGCTTGACCTCCTTTACCCTCTCCTAGAGATCTACAAAGATTCAGGGATATACGATCTCTCTAGATAATACAATATTTAATATACACAGTTTTAAGTTTCGTGGTTTTTGCGCATCAATCTTCGCATGACGACGAACATATCGTTGGGAAATTTGAGGATTTTGTTTTTATGTTCTTCCGCTGCACATGTGATGTCGCCCCCAGATTTCCCTGCAGCAGTAACATTGGTGAAAGCCACGAATAACAGTAGGGGTAGTGGCGGAAGCTGCGAATAGCAATGTCGCGGGCGGAGGAAGCTTTAGAGATGTCCGTCGATGGCAGAGGAACATGTGGTCCTCTCTCTTGATGGTAGAAGGAACTACACACAGAGTGACAGCAGAAGGAAGCTATGGGCTCTTGCTAGGTCGTCAGACCAGTCTGTCAATGATAGAGGAAGCCTCAATCTGCTACGTCTACAACGGAGGCAGAAGCAACACTAGGGTTGATGGCTCAGGGTCCCACAGGCCTTAGGGGGTGGCTTTTGCAAGTAAGAAATTGGTTGGTTGACATGATGCATCTTGTCGGTTGACCATTCTCCTCCTAAAATATTCTTGACCTAGTGGCAAGCAAAATAATTATTACTTACAATGTAAGTTAGCTTATCTTAACCCAAGCAACCTTTAGATGAATATTGTATACTATATAACCTGTCCATCTTATAATTTAACTACAAGATTTTTCATTAAAATATCCAACAAGAAAGACTGAACCATTTAATTCTGACAGGAAATGAGGTCTGATGACTCCAGTCCCTTGTTGTTCCGGACTATAATTTTTAGTCCATGTCCTTTTCATTTTAACTTTTAGGCCATCTTGTTATCACATAATTTACTATTTTGTTTTTATAAAATACATTCACTAATGAGCAAAAACACACTAAATAATGCATAAACCATCAGTGCTATGATGCACAAACAACAGTATGCATGGATCTGCATTACTGCTATACATATAGCACATTCATATATGTACAATATTCAGGTGTGTGAGGAAGTAGAATTATAGAAGGATGGGAGAAAGGAGAAAAGGTTCTATTTCCAGTCAAGGAGAATAAAAGTTGTAGCTCTATCAAAGAAGTGATTGGATTTTATAGTTCCCCATTTTTTAAAGTTATTTTCCAAGTATATGATACCTTCAGCAACTGATTGTGCATGGTAGTGATCTTGTACTAAATTTTAAAAGACCATTTTAGTCTGACAAAGAGATTATACATGATGAATAAAGTTCTAGTTTTTGAAATTTTGGTTTCCTTCAGACAATGTGGTTCAGTTGGTAGTTTGTTTCTAAACTGGCATTTATCTTCCTGGCAAAGTGCATAGAACTGGCTTTTTAGTTGGATTCATGATTTTCTTACTATTGTCATGTTCTACTTGTATTTTTTAATGACATTTTCTATGAATGCAATACCTCTTTGGGTGGGAAATACTTTTTTTGTCTTTCAGAGAAGGGCTTTACCATTATCTATTGTTACTTTTAACACTCTAGGAGCAAAGTATCTATTATCTAAATCATGGAAAAAATAATATTCCATTGCAGTTATGCTCTTGCAATGGAGGTCCAACAATGTGTAATAGATGCATGGGAAAACCATGGGCCCAGTGCCAAGGATGAAACTAGAGAAGCTCACCGCCTTTTAGAGCAGTTAAAGAAAAAGGCCCAAGGGTCACCTGCTGCTGTATTTCCTGCAAACAGTCTGCCATTGCTTCTACAAAATTAATGTTGACTCCACCAAACTCGTGCAATCTTGATTATCAGGTATATTTAATATGACTGACATTTGACAGTTTTAACCAGTTGAATGCTAAAATTTGATATCATTTTTGAGCAAAATTTGACCTCAAGTCATGTGAACTTAAGCTAGTTGATGTAATCAAGAAAGAATGTATCTGACATCTTGTATATATTGGAGTCTATCTCTTGTGAATATTGAAGGTATATTATTTCCATTACATTGGATGTTGTAATCTGATATTAGTTGTGCCAGAACAGTTTAGTTGAAAATATTCTTGTTGATCTTAATTTATTCTGAAGATAAAATGCTAGTGGGTATGTCAGAATCCACTACTTTTACATCCTACCATCTACAAGGGAACTAAATTGGCAGCGTAATTGCAATATATTGTTCCCTAGGCATGATTTCTTCTGATTGGTTTATCATTTTTTCCTTTTTTTTTTTGTGCAGCTCATGTTGATGATTCCCCTGTTTATAAATTCTTTTTCTTGTTGAAATGAACTGATAAAAAATTCATTCGTGTAGTCTACATCATCGAGGCTTATCTTCAAAACCAACATTCAAGTTCAATGATTGCAGTTTCTCCCTCAAGTACAGGAAAGTGCCGTGTAACTCTCTGTTCTTCCTTGGTATCCTAAATTCACCAGAATTATCAATACAAGGACTCAAAAAATGAGTAGGGATCATATCAAGTACACTTGGTATGACTTGTTTGTAACACAAAATTCATGGTTGAGCAGAAGTGTGATCTCATTTTTTACTATATCCATTTAGTTAAAAACTAGGCCATGAGTTCGCAGCACTGAATCAAACCATCCCCGTCTCACAGTTAGTATCAGTACTATCTTTGGACTTTTCTCCCTGTTGATTTCATTCTTTGCTCGATTGGATTCCCATACCCAACACTTACCATAATTTTACAGGTTAGAGAACAAGATTACTCGGAGGAGAAACAATTATTGTCGTTCCTTGCAGCCATAAATGAAGGTTCCGTTTGGTTAGTAGTTCTGTTATTTTCTAGATTCAGAGTTCTTTTGTGGCAGTTTGAGATTTGCACACTGGGAAGAGGCACCTAACTTTTTGAGGGGCAAACCCGGTTTTGGACTCCATTGCTACAGCTCAAATCCTAAGATGTAGGAACTAGAAAGATGCAATGGGTTGTTGAAATAATAAAAATATGCCATTCAATTATTTTTTTCCAGTTAAGCTTCTGGTTGACTTCTTATCTATTCTATTTCGATGCTGGAAACAAGTTGGCTCATGCATAGAAAATGTGAGAAAGATGCTGTTGTAGGAGCAGCAATGTGCACATGATGCAGCAGCGAGTTGCTTCCTCTCTCATCTGCCTTGAATCGGATACAGTGAGAATTCCTTGTGTCGAACAAATCATGACTTCCCGTATGCTTGCTCAGTTGTTTGCCTGCAGCTTCTGGTTGTCACTGTTGTTCCCAAGGATCCACTGTTCCAGTTTCTTCTGCATCTCACTCTGAAATCAAAGTAGATCTAATCTTTATTTAAAACTAAATTGCTTTTCGTTATGGCTTAGCGGACTTGAATCTAGATCTTGCTCCTGGTGCTGTTCCAGAGGTAACTGGCTTCCCTATCTGCAGCTTTATAATACTTTTATAAATGGCTTCTCCTTTAAATTGGTTGCTGAATAGATTATAACTTTGAAAGACCTCCGATTTGAACCATGTTTGACCAAGAATTAAGTGGTTGCTACCATTGATAGAAACTGTCTGGTCATCTTGGTCTAAGGAAAGAAAAAAATGAGTGTTCCCCTTCAACATTGCAGAGTTTACTCTCTCCCTCTCCTTTTTGATAACTTAGCAGTTCCATTGGAGGATGAATCTTGGTGTCACGATCAAATTGTTCTTTTACAATTTAAATAATCTTCGTACGTGTTACTAAGTGTGTACATTTTATCCTTTCCGATGTTATATTGGCAGGAGTTTTGTATACTGAATCATCTATTTTAAATACTTGCGGTTGATAGAAATATATGGGGAAATTTCAATGCCATGACTGATGAAGTACTATGGCATATATTATTTTTTTACAAAAAAATTAGTACATTTATCCTTTCCGATGTTATATTGGCAGGAGTTTTGTATACTGAATCATGTATTTTAAATACTTGCGGTTGATAGAAATATATGGGGAAATTTCAATGACATGACTAATGAAGTGCTATGGCATATATTATTTTTTTACAAAAAAAATTTACATTTTTTTTATTGCATTGAATGATGTACATTAAGGTCTATTATTTCTGTAATAATACACTAGGATATCTTAATGGAGATAGTATATATTATTAAGTCAAGAAATTTCTCTAACTTCTTGCAATTAAATATGATTTTTCTTTAGTATAAAAATTGGTAATAGATTTGTATACAAATAATAGAAGACAGGAGAAACATGCTTGTCTTCTCTATCATAATGTTTGAATGATTTCATTATAAAAGTCATTATTTTTTAGTTTATACCTAGTAAGTAAAAACATTCTGTCATTATTTCAGGAGAAACAGTTTTCAAAACCATGTTGAATTTTCTTTTTTCCAGAAAACGTTCTTCTTTTTAGTTGGACAAAAGTGCCCTCAATCACACCTCATAAAGCTGTAGATAAATAAATCAAAATCATTGGCTTCAAATTAATAAATTGAAATTCAACATATTTTATCCAAAGCATCGCACTGTAAGTACCACATTAGCGAGGGTAGTTGGCCCATCAACTGTTTAGGGACTTACATTAGACATACTAGACACGTATTAAAATTTTATCATTGACAAATGTCTCGATAAAATTCAGGGATGGTAGAAAGATTTGTTATCTTGGGCTGACAAAATAGTTTCTTATCAATTCAATCATTATTTATATTTCATTACATTACACATAATCATAAATGCCATTGACAAAACTATTAATCGGATGGTCAAGTGTTGTATGAATTTCTTCTGGAATCAATCCTCTGGGATGACCTCTCCATCCTTGGAAAATTACATACAAGAACTCGCCGATGGAAATCCATATGTAATCTCCTAGACTCTATCAAAGGTAGCTTTTGTAAGATCATTACTAATGGACATAACACAAACTTATTGAAAGACACATGGATATCCAGTACTCCATTATCTAAATAATGTAAGATTACATAAAATCATGTGTTAGACTATGAGTTTATTTAAAATAACTAGTGGAATAAATCTTTTACTCAATTTTTTTTAGACATGATCTTGTTAGTCTATGATTTATTTTTGTTAGGACCGAAATTGACACTAAAAGGGAGGGTGAATTAGTGCTTACATAAACACGCCGAGTATTTAAAAAAATCATTTCGATAAAATCGTATCGGAAATGCGTTTGAACTTAGAGAAAGTGTGAAGTGGAGTGAGCAGCCAAATTAGTAGGCAATATAAAGGAAAAAAGCAAAGAAGAGAAGGCACACCAATTTTATTATGGTTCGTTCGTCCTGACCTACGTCCACTTCCGATTCTCCCTCTGTTGAGGCTACTAGTGTCCACTAATGGTCTTCCTTCAATGGGCGAAAACCAACTATCCTCTTACAACTCTTTTCTCATTTTTATAAGTTTAGAAGATAACCTTTACAAGCCTCACACATCTCTTAGAATGATCACAAAACTAAAGGAGGAGGAGAACACTTAGCACTTTTTTAACAATTTTACAACTCAAAATTTCAAGACTTTTATTCACATTTTCGTGCTCTTTCATGCAGGAAAGAGTAGGGTATTTATAGGCTTCAATGACTTAAAAAATGAAGTAAAAAAGTATCTTATCCACGGTTTTTGAGGTATTGGTGGTACCATCGCCATTATTGGGTGGTACCACCGCTCAATAGCATTAATTGCCAATAATACCATCGCCCAAATTGCTTGGGAGGTCGAGCCTCAAGCGGTTCCACCACTCAGATTAGGTGGTGCCATCGCTTGACGTGACTCCAAGTGGATGAATGGGCCATCTATCTGGCCCAATTCAGTCCTGATTTGGGCCCGATTGGCCCGTATTTGAGTTAGTAGGATTTCTCCCAAAACTAACTAAAATTGAAACCATAACTATGATAATTAAGGCTAAACAATTACAATGCAAGCAATCCTAGTTGTCCGGTATGTCAATCGTTTATCCGAACTCCCAGTGAAACTTTCGGCGCACTCTCGACGATCTTCCGACGAGCTTTCGGTGAACTCCCGACAAGCTTTCGACACATCGTCCGAACCTTCATCATATCCCTCGATTCTTTTAGCCCGATGCCCTATCTTTGACTTCGGCTTAACATTCGATTCTTCTTTAATTGTTTTATTTTTTCATGATCGTAGTTAGCCCTGCATTACTTTTCTCAATACATGAATTAGATCATTAATTAATCAATTGATTTCATCATCAAAATATAATATTCAACTATCTCTCCCTTTTTGATGATGACAATCAATTGATGACAAAGTTAACCTTAACTCCCTCTATATATATGCCATATTGAGATAAGACAAACTTGTATTCAAAAGGAATCGTAACCTTTGAATTCAAGGGAAATAATCTTAATCATAGTGATCAAATGCACTATATTATATCAAAATTTCATAAATTGTGCATCATTATAGTTTCAAATTATCAAAATGTAACATGTATAATTTGAAAACGTTATAATTCATCATCACTTCATGCATGATATCAAAAATAATTCAACATCACTTTGGGCATAACATACATGATATCAAAACATTAAAATTTTAACCATTTATCACTTCATACATGATACCAAAATTAACATTATTTTGGGCATGATACCATTCATCATTTTATCATACCAAATATTCATCATTTCTCCTCGTTTGTCATCAACAAAAAGGAAAAACATTCAACAAATATTTGGACCATGTATATGTTAGGATCAAGAGTGGCACTAAGAGGGGGGGGGGGGGGGGGGGGAGGGGGTGAATTAGTATAGCGAAAAATTCTTCGATTTCATATAAAGTTCATCTCGATTCAAATAGTTTCGTAAAGATGTTGAACTTAAAACTTTCGTAAGAATGTAAGGAGAAGCTTAAGGAGATTTGTAGTAAAGTAAATTACATAAAAAGAAAACAAACTAGAATTTAGGGTGGTTTGGTCAATGAGACCTACATCCACTTCGGATTTCTCTTCCGTCGAGGTCACCGGCATCCACTAAAGGCCTTCCTTCAATAGGTGAAGACTAATCACCTTTTACAGCACTTTCTCTTTTTCACGAGTTGAGGAGATAACCCTTATAAGTTTCACATCTCTCTTGAATGATCTCAACACTTAGAAAAGGGAGGAGGAGAACTCTAGCACTTTTATACTACTTTAACACCCAAGAAATTCAAGATTATAACAATACTTTCATGCCCTTTCATGCAGAAAAGGGTGGGGTATTTATAGCCCCCAAATTTTGAACCAAGTCAAATTCAAAATGATGAGTTTCATTAAACCATGCTTCAATTTTAACAATGAAAAAAGATTAAGTGTATCAAACATAAATCAAGTCCGTTACACATTTAATCACATCACCATTCTTGCAAGTGATTATTAAACACTAAAAATTCATAAACATTCTTTCATGAAGAAAGAAGCTGTTGGGAAATCTTGGGGGCGACATCACATGTGTAGTGGAAGAATAAGAAAATAAAATCCTTAATTTTATAAAAAGATGTTTATCGTCGTGCGAAGATTGGTGCGTAAAAATCCGCAAAACAAACTGCGTATAGAATAGATTGTATTACCTAGGAAGATCGTATATCCCTGTTTCCTTATAGATCTCTAAGAGAGGGTGAAGGAGGTCAAGCGTCATCCTTTCTAGCGGTGATCCACACAGTAGGGCTGCGACGATGCTCCTCAAAACTCCAGACCTGCTCTAAGGTGGAGAGGGGGAGGAGAATAGGAGAGGTAAGCAAAGACTTTAGCCTATGAACCACTGAATCCCTCCTATTTATAGATGTCCCATATCAAACCCTAATGGATCCTCCCCTATTGGGTATTGGATCTACATCCAATTACCCAAGCCTCATAGATTAGTGGATCTCTATCCAATAATCTTTTATGGGTTCTTATTGGATCTCATCCATAGGATCCAATAAGATAGGGGCTCCGACGGATATCTCATATCCGAACCTCTACTCAACGCAATGCCTACCATATGTGTGTGACCCTCTAGGCCCAATATCGAGCTGGCAGTGAGTCATACCTGTCAGAACTCCTTCTGGCTCAGTGAATTATTATCTCCATAATAATTCACTCGACTCATCGACTACAGATGTACTCGGCTACTACACCGTAGTCCCTAGACATTACAAGGGAATCCAATCCATTGGACCTGTCTGTCCCCAATTATCATGTACCTATAGTCCCTCATCCATCTAATATCCTAGAGACTGTATACCGGGTATGGTGCTGTTAGAGCCATATGGTTTCTACTCGAGTCTCGCTCTAATCGGATTCTCCCGGAGAACTCTTTCTCTCTTAATCCGAATGACCCTAGCCAAGGATTTGTTTGAGCAAGAACACATGTGATATTCCTCTCATGACGCCGAGAGTGGATGATCCTCTATCGACACTTAAGAGCCCTCGTAAGGTCGATTGCCACTCCCAATAACCGGCTGTACTAGATTTAGGACATCCAAACCTATAAGTCTAGTATCAAAAAATGGAGCACTCATATAGGACATCCTTGGTGTCTCAAGTCTAAGGATCAGATACACCACTGGGACTATAGAATCGTTATTTGACAATAAGGCATCATCATCCATCTAGCATTCTATAAGCAGATCAATCAGTGAACTCGTTTTCCAATGAGCACCTGTACTATATCCCTAGTGTTCCCACACGAGCAGCTATAAGACCTCTCTTGGAATTTTCCATGCCAAACCTCTCTTGAAATTTTCCATGCTAGATCTTTTGATAATGGTTTCTATGTACCTGGACTGGGACAAGCCAAGTATCCTTTTGGATCTATCTCTATAGATCCGAATCCCCAAGATATAGGATGCTTCCCCTAAGTCCTTCATAGAGAAGTGTCTAGATAACCAAGCCTTTACTATGGATAGCATTCCTACATCATTCCCAATGATTAGGATGTCATCCACATATAACACCAAAAAGGTGACAGTGCTCCCACTTACCTTCCTGTATATACAAGGCTCATCTTCGTTCTTAACAAAGTCATAAGATCTGATTGCCTCATCAAATCTTATGTTCGAAATTCGGGAAACTTGCTTTAGTCCATAAATGGATCTAAAAAACCTGCACACTTTATTTGGGTAGTCCTTGGACACGACTCCCTGGGGTTGTATCATATACACCTCCTCCTCGAGGTTCCCATTAAGGAATACGGTGTTCACATCCATCTACTAGATCTCATAATCATAGTGTGCTACAATAGCCAATAGAATTCAGATGGATTTTAGCATTGCTATGGGTGAGAAGGTTTCATTATAGTCAACATCTTGCCTTTGACGATACCCCTTAGCCACTAGCCTTACTTTATAGGTTTCTACCTTTCCATCTACTTCGATCTTTTTCTTAAAGATCCACTTGCAACCGATGGGTATAATATCTTCAAGCGCATTAACTAGGTTCCAAACCTTGTTGAAGTACATAGAATCTATCTCAGAATTCATGGCCTCTTGCCACTTTCCAGAGTCTATACTCATAATAGCCTCCTCATAGGTCTGAGGATCAATATCATCAACATCCTCTCATCTAATATGTTCCACGTATCTCTCAAGAGGATGGGATACTTTGTCGGACCTACGTAAAGTTGGAACTTGTGTATTAGGTATTTGAACAGACTCGGGCTGTAGAGTGGTGCTTGAGTTAGGTTCTCCAACCTCTCTTAACTCTATCATGCTCCCACTGTCTCTGCCAAGAATGTGTTCCTTCTCAAGGAACACTTCTCTCTTAGCTACAAAGACCTTTTAGTCCTCGAGATGATAGAAATAATACCCACAAGTTTCCTTAGGGTATTGCACGAACTTGCACCACTCTGTTCTCAATTCCAACTTATTAGGGTTGTGTCTTTTAATGTGGGTAGGGTAGCTCCAAATCTTAACAACCTTAAGATCAGGTTTATTTCCTTTCCATATCTCATATGGTGTAGACACTACCGATTTAGTTGGAACTCTATTTAAAAGGTAAGCTGCGATATCTAGGGCATATCCCCAGAATGAGATGGGTAGGTTAGCGAAACTCATCATGGATTGTACCATGTCTAACAGCATACGTTTTCTCCTTTCAGATGCACCATTGAGCTGAGGTGTATAGGGAGGTGTCCATTGGGATAATATCGTCTTTGAGGAACTGAATAAACTCTATACTTAAGTACTCACCTCCTCGATCTGATCGAAGAGTCTTAATTCTCTTTCCAGTCTAGTTCTCCACTTCATTCTTATACTCTCTGAATTTCTCAAATGCCTCGGACTTGAACTTCATTAAGTACATATATCCATACCTTGAGAAATCATCAGTAAATGTAATGAAGTAGGAGTAACCACCAATGATATGAGTTGACATGGGTCCACATACATCACTATGTATGAGTTCCAACAGCTCAGTAGTTCTCTCTCTAGTTTCACTAAATGTAGAGTTGGTCAGTTTTCCACGAAGACAAGGCTCGCAAGTTGCATGTGACTTATAGTCGAATGGATCTAGATATCCATCCTTTAGCAACTTTTGAATCTTTCCCTCATGGATGTGACCTAGCCTACAATGCCACAGGTATGCACTGTTCACCTTATCTCGTTTCCTCTTAGACACGCTTACATTCATGATATGTGGAGTAGTGTCTAGCATAAACAAATAATTATGCAATGTTTCTTTCATGATGATCTCATCAACTAATAATATCGAATAACCATTGTTCTCAAAAACTAATTTTTATCCACTAACTGTCAAACATAAAATGAAGATATCTAATGTAATAATAGCTCCACTAGGCAGATGTAGGGTGACCTTGCCAATAGCTACTATAGCAACTTTTGCTCCATTGCCCATTTTGATGTCCATCTCCCCTCTCTCTAGTCTCCTAGGCTTTGCCAGAACCTGCAACGAATTGTATATATGATAAGTACTATCGGTATCCAATACCATGTGTTATCATAAGAGTTTGATAAATGGAGACTAATCATGAATGTACTTGAAGCTTCTCCAAGCTTCTATTTCGCCCTCTCTACAAAGTACTCTTTGTAGTTCCTCTTCCAGTGCCCATCTTTGCCATAGTGGAAGCCCTCTCTACACCACTGGGCATCGCTTGCAGGCGACACGCCCACCCCTATAGGTGGGAGCCCCCACGGGGCAGTGCCCGCCCCTATGGCCGCAAGCGTCGTTGCCTTGTAATGCCTCACCCCACGGGAGAAGCCGTCGTAGGCGCTGATGCCCAGCGGTGCCTCTACCCGCGGGCACATTGGTTGCAGGTGCCTTTGCCCATGGGCTGCCAGCCCCGCTCGCCGCAAGCCTGCTGCAAGTAGGCCGCCGGCGGGCTGCTGCAAGCATAGCGCTTGCGCATGCGCCGGCGTTGTGCTGCTTGGTTGCGATTGTCGCTGTAGGTGGCTGCAGGCACATAGATCGAGGGCAGTAACTATTGTTGCCCTTCCTTGCTTTTGCGTTAACGATTTTGACGTCAAAAGTTTCACCAAAACACAATATACGTAGTTTAAAACCAATCTATCGCACGAACAACCTGACTCTGATACCATTGTTGGGAAATCTTGGGGGCAACATCACATGCGCAGCGGAAGAACAAGAAAATAAAATCCCTAATTTCCCAAAAAAATGTTTATCGTCATGTGAAGATTGATGCGCAAAAATCCATGAAACAAACTGCGTATAAATAGATTATGTTACCGAGGGAGATCGTATATCCTTGTTTCCTAATAGATCTCTAGGAGAGGGTGAAGGAGGTTAAACATCCTCCTCTCTAGCGGTGATCCACACAGACTTGCTCTGAGATGGAGAGGGGGAGGAGAATAGGAGAGGCAAGCAAATGCTCTAGCCTATGAACCACTGAATCTCTCCTATTTATAGAGGTCCCCTGTCAAACCCTAATGGATCCTCCCCTATTGGGTATTGGATCTGCATCCAATTACCCAAGCCTCTTAGATTAGTGGATCTCTATCCAATAATCTCTTATGGGCTCTTATTGGATCTCATCCATATGATCCAATAATTTAGGGGCTTATTGGATATCCAATAAGACAGGAGGTTTTGGTGGATATCTCATATCCGAACCTTTACTCATCGCAATGCTTACCATATGTGTGTGACCCTCTAGGCCCAATATCAACTGGCCGTGAGTCATATTTATCATAACTCCTTCTGGCTTAGTGAATTTTTATCACTATAATAATTCACTCGACTCATCGACTACGGACGTACTAGGCCACTACGCCGTAGTCCCTAGGTGATATAGGGGAATCCAATCCGTTGGACCTGTCTATTCTCAGTTACCGTATACCTATAGTCCCTCATCTATCTAATATCCCAGAGATTGTATATCGGGTATAGTGCTGTCAGACCCATACGGTTTCTACTCGAGTCTCGCTCTAATCGGATTCTCCTAGAGAACTCTTTCTCTCTCAATCTGAATGACCCTGACCAGGGATTTGTCTGAGCTAGAACACATGGGATATTCCTTTCATGACGCCAAAGTGGATAATTCTCTATCGACACTCAATAACCCTCGTAAGGTCGATTGCCACTCCCAATGACCGGTTGTACTAGATTTGGGGCATCCAAACCTATAAGTCCGGTATCAAAAAATGGAGTACTCATGCAGGACATCCTTGGTGTCTCAAGTCTAAGGACTAGATACACTATTGGGACTACGGAATCACTGTCTGACAATAAGGCATCATCAACCATCTAGTATTCCGTAAGCAGATCAATCAGTGAACTCATTCTCCAATGAGCACTTGTACTATATCTCTAGTGTCCTCACATGAGCAACTATGAGACCAACTGCATCTATCATATGGATGAGTACACAACACACTAGTCTATCCGGTTATCTCGATATCCCTCTCGAGTAACCTATGACCAGGATTATTTAGGATCTGTGTTTAAAGGTGAATCGATCTTATTATCGTGATCTCATCACGATCCGATTCCCATTACACAGATCCAAGAATATCACAATATATATATGTATATATGCAATAGTCAATATAAAGTGATAAATGCCAAAATATAATAAACAAAAAGATTCCGTGTCAAGTCATACGTGCCATCACTCACGTGATTGGCTTGATGGGCACCTATGACTAGCAGAAGCATCAAATGAAGGATAAAAAACTTTGAATAGGACTTCATAAATCAAATCCATTTCTCATTAAAAAATCAATAAGAGTGAGATCCATGAAAGATGCATTTGTCAATGTATCAAACATTATTACGTGATGGAGCAAGGGTATGGAGTAAACTTGATACTAAGGAAGATAAATTCATGAAAGCTCCATTCATGAAATATATTAAGAGAAAGATAGTCCAAAAAAGAAACAAAACTTATGCATTCAGATAGTTTAACATTCCTAACTCCCTTTTAATGAAATCAAATTGTTCTTCATTTAAGGGTTTTGTTAAGATATCAGCAAATTAATGTTTTGTATCAATAAACTCTAAGATTACATCATGATTATTAACAAGGTCTCATATAAAATAATGCCTAATGTCAATGTGTTTAGTTCTAGATTGTTGAATAGGATTTTTTGTTAAACATATTGCACTTGTATTATCACATTTTATAGGAATATTCTTAAGATAAATTTTATAATCTTCTAATGTAATTTTCATCCATACAACTTGTGCACAACATGCACTAGCTGCAATGTATTCAACTTTGGTTGTGGATAGTGCAACCGAGTTTTATTTCTAGGAGGATCAAGAGACAAGTGCGTGTCCTAAAAATTGACATGTTCTGGATGTGCACTTTCTACCTATTCAGTACCTAGCAAAATCAGCATTGGCATAACCAAACAATTCAAAATTTTTAGATTTTGGATAGCATAATGCTAATACAGGAATTCCTTTTAGGTATCTAAAAATTCTTTTGATAGCTTTTAAATGAGATTGCTTGCGGTTAGATTGAAATCTAGCACAATGTCCTACACTAAATCTGATATCCGGTCTAGTTGTGGTGAGGTATAGAAAACTACCTATCATACCTCTATAGGCTTTTTGATCAAAGCTTTCTCCACTTCGTCAATGTCTAACTTAGTGGAGGTACTCATAGGAGTATTGATTACCTTTGAACTATCCATATTAAATCGTTTTAGCAAATCTAATGCATATTTTGTTTGACTAATAAAAATATTATTATTAAATTGTTTGATTTGTAAGCCTAAAAAGAAGGTTAGTTCCCCCATTAGGCTCATTTCAAACTCTAGACTCATGCTTTTGGCAAACGATTCACATAAGGATTCATTTGTAGAACCAAAGATAATGTCATCAACATAAATTTGAATAATAAGAAAATTATTTTTAAAATTTTTGATAAACAATATAGTATCGACCTTGCCTTTAGAGAAATTATTTTGAATAAGAAAAGAGCTAAGTCTCTCATACCAAGCCCTTGGGGCTTGTTTTAAACCATAGAGAGCTTTAGTCAATTTACACACATAATTGGGGAACTTATCATTCTCAAATCCGGGAGATTGTTCAATATAAACTTCTTTGAAAATAAAACTATTAAGAAAATCACTTTTTGTTCAACATAAACTTGTTCAACACATAATTCGAGCAGGGTGGCGGCGGCCATAACATAGTAGGGAAGAAGAAGGGATTTGGTTTTCTAGGCAAAAGATAGTTTTGCACCTCAGAATTTTAGAAACTATGAGTTGTATCCTTTTTGTCTAAATTACCAAAATACCCTTCATAATTTAAAAAATTTCCTATATGTTCCCAATTTCAGAAAATATTAGTTAATTAAATGTTTAATTAATTATTATTATTATCTAACAGTCCTATATTATGATATGTACATGTGATGTATGATGTGGATGGATGATCATGGACCGTGTGATGTGTACATGTGTGATTATTATTATTAGGGCTTGCAAGCCTTCAATTTTATTCTTGTTTATTGTTGGGCCTGCATAATTATGATTAAGTTATAATCACATGAGGAGGCGCAGTAGGAGCATGGAAGCGATAGCGGGACCAACAAAGCCAAGTCGGACTGATCGCGACGCATAGAGATGCGTCGAGATGCCGATGGAACCGACGTGGATAAGATGGATGATCACAGTGTATATAGATGCACTGCTACACACATAGATCTTAATGTTAGTGATTAGGCCCACTCGCTCAGGCCTGATCATATTAGGCAGTGGTCCATGATCATCTGGTGTGATTGCTCATGTGATGTGTGACTATTTATACACCTACTAGATATGGATATATATTTGCATTCGATGTAGATGTATATTAAATATGTATGTGTGTGACACGTCATATTAGGAGACCAAATCAAAATCCCCACTCTTGATAATATTAAGTCGGTAAATGTAAGGTAATTAGATTGGCCCACGTGGCCTTCCATTGTTATAGGTAAGGACCGATTTTCGACATAAGTTGAGTTAGTCGAGTCCTTCGAGGCTCACCAATGTCGTAATTCGCTATCTCACCTGTGATATAGAGATATCACCGGTGACCTGATGACATGGTATGCTTAGTCGAGTCCCTCATGGGTATATCATCAAATCAAACTTATCTTGTAATGATAATATTAACTTAACCGAACATCATGGTTGGTCGAGTCCCTCGAGACCATGGTGGTTCGGAGGCCGAACAGGATAGGAGTCACAATGAGTTGTGATTAGTAAGAGTTGCTTACCTTTATGGGCTTATTGTGATTGGTCGAGTCCCTCGAGATTATGTTAAGACGTCGATTGGATCCTGATCCCCACTAGAAGTTTGACGGAGGCTTCCTTTTCACGTGCTGAGGGTGTCGCATGAATCGCTAGAAAAATAGTGGGAGTAGAATAAGATAGAATTCCATATCTTGATTGTTTATTTTTTTACAATATCTGTATGTTATTTATAACTATTGCAAATTTATTTTTAGAAAATATTGCTTTCAAATCTCTTATGTGGCATATTTGATGTCAACCACCTCACTGGTCTGAATTATATAGATTGCTCTACAACCTGAGAATTATTCTCATGGCAGAAAAAATCACGTACATCCTTGATAGAGTGATGCCGATGCCTAAGGAACGGGCAAGCGAGAATGAGATCACTCGCTATGTGAAGTATATAGATGACTCCACTCTTGCTCAATGTTATATGTTGGGTTTCATAACTCCTGAGTTATAGAGACAACATGAAAAGATGGATGCTAGATCTATTCTCCTACATGTTTGAAAATTGTTTTGGGAACAAGGAAAGGCTCAACAATCTGAGATATCCAAGAGCCTCTTCTGTATTAGGATAATTGAGGTGACACCGGTTCAGAACCATGTCCTAAAGATGATTAAGTGGATAAAAAACTCACAGGTCTAGGAATGGTCCTAGAGGATAACCTATATGTGGATCTTGTGTTTTAGTCTCTATCGGATTCCTTTTTATATTTCATAATAAATTTTAATATGAATAAGCATGAGGTGACTCTTCCTGAGCTCCTCAATATGCTGAGAGAGGTAGAGAGCATTATCAAGAAAGAGAAGCCAATTCTCTATATTAGTGAGACCAGAAAGAAAAATAAGGCAGAAAAGACCCAAAAGAAGGGTAAGGGCAAGGGCAAACCAGGTAAAGCAAAGGTTTCAAAGAAAGATCCAACAAAGGAAAAAGGCCAGTGCTTCTACTACAGTAAAGATGGGCACTAGAAGAGGAACTACAAAGAGTACCTTGAAGAGAGGGTGAAACATAAGCTTGGAGAAGCTTTATGTACATTCATGATCAGTGTCCATTTGTCAGACTCTTATGAGAACACATGGGTATTGGATACCAGTAATACTTATCATATTTATAATTTATTGCAGGTTCTGGCAAGACCTAGGAGATTGACGAGAGGCGAGATGGACCTCAAAATGGGAAATGGAGCAAAAGTTGTTATAGTAGCTATTGGCGAGGTCATCCTACATTTGCCCAATGGAGCTATTATTATATTGGATGCATGCTATTTTGTTTCTTCTATTATCAAAAATATTATTTCTATTTCATGTTTAACAATCAGTGGATATAAATTAGTTTTTGAGAATAATGTTTGTTCAATATTATTAGGTAATAAGATCATCACGAGAGAAATATTGCATAATGGTTTGTTTATGCTAGACACTTCTCCACATATCATAAATATAGGTATATCCAATTGGAAACTAGATGAGATGAACAGTGCATGCTTGTGGCATTATAGACTAGGTCACATCAATGAGAGAAGGATTCAAAAGTTATTATAGTAGCTATTGGCGAGGTCATCCTACATCTGCCCAATGGAGCTATTATTATATTGGATGAATGCTATTTTGTTTCTTCTATTATCAAAAATATTATTTCTATTTCATGTTTAACAATCAGTGGATATAAATTAGTTTTTGAGAACAATGTTTGTTCAATATTATTAGATAATAAGATCATCACGAGAGAAATATTGCATAATGGTTTGTTTATGCTAGACACTTCTCCACATATCATAAATATAGGTATATCCAATTGGAAACTAGATGAGATGAACAGTGCATGCTTGTGGCATTATAGACTAGGTCACATCAATGAGAGAAGGATTCAAAAGTTATTATAGTAGCTATTGGCATTCAATTTGATTGAGTCATGTGCAAATTATGAGCCTTCCTTTCGTAAAAACTAACCAAATTGTTGGGATCAAGTCGGCACTAAGAGGGGGTGAATTAATGCTATCATAATACATTATGTCGATTCAAAAATCTCATTTGATAAAAGCCGATATCGGAATGAGCTTGACTTAGAGTGCATATTCATAAGCATAGTGAAAGTAATAAATAAAGCAGTTTACAATGAAAGCAAAGAGCTTAAAGTAAATATAGACTAAATTTTATAGTGGTTCGGTCGTCGTAATCCTTGATAGAGTGATGCCGATGTCCAAGGATCGGGCAAGCGAGAATGAGATCACTCGCTATGTGAAGTATATAGATGACTCCACTCGTGCTCAATGTTATATGTTGGGTTCCATAACTCCTGAGTATAAGATCATCACGAGAGAAATATTGCATAATGGTTTGTTTATGCTAGACACTTCTCCACATATCATAAATATAGGTATATCCAATTGGAAACTAGATGAGATGAACAGTGCATGCTTGTGGCATTATAGACTAGGTCACATCAATGAGAGAAGGATTCAAAAGTTATTATAGTAGCTATTGGCGAGGTCATCCTACATCTGCCCAATGGAGCTATTATTATATTGGATGAATGCTATTTTGTTTCTTCTATTATCAAAAATATTATTTCTATTTCATGTTTAACAATCAGTGGATATAAATTAGTTTTTGAGAACAATGTTTGTTCAATATTATTAGATAATAAGATCATCACGAGAGAAATATTGCATAATGGTTTGTTTATGCTAGACACTTCTCCACATATCATAAATATAGGTATATCCAATTGGAAACTAGATGAGATGAACAGTGCATGCTTGTGGCATTATAGACTAGGTCACATCAATGAGAGAAGGATTCAAAAGGAAAAAGACCAGTGCTTCTACTACAGTAAAGATGGGCACTAGAAGAGGAACTAGAAAGAGTACCTTGAAGAGAGGGTGAAACAGAAGCTTGGAGAAGCTTTATGTACATTCATGATCAGTGTCCATTTGTCAGACTCTTATGAGAACACATGGGTATTGGATACCAGTAATACTTATCATATTTATAATTTATTGTAGGTTCTGGCAAGACCTAGGAGATTGACGAGAGGCGAGATGGACCTCAAGATGAGCAATGAAGCAAAAGTTATTATAGTAGCTATTGGCGTGGTCATCCTACATCTGCCCAATGGAGCTATTATTATATTGGATGAATGCTATTTTGTTTCTTCTATTATCAAAAATATTATTTCTATTTCATGTTTAACAATCAGTGGATATAAATTAGTTTTTGAGAACAATGTTTGTTCAATATTATTAGATAATAAGATCATCACGAGAGAAATATTGCATAATAGTTTGTTTATGCTAGACACTTCTCCACATATCATAAATATAGGTATATCCAATTGGAAACTAGATGAGATGAATAGTGCATGTTTGTGGCATTATAGACTAGGTCACATCAATGAGAGAAGGATTCAAAAGTTATTAAAGGATGGATATCTAGATTCATTTGATTGAGTCATGTGCAAATTACGAGCCTTACTTTCGTAAAAAACTAACCAACTTGTTGGGATCAAGTTGGCACTAAGAGGGGGTGAATTAATGCTATCATAATACTTTATGTCAATTCAAAAATCTCATTCGATAAAAGCCAATATCGAAAATGAGCTTGGCTTAGAGTGCATATTCACAAGCATAGTGAAAGTAATAAGTAAAGCAGTTTACAATGAAAGCAAAGAGCTTAAAATTAATATAGACTAAATTTTATAGTGGTTCGGTCGTCGTAATCCTTGATAGAGTGATGCCGATGCCCAAGGAATGGGCAAGCGAGAATGAGATCACTCGCTATGTGAAGTATATAGATGACTCCACTCTTTCTCAATGTGATATGTTGGGTTCCATAACTCCTGAGTTATAGAGATAACATGAAAAGATGGATGCCAGATCTATTCTCCTACATGTTTGAAAATTGTTTTGGGAACAAGGAAAGGCTCAACAATCTGAAATATCCAAGAGCCTCTTCTGTGTTAGGATAATTGAGGTGACACCGATTCAGAACCATGTCCTAAAGATGATTAAGTGGATAAAAAACCCACAGGTCTAGGAATGGTCCTAGAGGATAACCTATATGTGGATCTTGTGTTTTAGTCTCTATCGGATTCCTTTTTATATTTCATAATAAATTTTAATATGAATAAGCATGAGGTGACTCTTCCTGAGCTCCTCAATATGCTGAGAGAGGTAGAGAGCATTATCAAGAAAGAGAAGCCAATTCTTTATATTGGTGAGACCAAAAAGAAAAATAAGGCAAAAAAGTCCCATAAGAAGGGTAAGGACAAGGGCAAACCAGGTAAAGCAAAGGTTTCAAAGAAAGATCCGACAAAGGAAAAAGGCCAGTGCTTCTACTATAGTAAAGATCGGCACTAGAAGAGGAACTACAAAGAGTACCTTGAAGAGAGGGTGAAACAGAAGCTTGGAGAAGCTTTATGTACATTCATGATCAGTGTTCATTTGTCAAACTCTTATGAGAACACATGGGTATTGGATACCAGTAATACTTATCATATTTATAATTTATTGCAGGTTCTGGCAAGACCTAGGAGATTGACGAGAGGCGAGATGGACCTCAAGATGGGCAATGGAGCACAAGTTGTTATAGTAGCTATTGGCGTGGTCATCCTACATCTGCCTAATGGAGCTATTATTATATTGGATGCATGCTATTTTGTTTCTTCTATTATGAAAAATATTATTTCTATTTCATGTTTAACAATCAGTGGATATAAATTAGTTTTTGAGAACAATGGTTGTTCAATATTATTAGATAATAAGATCATCATGAGAGAAATATTGCATAATGGTTTGTTTATGCTAGACACTTCTCCATATATCATAAATATAGGTATATCCAATTGGAAACTAGATGAGATGAACAGTGCATGCTTGTGGCATTATAGACTAAGTCACATCAATGAGAGAAGGATTCAAAAGTTATTAAAGGATGGATATCTAGATTCATTTGATTGAGTCATGTGCAAATTACGAGCCTTACTTTCGTAAAAAACTAACCAACTTGTTGGGATCAAGTTGGCACTAAGAGGGGGTGAATTAATGCTATCATAATACTTTATGTCAATTCAAAAATCTCATTCGATAAAAGCCAATATCGAAAATGAGCTTGACTTAGAGTGCATATTCACAAGCATAGTGAAAGTAATAAGTAAAGCAGTTTTCAATGAAAGCAAAGAGCTTAAAGTAAATATAGACTAAATTTTATAGTGGTTCGGTCGTCGTAATCCTTGATAGAGTGATGCCGATGCCCAAGGAATGGGCAAGCGAGAATGTGATCACTCGCTATGTCAAGTATATAGATGACTATACTCTTGCTCAATGTTATATGTTGGGTTCCATAACTCATGAGTTATAGAGATAACATGAAAAGATGGATGCCAGATCTATTCTCGTACATGTTTGAAAATTGTTTTGGGAACAAGGAAAGACTCAACAATCTGAGATATCCAAGAGCCTCTTCTGTGTTAGGATAATTGAGATGACACCGGTTCAGAACCATGTCCTAAAGATGATTAAGTGGATAAAAAACTCACAGGTCTAGGAATGGTCCTAGAGGATAACCTATATGTGGATCTTGTGTTTTAGTCTCTATCGGATTCCTTTTTATATTTCATAATAAATTTTAATATGAATAAGCATGAGGTGACTCTTCCTGAGCTCCTCAATATGCTGAGAGAGGTAGAGAGCATTATCAAGAAAGAGAAGCCAATTCTCTATATTGGTGAGACCAGAAAGAAAAATAAGGCAAAAAAGTCCCATAAGAAGGGTAAGGACAAGGGCAAACCAGGTAAAGCAAAGGTTTCAAAGAAAGATCCGACAAAGGAAAAAGGCCAGTGCTTCTACTACAGTAAAGATGGGCACTAGAAGAGGAACTACAAAGAGTACCTTGAAGAGAGGGTGAAATAGAAGCTTGGAGAAGCTTTATGTACATTCATGATCAGTGTTCATTTGTCAGACTCTTATGAGAACACATGGGTATTGGATACCAGTAATACTTATCATATTTATAATTTATTGCAGGTTCTGGCAAGACCTAGGAGATTGACGAGAGGCGAGATGGACCTCAAGATGGGCAATTGAGCAAAAGTTGTTATAGTAGCTATTGGCGAGGTCATCCTACATCTGCCTAATGGTGCTATTATTATATTGGATGCATGCTATTTTGTTTCTTCTATTATCAAAAATATTATTTCTATTTCATGTCTAGCAATCAGTGGATATAAATTAGTGTTTGAGAACAATGGTTGTTCAATATTATTAGATAATAAGATCATCACGAGAGAAATATTGCATAATGGTTTGTTTATACTAGACACTTCTCCACATATCATAAATATAGGTATATCCAATTGGAAACTAGATGAGATGAACAGTGCATGCTTGTGGCATTATAGACTAGGTCACATCAATGAGAGAAGGATTCAAAAGTTATTAAAGGATGGATATCTAGATTCATTTGATTGAGTCATGTGCAAATTATGAGCCTTACTTTCGTAAAAAACTAACCAACTTGTTGGGATCAAATCGGCACTAAGAGGTGGTGAATTAATGCTATCATAATACTTTATGTCAATTCAAAAATCTCATTCGATAAAAGCTGATATCGAAAATGAGCTTGACTTAGAGTGCATATTCACAAGAATAGTGAAAGTAATAAGTAAAGCAGTTTACAATGAAAGCAAAGTGCTTAAAGTAAATATCCACTCTCGATTCCTCTTTTCTCGAGGCCATCAGCTTCAACTACTAATCTTCTTTTAATGCACGAAGATCAACTACCCTTACGACTCTTTCTCTTTTTGATAAGCTCAGGAGAGAACCTTTACAACCTCTCTTTCTTAGACCTCACTTCTCCGTTTAGATGAACTTCTAAATACTAGGAAGAAGTGATCTTACACTTTAAGGGAGATTACAACCTTTCTTTCTCAAGAATATTTTTTCCCCTTCTACTCAATTCATGCTACCCCATGGAAGAATAGCTGGGCTATTTATAGATCCCGAATGACTTCAAAATTAAAGATAAAAAATGTCTCATCCCGGGTTTCCCGGGTCCTGGTGGTACAACCTCCTGTGCTGGATGGTACTACCGTTTGCAGCATTGACATTGGGCGGTACCACCACCCAGATTGGTGATACCACTACTTGACATAGTTTGGGAGACTGTATCTGGGTGGTACCATCACCTAGACTAGCGGTACTATTGCCTGACACAATCTCGAAAACTGTGTCTTAGAGACTAAGCCTCTAACATAATCTCGAAGATTATGTTTTAGAGACTGAATGGGCCTTTCTCTTGACCCAAAACAGTCCTAATATAGGCCTAATTGACCCCTAATTGAGTTGACTTAATTATATTCTAAATCAACCCAATTACAACTAAAACTACTTCAATCTAGATAATTGTTACAAAGCATTAATCGCATATTGTCCGGTATGTCATTGGTTCATCGACATTTCGTCTAATCCTTCGGTGTATCGTCCTCTTTTGTGGCCTTTTGCCTAATTGACATGTTGACCTCCACAATTCTAATCTCCTTGGTGCAATATCTGCTCTTCTAGGCCCAATGCCCAAACTCATGGTATGAAGCCTTCTGCCGACATGTCGACCGATCCTCCGGCTCGACATCCAATCTTCTGACATGTTCCACTCCAGCCCAACATTTATTCCTCCTGCTTTAATTGTCTTTTCATGATCGAAGCTAGTCCTGTGTCAATCAAAATGTAGATTAGATCATTAACTCTATTAATTGGTTTCATCATCAAAATATGAGATTCAACACAACCCCTCATTTAGTGGAACTAGAGAGAGAGCTACTGAGTTGTTGGAACTCATATATAGTGATGTATGTGGACCCATATCAACTCATGCCATAGGTGGTCACTCCTACTTCATTACCTTTACTAATGATATCTCAAGGTATGGACATATGTACTTGATGAAGTATAAGTCCGAGGCCTTTAAGAAATTCAAAGAGTATAAGAATGAAGTGGAGAATCAGAGTGAAAAGTGTATCAAGACTCTTCGATTAGATTGAGGAGGTGAGAACTTGAGTATAGAGTATACCTAATTCCTTGAGGACCATGAGATTTTATCCCAACGGACACCTTCTTAAACACCTCAACTCAATGGTGTATTTGAAAGGAAGAATCATACACTTTTAAACATGGTGCAGTCTATGATGAGCTTCACTAACATACCCATCTTATTCTAGAGATATGCCCTTGAGACCGCAGCTTACCTTCTAAACAGAGTTCCAACTAAGTCGTTAGTATCTACACTATATGAGATATAGAAAGGGAAGAAGCCTGATCTTAAGGTTGTTAAGATTTGGGGTTGCCTTGCCTACGTTAAAAGACATAACCCGATAAGTTCGAATATAGGATGTTATAATGCAAGTTCGTGGGATACCCCAAGAAAACTTATAGGAATTATTTCTATCACATTGAAGACCAAAAGGTCTTTGTAGCCAAAAAAGTGGTGTTCCTTGAGAAGGAACACATTCTTGGCAAAGACAATGGTAGCATGATAGAGTAAAAAAAATGTTGGAGAACCTAACTCAAGCACTACTCCACAGTTGAGTCTGTTTTGGTACCTAACACATAAGTTCCAACTTTACGTAGATCCACCAGAGTATCACATCCTCCTGAGAGATATGTAGAACATGTTAGAGAAGAGGATGTTGAGGATATTGATCCTCAGACCTACAAGGAGGCTATTACGAGTATAGACTCCAAAAAGTGGCAAGAAGCCATGAATTCTGATATGGATTCCATATACTCCAACAAGGTTTGGAACCAAGTTGATGCACCTGAGGGTATTGTACCCATTGGTTGTAAGTGGAACTTCAAGAAGAAAATTGGAGTAGATGAAAAGGTAGAGACCTATAAAGTAAGGTGGCTAGCTAAGAGGTATTGTCCAAGGCATAGTATTGATATGACGGAAACCTTCTAACCTTTAGTCATGCTAAAGTCCATCCAAATTCTGTTGGCTATTATAGCACCCTATGATTATGAGATCTGGTAGATGGACGTGAAAATTATGTTCCTCAATGGCAACCACGAGGAATAGGTGTATATGATGTAGCCTAAGGGATTTATGTCCAAGGACAGCTCATATAAGGTGTGTAGGTTTCTTAGGTCTATTTATGGACTGAAGCAAGCTTCCCAAAGTTGGAATATAAGATTTGATGAGGTAATCAGATCTTATAACTTTGTTAAGAATGAAGATAAGCCTTGTGTGTATAAGAAGGTAAGTGGGAGCGCTATCACCTTCTTGGTATTATATATGGATGATATCCTGATCATTGGGAATAATGTAGGAATGTTATCCATAATAAAGACTTGGTTATCTAGATACTTCTCCATGAAGGACTTAGGCGAAGCATCCTATATCTTGGGGATTCAGATCTATAAAGATAAATCTAAGAGGATACTTGGCTTATCCTAGTCTAGGTACATAGACACCATTGTCAAAATATTTGGCATAGAATATTCCAAGAGATATCTCATACCGATGAAATATGAGATATCATTTTTTGGGAGTATATCCCCATAGACTCTTGAAGAAAGGGTGAATATGGATAGGATACCCTATACCTTAGCGATAAAGTCTATAATGTATGTCATGCTATGTATTAGGCATAATATAGTGCATGTTCTGAGTGTCACGAGCAGGTATAAGGCAGATCCAGGCTTAAAGTACTAGAAAGCAGCAAAGTATATCCTTAAGTACTTGAGAAGGACTAAGGATCTTTTACTAGTATATGGAGGTAGTAGCCTTGGGGTTGAAGGTTACAAGGACTCAAGTTTTCAGCCTAATGTTGATGATAGCAAGTCTAATTCAAGGTATGTGTTCACCTTGAATAGTGGAGTAGTATATTGGTAGAGTTCCAAGCAAGATACTATTACTGATTAGACCACAGAGGTGGAGTATATTACTAGAACAAAGGCAACAAAGGAGAGAGTTTGGATAAAGAAGCTCATCACAGATTTGGGAGTCATGCCGGGAAGCAAGGAGCCAATTCCCATATATTATTACAACAATGGGATGATTGCTCAAGTGAAGGAACCCAAGTCTTATCAAAAGTCTAAGCACATTCTAGGGAAGTTCCACTTGATCAAAGAGATCATGGCCCAAGGAGATATAGTAGTAGAAAGAGTTTCATCCAAAGATAACATCGCAGATCTACTAACAAAGTTGTTGTCTTATATTGTCTTTGAGCATCATAGGGGTCTAATGGCAATCAAACACATAGGTGATTAGCTTTGTTGGTCAAGTGAGAGATTGCTAGTCATAGGTGCCCTACAAGCCAATCATGTGAGTGATGATATATGTGACATGACAAGCACTCTTTTTGTTTATTATATTATTTGATATTTTATCACTTTATATTGCTTGTTGCGTGAATATATATATTATGATGTCTATAGATCTATGCAATGGGAATCAGATCATAATGAGATCATGATAATGAGACCGATTCATTTTTAAACATAGACCCTAAATAATCTCAATTATAGGTTATTCGAGAGGGACATCGAGATAATATGATAGACTGGTGTACTATATACCCTTCCATATGATGGAGGCAATTTGTCTCATAGCTACTCATATGGGGACACTAGGGATAAAGTGCAGGTGCTTATTGGAGAATGAGTTCATTGATTAATTTGCTCATGGAATACTGGATGGTTGATGATGCCTTATTATCATATAGTGAGTCCATAGTCCCAATGGTGTATTTGATTCTTAGACTTGAGACACCAAGAATCTCTTATACGAGTACTCTACTCTTTGATACCGGATTTATCGGCTTGGAAGTTCTAGATCTAACATAACCGGTCATCGAGAGTGGTAGCTAACCTTACAAGGGTGAATGTCAATAGAGGATCATCCGCTCTTAGTATCATGAGAGGAATATCCCATATATTCTTGCTCAAACAAATCCCTAGCTAGGGTCTTTTGGATTGAGAGAGAAAGAGTTCTCCGGGAGAATCCGATTAGAGTGAAGAAACCGTATGGGCCTCATAGCACCATGCCCGGTATACTATCTCTAGGGTATTAGATGGATAAGGAATTATAGATACATGGTAACTAAGGACAGACATGCTAATGGATTGGATTCCCCTATATCGTTTGGGGACTACGATGTAGTGGCCTAGTATGTCAGTAGTTAATGAGTCAAGTGAATTATTATGGAGATAATAATTCATTGAGTTAGAAAGAGTTTTGATAGGTATGACTCATGACTAGCTTAATATTGGGCCGAGATGGTCACACATATATGATAGGTGTTATGATGAGTAGAGGCTCGGATATGAGATATCCGTCGGAGCCCCTATCTTATTAGATATCCAATAAGCCCTTAAATTATTGAATCATATGGATAAAATCCAATAAGAGCCAATAAGAGATTATTGGATATAGACCTACTCATCTAAATAACATGGGTAGTTGGATGGAGATCTAGTACCTAATATAGTAGGATCCATTAGGATAAGTTGATAAGGGGCTTCTATAAATAGGAAGGAACCAAAGGGCCATAGGCTAGGTTTCTTTTTGCTACCTCCTCCTATTCTCCTCTCTCCCTCTCCTCATACTGTAGCCCTTATTTGGGGCATGTGAACAGCAAAAAGGGGCAGCCTCTTCTTAATTGTATGGTGTGCGTGAGGAAGAGATTTGGGCAGTGATTTGAGAAGTATCTTTGTAGCCCTTGTTGTGTGGATCACCATAATCGATGAGTTGATTAAATTATTATGGAGATAATAATTCATTGTGCCAGAAAGAATTCTGACAGGTATGACTCACGGCTAGCTCGATATTGGGCATAGATGGTTACACACATATGGTAGGCATTGTGATGAGTAGAGGTTTGGATATGAGATATCCATTGGAACCCCTATCTTATTGGATATCCAATAAGCCCCTGAATTATTAGATCCTATGAATGAGATCTAATAAGAGCCAATGAGAGATTATTGGATAGAGATCCACCAATCTAAGAAACTTGGGTAGTTGGATGGAGATCCAATACCCAATAGGGTAGGATCCATTAGGGTTATGTTAACAGAAGACCTCTATAAATAGGAGGGAACCAATGGTTCATAGGTTATGGCCTCTCTGGGTTGCTATCTCCTATTCTCCTATTCTTCTCATTCTCAAATAGCAGGCTTGGAGTTTTGAGAAGCATCGTCACAGCCCTATCGTGTGGATTACAACTAGAGAGAAGGACGCTTAACCTCCTTCACCCTCTCCTACAGATCTGTAGGGATTTAGGGATATACGATCTTCCTAAGTAATAATCTTTTTTATACACAGTTTTAAGTTTCATGAATTTTGCACACCAATCTTCGCACAACAATGAACACATCGATTAAGAATTTTAGGATTTTATTTTTATGTTCTTCTACTATGCATATGATGTCACCCCCTAGATTTCCCTATAGTGGTATTAATGTGAGATTATTCGTGCAATAGATTGGTTTTGAATTGTGGTGACCATAATGCAGCAAGCATAGGGAAGGGGTTTAGGGTATTTTGGCAAAAGATAGTTTCACCTTTAGAATTTTGAAATTCCAAATTGTCTCCTTTTGTCCAAATTACCAAAATACACCTCAAAATTTAAAAAATTCCCTACATATCCTCAATTTCAAAAAATATTAATTAATTAAAAAGTTTAATTGATTATTATTGTTATTATTATCTAGTAGTCCTACATAATAATAATGTGTACATGTGATGTATGATATGTGGATAGAGGATCATGGATCGTATGATGTGTATGTACTTGTGATTATTATTATTAGAGCTTGTGAGCCTCTATTTTATTCTTGTTTATTGTCGGGCCTACGTGCCTATGATTAAGTTGTAATCACATGAGGAGGCACAGCGGGAGCATGGAAGCGATAGTATGACTTTTGAGATGAACGATTACGATGCATGGAGATGCGTTGAGATGCCGACGGAATCGATGAGGACGAGATGGTCAACCATAGGGCATAGTGATGCACCGCTGCATACATAGATCTTGATGTGAGTGATTAGGCCTACTAGCTCAGGCCTTATCACATTAGGCTGTGGTCCATGATCATCTAGTGTGATCACATTTAGATATATATTAAATATGTATATGTGTGACATGTCATATTAGGAGACCAAATCAAAATCTCATCTCTCGATAATATTACGATGGTAAACGTGAGGCAATTAGATTGACCCACGTGGCCTTCCATCGTTATAGGTAGGAACCGATTCTCAATGTAGGTTGAGTTGGTTGAGTTCTTCGAGGCTCACTTATATCGTGATTCGCTATTTTGCTTACAACACAAAGATGTCACCAGTGACCTGAGGACTTGGTATACTAGGTCGAGTCCTTCGAGGATATATCATCAAATCAGACTCATCTTATAACGATAGTGTTGACTTAACCGAACATCATGGTTGGTTAAGTCTCTCGAGATCATGGTGGCTCAGAGGCCTTGTTGGGAAATCTTAGGGGGCGACATCACATGCGCAGCAGAAGATCAAGAAAAACAAAATCCCCAATTTCCAAAAAGGATGTTCATCGTCGTGCGAAGATTGGTGTGCATAAATCCGCGAAACAAACTACGTATA
Organism: Musa balbisiana; assembly: GCA_004837865.1. Taxonomy (NCBI): domain Eukaryota; kingdom Viridiplantae; phylum Streptophyta; class Magnoliopsida; order Zingiberales; family Musaceae; genus Musa; species Musa balbisiana. Next base: position 19,888,220 of record CM017192.1, read on the forward strand.
AGATAAATTGTGTACCTAGGGAGATCGTATATCCCTGTTTCCTAGCAGATCTCTAGGAGAGGATGAAGGAGGTCAAGCGTCCTCCTCTCTAGCGGTGATCCACACAGCAGGGCTACGACGACGGTCCTAAAAAACTCCAGGACTACTCTGAGGTGGAGAGGGGGAGGAGAATAGGAGAGGTAAGCAAAGGCTCTAGCTCATAAGGCTCTGAATCCCTCCTATTTATAGAGGCCCCCTGTCAAACCCTAATGGATCCTCCCCTAATGAGTATTAGATCTGCATCCAATTATCCAAGCCTTTTAGATTAGTGGATCAATATCCAATAATCTCTCATGGGCTTTTATTGGATCTCGTCCATGGGATCCAATAATTCATGGGCTTATTGGATATCCAATAAGATAGGGGCTCCGACGGATATCTCATATCCGAACCTCTACTCATCGTAACGCCTACCATATGTGTGTGACCCTCTAAACCCAATATCGAGCTGGCCATGAGTCATAGTTGTCAGAACTCCTTCTGGCTCAGTGAATTATTATCTCTATAATAATTCACTTGACTCATCGACTACGGACGTACTAGGCCACTACGCCGTAGTCCTCAGACGATACAGGGGAATCCAATCCATTGGACCTGTCTATCCTCAGTTACCGTGTACCTATAATCTCTCATCTATGTAATATCCCAGAGACCGTATATCGGGCATGGTGCTGTCAGACCCATACAATTTCTACTCGAGTCTCACTCTAATCGGATTCTCTAGGAAAACTCTTTCTCTATCAACCCGAATGACCCTGGCCAGGGATTTGTCTGAGCAAGAACACATGGGATATTCCTCTCATGATGCCGAGAGTGAATGATCCTCTTGTTAGGATCGGAGCGACACTAAGAGGGGGGGGGTGAATTAGTGCAGCGGATTAAACTTGTAAGTTTGAAAACGATTTCGTAAAATGCAAGGAGATTTCATTTCGATAGTAACTTAAGTAAAGTGAAAAACGAAAACTTGCTGCTATGTAGATAATGATTGCTGAAAAGTAAGAACTTGGTATGTAGATAATGATTGCAGAAAAGTAAGAACTCACACATTCAAGGAACACACCAATTTAAAGTGGTTTGGTCAAAATGACCTACATCCACTTGCGAAGCCTTCTTCGATGAGGCTCCCAACTTCCACTAGCAAATCTCTTTGAAGGGGAAGGACAAATACCCCTCTTACAACCTTTACAAGTGGTTCACACTCTTACAAGTTTTCAAAGAGAAAGAAGGAGGTGAACACTCAAGCAATTGAAAGCAAGACTTGCTAAAGACTTTCCTAAGGCTTTATCTCAATTTCTTACACCTCAAAGGTTGTAATCTCTGCTGAGAATTGAGGGGTATTTATAGGCCTCAAGAGGATTCAAATTTGGGCTTCAAAATTTGAATTCTCTTCGGTTCCCGAAGCTAGCGGTGCTACCGCCTGTCAGTTGTGACACTGACAATGTACTGGGCGGTGCCACCGCCAGGCTCTCGGGTGCTGGGCGGTGCCACCGCCCAGACCGGCGGTTCCACCGCCCAGACCGGCGGTTCCACCGCCCAACCTTACTAGTCACTGGTTGGGCTTTAAGTCCGGCCCAAACCAGGTTTCATTTTGGGCCCAGTTGGCCCCTAATCAAGATATAGGATTATTTCTTAATCCTAACCTTAATTACATTCAAACTACGTAACTAAAGACATACTCCTAAGCAAGTTTTTAACCGACGAACTTCAAGTCTTGTTCCGGCGATCTTCCGACGGACTTCCGATACGCCCTTGGATTTCTTCCGACGGACTCCCAACTGGCTCCCGATCTTGTGGCGAAGTCAACGAGTAGCCGAGCCTTCTCGGTGATCTCTGCGAACCTCCGATGATCTCTTCAGCGGACTTCCGAAAACTCCGATAAGTCCCCGATTTCTTCTCGATTGGTTCCGGTAGCATCTCCGACGAATCTTCGGACTCTCAACAGACTCTCGAACACCCATCGAACTTGACTCCGGTAGACTTGCTTTATGTCTTCAAGCTGTCGTAGTTAATCCTGCATACTTATCTCAACATATGGATTAGATAAAACATGATAATTGAATTCATCATCAAAATCCGAGATTCAACAATCTCCCCCTTTTTGATGATGACAATCAATTGATAACGGAGTTAACCTTAACTCCCCCTATCTATATGCCATACTTGAGATAAGACATTCTTGAATTCAAAGCCTTTGAATTCAACAGACATATTGATAAGTTAAGATGCTTAACCTTATCAATACTCCATCATGATGTATCTCTCTGAAAATGATGTCAAGGCTTGACATCCATTTTCAATTTTTACATTTCAAGTGTAAAAGATAGTAATCGAAGCGATTCATCATATGGTAAGATATCAACATGTAAGATTGCAATGCAAGTTCTTGATATCTTAACATGATGCAATCATGGCATAATGCAAATTTGGCAATTATAGCATCAATTCATGTAAAAATTTCTCATTCAAATATGGCACTCATAGCATCAATTCATATATTTCTCCCCCTTTGTCATCAACAAAAAGGAGAACAATATAAGCAAATTTTAAATATAAGTGAGATGCCATAAGCAAGTTCATGTCATTTTTCAACAAAGAGTGATAGGATACCAAATATACAAGCATCTCAAGGAAGACATGACATGGAGATAGCTTTGAAAACTTCTTCCTTTTTATTTGTTATTATTATTACTATTATTTTTTTACATGATAAGTTTATGAGAGATGCATTTGCTAATTGATTTCATATGTCAAAAATCAATGATATGAATCAAACTCGATATGACATATGCTTATGAAAGCTACATTAAGTTGGAAGAGAATGATGTATTAAGAAAATCTGATTGTTAGGATCAAGAAGATACCAAATCTGAAATTTAACATTTTCATGCATTCGGACAAGGTTTTTCTATAGATTTTCAAAACGCAATCACGAAGATAAAACATGCTTGTTATCATGGAAATTTTTATATCCAAAACACAAAATTTCCAACATGTTATTAAGGCACGTAGAATCATTATAGCAATTAAGTGATTTGATCATTGAATCAAGAAAGTCCGAAAAATAAATTTAATGAATTCAAGCATTCGGACACATTAACATTCCTAATTCTCTTCTAATGAAATCAAATTGTTCTTCACTTAAAGGCTTTGTAAAAATATCAGCTAGTTGATGTTTAGTATCAATGAACTCTATAAGTATATCATGATTAGTGACAT
>CM017192.1:19891881-20074381 GCA_004837865.1 Musa balbisiana
TATAATATATATACATATATACATATATACATATGTATATATACATATATATATTTAGACATATACATATATATATATAATATATATATATATATACATACATACATATATATATTATACATATATACATATATATATATATATGTATATATATATTATATATATATATATATGTATATATATACATATATATGTATATATATACATATATATGTATATACATATATACATATATATATATATACATATATATATATATTACATATATATATAATATATATGTATAATATATATATATATATATGTATTATATATATATATTATATATATATATGTATATATATATTATATATAATATATACATATGTATATATACATATATATATATATATGTGTATATATACATATATATATATACATATGTATATATATATATCTATATATATATATGTATATATATATATACATGTATATATATATATATATATGTATATATATACATGTATATATATACATATATATATACATATATATATAATATATATATGTATATACATATATATATATACATATGTATATATATACATGTATATATATATGTATAATATATATATGTATGTATATATATGTATGTATATATATGTATGTATATATATATGTATATATATACATATATATATATACATATGTATATATATACATATGTATATATATGTATGTATATATATGTATGTATATATATGTATATATATACATGTATATATATATTACATATATATATATATTACATATATATATATATATGTATGTATATATATACATATGTATATATATGTATGTATATATATGTATATACATATATATATACATGTATATATATACATGTATATATATATATGTATATATATGTATGTATATATATGTATGTATATATATGTATATACATATATATGTATATACATATATATGTATAATATATATATATACATGTATATATATATAAGAGTGCCTAACTTTTGGGCTTAGTGTGATGGTCGAGTCACTCGAGGCTTACACTCAGATGCCTAATTAGATCCCCCGATCCCCACTAAAAATCTACTTGAGCGACTTCCGTTTTCAAGTGCTGAGGGTGTCGCGTTGACTTGCTATAAAATAATGGGTGTAGATTAAGATAGAAGTCCATATCTAATTTGTTTATTTTTTTATAAAATCTATCTGTTATTTATTTCTACTATGTCTTTATTTTTAGAAAAATATCACTTTCCACATTCCTTATATGACATACTTGATTGTTCCAACTGCCTTATTGGTACCAAATTATACAAATTGGGCTTCGCAACTCGAGAATTGTTCTCACAGCGGAGAAAATCACGTTCCGTCTTTGCTACAGTGATTTCCTACGCCCGAGGAAGGGCAAGTGAGGATGAGATCGGCTTGCTATTGTGAAGTACATAGATGACTCCACTCTTGCTTAGTATTACATGTTGGGCTCCATGACTCCTGCAAGTTTATAGAGACAACAAGAAAAAATGGGTTCTAGATCCATTCTCCTATCTATCTACAAATTGTTTAAGGAACAGGGAAGGACTCAATGATATAAGATATCCAAGAGTCTCTTCCACGCTAAGATGACTAAGGGGATACTGATTCAAAATCATATCCTAAAGATAATTGAGTGGATAGAGAAACTCACAAGCCTAAAAATGGTCATAGAGGATAACTTGTGTGTAGATCTTGTGCTTTAGTCCCTACAAGATTCCTTTTCACAGTTTATAATAAATTTTAATATGAACAAGCTTGAGATGACTCTCCCTGAGCTCCTAAATATATTAAGGGAGGCAAATAGCACTATCAAGAAAGAGAAGCCAATTCTCTATACTAGTGAGACCAAAAAGAAAGGAAGGCAGAAAAGTCCCTTAAGAAGGGCAAGGGTAAGGGCAGATCGGGTAAAGCAAAGGTTGCTAAGAAAGACTTAGCAAAGAACAAAGGTTAGTGCTTCCACTACGACAAAGATGTGCACTAGAAGAGGAACTACAAAGAGTACCTTGCAGAGAGAATGAAACAGAAGCTTGGCAAAGCTTCAGATACTATCATGGATGTAAGCATGTCTAAGAGGAAACGTGATAAGGTGAATAGTGCATACCTATGATAATGTAGGCTAGGTCATATCTATGAGGGAATGATTCAAAAGTTGCTAAATGATGGATATCTAGATCCATTCGACTATAAGTCATATGCAACTTACGAGCCTTGCCTTTATGAAAAATTGACCAACTCTCCTTTTAATGAAACTGGAGAGAGAGCCACTAATCTATTGGAACTCATACATAGTGATGTATGTGGACCCATGTCAACTCATGTCATAGGTAACTTTATTACTTTTACTGATGATTTCTCAAGGCATGGATATGAGTACTTGATGAAATACAAGTTTAATGCCTTTGAAAATTTTAGAGAGTATAAGAATGAAGTGGAGAACCAAACTAGAAAGAGTATCAAGACTCTTCGATCAGATCGAAGAGGTGAGTACTTAAATACAGAGTTCACATAGTTCCTCAAGGACCTTGGGATTCTATCCCAATAGACACCTCCTTATACATCTCAACTCAATGGTGTATTTAAAAAGAGGAATTATACACTATTAGATATGGTGCGATCCATGATGAGTTTTACTTACCTACCTATCTCATTCCGGGGATACGCCATAGAGACCGCAGTTTATCTTCTGAACAGAGTTCCAACTAAATCGATAGTATCTACACCATATGAGATATGGAAATGGAAGAAGCCCGATCTTAAGGTTGTTAAGATTTTGAGCTACCCTACCCATGTTAAAAGACACAACCCCGATAAGTTTGAATCAAGGACGAAGTAGTGCAAGTTTGTGGGATACCCCAAAGAAACTTGTGAGTATTATTTCTATCATCTAGAGGACCAAAAGGTCTTTATAGCTAAGAGACGGTGTTCATTAAGAAGGAACACATTCTTGGCGGAGATAGTGGGAGTATGATAGAGTTGAGCGAGGTTGGAGAACCTAGCTCAAACACCACTCCATAGCCCGAGTATATTCAGGTACCTAGCACACAAGTTCCCACTTTACATAGATCTGACAGAGTATCTCATCCTCCTAAGAGATATGTGGGACATATTAAAGGAGAGGATCTTGAGGATATTGATTCTCAAACCTACGAGGAGACTATTACGAGTATAGACTCTGGGAAGTGGCAAGAAGTCATGAATTCTGAGATAGATTTCATGTACTCCAATAAGGTTTGGAACCTAGTTAATACACCCGAGGGTATTATACCCATTGGTTGCAAGTGAATATTTAAGAAGAAGATCGGAGTAGATGGAAAGGTAGAGACCTATAAAGCAAGGCTAGTGGCTAAGGGGTATCGTCAAAGACAAAGTGTTGACTATGACGAAACATTCTCACTCGTAGCCATGCTAAAATCCATTCGAGTTATATTGGCTATTGCAGCACACTATGATTATAAGATCTACTAGATAGACATAAAAATTGTATTCCTCATGGCAACCTCAAGGAGGAGGTGTATATGATATAGCACGAGGGATTAATGTCAAAGGACTGCCCAGATAATGTGTATAGGTTACTTAGGTTTATTTATGGACTAAAGCAAGCTTCCCGAAGTTGGAACATAAGATTTGATAAGGCAATCAGATCTTATGACTTCGTTAAGAATGAAGATGAGTCTTTATGTGTATAGGAGGGTAAGTGGGAGCATTATCACCTTCTTGATGTTATATATGAATGACATCTTGATAATTGTGAATGATGTAAGAATACTATCCATAGTAAAAACTTGGTTATTTAGACACTTATCAACGAAGGACTTAGGCGAAGCATCTTATATCTTGGGGATTCAGATATATAGAGATAGATCCAAGATGATGCTTGGCTTGTCCTAGTCCAAGTATATAGACACCATTGTCAAAAGATTTGACATGAAAAATTCTAAGAGAGGTCTTATACCGATGAGATATGAGATATCTCTTTCTAGAAGTATGTCCATAAAGACTCCTAAAGAAAGGGCGAATATAGATAGGATACCCTATACATTGGCAATAGGGTCTATCATGTATGACATACTATGTACCATGCTTAATATAGTACATGCTTTGAGTGTCACGACCATGTATTAGGCGGATTCAGGCTTGAAGCATTGGAAAGCAGTAAAGTATATCCTTAAGTACTTGAGAAGAACTAAGGATCTTTTACTGGTATATGGAGGTAATAACTTTAGAGTTAAAGGCTAGTAGGAGCAGTGTGCTAGAAGAGTTCGAAGCAAGATACTACTACTGACTCGACCACAGAGCGAAGTACATTGCTACAATAGAGGTAGCAAAGGAGGGAGTCTAGATGAAGTTCATCATAAATATGTAAGTCGTGTCGGGCATCGAGGAGCTGATTCCCTTATATTACGATAAAAACATGGTGATTGCTTAAGCGAAGGAACCTAGATCTCATCAGAAGTCTAAGCACATTTTGAGGAGGTTCCACATGATTAGAGAGATCATGACCCAAGGAGATGTGACAATGGAAAGAGTTCTATCCGAAGATAATATCGCAGATCCATTGACAAAGCCATTGTCTCATATTATCTTTGAGCGTCATAGGGGTTTGATGGGGATCAAACACATATGTGATTAGATTTAGGTTAAGTGGGAGATTGCTAATTATAGGTGCCCTACAAGCCAATCACGTGAGTGATGGCACGTGTGATTTGACACGTAGTCTTTTTTATTATTATTATTTGGTATTTTATCACTTTATATTATATTTTGCTTGAATATATTGTAATGTCCATGAATATGTACAATTGGAATCGGATCATGATGAGATCACGATAATGAGACTGATTCATCTTTAAACACTGATCATGATAATAATCTCGATCATAGGTTACTCTAAGGGACATTAAGATAACTGGACAAACTGGTGTGTTATATACCCATCTATATAATGGATGCAATTGGTCTCATTGCTGCTCATGTGAGAACACTAGGGATATATTACAGGTGCTCATTGGAGAATGAGTTTACTGATTGATCCGCTTACAGAATGCTGAATGGTTGATGATGCCTTATTGTTAAATAGTGATTTCGTATTCCCAGTGGTGTATCTAGTCCTTAGACTTGAGATACCAAGGATATCTTGTATGAGTACTCCACTTTTTGATATCGAACTTATAGGTTTGGAGGTTTCAAATCTTGTATAGCCAGTAATTAAAAGTGATAACCAATCTTACGAGAACTATTAAGTGTCGATAGAGGATCATCCACTCTCGGTGTCATAAGAGAAATATCCTATGTGTTTTTACTCAGATAAATCCCTAGCTAGGGTCATTCGAATTGAGAGAGAAAGAGTTTTCTAGGAGAATATGATTAGAGCGAGACTCGAGTAGAAATCATATGGGTCTGACAGTACCATACCTGATATACGATCTCTGGGATATTAGATAAATGAGGAACTATAGGTATACAATAACTGAGGAAAACATATCCAATGGATTGGATTCTTCAGTATCGTTTGGGGACTGCGACATAATGGCCTAATACGTCCGTAATCGATTAGTCAAGTGAATTATTATGGAGATAATAATTCACCGAGTCAGAAAGGAGTTCTGATAGATATGACTCATGGCCAGCTCGATATTTAGCCTAGAGGGTCACACACATATGGTAGGCATTGTGATGAGTAGAGGTTCGGATATAAGATATCCGTCGAAGCCCCTATCTTGTTGGATATACAATAAACTTCTGAATTATTGGATCCTATGGATGAGATCCAATAAAAGCCAATGAGAGATTATTGGATAGAGATCCACTAATCTAAGAGGCTTGAGTAGTTAGATAGAGATTTAATACCTAATAGGGAAGGATCTATTATGGTTAAGTTGATAGGAGACCTCTATAAATAGGAGAAAACCAATAGTTCATAGACTAGAGCCTCTTTGGATTGTCATCTCCTATTCTCCTCTCCCCTTCTCCTCCTCAAATAGCAGGCCAGGAGTTTTGAGGAGCAATGTCGCAGCCCTGCTGTATGGATCACCCCTAGAGAGGAGGACGCTTGACTTCCTTTATCCTCTCCTATAGATCTATTGGGATTCAGGGATATATGATCTTCCTAGGTAACACAATCTTTTATATACATAATTTTAAGATTCATAGATTTTATACATCGATCTTCGCACAATGACAAACACATTGTTGAGAAATTATGGGATTTTATTTGTTATGTTCTTCCGCTATGCATATGATGTCACCCCCAGATTTTTCTACATAAATTACACATGAAGGCACAAGTAGAGTTAAAGATTATAAAGTTAATCTTTTGATGCATGATTTGAATTATTTCTTGTGAAGCCAAGCGAAACTACTGTTGACATATACACCCATTTTATGGATGTCGTCAATAGTTTAAAAGATCTTTCTAAATATTTTTCTAATTTTAAACTTATTAATAAAATACTAAGATCCCTTAAAAAATGTTAGGATCCGAAAGTGACAGCAATACAAGAGACAAAGGACTTAAATAATTTCTTTCTTGAAGAACTTATTAGGTTTTTAATGACCTATAATATAACTTGTCTCAAAAATAATGAACATAAGAACAACCTTTCAAAGAATAAGAAGGATTTGACACTTCGAATAGTAGAAGACAACTTGAGAAAAAACTTCAATGATGATGACATTGAACTCCTAATAATAAAATTTTAAAAGTTCATAAAATAAGAATTAAAGAATAAAAACAAACTTAAAAAGGACAAAACAACTTGCTATGAATGCAATCGGTTGGAGCACTTAAAAAGCGAATGCCCGTAAGTAAAGAAGAAGCTACAAAAGAAAAAGAAAACATTCAAGGTGATATAGGATGAATCAAGTACATCCGAAGATAAGATTGTGAACTACGCCTTAGTGGCCTTCAACAACGAGGTAAGTGACTCAACCAAAACTCCTTTACCTTACTATGAAATTACTTGATGCATTGCATGAGTTATTTTTAAATTAGTTAGTAAAAAATAAAAAATATAAAAAAAAATTAAAATGAGCATGATAATTGCATGTTAACTCCTTACAGTAAATGCAATGAGTTAGATCACTAAAAAAGGAAAATGTATTACCACAACAAATAATAATAAAAGAAAGATCATTGGAATTAAAACAATTATTAACAAATCAAATCTTTTGTTTTAAGATGCTATATTAGTAGACATAACTCATTAAGTATTTGTGTAATAAGTGATATAAATTTGAATCTAATGCTTGCATATCAAATAAAAATAATTCTACGAATGTTTAAATGTTTATTTTGATGATTTTCGTGAAGAAGTTTGTTTTTCGGTTTTTAAATGTTAATGCATGTTTTTATTTGGCATAAAAGACAAAGACATGCTTGTATGAAATAAATTACATAAATTGAAATACATAAAAAGGGGAATATATCTCTTTTGAAAATATCTTTATTTCTAAAACTTATCAAGTTTTTCAATCCATGTATATTATTATTTTTTGAATCTCTTGAACTATGAAAGTGATTTTGATGATATGAATTTGAATGAGTTATTATCTAAATCATGATCTTGATATCTTGATAATTATAACTTGAGATTTTTATATAAATCAATATCCTTCACTATGATTCTTTCATTTTATTAAAGAGAATTATCCAAATGAATCACGATTTCTCTTTTGATTTTTTAGAATTATAAATTAAATTTTTTTATGAATATTTTTTTCCCTCTTCATTAAAAAGGAGATTCAAAATAAATCATATCTTTTGGTATTTATGAATTGACCCTTCTTGATCTTTCATATTAATAACTTTCATGTCATGATTTTCAGATGACTCCTTTGTATTTATGTTATGATTGGAACATTGATGCAAAAGAAAGTAAAAAGTACTAGCTTAAATGTTAAACTTAGGCATGTTAAATTCTTGATTTTTCAAAATTTGATACTTGATATCTTTTATGAATTAAGATTCTTGTTCTCCTATATTTCCTTTTGTTAAAGAAAATAGTTATAAATCATGATTTTTCTCTTGATTTATCAAATTTCATGACTTGAAATTTCTTTTGAAGATTGCCTAGTATTTGATCTCCTAAGATTTCTTTTTGCTATTTACAAAAGAAGAGACTTATCAAAATAAATCATGACTTGATCCTTCGTGATCTTTGATATTGATATCTTTCAATATGTTTGCAATTGATTTTATATCTTATGTCATATTTAAAAATTGATGTAAATGAAAAATATTTATAATATTATATTATTTCCTTCCTTTGGAAAATGACAAAGGGGGAGAAAGGTTGTTAATTTGCACAATACAAAAGGAAGAAAAATTGCTAGCTTGCAATCTCAAGCAAAAATGCTATCTTGCCTATCTCAAGAAACAAAACTTACAAAATTGCACATTATAAAAGGAAGTAAGAATGGCTAGTTTGCACATTTTAAAGAAATAGAAACTTATTATCTTGCATATCTCAAGAAAAAAGTTCTAGCTTACTCATCTCAAGAGAAGCAAAACTTGTTGGCTTTCATACTTCAAAGAGAAGTAACACTTACCAACTTGTTAGCTTGCATGATCTAAAGTGATGTAAATCTTGGTAAATTGCTAGCTTGAAAACTTGCTAGTTGCACTTCTCCTTTTTGTTGATGACAAAGGGGGAGAAGTTTTGATGATGATCATGCATAGTGTACTTTGATTATGCATGAAATACTCATGATTTTAATATGCATGCAATGATGTGATTAATTGGTTCTTTCAATATTCATTATGTATGTAATGATGAAATAGTCATGATTTTCTAAATTCAAAGTTTCTATCAATATGACATATTGATATGGGAGTTTAGTTTAAACTCTCTCATGATTGTCATCATTAAAAAGGGGAAGATTGTTGAATCTCAGATTTTGATAATGAAATCAATTGATAAGTTTATGATCTAATATGCATTTTGAGTAACGTAGGACTAGTTTCGATCATGGAGAGATAATTTGATTAAAGTAGGAAGAATCAATGTTGGGCCACAATGAAACATGTTAGAAGATTAGACGTCGAGCCGAAAAATCAGTCGACGTGTTGGCAGAAGGCTTCGTGCCATGAGTTTAAGTATCAGGCCAAGAAAATTAGACATTACACTAAGAAGATTAGATGTTGTGGCAAGACAACATGCATTGGGCAATATGCCAAAGGAGAGAATGATGCGCTGAAGAGTCGGACGAAGCACCGGTTGAACCAATGACATATCGGACAGTATATGATTAATGTTTTATAATAATTTATCTAGATCAAGTTAGTTTAGGTCTAATTGAGTCGGTATTAGGGTGAAATAATGTCAACTCAATTATGAGCTAATTGGACCTAAATCAGGGCTAAATTGGGCTCGTTGTTTAGCTCATTTAGTGTCTTATAATAGGGTTTGATGGTGGTACTACCCAGACACAGTCTTTAAGATTGTACCAGGAGGTGGTATTGCCAGATTAGGCGGTGGTACCACCAAACTAGGTGGTGGTACCGCCCAAACACAATCTTCAAGACTATATTAGGTGGTGGTATCGCTAGATTGAATGGTGGTACCGCCTAGTATCAGTATGTCAAGCAATAGTATCGCCTAGTGTTAGATTGGTAGGTGGTATACCACCCAATATTGGCGATAGTACTATCAGTACCTTGAAACCTAGGGATTTGAAATTTGGCTCCAAGTTTTGAAGCCATTTGGGGTTTATAAATACCCCACAAATTTCTGCTTAGAATACACAAGAAAATAAAGTAAACTCTTTTAAGTATAGAGTCTCTCCTCCAAGAGCTTAGTGATAGTCCTAAGGGAGGTGTGTGAGGGAACACTTATAAAAGAGGGGTATAAAGGGTCTCTCCTGAACCTGTGAAAAGGAAAAATAATGTAAGAGTAGTTGATCTTCGCCCATTGGAAAGAAGATCGAAAGTGAAAGCTGATTGCCTTGAGTGACGAGAAATCGGGAGTAGACTTAGTGTCATGGACTTAGCTGATTTTGCCTAAGTTGTGTGGCACCCTTGCGTGTCCGTCCGTAAAGGTCAGCCTCCCCGAAATCTCATAGGGTCCCTTAGGACTTACAAAAAAGAAAATGGGTTAGAGAAAGCACCTTATTTGAGATCCACAAGTAATCATTTCAGGAAATACTTCATAACCAATACAAATTACAAACAGACTTTACATGCTCTGAATGGTTGCACAATAAATGATCTAAATGGTCCACTACAAACCGAAATCTCCCACAAATGTCCACATGATACAACCTTTATTTATAAGTCTAAAATGATCACCAAACCGAACTAAATTAGGGCTATTATGCCTTCGACCATCTCTCTACATGCTGTGTAAAGCAAGAACAAACCAAAAGAGACGGACATACATGAGCATTACATTAAACATCATGTTTACAGTTTTGTCCTTGACATTCTCCCCCACTTTTTCCTTCGATGTCTTTGTCGAAGCCTTTGCCGACACTACAACTCCTCACCTTTGTTAGGTCTTCAATCTTCTGCTCCAGCTGTAATATGCCTCTTGGCTCCCAACTACTCTCTATTGCTATTGTTGAGTCGTTGAGCTTTTGATCCACCATGCTGTTTCAACTCGCCAATGACTTTGACTCAAGTGTGGGGTTGGCTAAGTTGTGTTAATCCCTGTTGGTTCCTACGGATCCTTCGGATGAAGGAAAAGATCATTCTTACTATGCACTAGTCTCTCAAATGCATCATGTTGCTTGAATTGGGTGAATATTTGTTAGAGCGTTAACGAGCATCGCCTCGTAAACTTTTTAAGTTTTTGGGTCATTCCTTCATAAAATTTGCCCATCGACTCTTCTTTCACTTAGTTGTCACTTCCAAGTAGGTTCGCATTACTTCCACTTTCGATTGGTATTCTGTCGGAAAATGAAGCGGATAATCTACTCTTAGTAGAACTAATTATCATTGGTGAGGATTTGACAACTATTGTCTTCCATTTAGTTTCTTTGAAGGGTATTTGAACATGTGCATAGCTCCTCTGTTGGATAGATAAGAGAATTGGAGTACTCGATTTTACTCATTCTCTTAAGAATTGAGAAGACAAAGGATACAAGACTTCACCCACCTCCTCGAGGGTTGTACTTCATACATCGACCTGGTTACTGGCTTTCACCTGCTCTTTGCTCACACTTATGAAGCACTTGAAGTATTTGCACTCCTTGCATTAGGTTAGTTATTGTGATTCATCTTCCCAATGCCATCGAACTTCTAGAATGCAGGAAGTTTTCACCTCAACTTGGAGTAAGTCTCTAATAGTTTTGGTCACCTTAAGATTATATCATCTTCTCCATCAACCCTACTGCCTACTCCACTAAGTAGCAAAGGTACAGTACCACATACTACTTGTTTTGTTCCTTGGTCGTGCATTCTTGCATGACTCGAAGTCCTTCACTTTCGGCTATCTTGATGAGAAGCTCATTGACACCGATCTTACAAAGTTTCCTGGCCTCTACCCTTCAACCTTGTCTCGGTACTTAGAGTTTGCCTCTGCATTCTCCATCTTCTCGGCCTCTTTCGTGACCAAGCGCTCTCCCTCCATGAGAACAAGGGATCAATGACTTCACGGAAGTCCTGTCTCTATGGTACCATGGCACTGCCATGCCTATAGCCTTACCATCCGTCGTCTCGCATTTGTATCTCTTTTTTCGTGATCGGTAGATCTGTCTCTGTAGCATTGTGGCACTTCTCCGAGTCCACCTCCATTCTAACCGATGCTTGGTTTTGGTTAGCTAAGTCCCTTTGGACTCATCATCGCCTCCTCACCTCTTTCAACCCCCTACTTCAACACCTATGTGTTCTCCAAGCGGTTTTACTTGGTCGATGGAAAGACAGACTGCAACTCCCATGCATGGCCTCTGCCATCAAATTGCAGAGTTCAAACCGATTTTGTTTTCCTTAGCTTCCTTGGTAGTAGTGTTCGCTTACTCGGTCTTGTCCTCTGACCTATCGAGCTCCCTTATGCGAATATAAGTTTTGGAGTAATCCAACTCTTCAGCCAATCTGAACATACCTCTGCATGATCAAGTCCCTCCCATGAGACTCACTGGTACTTACATTCGAACTTTTTCCTCAGTGGTACATAGCTCCCATATGCTGATGACCAAGGCTTTCATTCAATATATAATTCGATACACGCATAAAAGACCCGCCTCTACAGTACCATGGCTTTCACTTCTTAAATCCATAGCCCTTCTTGCCATCATGTTATTCACCGAAGTGGAGCTCCCAATAGCTCCCAATCATATCTTTGTATGATATAGTCTCTTACGGAACTATATTCATGTGTATTACATTGCCACGAACTATTCCACCACGATTTGTTGTACCATGTTGCCTCCTAGTGACATCTCTATTGCATTCTAATCCTTGTGGGATGAACTTGAATTGTGATCCCTCCATGTGTAGCCTCTGCCAACACATCACAGGGCCTTTTCCACCTTCGATTATGTTTGCTCATTTGGCAATCGACCTTCATCCACCCGCTCTTAGGTCACACTTAGACGAAACACCGCTCTAGGATGGTCCATTACCTAGTAGCTCTTGAAGTTCACCGACTTTGCTGAAATTGGTGCACCATTATCTGAATCTTGGGCCTCTACCCTTACCAACACAATTTTCGCTATTCATTGCATCCTTCATGTCAACTTGAATGGCAGCACTTGGCATATTCTTCAAGAGTACTCATCTTCATATTCTCTTGCCCTGTGCTAATATCTTCTGAACCCAACTTTGCCTCTGCAAGTTGAGTCACCTCAATTCCTCCGTCAAATGCTTCTCTAAGGTAAGGTACATATGCCTCGAAGCACCCTTCGTCTTTGGCATTATGTAGGATGAGCCCACAACATCAAAATGAGGGACCCATGGAACGACATAATCCAGCTCTTACCTTTGTAAGAGTTCATGTCCTTGACCTCTGTCCAAGGAAAGTTCTGTGCTTTCGCTCCATATTCCATCTTTTATGTCGACTCCCTTTATGCGGCTTGGGTACTTCACCAAGTTATACCTAAGTTGCTCCACTCCTCGATTTGCATTGAGTTGATGATGGTCCTCACACCCACTATTCCATGGGTCAGCCCACTATTAAGTCCAATCTCCATATCGACTCAAAGTGTGCTTTCATTTGTATTGTGTTGGATCGCTCCCCCACTTGATCTTGCAATGCATCCCCCTAATACATTACCTTAAGCGAGATCATGCGACGACTCCTCACCGCTCACTCGGTCCGTTGAGCTTTGTGGAATTATTTTTGAAATACTTCTCCTCAACATGTGTAGTCCGTTGCACATAGTTCTCCCTCTAGAGAGCCAGGACTTATCCCTCCTATATATCTATTTCATTAGAGCAACTTCTCTCTTTGCTTTATACTCTTTGAAAGTTTTGGAGACTACCATCCCCTTGAATTACTCCGCTTTGCTGAACAAACTGTGCATTGTTTTGCCTCCCGCAAACACACTTGCTAGATTGCGACTCCATATCAATACAGCCCCCGCTCCACCCCTCAAGACCTAGCAACATGCTGAACTCACTGCACACTTCAGCCTTATACAAACGTATCCTTATGCTGAAGAGAAAGTTTCAATGCTCCATGGCACCAAGTTTCGATCGCCTTGGGATGACCATAAACACTCCATTGTTCGCATACAAGCCTTTGCATGAGTACCAAATTCTTCGAGTTACTAATTTCCCTCACTTCTGTGAGCTTTGCATAACTCTTTCAGTCGCTGAACAACCCATTCTACCTTATATGATCTTATCCTTTACCAAGCGCTTCACTTGCCTTGAGCACCATCAAGTATGGTTACCAACATTGAGCCGTAACTCAAACTCAATCATCCTAACCTTTGTGCACTACGCATTCTTCCCAACTTGCTTGTTCTCGTGGTGCCTCTTGTATAAAGGGTTGACCATTTCTCTAAATGTCAATCTCAGATGCCCGTTCCTTTGAGCGACTCCTTTTCCATATATATCCATGCCCGCTTTCCCCCAAATAGTCACGCGTGCTGGCTGTCCTCAATGCAGCCCCGTTAGGTCCCCCATGTTTGCATGCTAAGTATTTCTATGAGTGCTTGTCCCGCTCTGATACCATCTATCATGGACTTAGCTGGTTTTGCCTAAGTCGTGCGGTACCCTTGCATATCCGTCCGCAAAGATCAGTCTCCATGAAATCTCCTAGGGTCCCTTAGGACCTACAAAAGAGAAAATGAGTTAGAGAAAGCGCCTCACTTGAGATTCACAAGCAATCATTCTGAAAGGTCGCACCACAAAGGGTCCAAATGGTCCACTATAGATATAAATCTCCCATAAGTGTCCACATGACACAACCTTTATTTACAAGCCTAAAATGGCCACCAAACCCAACTAAATTGAGACTGTTAAGCCTTTGACCATCCCTTTATATGCTGTACAAAGCAAGAACAAAACTAAAAAACACGAACATATATGAGCATTACATTAAACATCTTATTTACAGTTTTGTCCGTGACAATAGGTCATGCCGATCGAACCACTATAAATCAAGTATACTCGTTTGCATTTCTATTTTGCTTTTCATTCTTATTGGTATTACTTTTTGAGTTAATTGCTTAGTTCACTTACTTTAAGTCAAGCACTCTTTTCTGATATCGGTTTTCATCGAACGTAATTTTTTAGAATTGACATATTTTTTTATAAGCACTAATTCAATCTGTCGACTCGATCCTAATACTTATTTCATCATAATTATAATCCTATGAAAGATACGAAATTCTAGTTTCCTTCTTGTAAAACTAAAATTTAGATTTATTTTCCTTAGAAAGCTTTATGTTTACAGAAGAATGACAACAATTTATATGAGACAATAGCTAGTTACAATGTTTTTTAATACCTTCACTGTTTCTGGATAATGAACTAAGGCATTATAACTTTTTGTTTGGGTCAATATTGAAATTATCTGGCTGATAAACCAGTCCAGACCATTTAGATTTCAATTGGGAGCCATTTTGATCCTGTAAAGGGCACTATGCATACATTTTTGAAAATAGGGAGGACTCAGAAAATCTAAAAATCTAAAAAAAATATTAAAAAAAAGGGACCGGAAAATTGATTCAGCTGCCTGCTAAAATGATTCGCCGTCATTTGGGGAAGGAACCCGTGTTTTGTTGGGTTTTACCGACGATGCCCAACGCAGTCTTTTCATCGTTGCGTTCGACGACAAATTCCTGCGGTCAGATGAGATCGACTGACCAACGTATTTCTGTTCCCCTGGCAATCGATCAGGGCTCCACCTTTCTCTCCTCTCCCGACCTTTGGCCCTCCGCAGGAGCCAGCGGCTCCCCGAAACCCTGAAAGCAAATCCAAGCACTTAACAAGAGAGGAAACCAAGGGCAAAAGAATATAAATCACAGCGCTCTGTATCTCTCTCTCTCCTTCCCCTCCTATGTCTTCAGGTCTTTCTTCTATACCCTTTGTTTACCAGCTGTAATTGCTTCCTACTCCCCCTTATTTTAGTTCTCTTTGGCACATAACAAAGAGCAGCTCTCCGACGAATGTCGACTTCTCCCTTCTCCTCCTGTGCTTTCCAGCAGAGGACCTCTTCGTGGTGGCCCTCCCGTCGCCCTCCATCCACTGCTACCTCACGCAGATCGCTCGTTGTCGCCGCTGCTGCCTCCAATTTCGCCAATGAGAACCGCGAGTGCGCTACTTTTCCGGCTAAATCCCTCTGCCTTCGTATGTTCAGCTAGCTTATACGGTGGCTATGGAATTTTTGTTTCTTTTTACCAGATATGTTATAGTCGGTGGGGGCAATGCTGCGGGATATGCTGCTCGGACTTTCGTCGAGCATGGGATGGCAGACGGCCGGCTCTGTATCGTTTCCAAAGAGGTAGCTGATGATCAAGTTGACGTTTTTCAGTTTTTGTGAAGGAATCGAGCATCTTGTAGCGGTCATTGTTGATAAATCGTGCAAAGACTGCTTTCTTGTGATCGCATCTTTTTTAAGCTTGTCTTAGTTTTAACTGCTTTGATTCTGCATTTGAGATGAGGAATATGTAGAAGCTTTTACTAAGAGATAAGGAAGTACTTTTAATTATGATCTTTAAAATCTGATGATGTTGGAAGAAATTGTGTTAAGTGAACAGAAGCCTGCAAATTCCATCATGTCCATCATTTTTGCTCTAGTGCATTTTCAAATCGTTCTTCATACCTGATTTTCTTGCATCTCTGATCGGTAAAGTTTGCCTTCTGTATTTCCAGCATTCGTGAAATCATTTTTCTCTTCTCATATATTTGTCTACCATATGATGATGATGATGATGGCTGCAATTATTGCTATTACTTTAATAATAGCAATAATTTTTTGAAAATAGTAATAATTTTCTGAAACTGAAGTTGCATTGGCTTGGACTCTTGGACTGTTATCCGGTGATAATGGTTGGTAACAGATACATGAGCACCTGCTAGAAGTGGGACAGCTTTGTAGCATGGATTTGGTAAAAACGGATGTTTATGGCCGCAATTCTAAGTCAGAGGATGTAAATCTTTTTCTGATTCCCTCCTCATTTGTTGGGTCTTCTCTAGGATATTGTGTGCCATGTATTGCCAAAGCGACAACTGTAAGTTATTTGTACCTGATATAAAGTCATTTGTGCTATTATCTATGCATATGAATGGGCCATCGATTTGTATTTTGGTAGTTTTGCTTCCGAGTCATTACTTCCAAGCAAATGGAAGAGGATATATTTTTTTCTTGTATTTCATTTTTATTCTTGATGGATGAATTCTCATCTTGAATATTCAGTTGTAAATTTAATGTGCTGCTGCACTTCTAACAACAGGCACATGCTACTTATGATTTCCTTTTATTAGGCAACTCATGTATTTTGCCGGTCCAAATTTAGGTATCTCATTTCATACCTAAGATTGTCAACTTGCGTGATAAATTTTCTTAATCGTTCAGGCTGTTGCACCATACGAGCGACCAGCTTTGACTAAAGGTTATTTGTTTCCACTAGATAAGAAGCCAGCACGCCTACCTGTAAGAACTTTCCAACCTTGTCAATATTTTACATTAGTGTCCTTTTTGCTTATGAATAATTCAAAGTTAATGGAGAATGATAACGTGATATGGATGGCTTCAGAGTGGAGTTAGAATATACTATCTGCATTGTAGTTTTCATACTAGCACTTCTAAAGAACTATATAATAATCAATTCTTTATACAAAGTGAATTGAAGCTACTAGTCTATAATATATGCTTGTGAGTTTTGAAAGGTTAACTTGGAGATGTAAATATCACAAGAAATTTTTGGCTCAAGCATTATTTTGTAGAGATGCATTGACTTATATTTTACACAAGATTTGAAACATGCAGAATTTTTTTTGTATTAGGGATTTCATACTTGTGTTGGAGCTGGTGGTGAGAGGCAAACCTCGGAATGGTACAAGGAGCATGGAATTGAGGTATGTGTAAAGTAATTTTTGCTTTATGGTTGTTCATTTTTATTCAAATTGACTTACAACAATTGTTTATTGTTGTCATGAATAAAAAATCTTAACATGAGCATTAAGCGGCTATCATCAATATTTGGTCTATAGAGAAACACATCCTTCAAGCTAAGTTCTCTTTGATTTGATTTTAAATAAACTTGTGCTATTTTTGTTGTGGGACTTAGAGTGTATTGTCACAGACTTAGTTGGTTTTGCCTAAGTCGTGCGGTACCCTCGCGTGTTCGTCCGCAAAGGTCAGCCTCCCCAAAACCTCCTAGGGTCCCTTAGGACTTACAAAAGAGAAAACAAATTAGAGAAAGCGCCTCACTTGGGATCCACAAGCAATCATTTCAGTAAACACTTCATAGCCAATGCAAATTACAACAGACTTTATAAGCTCTGAACGATCGCACAACAAAGGGTCCAAATTGTCTACTATAGACCGAAATCTCTCACAAGTGTCCACATGACATAATCTTTATTTACAAGCCTAAAAATGACCACCAAACCCAACTAAAATGGGGCTGTTAAGCCTTCGACCGTCCCCCTGTATGTTGTGCAAAGCATGAACAAACCAAAAGACACAGACATACATAAGCATTACATCGAACACTCCATTTATAATTTTGTCTGTGACATTCTCCCAAACTTATTCCTTCGACGTCCTCGTCGAAGCTTTTACTGACGCTGCAACTCCTCGCCTTTGCTGAGTCTTCAATCTTCTACTCCAACTACAATATGCCTCTTGGCTCTTAGCTACTCTCCATCGTTGTTGTTGAGTAGTCGAACTTTTGATCCGCCATGTTGCTTCAACTCGCTAATGACTCCGACTCTAGTATGAGATTGGCTGAGTTGTGTTGATCCCTGTTGGTTTATGCAAATCTTTTAGATGAAGGAAAAGACTATCCTTAATATGCGCTAGTTTCTCAAATGCCTCATGCCGTTTGAACTGGGTGGATGCTTGTTGGAGCTTTAACGAGCATCGCCTCACAAACTTTTGAAGTTTTTGGGTCCTTCCTCCACAAAATTTGCCCATCGACTCTTCTTTCACTTAGTTGTCACTTCCAAATAGGTTCGCATCACTTCCGCCTTTGATTGACATTCCGTTGGGAAATGAAGTGGATAATCTACTCTCAGTAGCATTGATCACCGTTGGTGAGGGTTTGACAACTATTATCTTCCATTTGGTTTTTTCGAAGGGTCTTTGAACATGTGCAGAGCTCCTATGTTGGATAGATAAGAGAATTGGGGTACTCGGTTTCGTCTATTCTCTTAAGAGTGGAGAAGGTAAAGGTTACTTGACTTCGCCCGCCTCCTCGAGGGTTGTACTTCATGCATCGAACTAGTTACTAGCCTTCACCTGCTCTTTGCTCACACTTTTGAAGCACTTGGAAGTGTTTACACTCCTTGCGTTGAGTTAGTTACTGTGATTCACTTTCCCAATACCATCAAACTTCTAGAATGTAGGAAGTTTTCACTCCAACTTGGAGTAAGTCTCTAATAGTTTTGGTCGTCTTTGGGATTGTACCGTCTTCTCCATCAACCTAGCCGCCTACTCCACTGAGTAGCAACGGTACAATACCGTGTACTGCCTGCTTCGTTTCTTGGTCATGCACTCTTGCATCGACCTGAAGTCCTCCATTTTCGGCTATCTTGATGAGAAGCTCGTTAACACTGGTCTTAAGAAGTTTCCCGGCCTTTGCCCTTCAGCCTTGTCTCGGTACTTGGAGTTTGCCTTTGTATTCTCCATCTCCTTAGTCTCTTTCACGACCAAGCGCTCTCTCTCCATGAGAATAAGGGATCGATGACTTCACGGAAGTCCTGCCTCTGCGGTATCATGGCGCTGCCATGCCCATGGCCTTACTATTCGTCGTCTCGCATCTGCATCCCTTTTTTCGCGATTGGTAGATCTACCTTTATGGCATTGTGGCACTCCTCCGAGTCCACCTCCATTCTAACCGATGCTTGGTTTTGGTTATCTAAGTCCCTATGGACTAGTCGTTGCTTCCTCGCCCCTTTCGACCCCCTGCTTCAACACTTCTGTGTTCTTCAAGCAATTCCCCTTGGTTGATGGAAAGACAAACTGCAACTCCCATGCATGGCCTCTGCCATTATGTTGTAGGGTTCATACTAATTCTATTCTCCTTAGCTTCCTTGGTAGCAACATTCGCTTACTCGGCTTTGTCCTCTGACTTGCCGGGCTCCCTTCAACGAATATGGGCTTTGGAGCAATCCAACTCTCTAGTCGCTTTGATCATACCTCTGCATGATCAAGTCCCTCCGATGGGACTCACTGGTACTTGCATTCGAACTTTTTCCTCAATGGTACACAGGCCCCATATGCTGATGACTAAGGCTTTCATCCGATGCAAAATTCGATATATGCACGGAAGATCCGCCTCTGCGGTGCCATAGCTTTCACTTCTTGAATCCATAGCCCTTCTTGTTGTTGTATTGTTCATCGAAGTGGAGCTCCCAGTAGCTCCCGATCATACCTCTATATGATATAGTCCCTCACGGGACTAGATTCGTGTATATCGCATTACTACGAACTGTTCCACTACGATCTACTGTACCATGTCGCCTCCTGATGATATCTCCATTGCATTGTGATCATTGTGGGATGAACTCGGGTTGTGATCCCTCAATGTGTGGCCTTTGCCAACACATCGTAGGGCCTCTTCCACATTCGATTGTGTTCGCTCATTTGACAATCGACCTTCGTCCACCCGCTCTCGGGTCACACTTAGACGAAACACCGCTCTAGGACAATCCGTCGCCTAATAGCTCCCGAAGTCCACCGATTTCATTGAAATTGGTGCACCATTGTCTGGATCTTGGGCCTCTGTCCCTACCAACACAATCTCCGCTGTGCACCACTTCCTTTATGACAACTTGAATAGTAGCACTATGGCATATTCTTCAAGAGTACCCGCCTTCGCGTCCTCTTGTCCCGTGCTAAGGCCTTCTCAACCCAACTTCGTCTTTGTAAGTTGAGTCGCCTTAGTTCCTCGGTCAAATGCTTCTGTGAGGTAAGGTGCATGTGCCTCGAAGCTCCCTTTGTCTTTGGCACCATGCAGGATGAGCCCGCTCCATCAAAATGAGGGACCTATGGAACGACATGATCTCGCTCTTACCTTTGCAAGAGTTAATATCCTTGACCTGTCCTTAACCTCTGTCCAAGGAAAGCTCTGTGCCTCCGCTCCATGTTTCATCTTCTATACTGGCTTCCTTCATGCGGCTTGGGTACTTCGCCAAGTTACACCTAAGTTACTTCGCTCTTCGATTTGCATTAAGTTGATGATGATCCTCACGCCTACCATTCCACGGGTCAACCTTCTATTGAGTTCGATCTCTATATCGACTCTAAGTGTGCCTTCATTTGTGTGACGACTCCTCGTCGCTCGCTCGATTCGTTGAGCTTTGTGAAGTTGTTTTTGAGGTACTCCTCCTCAATACCTCCTCATATATTGCGATCCGTTGCACATGGTTCTCCCTCTGGAGAGCTGAGACTTATCCCTCCTGGATTTGTCTCGTTGGAGCAACTTCTCTCTTCGCTTCCTTTTTCTCTGAAAGTTTCGGAGACCACCATCCTCTTGGACTACTCCGCCTTGCTGAATAAACTGTGCATTGTTCTACCTCCCGCAAACACACTTGCTAGATTGTAACTCCCCGTCAATACAGCCCCCGTTGCACCCTCAAGGCCTAGCAACATGTTGAACTCACTATACACTTCAGCCTCCTACGGATGTATCCTTCTTATGCTGAACAAAAAGTTTCAATGTTCCATGACGCTGAGTTTCGATCGCCTTGGGATGGCCACGAACACTCCATCGTTCGCATACGAGCCTTTGCATGAGTACCGAATTCTTTGAGTTAGCAATTCCCCTCACATCCAGTAGAGAAGAGGGGATTGGACAGTTTGTAATGAAGTAAAGTTAAATGCAGTAAGGAGATTAAGCAGTAATAAATGAACACACCGGAATTTATAGTGGGTCGGTCGTTGTGACCTACATCCACTTCTGATTCCGTCTCCGTCGAGGTCACCGACGTCCATTAATGGTCTTCCTTCAATAGGTGAAGACCAACCACCTCTTTACAGCGCTTTCTCCTTTTAACGGGTTTAGGAGATAACCCTTACAAACCTCACACCTCTTCTTGGATGATTACAAAGGTAAAAAGAGGGAGGACTCTTCTCACTTTTATAACACTTTTAACACCCCAACACTTAAGAGTTTTTTTTCACACTTTGATTGCACTTTGTTACCCTTTCATGCAGAAAAGGGTAGGGTATTTATAGGCCCCAATTACGTGCTAACTACGATTTTTAAGGCATATACTAAGCAAATCAAGTCCGGTTAGTCTAGGTTTCTTTCGGCGAGCTTCCGGTGACCTTCCGACGATCTCTTGGCAATGTTCCAGCGGACACCCGGTAAGGTCCTGGACTTCACGATGATCTTCTTGGCGAGTTCCGACAAGCTTATTTGGCAAGCTCCTGGACTTCTCGGTTAATTCCAGTAGAACTTCCGACGAACGTTTGGACTTTCGATGAACTCTCAAACTTCCAATGAAATCTCGATCTTGACTCCAGTACTTCGTTTCGCTTTATGCCTTGATCGCTATTGTAGTTAATCATGTACATTTTTCTCAACATATATATTTGATCAAATAATTTACTAATTGATTTCATCATCGAAATCCGAGATTCAACAATCTCTCCCTTTTCTATGATGACAATCAATTGATGACGAAGTTAATCTTAACTCCCCCTATCTATATGCCATACTTAAGAAAAGACACTCTTGAATTCAAGACTTTTGAATTCAAGTATCAAACCGATAAGTTATATACATTTAAACTTATCGACATACACATCATGATACCAATCATGATTTACCATCTCAAAATACGATACCACATATTTATCACAATACAAATGATATCAAGGCATTACAGCCATTTTTAAGTCCAATCATCATTTTCAAGTATGATACGAATTTCAAATATGAAATTTAGCAAGATGACAATTCTCGATAAGATATGACAATTCATCAGTCCGAGGCATGATATCAATTGTAAATAGCAAGTTAAGCTCATGATACCTTATTATAATGATAGACAATTATCAAGCATTCATGAAACATTTCAAGTATCTACGATACATATGATGCATATAAAATATATTTTGATATGTTTCAAGTATTTGCGATGTGATGTTATGTATTTGATGATTCCAATCATATTTCAAGCATTCGCAAAACATTCAAGCATTTACGATAAGATACATTTTACACATTATTTCAAACATTCATAATGCCAATTTATCATCAATTTATCACATTTCTCCCCCTTTGTCATCATAAAAAAGGAGAACAATTCAACAATGCAAGTGTGGTAAAAAAAAAAAAAATTCAAGCAAGTACCACACCAATTTATCCAAGCCAAAAAGGAAGGTAAGCAAAAACTTTGCATGATAACTTCTTTTGGATAAGCTAACATTTTTACTTTAGATACACAGAAGCTTTTGGTTCTTTTTGAGATGAGGAAGTTTCTTTCTTCCTTTGTCATAAAAGATAAGAAGAAGAGGAAGAAGAGTAGGGGAGGAATTCATCAAGAACCAAATTCATGAAAGAATTTGAACTAAAACAATAAATAACTTTCATCAAATCACGCTTCTATTTTAATAAAGAGAAAGGATTCATAAAAAGGATCAAGATGTCCACACAAAATTATATCCTTATTCTTGCCAGTGATCATCACACACTAAAAATTCATAAAATTCTTCTTTCATGTAAGAGTTAAAGAAGAATTCATGAGAAAGGATCATCAAATGAGGGATTAAAAATCCTCGAATAAAACTTCATAAATCAAATTTGTTTCTTATTAAAAATTCACAAGAGTGAAATCCGTGAAAGATGTATTTGTCAATGAATTCCATGAGTGAAGGGTCTAAGTGTATCAAAAATCATGGAGCAAGGGTATGAAGCAAATTTGATACCAAGTAAATTAATATTCCGGATTTAATGAAAGCTTTTAAAAAATCGAGAAAGTCCGGAAAAGATATACAAGAAACTCATGTATTCAGACAGTTTAACATCCCTAACTCTCTTCTAATAAAATCAAATTGTTCTTCATTTAAAGGTTTTGTAAAGATATGGCTAATTGATGTTTCGTATCAATAAACTCTAAAGATATGTCATGGTTATTTACATGATCTCTTATGAAATGAAGTCTAATGTCAATATGTTTAGTTCTAGAGTGTTGAACATGATTTTTTGTTAAACATATTGCACTTGTGTTATCACATTTTATGAGAATATTCTTAAGGTGAATCTTATAATCTTCTATTGTATCTTTCATCCATACAATTTGTGCACAATATGCACCAGCTGCTATATGCTCCGCTTTGGTTGTAGATAATGAAACCGAGTTTTGTTTCTTGGAAGGTCAATAAACAAATACATGACTTAAGAATTGACATGTTCTGGATGTGCTTTTTCTATCTTCTCTACATCCAGCAAAATCCGCATCAACATAAGCAATTAATTCAAAGTTTTCAGATTTTAGATACCATAATCCTAGATTAGGGGCTAGCACAAAGTCCTACGCTAAACATGATGTCTGGTCTAGTTGCAATGAAGTATAGTAAACTACCTATCATACCCCTATAAGTTTTTTGATAAAAGCTTTCTCCACTTTTGTCCATGTTTAACTTAATGGAGGTACTCATAGGAGTATTGATAACTTTTGAACCATCCATATTAAACCGTTTTAACAATTCTAATGCATATTTGGTTTGATTAAGAAAAATATCATCACTAAGTTATTTGATTTGTAAACCTAAAAAGAAAGTTAGTTCATCCATTAAACTCATTTTAAACTCTTGGCTCATACTCTTGGCAAATGATTCGCATAAGGATTCATTTGTGGAACCAAAAATAATATCAACATAAATTTAAACAACAAGAAAATTATTTTCAAAATTTTTAATAAACAATGTAATATCGACCTTGCCTTTAGAGAAATTATTTTGGATAAGAAAGGAGCTAAGTCTCTCATATCAAGCCCTCGGGATTTGTTTTAATCTATATAGAGCTTTAGTTAACTTAAACACATGATTAAGAAAAAGAGAGTTTTCAAATCCGGGTGGTTGTTCAACATACACTTCTTCGGAAATAAAGCCATTTAAGAAAGCACTTTTAATATCCATTTGAAATAACTTGTAATTATTACTACTAGCATAGGCAAGGAGCATCCTTATGGCTTCTAATCTTGCTACAAGAGCGAAGGTTTCTTCCTAATCGATACATTCTTCTTGGTTGAAACTCTTGGCCACTAGTTTAGTCTTGTTTTTAACCGCGATATCAATTTCATCTTGCTTGTTTCTAAAGACCCATTTAGTACCTATAACTAAATGGTCGCTAGGTCTTGAAACAAGCTTCCACAACTCATTTCTCTCAAATTGGTTCAACTCTTCTTGCATTGCAATAACCCATGTATCTTTCAAGGCTTCATCAATGCATTTTGGTTCAATTTGAGAAAGAAAAGCGGCGTTGGCATAAAAATTTTTAAAGGAAGAACGAGTTTGAACACCCTTTGAAGTGTCTCCTATGATTAGCTCCTTAGGATGAGCATCTACCTATTTCCATTCCTTAGGTAAGGATATTTCGGAAGAAGATGTATCCAAGTTGCTAGTTTGAGGAGAGGGTTCATTTAAATTCAAAGCATCAAAATTAAGATTATTATCAAAATCGTTTTTTTAAATTCGGAGAGTTCATTAAAGACAACATGAATGGACTCTTCTATAACCAAAGTTCTTTTATTGAAGATACGAAAGACTTTTGAAATAGAAGAATAACTAAGAAAAATGCCTTCATCGGATTTTGCATTAAATTTTCCTAATGCATCTTTTTCATTCAAGATAAAACATTTACAACTAAAAGCTTTAAAATACGAAACGTTGGGTTTTTTGTTATTCCATAATTCATAAGGAGTTTTGGAAAGTAATGGTCTTACTAGAATCCTATTCATGACATAGCATGCTGTGTTAACGGCTTCGACCCAAAAATATTTGGGTAGACTATGTTTGTTCAACATGATTCTTGCCCTGTAAACTCCTATTTTTTCTTTCTACTACTCCATTTTGTTGAGAATTTCTCATTATAGAGAAATTGTGGTTGTATCCATTATATTCACAAAAATTTTGAAAATCATGGTTTTAAAATTCACCACCGTGATCACTCCGAATTAATGAAATCATAAAGTCTTTTTTATTTTGAACAAGTTTACAAACTTAGAAAAATACTTAAAGCAATCACTTTTGTGTGCCAAAAAGTATGTCTAAGTGTATCTACTATAATCGTATACAATTACAAAGGCATATTTGCTACCTCCTAGGCTTGTTATATCAATTGGTCCAAACAAATCCATATGGATCAATTATAATGGTCTAGAGGTGCTTATTTGATTATTTAATTTGAAACTACCTTTTATTTGTTTTCCTAATTGACAAGCATCACACACATTATCTTTAACAAACTTAATGTTTGGAATACCTCTTACAAGTTCTCTAGATGAGATTTGAGAGATTAGTTTCATGTTAGCATGACCTAATCTCCTATACCAAAGCCAAGCGTCGTCATTAAAAACCAAAAAACACATTTCATTACAAAGATCATCAATGTCAATAGTGTATACATTATTTTATTTTAGGGCAATCATAGATGTGTTTTTATATGGTTTTTCAATAATGCAAGCATTGGATTCAAATCTAATGATGTATCTTTTATCACACAATTGACTAATGCTCAAAATATTATGCTTTAAGTCATAAACCAACAACACATCTTCAATCAAAAAGTTGAATTTGTTACCTATGATTCCTTTGCCAATGATTTTACTCTTGTTGTCTCCGAAGGTGACATACCGTTCGTCTAGGCTAGTAAACTTAGAGAATTTAGATGAATCTCCGGTTATGTGCCTTGAGCATCCACTATCAAGGTACCATCTCTTGCTCCTATTTTGTGATGGTAAATATTTCTACAAAAAAGGATGATTTTTAGGTAATCATTTGACCTTGGGTACCTCAAAAATCAATCTACTCAATTTATCGTTTTGCATAGAGTTTTTTATGGTTCCTTTAGGAACCCAAATCAATTTGTGAGGACTATATCTCTTAAATAAACATTTATAAGCAACATGTTCGAGTTTGCAACAAAAGTTACATTTAGTGCGAGGTGATAAATGCAAGGTAGGGCCTTTAACAAAGGTGGTGAGATTTTGGTGAGAGCTACCTACAAATCCAATTTCACCTCTTCTATGAAGGTGACCCTTATTGGCAAGGATCATGTTCAAGAACTTGTTACCAACCTCAATTTTTTCTAAAGTTTTTTTGAGTAGCAAGTTTTCCTTCTTAAGTGCCTCTAAGTGTTCACAAGTGCATGGAGGCAACAAATGATTATCATGCTTAAAATTTTCAAAATCAATATTTAAAAAGGCATGCTCCTTTTTCAAAAAATTATATTGTTTATTTATTATTCTATATTCATCAAACAATTTATGAAAAGCACTTAAAAGCTCATTGAAAGATAATTTTTTATCTAATGAACTACTTACCTCATCTTCGATAGCCATTAGTGCTTAGTTGGCGATCTCCTTGTTGCTTTGTTTTTCGCCTTCGGAATCGCTCGAATCATCCCACGTTGCTTTGTGCGCCTTCTTCTTCTTTGGTTGTTTCTTCTTTATTTGGGGACATTTGCTTTTGAAATGTCCCGGCTTCTTGTATTTGTAGTATATAACTTGTTCTTTCTTGGGTTCAACTTTGTTTTTAGTGTCATTTTTAGATTTATTTCTTTTTATGAATTTTTTGAACTTTCTTGTCAAGAGTGCCAAGTCATCATTACAGTCCTCATCACTTGAATTTTCTTTCAAGTGGTCTTCATGAGTTCTTAGTGCCATATCCATCCTGTTCTTTGGAAGGTTGTTCTCAAGCTCTTCATGAGCATTGCAAGTCATTTCGTAGGTCATCAAAGACCCAATAAGTTCTTCGAGCGGAAAGTTATTCAAGTCTTTGGCTTTTTGAATTGCCGTTACTTTAGGATCCCAACTCTTTGAGAGGGATTTTAATATTTTGATAACAAGTTCGAAATTAGAAAAACTTTTATCAAGTCCATTTAGACCATTGACGACATCCGTAAACCGGGTGTACATGTTTCCAATGGTCTTACTTGGTTTCATCCGAAACAACTCATAAGTATGGACTAAAAGATTAATTTTGGACTCCTTTACTTTACTAGTGCCCTCGTGAGTGATTTTGAGTGTATGCCAAATATCGAAAGTCGTTTCATAAATAAACACTCGATTGAACTCATTTTTATCTAAAGCGCAAAACAAGACATTCATAACCTTGGCATTTAAAGCGAAAGTCTCTTTTAACTCATTCCAATCGTTCATTGGAAGAGAAGACTTTTGAAAGTCGTTTTCCACAATGTTCCATAACTTAAAATCCATAGAAATTAGAAAAATCCTCATTCTAGTCTTCCAATAGATATAATCCGTCCCATTGAACATGGGTGGATGTGTGATTGAGTGACCCTCTTGGTTGCCGACAAATGTCATCTCTCTTAGGTTTCAAACCAAACCAAGAGTGACCTTACTCTGATACCAATTGTTAGGATCAAGAGCGGCACTAAGAGGGGGGGGGGGGGGGTGTGTGTGAATTAGTGCTGCGGAAAAATTATGTCGATTTGAAAATCTTCGTACGATAAAATTCGATTCTGACGAAAATCGTTTCGTTTTTCTTGAATGAGTAGAGAAGAGGGGATTGGACAATTTGTAATTAAGTGAAGTTGAATGCAGTAAAAAGATTAAGTAGTAAGAAATGAACACACCGGAAATATAGTGGTTCGGTCGTTGTGACCTACATCCACTTCCAATTCCTCCTTTGTCGAGGTCACCGATGTCTATTAATGGTCTTCCTTCAATAGGTGAAGACCAACTACCTATTTACAACGCTTTCTCCTTTTTACGGGTTTAGGAGATAACCTTTACAAGCCTCACACCTCTTCTTGGATGATTACAAAGCTAAAGAGAGGGAGGAGGAGGATTCTTCTCACTTTTATAACACTTTTAACATCCCAACACTTAGAGTTTTTTTTCACACTTTGATTGCACTTTGTTATCCTTTCATGTAGAAAAGGATGAGGTATTTATAGGCCCCAATTGCTTCAAAATTGGAGCCAAAAAGTGTCTCATCCCAGATTTTCGGCATACTGATAGTACCACCACCTGACAGAGTCTCGGATACTGAGCTCTGGCGGTACCACTGCCGGCGGTACCACCGCCCACACCGAGCGGTACCACCACCCACATCACCTGGGAGACCATTCCCTGGGCTATTCCACCACCCCAGTCTGGTGGTGCCATCGCCAGATAGGGTCCAGCAACCTGGTTGGGCCTTGAATCCAGCCCAAACCAGTCCAATTACAGGCCTAATTGTCCCCTAACTGAGTTAGTGGGATTACCTCCCAAACCTAACCCCAATTACGTGCTAACTACGATTCTTAAGGTATATACTAAGCAAATCAAGTCAGGTTAGTCTAGGTTTTTTCCGACAAGCTTCCAGCGACCTTCCGATGATCTCTCGGTAATGTTCCAGCGGACTCCCAACAAGCTCCTGGACTTCACGATGATCTTCTTAGCGAGTTTCGACAAGCTTCTTTGGCAAGTTCCTGGACTTCTCGGTCAATTCCAGCAGAACTTTCGACGAACGTTTGGACTTCCGATGAACTCTCGAACTCCCAACGAAATCTCGATCTTGACTCCAGCACTTCGTTTTGTTTTATGCCTTGATCGCTAACGTAATTAATCCTGCACACTTTTCTCAACATATAGATTTGATCAAATAATTTACCAATTAATTTCATCATCGAAATCCGAGATTCAATACTTTGCACAACTCATTCGATCGTTGAACAACCCATTCCACCTTACATGGTCTCATCATTTACCAAGCGCCTCGCTTACCTTGAGCATCATCAAGTATGGTTACTAACGTTGAGCTGTAGCTCAAACCTAGCCATCCCAACCTATGTGCGTTATGTATTCTTCTTAGCTTACTTGTCCTTGTGGTGTCTTTTGCGCGAAGGATTGGCCATTCCTCTGAATGCCAATCTCAGATGCCCGCTCCTCTGAGCGACTCCTTTTCCCTATATCTCCATGCCTGCTTTCCCCCAAATGATCGCACGTGCTGGCTGCCCTCAACGTAGCCCCGCTAGGTCCCCCACGTTTGCATATCAAGTGTTTCTATAAGTGCTTGTCCTGCTCTAATACCATCTGTCACAGACTTAGCTGGTTTTGCCTAAGTCGTGCAGCACCCTTGCGTGTCCGTCCGCAAAGGTCAGTCTCCTCGAAACCTCCTAGGGGACCTACAAAAGAGAAAACGGGTTAGAGAAAGTGCCTTACTCGGGATCCATAAGCAATCATTTCAGTAAACACTTCATAGCCAAAGCAAATTACAAGCAGACTTTATAAGTTTTGAATGGTCGCACAACAAAGGGTCCAAATGGTCTACTACAGACCGAAATCTCTCACAAGTGTCCACATTACACAACCTCTATTTACAAGCCTAAAAACGGCCACCAAACCCAACTAAAATGGGTTTGTTAAGCCTTTGACCGTCCCTCTACATGTTGTGCAAAATATGAACAAACCAAAAGACACAGACATACATAAGCATTACATCGAACACTCCGTTTATAATTTTATCCGTGACAGTATGTCTAATATAATAAAATGTAACTTTTCCTTTTATTTTTGAATAAACAATCAAAGTTTATGGCATCATGTCATCCAATTTAACCCAACTTGCCTTTTAGTTGCATAATACTTCCTTCATATTAGTCAACAATAAGGTAATTTTTTTAAATAAGAGGGGAGGATTAGGGAACAATTTAGGAAAGAAGATGAAATGGTGAAGCTTGATATATAAAGGTCACTCTTTTGATGTGGCTTCGTTCTCATCACTCAAGGAATATTGTATGCTAAGCATGTTTCTGACCAGATGGTGAGATTAATAGTCCACCTTGGTGCTGCCAACTGCCCAAACATTTAAGCAAATGATAATTGCCAAGTGGATTGTTGTGGTCCTAGGAAAGCTGCAAAAGGCAGGTATAGTGGCTCTCTAGTTATCATAATAGCTTGTTATTGAAAATTACAACAGTGACAATGATTTTTACAACATAGTTTATATCTAAATCATGTCAAGTAAGCAACAATGTGGCCTAGATACAATTCCAATACAGTTTAAAATGGAAAATATACTGGACGCAATTCAAATGATACTTGACCTAAACTCTTCTAAGGCTGAAAGAATCTATTCAATGTCCTATAATCTTCCACTTATTTTGCTTTCGCTATTGTTGAATGAGACCGTTAAGCAGAATTTAAAGCAGCTTTCCATAATAGGCTGATCACAAGAGCAACTTTTCTCTAGTTCGCTTCCAATATGAGAAATGCTGATTTCTTGAAATAATTATCAAATAAATTGGGAATTGTTGCAATAGGCTTATCCAAACTTTTGAAACTGATTCAGTTCAATTCCACTATGGAATCTGCTTCTGGTCTGATATAGTTAAAAAGCAAGAGAGTAGTTGAAAAAGTAATGAGAAGAGGAAGAGAGGGGTAAAATCAGAGTAGGGGGTAGGAAAGATAATACTGAGTCATAAAATATACTTTTTATATCTTGAAGATCTCTATTTGACAATGCATAAATCCCTAGAATGTGCAAGAAATAAATGATTTTCAAGAATCTGACACATCTGGACCATATTTGTTTGATTTGCTGGTTGATGTGCTGACTGCTAATCTAAGTTAGGCCTGTACCTGCCATAAAAGCCTTTCTTTCAATTTAAGAAGTCATTCATTTCTTATGAGCCAAAAGTAATTTAGGATTCCCTGGATCACCTAAGGATTATTGTATTTAAACACTATGTTCTTCCCTTGAAATTTTTTTAAGGACATTAACTTTTTGGATTTGTATTTCTCATTTTCAAGTGGAAAACACATTGCATTTGAGTTAGTTGAATTACAATTATTTCTTCTATTATGTTCTTTCTACTTGGTTCTCTTTGGATTATCGACAAGTTATGTTCTTTAATACAATCTTCTGTTGTAAAAGGTCCTATATGAAGATCCAGTGGCTGCCATTGATATCCAGAATCAGATATTAACGACATCATCAGGCAACCATCTTAAGTATGGCTCTCTTATAATTTCCACTGGTTGCGCAGCTGTAAGGTAATCTATGACTTTAAGTTAGAGAGCCTGAGATATTGGTTGCCACTTATCTTTTCTATTTCATGGTTTTGCTATATTTTTTGTCAGTCATTGAGCATTGAAATTTGAACTAGTTTAAATTCTTATGTCATCAGTAAGAAGACTTATATATGGTTTGATATGTTTGTAGGACAATTACCTCCAGTTTTTCTTATTCAACAAGATAAAGGATTCCAAGTTATTAATCTATGATGAGACTGAAACACTATTATACTGTAAATTACTGAAAGAATTATGTAAAGAGCAGTTTTGGCATGTTTCTAGGGCTTCTAGTCTTTTACTTGACATTACTATAGCCACACTTTATGATATTTGGCTACGACTAAATACCCTTGATAATAAACTGTTGTCCATCTGGCTTAAATTCCCAACTAAATTAACTTGTTGTAGGTATTTGTCCTTAACGAGTCTTTAGGGGTTTGTGTGATTACAAATACGATCCAACAGTGATTTAAAAAGTGTTAGGCGTCAAAAGACGCCAAGGTCCAAAAACGCCCGAGGCGCTAGGCGCTCGCCCGAGCGAAGCGAGGTGCTAAAATATAAAAATATAAAATATAATAAATAAATATAATTATTTAAGTAAAAAATGCTATTAAATTAAGAAAATTGGGTACAAAATCATAATAAATAAATAAATCATAATAATGTATTTTTTATTTTTTTAAATAACAAATATACTATTAAATAAATAAAAATTAATAGTATTAAAATCAAAATAATATATTATTAATCTAATAAATAAAAATACTATTATTAGTATACAGTTAGCAGTATACTGTTAATATATTATTAACAGTATAGTAAGAAGACCGAGACTGCTGAGGCAACGGTAGCGGTAGCAGGTGACAGTCGTAGCTGGAGCGGCGAGTGGCGACGACAGTAGCGGCAGTAGTGACGAGTGTAAGGGGAAGACCAGTGGTAGAAGAAGCGAGTGGCAATAGGGGTAGCGGCAGCGGCAACAGCGGGAGCGGCGACAGCGGCAGCGTGAACGGCGAGCAGGGTTAGGGTTGGGGAAGTCGCGCTGATATCAGTGCTTTAGTTGGTTCGATTGAACCAACTAAAGCACTGGAGACCGAACTAGACCTAAAATGTTGGTTCGATCGCTTGGTTTAACCCAGGCGCTCGTCCGAAGTGCCCGACGCCTGGGCTCGGGTGAGTGACCAGGCGGCGCCTCTTTGAAGCGCGCCGCTTGGAAATGAAGCGAGGCGCTCGGGTCTCGCCTCGCCTTGCCCGAGCGCCTTTTTAAATCACTAGGCTCCAAAACCCCTTATTTCCGCCCCCCCCCACCCCCCCCCCCCTTCTACTCATGGGAAATGGGATTATCAAATCCTTGGACAAGTCCATGGCTTAAATTGGAGGTGTCCTGGTTTGAAATGCTTGAAAAATATGGCCGGGTATTTGGCATTGTGGGTATGTGAGGACATACAAACATTCTCCATAATAACTCCTCGTTGTCATACTTTATTTGCAAGGTAGGTGTAGATAGTGGTGTCCAAGTGCAAACAATTTAATGAAGAATTTATAGTCAGTGCAATAATGGGATTGCCTTTGCTAAATTTAGGAGAACCTTATTTTTCTATGCTAAAAATGCTCTTGTAGATGCTCTATATTTTGTGATGCAAGCTGTGTGAGGAAAAATTTGTAGATTTTGGTGTAGATCAGCGTAGAAAGTGGTGCAGCACTTCTATTATTATGTGGTGCTTCCCCCAAGATAATGTAAGGATTATGTTGCTGCGTTTTTCCTTCATAGGGGCCTAAGTTTGCTTTGTTAATTTGGTGTTTGGAGGCAATGGAGGTGGTGGGACTGCATAATCAACATCTAGAGGCATTGGTATTGCCGAAACAAGCAACATGCAGGATTCACTGGGTTTTTGGCCTCCCTTGATGATGCTACCTAATTTGCATGGCCTAGAGTTATGTACATACCAGGGTTTTGGTAGTGTTGTCTTTGTCTTTCCTTGCTATGTGGTTGACAGCATTGTGCTTGTAATTACAAAGACCGATGCAGGCTGTGGCTATTGCTGGTATAGTGGTACATGATGACTTTCATCAGTAGTTCCACCTATGCGCACAACCATGACAGTTGGGTTTGATGGACTAGTCTGTGAGGGCATCAGATTGCATGGCTGGCTATTGCTTGCTCAAGCACTAATGTCATTGTAACTTGCAGTGATGTGCTATCTAAGGTGCACTTAATATTTCCTTGTCTGCCACTCTAGTTCTGTTGATGATAGTGCTTTACCATGCTTTAACTGGTGTGCGCCCCTCAGATATTGACATGGAACCCTCACACTGCTATCTTTAGAATTCAATATCCCATTGGGCAATATGATTAAATTTGTTTGCTTTTCAAGTGTTTAAACTTGAGCAGCACGCTAGACAATTTTGAATGTGAGACACTTTTAAGTTTTGAATTGTTTGAAACCCCAAAAAGGATCTTGGAGAGTCTTCTCTCACATATTTCACAACAGTAGGAGCTATTCTAATCCATCCTAGGTAATGTTGAGCAAGAATGTTGAGCAGACCTCACATGGATACTAAACTGCTATTATAATCCATCCTAAGTTTTTTTTTAAATTTGAGGAAGAGAAAGGTCTTCAATTGACTAATTTAAAGGTAAATTTAATTAATATTTTGTGAAAATTACTGGAAAATATATAAACATAAAAATCAGTCTTGACATTTTCTAAAGCTAACAGGTTATTTTGTTATATTTAATAGCTAAACCATATATGATTTAACTGAAATACCCTTAATAGTTAACTGCATTCCATTTCAACCAGCAGCCAATCTAACTTGTTACCTTCCTGAGTCACTGAATCCCTTGGAACTCATGCAATCAACCAAAAGGGTTCGCATTCATGAGGAACAGTCAATTTTTTTTTCTTGATCGGGGCAAGAAGTTCTGTTGGTAGGGGCTCTTAGGACTAGTTTGGGGGCACAGGTCATGGGAGTCGTACGAAATGTTGGACTTGCAAACATGCTTGGTAACAATGTTCACATTCTTACCAACAAGATTATTGAATATCATGGTATGTCAATTGACTGCTTGCTTCCTACTGGCAAGCGCTCTCAGGAACTAGCTTGGGGGCACAGGTCATGGAAGTTGTATGAAATGTGGGAGGACTTGCATTCGTGTTCAGTAATAATGTTCACATTCTTCCCAACAAGATTATTGAATATCATGGTATGCCAAGTGGCTGCTTACTTCCTACTGGTTCAATCGGGGACCATATGCCGTTATATGATGGTACAGCCGTAAATTTGAAACTAGTTTAATATTTCAATATTTTCAGGGGCATGGTGATTATTACCAATACCATGTTGACCATTATGTACTAGTCTGATTGGTTATATGGGATAGATATTATAAACTATGCCTAGTAAGTTATTTAGATTCAGAACTTTAGTTTGTTTAAATATGTTGGAAAACTTTAGTTTTGATGAGTGTTCTGTTATGGACCTTTGGAGTTCCAGTGATGTCTAACAAATAGTAGAAATCTCTAAATAATTTATAGAACAGATAAAAACAAGCTAGATCTATACATATATTCTATAGTCTATACTTGGAATCTATTTGATTAATTAATAAATTTTAAAATTTTTATAATTATAAAAGTTTCATATAGGACACAATTTTAGAGCTAATATATAAGAACTATAAATCAATAGAAGAGGAAAATGCAAATAAAATTAGGGTAAGTGTATTAGTCCTTATGAAAGTAATTGTTTGAACATGCATGGATTTATGTACGTAGGTATATCAATCATAATGTCTTTTTCTGCTCTATTACCAGGAATGAGTCCCATGGTTGTACCAAGGGTGTGTGATCACACCTTGGTAGCATGACAGACTCATATTAGTTGGCATTTGGTTGGTCCAATACTGTACTGACTAATATGTATTTGTCCACTGAAAAACCAGTATGGGTCTGGTACATGGAATGACAATTTATGGGTTGAAGAACATTGCACACCAAATTATGTATTCTTGTCAAAATAATAAAAATGTTCTCTTCTATTTTTTTTGCTTTTCCCTGATCCATGAGGTTGAATTAAAAAGAAAAAGCATGGTGTGTGCTCTTTCTTTCTAAAGTTCCAGATCTTGATATGATGTTTCCACTATTTTTCTCATCATCTACTGCTTGTAGCTAAAATGTACTTAAATCAAATTAATTTTGCATCAATCTTCCAGAACTTCATGCTACAACAATTATCTTTTTCCCAATTGAAGCTCATTGATTAACAGTCTGTTTGGTTTGCTCAAATTTTGCCTTGGAAGTCAAATTTCCATCAATTAACTTTTTCACATATAACTGCTTTAATACAGAAATTACTATAGATTCAATGGTCAACTTGAACCTGCATTACCTGCATTCCAATCAGATGAATTTGCTTCCAGCCAGTCTGTCTCAATCTATATGAAGAAAAGCATTCAAGAGTAGATTTCCTAAAATTTTTAAACTTAAAATATAGCTATGTCCAATTTTCCCTTCCGAACCAAAACAGAGCTCTCCAAGTAGGGAGGAGAATAGATATTCATCATCTCAACTCCCCTTACTTGCACCAATACTTACATGCTTTGGAACTGGAAGAAGGATTATCACATCTAATTACGAGTGGATTTTTTACTTCCCATCCTCTCTCTCTCTCTCTCTCTCTCTCTCTCTCTCTCACACACACACACACACACACACACACACACATGCACCATATATGTGTGTGCATGCATACATGATGTTCAACACTTTGTAGGACATCAAAGCCTGCCCCACTTGGACTAAGATATTCCCAGGAAAGTGATAAAATGCCATTTCTTATAAAAACTGACCTTCATGAGTGGGCATTACATATTAGATTCCATATTTTAGTTGAGTTTCCTATCATACAGAAGTCATTGCATTTATGGAAAAATATGTAAGACTTTATTGATTAATTGCATCTTTGGTGCTTTTACAATGAAAAAAATGAAATGCAGATCTGCTATACTGAGAAAAGTAATTATATGAAGTTCAGAGATTTTATGATACACAGTTTGCTGCAGACTCAACATCATCATCATCACCTCACCAACTTATATGTCTAAAATAAGCAACATTCATATTCAGAAGATTTCGTCCTGCACATAGCATAACAATAATGGTTTTCGGGATGATCTCCATTCCAACATTATTCTTTGTGTTTATGTGTATATTGATGGGTAACTTGTACTCTGTTTTTACTGGATTCTTTTACTTTCCAGATTTCCAGAAAATATTGGAGGAAACCTACCAGGTGTTCATTACATTCGTGATGTTGCTGATGCTGATTCTTTAGTGTCCTCATTGGTACTCTTGTTGTTTCTGCAAATACTTTGTCTTATTTAGTGTGATCATTCCCATGTTCCAGGGTAGTGGTTCATCAGTGTATTAGAGAAGCATAGTTAATCACTTAAATTGTGTCTCATGTTACATAATATTGGCAGATGTTTTTCCTTTTAATATCTCTAGACTACTTGAATCCCGCTCATTGTGCTTTCATCTTAAACGGTGTAGGAATTCTTTTTTGTTTACATGATCTGCAAAGTACGGTATAAATTGTTTCCTTGGGAAATTTAAGAAATGCTTGCTGCAATAGCAAACATGCTGTTTTAGATGTGACACTTTGTTATTCCAGTTTATGGCAAGTTTTTTTAGGATAGATCATGTTGATAACCATGTTTGGTTAGGGTTGCATATGAGATGCAGAACATGGTGTGTCTCATTTTCATGCATGTGGCTCCTTTAACATGAGATGATAGTGACTAATGAGACAAATTGGTGTGCCCATTTGCCTAATGAGATGTATATTCACAGCCGATTCAAAGAGATTTTTTCTTAGCAAATTAGCAGCTTGGTGTGCATATTGCATTTTAAACTTATTTGTTTTTCTTTTGAACATAATTTTAAAGGGAGATTCATGTAATGTTATCAGACAATATGAAATTAGTGTGTGATGTTTTTTATACTCATTGGCCTCATTGGCTTGCTTAATATAATTTGTCATTAGTGCGAGCTTATATGTATGGTGGGTTAAAAATATTATTTGTGATGTTAGGATTTAGGCAAAGATCCATGTAATCTACCCCGAATAGCCAGGACATTAAGACTTGTTGTTGTATGCTAGGATTAATTTAGGAAAACATGTTTTTGAGCTTTAAATTCCATGTTCAAGAAAAGATGCAAATGTTATGTTTCAGGTGTTCAAAGAAACCAAAATATGACATCAAATTTAAAGTTTCTACTTCAATTAGTATTGCTAAATATACAAAGTTCTATAAATACTACAATAGAAATATCATCACAAATACAATCACTCTGTATGTTGCTTTAGTTTAGATGAATATATCGAGGAATTGAGATGCTCTAGTATTAAAGAGAGACCAATCAAACTGTTGTGAACCTGAAAAACGAATAAAACACAAAACAATAAATTATTAATCATTCAGATAAGAGATGTTATTATTAAATTATGTATTCACCTTCAATTATTATCTTAAGAACATATGAATTATTATTGTAATAATGTTTGATTATTTACCAATGGTGGCTGTTACAAGCATGCCATGGCAACTAGTGCAGCATTTCAAGTGAAAATCTCCATAAGGCATCTTTGTGCACACATGCATTAATGTGAAAACAGAAGAAATGGCAAATGTTTTTACTTCAATTATGATAACTAATATAACAAATGTTACAGTTTGCAAGTTCAAAGAAAACCAAAATATTACATTGATAACTCAGAATTTTTTTGTCAATTGCTATTAGTGATATACAAAGTTCTTAATTATTACAATAAAGATATCATCACTAATACAATTACACTTTAGTCAATGAGTATCATTCTTGAGTTGAGATGTCTTAACTGTTGTAAACCTAAAAAAAAAAACAATAAAATTATTCTTCATTCAAGGAAGAGATATTATGATTAAGCTGTGCACTCATTTTAATAAAAACACAATATTAACTTAAGATTTAAGAATATATGAGAGTTACTAAATCTTAATAAACAATATTATTTACAAAATTTTAGGAGTACTTGTATATATTTTAAAATTAATTTTATATGAATTTTAAGATCTTAGGAATCTACTATCAGATCCTACAATCCTAGTTTGTGATCCTCATTATGTCCTAGGTAGGAGCAAGTTTGACAATAGTGGAGGGCATCGGAGAGAGGAGAAAGAGGGAGAAGGCACGAGAGAGAAGTGAGAAGAAGGCAGCCAATGGTTGTTAGCTACAAAGAGAGGTGAGAAGACGAGGGGGAGCTAACAAGAGGGAGGGGAGAGAAGAAGAGAGGGCAGCGACAATGAGTGGCGGTCACGTAGAGAAGATGAGAGAAAAAGTGGGATGGAAGAGGAAAGAGGGAAGAGAGGGCGATAGCAGTAGAGCATCCAAGGAGAGAGGAGAGAAAGATGAGGGAGATAAGAGGGAAGATGTGTATTGGATGAAGAGAGGAGATGCAGCTGGCGTCGAAAGTTAGTGGTGGAAGTTTGGAGATAAAAAAATGATGGGGCAAAGTGCAAGTGTTGGGCAATTGGGAAGATTAGGAGCTAACTTGGCTGCTCGGGGATTAGGTTTAAACTAGGTTGGCTTTTTTGGGAGGCTTGTATAATTTGGGCCAGGTCAGCATTGGGTCTGGAGGAAACAGGGAAGGGAAAATTGGACTTCAATTGGTTCAGAGGGAGGGAAAATGAATTGGATTTGAACCAAGTTGTGGGGTTCGGATGACATGGATCAGTCCAGGCGAGTGCCTGGGATACCTAACATCATCTGCATTGTGGCACTCACCTAGGTGACACCCAATTTAAGGCACCACACCTAACGTTCATTGCGGCACCTTGGCGCTCACTTAGGCACTTGTCCAGGACTCCAGCTGAGATAGGATTTCAAAGAAGCATTTAGGTAATGACTTAATAACAAATTAATTGAACAGATTGGAGGCATAATTCTGTGCCTTATAATTGTTCTGAATCTGCATTTTTTTGGTGCAGCAGTATCTATATAATTCTTGGAAATGTATCTTTTATTTTTGATTAAATATGTACAAGGAAGCTGATAACTTTATTTTGAACTAGATGAGAAAATTATTTGCAGAAACATA
Organism: Musa balbisiana; assembly: GCA_004837865.1. Lineage (NCBI taxonomy): Eukaryota > Viridiplantae > Streptophyta > Magnoliopsida > Zingiberales > Musaceae > Musa > Musa balbisiana. The sequence continues at coordinate 19,931,870 of CM017192.1, forward strand.
TTCCTTCTTCCATGAGAATGCTTTCTTTACCAAGGCGTCATTGGCTTTGTATTTTTGTCCTAAAAATATTTTTGTGAGAAGTCACAGTGGCTTAATAGTCAAACCAGTTAAACTCAAATAACAAGTCTTTGTTTTTTCACAAACCAAATGTCTTTGATTGTAATGTACTGAACTGCTTGCTAGATTGATATTCACTTTTCCATCTCAGATGTGTGTAGCTAACTGTGTGCATCTTAGAAATCATCACTTTCATCTTACTATGTAGTATGTCCTATTCTTGTTCTCTTCTTATTCTAAGACGAAGGTTTTGGTTCCATTCATGTTTTCTGTTTCCATCAACCTTTTCTTTATTTTTAGAAAATTTTGAATTTGTACCTATAAATGATCTTTTACATTCAGGAAAAAGCAAAGAAGGTGGTTGTTATCGGTGGTGGTTATATTGGCATGGAAGTAGCTGCTGCGGCTGCTGGTTGGAACCTTGATACTACTGTAAGTTGTACATTTAGTTTTCTTCATGGGTTCATAACCGATGCATATTAGTGGGCCTCTTACCTTAACATGCCAAATAACATGTAGCATCATGCATTGTCCATCGTGGAATATTGACTATCCACCAAGCTTTGGGAACCATCACTAATAAATGACAGCAACTTCACAGTTTAAATTGCTGAAAACTTGTCTGAATTTTTTTGTAAAATTTGGCATAGTATTAACTATTAAAAATGATTTAGCTTCCCCATATTTATAAAGCAGGAAGCAAGTTTGACACTTGCAGACACATCCACATGACCTGCCTCAAAAATATATGATCATTATATGAATGCTGTATTTTATCTATTGGAGTTTATTTCCTGATAATATTTATTCTTGACTATCAAGACACTATCCAATTTATACTAGGTTATGTTTGATCAACTTTTGCTTTTGTGACACCTCCAGACTATGATTTCAATGATAATGGTTAATTGTGTACTCATATTTTGGTTTTCTCTTTATTCTCACTGTGCATATATATCTCTAACTTGTTTTAATAGATCATATTTCCTGAGGATCGTATAATGCCAAGATTATTTACACCATCTCTTGCTCGGAGATACGAAGAGCTTTATCAGAAAAATGGTATCAAGTTCATCAAGGTAACTTTGCTCATTGGTCCTGGTGATATATGTGTGTGTGTGTGATGTGTGCGTGTCGTATATACATATATATAGATATATTTTATGTATATGTATATATATACATATACATACATGTTTATATACATACATATATATACACACACATATATATTCTAAAGCTTTGACTGTTTATAAGTCTTGCTATATTTCCTCTTTTCAGGGAGTTCTCATTGACAAATTGGAAGGTGGTACTGATGGAAGAGTGGCTACTGTTTTACTTAGAAATGGATCTATTATAGAAGCAGATACGGTACATCTTCATTGTATTTCTTGGGTCCATCCTAAGAAATGTTTAGATATTCTAATTTTCCTTTCTGAACCTCTAGTGCAGATCTGAATGTTGAAGTAATTTGAAATGATATTTATGTAGACTTGGGAAGCAAAATCCTGTTAACTTGATGGAAATCTTACTTATTTTTTAGTGCTTGGCCAACAATCACAAATGTTAAATGATAGTGATCAATAATTTGAATCTGGTTAATGCAATGAGTTTCTAAATTTACACAACAAAAAAGAGAACTTTTTTAAAGAACAAACAAACAAGTGAAGTATTGTGTCGATCTTCATTAAGATTACTGAGATGATCAATATGCATTTTAATTGCAGGTCATTGTTGGAATTGGAGCAAAGCCAGTTGTCAGCCCATTTGAGGCTGTTGGCTTAAACAACAATGTTGGTGGAATACAGGTTGTTGTTCATCCAAGATTGTTTTTTCTTTCATTTCTATGTTATGCATCAATCTCATCTTATGCAGGTACATATGTTATTGTAGTTGGCCTAGTTATTTCTTCGTTATGTACTTTGATATCCATTTTAATAGAGTAAGCCTGTGAATAAAGGGCATTCATGGTATATATGTTTGCAAGTGATATTTTCATCAACCATTAGGAAGGTTGCTATTGTCTGTACATTCATTTTGGGATTGTTTAGCTGCCCTAATTGGAAGTACATTTAGGTAGAAGTGTGATGTCATTGTAAACAAAGGATGCATAATGGGAATTTTGGCAAGTTTTCACATTTAAAATTACTGGTAAGAGGTAACAACAAATAGTGCACAACGGCAATTTTGGCAAGCTTTCACAACTAAAATTACTGGTAAGAGGTAACAACAAATAGTGCACAACGGCAATTTTGGCAAGCTTTCACAACTAAAATTACTGGTAAGAGGTAACAACAAATGCTGTTGACCACATTTTACTATGTCAATTTACATCCACTTTGTTTTGTTTGCCTAGATTTACAAATGTAATTCCTTCACATGATTGGTGCTATCGAGGATGCTATGATATGCCATGACTGCCAGGGGATTGCGTGCTCAAAGTCTGGCTACATCCTGACACTTGGGTGTTGCACCTCTTTTGACTCGTGTTCCCCTTCTTCTTGTATCGTCTCGGTGATGAAAAATGATGGACGGGGTCTTATCTTATGTAGTAGAGGATCTTAAGTTCTTTGCTGCATGGAGTCAATCAATCATCGGTTCAAAATCATCATTGTAGAACTGAAAGTCGAATGGCTCTTCCATTGTCTTCTCAAAGTCTATCTGTGGCTCTTCCATTTGCTTATCAATTTCAGCATGCTGTATAGCCTCAGGCACATTATATAGTGCACGCACACTAATTTCTCTAAGCCCATGCATGATAGCTGATTGTGAACCTTTGTGTGAATCAAGTGGAATGTCTACCAGTCTGTTTGTGACACTGGATAATGTGGTGGACCCATGTTGGTGTTGGTCATCCAAATTGTAATCATCACTCAGCTGCATTAAGAGACCAGTATGGTGTTAGACATAAATATCGATCAATTTATATAAGTGGAACATAATTGGGGATTATTTTACCAGGATCCAAGGGTCGGAAGCTTCCTGAAACAATTGGTCCTATAAGAAGAAACATAAATGATAGGTCCAAACTTTAATTTAGTACCACATTATGAACTAGCAATTAAGTTAATATGCTATACCCCTATTATTGCATCACCAGTTATATCACTTTTTGGTTGAAGTCGGTATATCACATTTTGTATATACTCTGACAATGTGAGTTTAATGGCCAAGTTATGCTGTTATTGGTATGCGGGGTTGAAATAATATGTGTTGTGAATATTAATTTTCTTACCTGCATTGTAAATATCTTTGGAGGTCTCACTGTCCTACAATCAAAATAATCCTTTAGGACCCTACTGATCTCATCCCTAGTTGACCCAATAAGATGAATTAGGTAACCTATCTGCGGTCTCTTTTTCTTATTAAATTTCGAAGAACTATAGATACAGTAGAATTGATGATATCAACCACTATATCCCAGAATCCGGAAAGGATATACTTCTCCACTTTTTTTGCCTTAGACAAATTAGAATATAGAGTTGCTCTAGTCGGCAGATGTGAACATTGCCTTTAGTCCAATCTTTCATCGTTGAATAGGCTTCAAGGTGAAAAGGTTTTTTGTGGCAAAGCATTCACCCGCTGTGATATTCTGCATCAAAGCATTCACTGGTGGTTGTAATTTGTAAATGTACTTTGTAATGCTTTGTGCCTTTGCCACTGTCCTCTGGATTGTCGACAGATCACCAATATCTCTATATTGTGTGCCTGCACATGGTTTCCAAAATAAATATTGCATATGCTCCATCAATTGCTTACTGACTTTCTTAAAATTAGTCCTTCATTTCTTAATCTAGCAATATTAAACATGCTATAATGAGCCCTTAAGTACCTCTAATTTGCTCTTAGTTAGGTTTCTTCTGAATAATAAACCTTAATTAGAAAAATTATTTTTTCAATTTGTCTAATGTGGGTTTATTATAAGTTAGGATAGTTACTCTTCAAGTTGTCTCATATTTTGAGACTCTTAGTGTAATGCTGTGAAGGGATTTTGAAGGGATACGAGAACATCAACTTCTACAATTATATGAGCATATGAGCTTCTATTTAGTGTCGCATTCCTAGAGAGGGAGAGAGGTTATACTTAAATATCCTATAAGCTCTTGTAGGAGTTGGAATTTGACCAATGTTAGTGATTCTCTCTATAATTTTTATTTGTCTCTTCTCTTCTTATTAAATATTTAAAGGTAAGGCTGACCCTCCCTAGACCCCGCATTAGTAGGAGTCTCATGCACTGGGTACGCCCTTTCTCTTCTCAATCTTTCTCTCTTCTTCTTTCTGCCTCCTTAAGCTTTCCTCTCTCTTCTCTCTCTTTTCTCTTTCGAAGGTAGTCCTCTTGAAATATGAAGCATCAAAATCCTATCTATATCCTCAAATACAGTGGTAGACATTTAGTATGAAAAATGTTCAATTCATAATGTACTATATTGACTAGTTAGAATGTTGAATTGGTATGATTTAGGCAAGGATTGCCATATAGATGACATTTGCTGTTAGAATGATACCAGTCTGTGCCATGCCAATCTCTGCTGGAGGTGGCCCAGTATGGCCAGATCAAAATTTGGCCTGTGCTGTGGGAGAAGGGTGTGTTATGCTGAAAATTATCAATATGCCCTTATCTAATGGAATGCCAATCCATGACTCTGATCTTGGTGTGACAAGTACCACCATGCCATGCCAACAGGTGGTATCGGTTCATGGTCAGACCAGTACTTACTAGTCAGTACCAGCATACCATTTCTCGGTATGCTGGTACATACTGGTTTTCAGGAAAAAGGCTGAAAAATGATCAAAAATTCAAAAAATTTTAATCTTTTGTCCTAATTTAATGGTAATCTTTTTGTATTTAATTAATAATAGTGTGCATATGAGGCATAAATAAATGCATAAGGCTGTGATTAGCCTTAAATGTCCCCAATTTGGGCCTAAATGTGACACAGTAGACTTAATTGGGACTAACACGAGATAATATCTTAATCATGTTTGATCTTTGTAGATATAAATTTATACACGTCTAATTATATGAAATGATAAATAAAATATAGAAAGACGCTAAATATCTTAAAATTGAAGAGTAATTCCACTAGATCTCGAGTTCCAACACCTCTTTTATCCAAATCAATAGTTTGATTATCACTAATTGCCAATTAGGAACTTTAATCACAAGCAAGAGTGTGAAAAAGAGAGTGGGAATGAGAATGAGAGTGAGTGAAAGAGGGAGGGAGGAGGGAATTTAAAGCCCAAAAGGAGCCCCAATGGTCAATTTGACTGTTGGGGTCAAAACTGACCCGATTTGAGTTGGTATCGGTCAAATTCTAACCAGAATCGACTTGTTTTGACTGATATAACATGAGTTTCAACCGTATTGTCTGGTACATCACCTGTACTGGCCAATATCTGACCCTTTTCTGTGTATCACTCAAAACGGTCTGGTCTGTGTATCAGTTGGCAGACCGGTATATACTGCTCGATATGTCAAACCTTGGAACAAAATACAAAATTTTATTATCAGACAATTTGGGAAGCCCAGAAATAATGCACTCAGTATTGAATGTTAATAATTGCCTTTCACATGTAGAAGATTATCAAACTAAGAGTCTCACCTTTGTATCAGGTTGATAGCCTTTTCCGAACAAGCGTACCTAGTATTTTTGCTATAGGAGATGTAGCAGCATTTCCATTAAAGGTGTGTGTTCTTGTTTTTTCTTTTACCTCTTATATAAAGTTGGTACAATATTTTAGTGATTCCTGTTAGATCTATGATCGAATGGCACGAGTGGAACATGTTGATCATGCTCGAAAGTCAGCACAGCATTGTGTCAGAACACTTCTTACTGCACATACTCAACCGTAAGCTGAATTAAATTGCTGTCGCATATGACATATTTCCCTTTTGATGATCATTCATTTTCTCACTAACCTTTAATGCCTTGATTTGATTCAGATATGACTACCTGCCATTCTTCTACTCGAGGGTTTTTGAAAATGAAGGAAGTTCGAGGAAAATTTGGTGGCAATTTTATGGAGATAATGGTAAAATTTTTAAAACAGAAGGTTTGCAAACTTCGTTCAAAGAATGAGTTATTTCTTTGTTTTCACTCTTTAAATTATTTTAAACAGTTGGCGATACAATTGAAGTTGGAGATTTTGATTCGAAAGTTGCTACATTCTGGCTCGATTCTGGTACTTTCAAGCTGAAATTGGGATCCAATTGTTGGAAGTTCTTGTTTCCTTTTTGCTTCAACAAAAATTCTTTTTCCATTTCTTCAATTTAATAGTTTAATATTTTTATTTACATGTAAGTGTTTGAATCCTGCAGAAAGTAGAGTAAAGGGAATTTTTCTTGAGAGTGGGAGCCCAGAGGTAAATTTTACTTGTTGAACAACATTAGTCGCTGTCTAAAATTAACCTCATGTTTTGTTCTGTTGAACACAATCTGATTTTGTTTCCAAATGTTAAGTCGTTTAACTGTAAGTTAGCAAGTTAAAACCAGAATCTTTAAGTGTTACTGCTAAGTTTTTACAACTTGGGAAGAGATGTACTAATGAGTTAGGTAATCAGTTCTTTACTGATTAAGGTTTTCTTAGGTCTATTCTATCTTTCCTTACACTGTTAATCATAATCGACTCACCTCATCCAACCATACTTCTATGGCTCCTTTTGAATGTGTCTATATTACCATCGGAAGGGGTTGACTTGGGATCACATTTGTATGATTTTTGTGGTTTTGGAGAGTACAAATATGGGACAACCAGGATTGGGGTTCTAGAGAATACAAGGAAACACAGTTTTGCACAGCTCGATACATTTCAACAGTTATTTATTGGTCTGACCGCCTAGCTGGATGTGGACTGCTTAAAACCCAGCAATCCAGTATGGTTTGAAGAAGAAAGCAGTTTGTTTTCTTTTAAGTTGAATGAGGTGTTAAAAGACGCATCTAAGGCTCACGAAGAATTGCCTTTGCCCACATCTTCTCTCCGCTACCTGCTGCCACCTGCCTGTCCACCTGCCATTGCTTGCAGGCACATCACTTGCTGCTGGCTGTGAGCCTGTTGCCCCTCTCTGCCTCCATGTCCACTGCTCACTCCAGTACTCCTCTCCTCCAGTTTCTCCTCCTCTTCTTCTTCCTCCTCACCTTCTTCTTCCTCTTCCTTCAGAAATGGACCTGACTTGTACTGGTCTGGCATGGATCGACATCGGTCCAGAACCCATAATTGCAAACCTTGGATGATACAAATACAAGAGAACTAGGAAAGAGAGCTCTCCTTTTTTCCGTCTGAAACTTTGGTCAGGTTCTAGGATTGAGGGATTGCCCTTCTTGACATACCGGAGAGTGGACAAAAATGTTTCCACTTAAATACTTACGAAATAGGGTCTAATGGTTGGTCCATGACCTCTGGATGCTGAAGGCAACTTGGATTCCTAGTGGAAGCTGATGGTTTGTTTTGTGGATTACTTTTATTTTGTTACATTATGTTTAGATCATGTTTCATGCTAATTTCAAGGCCAACTTGATTTTCTTCCCAATTGTTTTAAATAAGGAAAACCTAGGAGAGTTGCTGACTCTGACTATCGTTGATATTAATTTCAATGCTGACTGTGATTTTCTTCCCAATTGATATTAAATAAGGAAAACCTAGGATATTAAGTGGAGCACCACAAAGTGAGCTAGACACCCGGAGTATGCATAAGAGGATCTGATGCTTTTGTTCCTGGACTTGCACAAGTGCTAAATTTATAAACCTAATATTTAACTGTTGGAATGAAAATTAATAATTTGCTTTTTGGTAGCTATTCATCCTTTTTAAATGATCATACAACTCTGCATTGTGGATCTCAAGTGTGTTTGGTCACCCTTCTCTCTTATGTTGAGGTCTTTGTGAACTAAATCATATGGGAGAGAGAGGAGACTCCTTGTCCAATGCAAGACATTCTGAGATCCTTTTTCGATTCTGCTTCCATGTAAAATACTACTCATTATTCCATATTCACTTCTTTGTGTTTGTGTATTGGATATGCATGTCCTTTTGGCCTGAGCCACCTTTATCAGTAAATGCTCTATTAGTAAATGCTCTACTAAATTTATAAACCTAATATTTAGCTGTTGGAATGAAAATTAATAATTTGCTTTTTGGTAGCTATTCATCCTTTTTAAATGATCATACAACTCTGCATTGTGGATCTCAAGTGTGTTTGGTCACCCTTCTCTCTTATGTTGAGGTCTTTGTGAACTAAATCATATGGGAGAGAGAGGAGACTCCTTGTCCAATGCAAGACATTCTGAGATCCTTTTTCGATTCTGCTTCCATGTAAAATACTACTCATTATTCCATAGTCACTTCTTTGTGTTTGTGTATTGGATATGCAAGTCCTTTTGGCCTGAGCCACCTTTATCAGTAAATGCTCTATTAGTAAATGCTCTATTATTGACCTCACTGTTGTCGTTGTGGACCTCGTGAATCAAAATTAGATGGAGAAAAAGTCTCATCCTGTTGAATTGTTTCTCTCTGATGATTTCCATTGAGTAAGCTGAGTGCCCTGAGTTATTACGATACCTATCCAGTTTATCAGGAATTGAATCATCTTGAGAAGCATCAATGTCAAATGGATCTGATAAAGTCTCCTCCCTTTCTCTATCCAACAACCTAGGAAGGGCAGCTTTTTTGTGTCTCAAGAACATAAATAACTTATGCTAACAACTATAGGATGATGTAACTTGTAATAATAAAACTCGCATTGGAATTTTCTTCAAGTAAGGTGTTAATTCTCCAAGTTGACGCCACATTTAGTTATAAAGCTATAATCAGACAACCATGGATGGTATAAATTTGACTGATTGTTACCTACAAAAAAATTATTAAAATCATGTGACTGACTGCACAATCTTATGTACTTGATAGCACTTTGTTTCGAGCACCTTGAGATAAAAGTTATTTTTCGAACATGGTATTTGAATGAGCAAATAGAAGAAAATTGATTGAGCTAGACCCGAGCAAGTTAGGATATCCAAGTGAGCTAGATGGGCTATTGCGACTCAAAACTAGGTTTGACCGAATGAAGATGAGTCACATTACAATGAAAGATATGGGATATGGATGACTGAACCGACTCAATGAAGATGATCATACCATACAAGGTAGACACGAATGAGTGAACCATCTCGGTATCTGTATATGGGAATGAATTTGAGCCCTCAAAAATAAGGGTCATGAGGAGGGAAGATGTGAAAAAATATTCATGTACGAGAGATGAAAATAGAGGTGAGTTAAAGAGTGGTTTCACATTACTAAAAGTTGAAGGTCGTGTGATATGTGTTGACGTTGGTCAACACCTTAACTGCATAGGTTTTTAAATTGTATTGGTTTCAATCCCATTTATGGTAGCGCTGACCTAATTCCACTAGGACTTCAATTCGATTATGACTCTTAAACTAGCTCATTCAGTTATGACTCTTCAAGTTAACTTCTCATCTAAAACTAATTTTAATATGATACGCTTACATCCTCTCCTAAATCAATGATTACTTCTAATTGATGATTAACCCTCAAAGCAATAACTGATAACAACAGCTTATTTCTTTCAGTTGGAATCTATCACAGGGTTGCTCATGTGACTCCAAATTGTTTAGTAGCTTACTGATAAATGTCTTACCAAAACCTAATAGAGATGCTTTTCGCTTGAAGCAGAATTTTCTCCTAAGAATAATCAGTATGCTATCTTAGGCCACAAGCAGAAGAGAGGAGCGCATGGAAACAACTCCTGAAGCCTGTTTTTGAATTAATTGTGGCTGTGATAGATGCTTTACTTTTTTTAGCCATCAAAACCAGCTGCATGAAGAGCAATTTATTTTAATGTCAAGAGGAATATATAAAATATTTGGTAGAAATATGTGAAAAAAATATGATCTTAATATTATTCCTGTTCTTTTACCAAGTGTGATTCCCTTCAGATCTCTCATCAACAACAAAATGTCCTCTCTCCAGCATAGAAATTATTGGTAGTCACTGTGTTTCTGTTTGGGTTTCTAACTTTTCAGAAAATTGTCTGAATGTACTTTATGGCTGCAGCAGCAAACACTTTTAATAATCGAGAAGCATAGGTTGCATCATTAGCGTGTGCCCAAGTTGTTAAGATACAATATCTCATCCTTTTCAGGAGTTTGCCTTGCTTCCTAAGCTTGCAAAATCCCAGCCGGTTGTTGATAGAGCTAAACTTCAAAGTGCATCATCAGTGGAGGAAGCTTTGGAAATTGCAAGTAGTTCTCTATGAATTGGTGCTGCAATCTAGCTTGGATGGCTCTTATCATTTTCGCTTCAATAATTCATGCTTCAATAGCAGTGGATTATGAGTAATATAATATTCTATTCTTTGTTGATCCTTTTAATGTTATTGCCACTTAGACTAGTACCAGTTTTCTGGTCAACAATCCAATTCAGGATATGAGATGGATGGGTTTTATCCCATTATTTCGAGTTTGTAGAGTAAATTTGTAGAATAAAATTTTCAGAAACGCATTCCTGTTGTTATGGAACAGGAGATGAAGGATAAGATTATCCTAACTGATGCATCTTCTCATGGTAGACATTGTTGGCTACCAGCAACGATCAAAGAAAAGAAAAGATGAATGTTTTGTATTTTATCTTGATGATAATTTTTACTTCATTTTTGTTGGCAAATTCAAAGCCAAGTTTTTAGAAATGAACGGGTTGGTAAACTGGCAACAGTTGCTGAATTTTAACATTATGGAAGTTACATGGAAGGAACTGTTGATATGCGTGCTTGTGCTTGTGCTTATGTATTAGAGAGCCGATGATCGAGGACCGAACCTTCATAACACAATCTTTGTATGGTCGGATAAAGTTTGTTTGGAGCTTAACTGGAATATATGATATCTTTTGGAACTAAAATCAGATGCAGTCGATTCATTTGGAGGTTGATTGCCTGTATAAATCTCATGGTGAACAGAGACTTAAATTCTTCTGATGTTTATCTGGTTGAAAAATCAAGACGATTTTGAATGTATGAATTTTAAAGAAAATAGTTGTGTGTGTGTGTGGCAAAGTTCTTGTATGAGGATGTGGTGATTCGATTTTCTTGCCCTTTAGAGCTTGTGATTGAGGAACACATTTGGCATTTGATTAACTAAGTGATTGAGCATTTCACTAGCACCTAAGTGATTGCATATAGATGTGGGTGTTTTTAATTTATTGAAGAATAATCTTGCCTCCAAAACTTGTTAAGGGCAAACGAAGTAACTTCAAATTATACTCTTTTGGAATGGTGTCACGTTGATTTTAGATACAGTGTGATACTATTCAAAAATAAAATAAATGCAAATGTGTCCCCTTTCTGATGAGCACTAAAAAATGCATATGAAACTGATAAGTAACTTCATATTGAGGTTTTTATGAATAATCTTAGTTTTTATTAATATTTTAAGCCATTATGTTATGTTTTTAGCAAAGTATGCTAAAACATGCACCCCAGAAAATAAGGTGGTAAATCAAAGGTTTCATGGTTTAGCTGGAATCCAACTCTAAACGTTGTCCGTGTAATGATATTAGACGACTATGGTTTTAGTTTTGTTGGGGTTCGTGTTGATTGCTCTGCAATTTTTCTTTTACTGGTGGGCACACCTGAACCACTCACTCTTGGTGCTTCGGTGATCCTCCAAGGAGGGGTTCACCTTCTGTGACTGATGCTACCGTGGAGGTTTCATAAGCAGAGGGTATTCTAGAGGTGCATATTTTCATCGCCGGTGTCGACTCAGGATAAGAGGACGAGTGGTATCTCACTGGTTATACTCGAAGAGTATCGTTATATATATATATATATAACGAAGGAGGAGGTCGGAGGCTTCCATGGGGAACAATGAACCCAATACAAGTAGATTTCTTGGTTTGTGGCTAGCAAAATATTTTGGGCCTTGTAACTTGAGATTTTGCTTCTCTTGATGAATCGGTCGCAAAACTGTGGGTAGCCTTCTTCAGAACTGTGACTAATTGTGCACTAAAACAATGATGCAAAATGCATGTGTCAGTTGAAGTTTTAAGTTGCTTCCTTCAGATGAAAAGCATTACACGAAGTTCAAAAGTCTATAAAGAGATTTCACCTACTACACAACATGAGCACCAAACAATTGTCCTAATCATGGTATACTTTTGGTAGTTCCAGGTAACAGTTAACTATACACCACTCATGGAATCACAAACAGAGTTCAACCTACAACAAATTGTAATATCCCAACCATTTGGGTTGGCATCACCACAGAACTAAATTTCCGCAATACATAGACAAACAACACTGTTCATATTAGAGGAAAGAAAATAAAAAACAAACTTCGCATTCACTTGCACAGGAATCATCGGTCATTAAATAATTGTACCTTCTTTTATTTTTGTCAAGCACATAAAAAAAATAGACTTCTATGATAAGCCATGACATGAGGGAGCAGTTACTTTGACATATCCACATTTGAACTCAGAAAGATGACTACAGTCTATGAGTCAGGTATTGGGCAAAATAATAATGGACACAAGGATTTGCGATTTGAAACCAGAAATAGGGCATCAACAGACTCACATCTGCAGTTGGACAAAAAAAAAATCAACAATCGCAGCAGTTTTCTTGTTTCATTTTCTAAGATTTTTCCATGAAATCCTGTCCTGCTTAACAGAACAAGAAGACTTCAAATTGTGTTCGCTTGGTCACAATTGCTGGAGCCACAATTTCAATCATCGATAACAGTGAGCGCACAAGCTTGCGTCTTTTTTCAGCAACCATTTATTGCTTTAGAACTCCCACACCGGAACATTTGTTCTTATGGTCAGGGCATCAAACTTCTCAGCAGCTTATGCTTCATCAGTCCCTGTAGGTGGCAAGCTTAATTAGATCATCAAAGATTCAATTCATTCAAATGAATTCTTGAATAGTAGAGCAGGGCATTTGTGACTTCATGTGCTGCATTTACACTAAAACATGATTTTGTTTCATCCTGGAATGATGTGAAATTACTTCTTCCCTTTCTCCCGCTCATATTCAAATTATTGGAAAAATGCCACAGTTTTCATACATTGCCAAAATTAGAGTGCAACTTTACACTAAGATTTTTCTAGCCAGCCAATACACAAGCATGAGAAAGAAATTGATATACTTCTTTATCACGCTAAACAGAGATGTCCCTCTAAATCTAGTGTGACAAATATTTAAAGATTTTCCATGTTATAGATGCCAATCTTTTAATTTCCTTAATGTTGTTATCATGCATATTCAAAGATAGTTCGGCCAGATGGGCTAAGATCCCATAAATGAAGAAAGACTTTTTACTCCCTATCCTTAGAATAACAACATTTTACCTCTAGTTTTGGTCATTAAAGCAAGCACCAAAATGAGAAAAATTAAGCTTTATGCCAGTATGATACCACTGCTAATTACTTCATACCAAATGCTAAGAATCCATCTTGATGTTATCTGAGCTACAATCATTATTGCTTTTACAAAGAAATATTAAAATAACAAAGTAAAATGAAAAACAGTATGTCTTCCAAGTCAATAATAAAATTATCAAATTAATACATCTAAAATTTCAGCATCAAACCATATCCAAGATAATAAATAATATTGTTCGACGAAGATTGTATGAGAAGTGACAAAGTAGATCAAACATAGAATAATACTGCCAATGTCATTCCCAAGTCTAGATGAAACAAATGGAACGTGATGTTAGGCTATTTAAGCATAACGTTGAGTCACAATTCATGAGCCAACTATTTTTGTTATTAGACTAAATCGTTGCCTAGAAGTGGCATGAAGCATCTTCACCATGCAGTTGCCTCAAATTGTGAAAGGTGTCCTAGGAGGCTTGGAACAGTTTAGGAGATCAATATGAACTTTGGTTGACTAGTTTAAAAATCATGGAGTTGCTTATAAAATTAAAGAAACTGTGATAGAAGAAGCTTTAAAAAGTATGAAAAAAGGTATAAGTGTTGGATTTGATGGTATTTTTGCTGAGGCTTGGAACAGTAGAGGCGATCAATAAGACGTTTGGCTGGTTAGTTTGTCTCTAACAAAATTTGAAAATTAAAAGGATACTTATGAATAAGGAGCTTCTTGATACCAATTTATAAAAATAAGAGAGACATCCAAAGCCGCCTGGTTATAAGTGAATTAAAATAATGATAGGGAAAGCATAAAAAAGGGCTAACCCAGTTCACGAGGCTCTCGCCAATACGGGGTATGGGAGGGCCAATATACGCAGCCTCCTCTTTAATTAAATATTTAAAGAGACTATTTTTATAACTCGAATCCTGATCTTTTAGGTCGCAAAAGAGCAACCTTACCATTGTACCAACCTTCCCTCAATAATAGGGAAAGCATACAATTAATATTTATTTTGGTAGATTTAGAAAAGAAATGTGATCTACTAGTTAATTGATTTATAAAAGATATGTTTCATGATATAATTACTAGTGTTAAAATTGTAAAGAGTGCATAACTATAAATTTACATTAAAGGTCAATTTTGAGTTTTCTATTCTTTCACAGTGATAATAGATGAACTTATCAATCATATATAAGTCAAACCGTACAATGGATGTTATTTGTTGATGCTATTATTATGATTTACGATAGTTAAATTAAATTATGGAGGTAATCCGTAAGAACTAAAAGTTTTACATTAAGTATGATTACAACTGGGTATACGATGAGATAGAGTTTTAATCTTATTAATAAGAGGATGTAGTGGATGAATAAACAATAAGATCCTTTAAGTAAAAGTTTCTATGTATGTTGATATGCTAATCATAGAAAAATTCAAAAAATTAGTCATATAGTGAAAGTTAAGTTTTTTAAGTGAAAATAGGTGTCAAATATTTATCTGATCATTTGATGCTCCATGTATTAACTAGAAAATGAATTATTTTCATTCACAAACAACTAGGTATGACCCTAATAGATGATATAAAAGAAAGAATCCTCTAAGATGATATGGAGATGTTCAAAAGAAATCCACAGATGTCGTGGTTATACAAGATAAGTTTATCTGCACTAACGATGTTGAGGTGGATCAGTAGAATTACTAGAAAGGATAGAAAATCAATTAGTATTAGTGGAGAAAGAAGAGATATAGCAAGATCGGGAAAAAAAAAAAAACTTTAAAAGGAATAGTAAAAGTGATATAGCAAGATCCAAGAAAAATCATTTAACCTATAGATGTTAAATTTAGAGTAGGAAAATCAATTAGTATTAGTGGTGGAAGAAGAGATATAGCAAGATCGGAAAAAAAAAAAAAAAAAAACTTTAAAAGGGATAGTAAAAGTGATTCAAATGCTCTTGATTTAATTAGAGATATTGTCTTGCATAGAGCTCCATGGCATAAAAAGATCCAATATAAACAAACCCAAAATAGTCAGGATATCATATACTCACATCTTACAGACATAAAAATATCTTTTCTAACATCAACATAGCAATAAATCCAAATTTCATACAACTAGAAAACAAGACTAGATTTGAAGTTACAGCAACCATAAGTTAACAGCTGTGGTGGTGGTGTGTGCTCTGCCCTTGCCACTAGACATGCTAAGACAAAATTGGACAAAAGAAATGGAAACTCAATCTGAATGGCAGGATTAAAGGAAGAGAGTACCAATGAGCTATCAGACACCCTTCCTGTGACTTCAAATCTGATAGCAAGTGTGCATAATCTTGCTTTGGGCCATTCTACTGTCACCAATCTGCTTCCAACCAGCAACCCTATTCTAATATAACGAAGTGGGCTGGCAGACCATTTTGAAGAAGAAAAACTGGTTTTGGCCTTAAAAGACAAGCAAATAACCAGGAAAGCTCAGTTCAGTTGAACCCCATGTTAGCAATTCATTTCATTGTTAGAACAGGAAGTTTTGGCTGAAACATAAATGCTTGGAAGCAATCTCTTAAACCTGGTGATGCACAGATAAAAGGAAAAAAAAAGGTTCAGTTATGAGTTATGCTAGAGTGCAGTTTGAAAATCAATATAGGTAATATTAGCACAAAGCAGCAGGTGGAAAACCAAAAGTAATACATGGCTAATCAAGACAGTCATGGTGACTAGTGAAAGACCCTCATACCACCAAAAAATTTATCAATGTCCTTGCTTACGAAGATCAAGCTGTACATTATTTTTTTTTTTTGAGAAATATTTCTTAGTCAAAAGACTGATGACTGTATTTTCTGTACCATGACAACCTGGAACTTTGATCTGTAAGACTTCTATCATAAGATTATCTGGCCTTCAAGGTGCTGTGCTAGAGAAATACAACGTGGGCCATATATATTCAAACTATATTAGAGTGCAAAGATATGTCATAATTTGGAAGTTTAAAAGGGTATTCCAAGTCAGGATTTGGAGTTCCAACCATAAAGTTTACTGAGAGAACTATTCTTGTTAAAGTCATGGTCCAAACAACTTGAACAAGATTCTAAAAATAAACCAACATTAAGAAGCATACGTCAATGTCGGCAGCTGTCACATAACCCTTGACTAGGATTAGACATATTGACGTAGTTCGCAAGAATGGTTTTTTTATTGGCATCAACTTGGGATAAGCAACTGGGATGGATAGGGTTGGTTAGATTGGATGCTAGTGAATGAGATCAACTTTAAAGAAAATAAAAATAAAAAGATAAAAACGAGTATTATACGAGAAAAATAATTGAACACTTTAAAGAAATATACTAAAAGATCTTTGATCTCCGCATTCCATAGAATATATAACTTTATTAGTAAGATTTGCATTTGAAAAGTAAAACATAGAAACAATATAAGAGACAGGATTATACTTGACAACACCTCTAGGTTTGGTCTTTTACCATTCAGCATCCCTTTTTATGATTTTCACCTCAAAGCGCTCCTCTTTTCCCAATTGCCCAAATAACCCTCAAAAGTGATTCCCACTTTTTCCTTTTTTTCCTGTTTGCCTCTTAGACTGGTGGATATTAGACCAGTTCATTTTTTTTCATTTGTTTCTTGGACCAGTTGTTCTCGAAAGTTCAAAAAATATATATATATATAACAAAAATTTTATAGTAATTACTGCTATTAAAAATAAAACTAAACTTATAAAGCTAAGAGATAATTACGAGAACATGATGTAAAAATTATAAATAAAAAATAAACATTTATTTTCTATATCTAAAGTAATAAATGAGAACATACCAACAAAAATAATTAAAAACCTATTTACAATTTAAAATTTATTAATAATAAATTTAAAATAGAAAAAATGTTTTTTAAAAAGTGATGAAATAATAATGAAAGCTTTTCAGATAAAACCAACCATATTTATCAAACAATTAAATATTTTGATTCTCATTTAGCATATATTATTAAAAATAAAAGCCAAAAAGTTAGTAAAATAGTTTCTTAAATTTATTGAACAAATTAATCATGTCTTGGTATGAGTTGTATATATTGCTTATATAAGCATTTAGTGCTCACTATAAAGGGAAACACAATAATTACATTAATCTTAACAGTGTTAAATCAAATGTAACACTGTTGCAGAAAGTGTAACTAGTTTGTCTTCTTCACTAATTTACACCAAATGCTTATTTTGTCAACATATATAATTTTCATAAAATTTTAAAATTATACACACATTTAAAATTTTAATACAAATTTTAATTGTGATATATCTAAAAAAGAGTTGAATTCTATAAAATTATGTTTTTCTTATTTGTCTATCAAAATTTCATATACAATGTATTTGTAAACAATTTAGGTAAATGAATTATGAAAATTAACTCACTTTTATAGCAATTACATTATTATATAATGTTAAACTTTGCTACTAATTTATACTAAATACTTGCTTTTTGGCAACATAAATAACTTATATGAAGTTCTACAAATATTTTTAAAAAAATTCAGACAATAAGCTCATTTTTATTTTTTATCACATGTTTTCATTATAAAATATGCTAGTAGAGAGTTGAACCCTTCAAAAATAATCTTTTAACTCTTAATTATTACTTTTTAGTTTTTACAATATTGTTTATCTCAATGTTTAATGTATCGCCTGAAATTGTATGAAACGGGTGGTACATACCGGTCCGGTCCGCCAATTGATCCGCACTCGATCTAGCTTATTTTGGGCAGTACATAGTAAAAGGGGTATTGGCTGATACAGTCGAAACTCATATTGTACGGTTTGCTACCGATTGCTTCCGGTCGGAATTTTACCAATACCGACCCAAATTGGGGTAAGTTTGACCCCAATAGTCAAATTGACCATTGGAGCCTCTTTTGGACATTTAAACCTCCTCTTTCACTCACTCTCATTCACTTTCTCATTCTCAGACTCAATTGTGATTAAAGTTCCTAATAGACGATTTAGCGGTAATTAAGCTATTGATTTGCATAAAAGGGGGATTAAAACTCGGGATCTAATGAAATTGCTCTCCAACTTGAAGGTATTTAGTTTTTTTCTATGTGTTATTTATCATTTCATATAATTAGTGGCATATTAATGCATATTTACAAATATTAAACATGATTAAGGTTATTCTCATATATTGGGGGATTTAAGGTTAATCACAATCTTATGCATTTATTTATACCTCATATACCATTCATTCTTAATTAAATGCAATAACAAGCATACAATAAAATTGGGAGGAAAAACTTTAAAAAATATTTTTATGAATTTTCAATCATTTTTAAGTCTTTTATCCAAAACCAATATGTACGGACGTGCTGACATACAATATGCTGGTACGATTGATATATACCGGTCCACCCATGGATTGATACCACTAGTTGGCACGGTATGGTGGTCCTTGGTTTATCTAATAAGAAATTCTCTCTTTTTAAATAAATGATATAAGCAGAATACAGTTTACAACACACAATAGAGAAAAAAAATGATAGTAGATGCTGATACAATTTATGCTGGTACTAGCCTTCAGAGATTGTAAATTTGAAAGCTACCACAAATTCAGCTACATTGCCTGTTGAAGCTTTTGGAATAAGCATCACATTGTTATATTTCAATCTGATCATTTTACTTGAGAACACAACACAATTTTAAGTTGAGATTTGAATTCATCCAACATAAAAGACAGCAACAAAATTTTCAGCCTAACTAAACTAAAATGAAAAAGAAAGCTTATATATCATTCAATTCTTATCCTAATGTTATGCACAAACATTGGTTTTACAAGATGCAAGCCTGAATAATTGAACCAAAATACATCCAAACACATCTCAAGAAACAATATAAATCTAGTCACAGATACCCAGCACAAATTATGTGTTTACACTTTTAAGGCCATGTGGAAAACCAAATAGAGATGCAAACAGATAAAACCAATAGTCTTCAAGATGAAAACATAGGACATACCTTGCATTTTCTTCAACTGATCGACATGGTCAATCCAAGTTGCTTGTCCATCTTAACTTAGACTCAAGACCAAAAAACTTCATACCAGATATAACCAAGCCTGCAGTTGTCTTCTTCAGATGCTCATTAAGTAATTCCTCATAAACTATAAAATTGGCCTCTGTAAGAAGATTGCGATCTTTCATAACTGAGAATACTTTTCTTGCTTCTCCTGAACTTGCATATTTACAGAAACCATACATGATAGCACAATATATGATATCTTCCAGTGGATAACCTTCATCAATCATCTCATCCAAAACTTCTATTACCTTTTCTGGTTTCTTCAATCTGCAAGTGTTTAGAACAGTCAATGCATACTTGAACTCCATAGGCCCACTTGTTACATTTCCCAAACAATCCTTAACAAGTGTAATAGCTGCATTGATCTCCCCAATCTTACATAGCCCTTTCACAAGAGAACAGTAAGCTTCAGTACTGGGTGTCCAAGAATTCTCCATCATCAAGTTGTAACAGGAGCATGCATATCTAATATCACCTTTTTCTACAAAACAAGGGATTATTAAATTATATGTAAAAGAATCTGGTTGAATATCTTTGGAGCATTTTATTTCCTCAAACAGGGCATGTGCATGCTTCCCATCCTCAATATTGTGAAGGCGTTCAATAAGAATATTGTAAATGCTAATGCTGAAATAGCCTTTTGTTTTCAATGTTTCAAACACCTCCAATGCCTTCAATTCTCTACCTCCTTTAGAGGTGAAGAATGTAAAGAAGTTGGATATATGATCCAAAACTGGCAATTCCAACTCCACTAATTGATTAACCAAGTAAAAAAACTTACTCATATCACTTGTATCAGCATAGGCAGACATTAACGGAGTTACAGTCTCAAAGCTTGGGATGAGTCCCTCCTGAATGACAATAAGAAAGAGCTTATGAGCCTTATCAACTCTACCAGCAGCACACAAGCCTCCTATCAAGGAATTGTAAATACCCAGATCGCCCCGGTATCCATCATCCACCATCATCTCCAGCAGCCGGCAACCATCACCAACCCTCCCTTCAGCCACAAACCCCTCCACCAACGATCCGTATATTGCACGGTCGATCACAAGCCCCTTTCTTTTCATTTTGTGAAACAGTTCACAACCTTTCTCTACCCTCCCTGCCTTAGACAAGCATGAAACCATCGTCGAGTATGCCATAACATCGGCTTCTACTCTGTCTTTCGACATCTCCTCCCACACTGTCAAGCATCCATCCACGTTCCCTTCCGAAGCCAGAACCTTTATGATCGCAGTGTACGCAAAAACATCTGGCCGGCACAATTCTTGCCGCATTCGTTCCAAAACTTGTAGGAGATCACCTGTCCTCCCTGCACGGCAGAGCCCCTTGGCAAGGATCGTGAAGGTGATGGCCTCCTCCTTGAGCCCGTCGGCCCTGAGGTCATCATACACGGAAAGGGCGAGATCGAGATGCCCAGTCCGAACCAAAGCATCCAAAATTCGATTGTAAAGGAAAATGCGAGGCTTGACGCCAAATTTTCCCCGCATCTTCCGGTAGATGTGAAAGAGCCGGAGGCCGCGTCCGGCGTCGGCGTGCATCCGGACGAGGATCTCGAGCTGCTTCTCGGAGGGGGGTTTCCCCTGGGCCAGCATGAGGTCTGGGAGCTGGTCAGCGGCCGCGGGGCGGGAGGCATCGTTGAGTGCGTAGGCAAGGGCGTTGTAGGAGGCGAAGGAGTGGCAGAAGCCCTTCTGCCTTCCGGCCCAGTGAAAGAAGCGGGTGGAGAGGGACGGGTCGAGGAGGGGGCGGGAACGGAGGACCTCGGCGACGAGGTCCGGGGGGACGCGGCGGAGTTTGCGGAGGTCGGAGAGGACGGCGGGGCACCAGCGGCGGTGGCGGCGGAGGGAGTCGAGGATGTAGCGGGCGAGCGGGGAGAGGCGGCGATCGGCAGCAGGAACTGAGGGCGGGAGCGGCGCGGCCTTGATATCGTGTTCGGGATCCCAGTCGCGGAAGTCCACGGCAGGGAGGACAGCGACGGCGGCGGCGGCGGCGGCTGCGGAGGCAGCGGAGGAAGGGAGGGTTTTGCGGTTGGAGAAGAGGCCACCACGGACGACCGGGCGGTTCTGAGAGGGTTTGCGGTGGCCGTAGAAGAAGTAAAACTTCCGGCTGCCGCGGCCGGCGGACGGTGGTGTGGACGTGGTGGCGGTATCGGGTTTTGCCACCGAGCCCATTCGTTCCGGCTGGAGAGGAATTATTTTTGGTGCCGGCAACGTGTTTGTGATTTTGCCATATTAGTCCACCATTTCTATTTATTTTTGTGTTTTTTTGGGGTGCGGAGGGTGGGGAGGTAATTTACGAAAGGTAAAGTGAACAATGTAATATACCAACCGGTTAATCTGTGCGATATATTTGTATTGAACGAGTTAAGGTGTGTTTTGTAGGCCTTCTAAACTTGGTAGGTCTTTTGAACCCAATAACGAATGATAGATAGATACATCATCGGCGTCGTCGTCGTGTCGTCAGTGTTAGCCACCATTGTATTATTTTTGGTATGACATAATTTAATAGGACGATTAGCTTTTTCGATAGGGTAAGAATATATATATATATATATATATATATATATATATATATATATATATCATATTATGACAGAAATATAATAAAAAAATGTCCTGTAATATTTTAGAAATGTGTATCTTTCCGATAAGTTTTTTTTAAATAAAAATAAATAAATATGATAGATAAATTTTAAAAAAAAAAGAAAAAACTTTCCGGTAGGTTTTTAATTTGTGATAGCAAAATGTCCAGTACTTTTTTTTATTTTATTATTTAGAATTTTTATTATATGTTCGACTTAGAACTAAAAATAATATCATTAATCTTAAAATACGAAATAGGCTTCAAAAGAATATAATAGGAAGTTAGAGAAATAGTCTTGGAGATAGAGATGATAAAGCCGTGCCATACATGTATCATCAAATGGAAAGGGCAAGCAAATTCTGAGAAAGCTGAATCGCCTCATCATACACTGTCTCGCTCTACATCATGTCGAAATATCGGTACGGTATTGCACTTTTATGTTTATCTCCTGATCATGACGATTAGCTTGTTCTTGTTACACCACATATGTCTCTCTCTATATTTATATCTCATAGCATATTCTTCTTCTTCAGATAACAATTCTAGCTTAGCCTTTTAAGTAGTTTCCCAGTATTACTGGTGAATAGATATTCATTAGATAGATAGATAAGCATAACATTTTGAGTGGTATGAAGTTGTGCTTTGGTGGAAGAGAGTATGTATGACAAAGTTGTTCATGACAAGCATTTGTGACTTTCAATTTTTGGATAGGGATAAACATAAAAGTGCAATACCGTTTTCTTTGGATAACAATATGACTTCTTCAACTAACTTGTAAAAATTCATCATAATAACTACTCTTCTTTAACTCCATAAAACATGATTTTTGTGTAATGATCCAAAATATTAAAAATTTGTTTCATAAATATAATAATAATAATAATAATAATAATAATAATAATAATAATAAAAGTCTATATAACAACAATAAAGGTCATCTTTTAGTTAAGAATATGTAAATGATGGTGTGTTGGCTTTTGTGAGAAAAAAATGACAAAGTTATGATTTTCATATAGTCATATTTTAGTTAAAAAAATATCAATCTTTATTTACAGTAACTAATCAAATAAATGTCCATTTTCACCACAAATAAATTAAGGAAGACAATATGTTGCTGAGTCGTTGATTCTCCATGCAATGATCGTTTTGCCAAGTTGTCGAAATAGATCCTCGCTACATGATGCTGAATTCTTCGAATATTGGGCTCCGATTCAAATGAAGAAAACCAGTTTGCGTTTCACATAGGGGTATCCTGAAAGATGCTTCTTTTACAAAACGAGTCCATGCGTTCATCCCTAAAAATATGGAATACAACCATATAATATACATATATATATATATATATATATATATATATATATATATATATATATATATATACAAATACCATTACTAGATGATAGCTATTACTTGGAAAGTAATATAATCCTATTAAAATATTTTAACAACTAAAATTTAGAGAACAGCACTACTCACTGTTGACAACACCAAAAAGATCTCACCCGTGTTTGAACTTACAAGAAATCCCCTTCATCTGGGAGCAAAAGTTGTTCAAATGACACTTCCTTAAAAACCCACTCACGGCTTCCTTTATTTCTTTCATGATACAACGACACAAACACGCCTGGATAAGGTTAACAAAACATACACATTTTTGCAAGTCATTGTTCACACTTCCCATATGGGAGAGTGAAAACAGTGAAACACTCTCAGGTACAATTAAGTTGCTGCTACTCGCTGTTACAAACATCATCACATGGATAAAAGGAGTGAGAAGAAAAATGAGCTCACATACACGCCGTTCATCTTCCCCACACTAAAGAGATGCAAAACAATATAATCCAGAGCAACCAGCTTGCAAAAGACTGACTTGATGATTGACATCTTCAATAAAACAAGCTGCTTCTTTGGTCAGTCACCTCTATATTAGCTAGCAACATGAGTTTGATGATAATTTTTCAATAGGTCATGCTAAAAACTGTACTTGTGCCCTTTTCCATTTGGGGATGCGACCAGGTAATTTTCAGTGCATCCAACCATCCACAGACTCCCATCTCTGTGACTTTTGCTCCCAGCACTGATGTGAACTTTAATAAATGAATTCCCTCCACGTATGCCACTAATATTAGCTCTTTTGAGATTTCAGCACTGATTTCAACTTTAATTAATGGAGTAAAACTTTCGCATACAACCCAAGTCTTCCATCAAATTACCGCTTTGATTGTGAAGATTCCGACCATCTGTGATGTGAGCTTCTATACGTCTGCCACTGACGCCTGTTCATGCTTTTGTCAAACTGGCTGACACAATTATCAGCTGGGGCTTTTGGTATACTGCTAGTGGCATAGCCCCTTTTCAAGGCAGTTCTCATTTCCTCCTCAGCATCATATTGTAACCGCTGCAAATAAATATAAAGACATTATTTGGAGCCCAATTAATGAGCATGAAAAGTCAATTGCTCAGCAAGTCTGACAAACTTAGTAACCAATTTCCAAAAACAGCCAAAGCAAAAAAAATTGATTTGCACACATACAAGCATCCACTCTCATGTATAACAAAAGAAAGTTCAGTAAACTTGGTCACAGATCATATTAGTATATTCCTTCCAACAATTTGACATGGATCACAGATGGGTACAACTTCAGTTTGTCCTAAAGCATGCAATCAAATAATCATCATTTGTTTAACAATCTCGGCCTACAGATCTCACCCACGTTTCAATAATTAATTCATAAGATGCGTACCAACTGAATGATCACTGATACAACAAAGGACTGGTATTGGAATGTATGGTCCGATACCAACTGATCATCTTATTAACTATGAACACTGAATAACATTTTAGCTTTTATTAGTCACTAAATGGGTACTTGTGTTGATCAAAATCCTTTGAACTCAAAGCAAAAAGTAAAAAACAATCAACTATACAAGCAGCTAAATCATAAAACCTGTGTAGTAAAAACAGGACAACATTGACAACAACGACGAGTCATAATTTTCCAACTATTTGGAGATCCATGCTCATGAGAGAGAAAAACAACACTACTGTGTCGAAAAGAGTTGTCTTGTTTGCAGTTTCCACAGCAAATTGTCATTGACCTTTAACAATAATTTAAATAAACTAATAGTGGCCTCGCATTACATTATCATGACCTGAGATTCTTGATCAAATTGGATAGAGAAACATAATAAACTGACACTAAAAATCAATGTCACAACCTAAAAAGTCTGCTATTTAAGTTGTCTCATAATTGACTCCAAGCTTACCCTGTCAATAAATATTAGGTATTCTGATTGCTTCACAAGTAGTCTATCCTAATTCTGATCCCACCAATATCTTACTCTGACTAGAGAAGTACTCTCATCCCCAAATTTACTCAATGAAAAGCGTCTCATTAACTTTCATGTAGGCCAAGTAATAACGCAAGAAAAATGAGATAAATAAGATATTTGGCAACGCCTTTATCTAATGCACCCTATCTCTTAATAAATAAAATTCCAATTCATAAATACTGTCATTTAGTCATTTCTCAGTTCACAGTTCATCATGTTAACTCCTTTGTTACCTGATCACATTCTAGAACCAAATCACATAGCATAGTTGTTAATTTGTTATCAGTTAACTTATGCAGATTTTTCCTTGAAACAAATTCTAATTCAATCAACCCAAGATATTCTCTTAATCTTACTTTATAACAAGGTTTGAAATATCGTACCGTACCGATGTTTCGACATTCACTCGGTATGCTACGATACAGTATACTAAGCGGTATACCGTTCAGTATACCGCTCAGTGTATATATATATATAATTCGGCGACGTCGCCTCTCTCTTCTCCCCAGGCGGGGCTACGTCACCTCGTTTTTATATATATAATTTTTTATATAAAATATTTTTATAAAAACATCGCCAAGACGACACGACGTCACCTTAAATATAAATATATATATATATATATATATATATACCGTCCAATAACGGGCAATCCGTATATTGGTCAGATGACGAACCAGTACGTACCGCCCGATACGAGCAGTATTATTCAAAACTGCATACCTTGCTTTATAATTAGTTTTAACTTAACGTCTTGCCAATTGAGCCACTAGTCCTTAGCTTTTTCACATTCTCCTAGAAAAGCTCATGCAGTTGTACAATCTTCCATATGATTTAGTAAGCCTTCTCAGCTACTTGCAACTTTAATTACACCCAGTTCTGCTAAATAATAATACTACCTTTTTACTTGTACAAGCTAGGTGTCATGGTAACGTTGCTCTTTCATGATCTAGGTGACCAAAGTTCAAAATTCATAACCTCTTTATTTCAAGGGGTAAACTGGCGTACACTGACCCTCCCCAAATCCTGTATTGGAGAGCCTCTTTTTTATGCTTTTAGGGAGAAAATACAAGTGCAAGTGAAAATAATCTAAAGTACCTCAACTTTAAGTAAATCTAAAGTCAAAGCATTTCTAATCTCAGATAATATATTCAAAATTGCAACTAAACATGAATGCAATTGTATAAGCCCAAATTGTAGAAAATAGCGCAATGCTTATGTTCTCTCTGTTAATCGTATAATTGAATGAAGTGTTTACAATTCACGAACAATGTTGGAACAAGGTTATATGAGTTCAAGAACAAGTTTCATTTGTCAGGCCAGAATAACATTAACCCTTCCCAAGTTTATGAGATCCTAGTTCAGTAAGCCACCAAAACAAACTTCATATGAAAAAACAAAAGCATAATAGTTATTGGAAATGGAACAATTCATAAACAAAAGAAATCATTTATATAAAGTGTCTTCTCAGTAAATAATTAAAAAACCAATAAAAATCTCCATATTTGCACATTGACATCTAATCATGACATAGTGATCATGGATTCTATATGCAAACTGGCATGAGACTTTGTGCTGTATCAAAGGTGTAGTGAAATCAAAGGTGGCCTGGGTAAAGAGCATGTGCCAACATGAAACCCTTGCCACTTGTGTTGCTCACCACTAACTTTGTCAACACGCTATTGGCATGCTCTACATTATGAAACTGAAACATAACTTTTTGAAATTTTCTGCACTGGTGGCTTTACTGATTAAACCACTTGAACCTCTTTTTGCACAAGTAATTTCAGTTAGAAAAAAGTAAAATGTCAATATTTATCAGATTTACAGACTTTATTTGATTTCTGACTTAAAATTAAATAAAAGTTTTCATGGATACATGATGTTTTACAAAGGAAAGAGAAAAATTGGTCCAATTAAACGAATAAACTCACTCAATATATCATCTCTTTCCTACATCAAGATGCTTCCTCAATTGTTTGGTTATAGAGTTCCAAAATTTGTTATCAGGAAGAAATTTTTCATGAAACTCAACTGAAATGGTAGTCCCATTATTCTGACTTCAACGTATACACAACACACCTCATAGTTCATTCTTCAAGAGGATCATAAATGATAAATGAGAATTCCTATAGTCAAAGAGAACTTCCATGCACCAATTAAAGAAATCTAATGCCCAACAAGGAATCTGAACTGAAAACAAGGACTTCACTGAAGTCCTTGCTGGTCTCTAATGCCAAGTCCAGTTCCACCAGAAATATCAGAAATTTAATGTATGAAGTGACATTATGCAACATCTTAATAGTTCAATTACAATAATAAGTTGTCATGTGACAGAAATGTCACAAAAATCAAAAGCATCAAAACTAAGACATTACTTGTAGGAATGAAATATTCTTATTCCACTCTAATTAGGGTCTTGAATTTTAGATGGACAGTTAAATCCACTCTACTAAGTCTTCACTATACATTGGATAATAACTACAGTAACATGCACATCATTAATGGCTGTTCTCAAGTCCTAAGCTAAAAAATAATTAGTATCATACAATGACAAGGACCTAATTGCATAAAATTGCAGCATTTTCAGCACAGACATTACGGTATGCAACATCATGACTGGATACACATGAACAACAATTACAACATCAATTTTGAAGCTATCATTTAGGATGTCTTCAGTGTACAAATTTGCTCCTGAAATGTACAAAATGAAAATCAGTTCATTATTTTGGAGAATCTATTCATTTTCTTTAATAATTCAAGTAAAAAATAGTTTAGTGCTTCTTTAGGCCTTGTAAGTATTCAATCAACATGTAACATCAATACCTAAAATTACTATTAATGATTTAGCCTGACTTGACATAAGAAACTAAGCAGCCAAGCTGGTAAAAGTTTTATTGCCAACATCATTTCACAGCAATACCTATCAATATCAACCTAATAATTATTCACACATGCACACGGGTGTCACGAACATCTCTTGTGAATGCTTACACTAAAGACATTCTTGTTAGCCGTAGATTATCTGATTCACGAATTGAATGTTGGTTGCCACAACAAAACAAGCCAGGGTTGTAGTATGTTCATTACATTTGAATAAAGTATAGATGGAAATCCTATGTAGTAATCAAACTGAAAGAAAATCTCTTGTGACAGCTTGATACTTAAAGCTTATCCATAATATACCATCTCGTAACATTTTCCAATAGCAAACTCTTAATTCTCATAAAAGCTTGCATATTGTATTAAACACCAACTATAAGCTTTTCATTTCATTTAAGCCCGTTATAGAGTAAATGCTAATATAAACAGTCTCTACTCTCTCTCTCTCTCACACACAGATAAAGTGTCTTATAATTTTGTATCATTGTATAAACCCATGAATATAGCCACTGTAGGGGTTTAAATAGTCGCTCGAGTGAGGTGAAGCGAGGCTTGAGCGCCTCACAGATTCGCCAAGCGACGCGCTTTAGTAGAGCGCCACCTAGGCGCTTACCTGAACCCAGGCGTCAGGCATCTCGAGCATGTGCTCGACGAAAACCATGCAACCCTAGCGCTTACGATCAGTTGAACAGTAGCTAGTTGGTTCGATTGAACCAGCTAAGCTACATAAAGTTACTTCACTTGCAAAACCCACCCCCTGCCCCCCCATGCAACCCTAGCACAGTCTCTGCCTCCGTTGTGCCTCTACCGTCGTCTCTATCGCCAACACACTGGACTGACGCTTCCTCTGCCGCCAACAAACGAATCCGAAGATGTAGCTTTCATGCGTCGTTCCCTCCGTCATTATTGCTTCCATGAGTAGCTCCTTCCACCGTCGAGGGAGAGGACCGTAGCTTCCTCCACCACTGGCGGACACATCTGAAGCTTCCTCTACCCACAATGGAAGCTATCCGTAGCTTCTGTTGTCATCACTGTCGTTGTCGCCATCATCCGAAGCTTTCCCCGTCGCTACTGTTGTCGTCTACAGCTTCCTCAGCCGCTACTGTCGTCCGAAGCTTCCTCCGCCGCTGCTACTATCGTTTGTAGCTTCCTCTGTCATTGTTGCTATCATCCAAAAGTTCCTCCATCACTGTTGCCCTCTCCTTCCCCGCTTTCCACCGTCAATGACTCTTTTCTCTCCTCTAACTACTGTTAACAGTAGATTGTTAAATACTATTATCATATACTAGTCCCTATTTAGATTTTAACACTATTACTCTATTTATCAATTATATTAGATTTTTTTATATTTTAATATTTCAGAGCGTCTCGCTTCGCTCGGGCGAGCGCTTAGCACCTCGAACATCTTGAGGCCTTAGCGCCTTTTGACGCCTAACGCTTTTTAAATCACTGAGTCATTGTTCACCATCATGTCACATGAAAATAGGTTGTAACCCAATCACTTCCTTACTTTTCACTTCTTTGTCTCTTGAAAAGAATAGATTATTGCCTCTCCTTCGGACATTTCACCACAAACATCATAAGGGTGCTGGGCACCTATTTACTAAAATCTGGTAAATACCTTGCTGGGGTCTGAGAGTACAGAATATGCCTCTCCTATCATCTTGAACAATCTATCAGCATGTCTGTGAACTTCTTCAGCCATTTCTCTCCAAATGCCATCGTCAAGGTTCTCACTCCTAGCTAAGAGCTGACCAGCCTGCAGCAACAAGTTGCAGTGAAAAAATTGAAAACATCAACTTTTCTAAAATTATCCAGTGACAATACCTTGTCAGGATGGTGTCTCAATGCAGCTTTCCTGTATGCCTTCTTCACATCTGTTGTAGAGCTTAATGGTTCAATTCCCCTGTATATACCAATAATCAATTATAAGGACAATTTCAACAGAAATTTACAAGTTAAGATGCCAAAGCAACAGGAATAGAGAGTATAGCCATGTTTTAGAGTTACAAATAAATAATCCAGAAAAAAAGCAACTGAGCCTTAGATAAGATTAAAAATAAAAGGTAATGTCCATTCAAGAAAAACTAAAGTTCTGGTACATGTAAGATTAAAATCAAACTTTCATTTTTCTTTTGGCACAGAAATCTAAACCTGATGCAACTTATTTATATTCTTGAACTATAAGGAAATATTTAACCAACTGAAGCAGTAAATTAGTCTGATAAAATATCCCAAAACTAGGTCAACATACAAGAGCAACTGTCAATACTTTCCAGTTTGTCTCCAGCAATTAAATCTTAAGTCAAATGGAGTGGAAAAAAAAGTCTTCTTAATCAAAGAATAATCTCTATCGATAAAGGACAAATTAACAAATCTTGCAAAACATCACAATACTTTTTAAAACTAGTATAGAAGATGCTATCCCAAGAAATAATTTTAAAGTTGGCCACCCACATTCTTTAGGTCATTGTGTTAATCAAGATCTTACATAATGGTTTATTGGAGTTGTCAGGAACTGGGCAGTAGTCACCACTATACAGACCAGCACATAACTGGCTTACAACAGTTATAAAAGCAACCATTAATACAACTTCAGTTGGGTCTACCCTAATGTAAGAATCTTAAAGGTGAACATGGTGGAGAATTCACACCAATAATTGAAATTAAAACTAAAATAATAAAGAACACCTTCATAGAATAAAAAAATTGCTTTCTGCAGAACAATATAATTCAGCTTAGACAACACAAACTGAAGTTGGCAAAAAACTCACAATATCATGTACATATCCAGAGGAATTTCTTTTCTGGACTCCTCCTCCACAGTAGAAAGTCGCAAGCAGGCTTGAGATAGATCACTATTATTACTGATTGATCTTTCCAAAGCTCCATCTTGATTGTCGTTATCTTTGGGTTGCTTTTCCAGAAGAGATATGAGCTTATGGAGGTCATTAGATGCTTGTCCATAGTCTCTGATCATCTCATGTAAGGTGGCCCTTCTAGAAATTGCCTATAATACAACAATGAAAATTACAAATCAGTACATGTAATCAAAGCTTCAAGTACTGTACAATCTGAATTGAGATCGTTACATGTTGATGTTCTATATGTATTATTTTTCGGTATTAACACATGGTATGGGTTGGTATCCACCTTGGAAATAGTCTCATACTAGTTTGAATAGTTGCTAAAATTGGTACTGCCCGAGATTTAAGTCCTTGTATGTAACCATGTTTTTAAGGAACAAGCATTTGTCTTGCAGAACATTGGCATACTGATACTCCTGTGTATCTAGCTAACCATGTCACAATGGACTTGCAAATGCAATTTTGACATTTCTGTCAATACAGATTGCCCGTCCTTCAAGCCAGAGGTAAGTCCCCATGTTGAATGTTTCCTTCCTTTCTCCTTGTAATTTTGTGCTGCCGGAGTACTTGCATCAACACAGCATAGACTATTATACTAATAGCACATACTGAATTGGCTATCAACTGGCATTGGCCATATAACAAGTAAATCCTCAGTCTAAACCTAGTGGATAACATTGTTTTTCTTCATCTATATTTTCCTCTGAGCTTTCCTATTTATGACAGTGCTCTTAGGATTTTTATACTTTCTTTGCTGGGTTTTTGTCACCAGTGCTTAAGTGCAAAAATGAAAATGATCATGGCTATTGTTGAGTCTTTTGTTTTGGCTTGACAGCCAATCCTAAGGCAACAGGGTAGCACCATTTAACTCAGTGGGGATGCACTCAGCTCACAGAACAGCACAGCATGAATTGCTAATCTAAATAACCTTAAACTCAAACCTGAACTTAAAGCTGGGCTAATCATATTTTGCTTGCATCTTAGTGAAAAGAATATTTTCCCATTCCATCTTTATCTAAACTCAATTAGTACATTACCAGATGCATAGTTGCAACACCAAAGTACAACATCAAAAATAAATAATAAAATGGCAACTCAAATGAAAGAAATGGGTCTGAATCCCCCATAAAGAACTTATAATACAATGGAGATTAAAAACAAAGAAAAAAAATTTCGTGGGATGATGATAATACATGAATAAAAAGGACACACGACAAGCAAGTTCAACTTCCCATTGCAATGCGACAAAATAGTATTGCATCATCCCGTTTTACACAATATGATACAGTATTATGATATATGTTGGAGCATCATGTGTAAGTCAATGAGTCAATATCAGCAGGCTTCAAATCATAACCAGAGAAATGAGAGAATAGAGATGGCAAGTGAAAATGAAATAACAATTAAGATGTCAGCAAAACCTGACCAACCTTCAGGTAGCTAGGATCAAGAGCTATTGCTAGACTGCAGTCTGCAATGGCATCAGCAATTTGGCCCAGAGCTTGATATGCAGCAGCACGATTACAGAAGCATATTGCTGCAAAAGGACGTGATTCAGTACTGCATGCTAAAGCCGCACTGTAATGTTCTATAGCATCCACATGTCTTCCTTCTTTAAAAGCTTCATTCCCAGCAGCCTGCAATGGAATTTTAAAAAAGCATTTGTTGATGTCAAAACTCTTCATGTAAGTATTTGAAGGAATTTATTAATAGATAACTTCCTGATATCATCATGCAAAGAAGCATCCAAAACTAGTGTCATCTAATTACCTACACATGAAAAAACACATGGAGAGGCTAAATTAGCAGCACAACCCCTCTAAAAAAAAGCCACATTTCAAGCCTTCAGTACACAAATATTTTGATCATTTGAAAATGCAAACAACAAGCCCAGGATCCAATCAAGTCACATGTCATGGTGGTTTTGGAATCGCATCTCCATTTGGACAAAGTCAACAGACTTACACTTTAACTGAACTTGCATTTATAAAATTGTCTGCTGATTCTCAACACCAACTAAACATAGAATTATAATCACAATGTTCATAAGTTCTTAAATATAAACATTATTAGTAGTAATTTTGCTAAATAAGATACAATGAAAAGACTCGGCCAAAAAGAAGATGAGCAGTCTTACTTTTAGGCGCAAGAGTTCACGAACTGTAACAAACAATGATGTTGAAGATTCTGAAGGCCCACTGCTATTCCTAGGTAATATTAATGAAAATTAAAAACATAATTTGAAGAAATATATGCTACTATCAGAAATGATTAATGGAGTACAGAGATCAGATCTAAATAGTACTTGTCCACTATATTTTTCATTTTATCTTGTTTCTTTAGCAAATCAATTGCTTCCTCGAGTCTTCCTAGATAGAAGTTAGACTCCGAAATAAGGCGCCAACGCCAGAGCCTCACAGAAATAACTTGAATATCTTCAAAATTATCAACTTTGCTCAACTGTACATTGGTTCCGGACAAAACATTTCTTTCAGCATCTTCCATAGTCTGCTCACAAAATTGTATTACTTCTTCATACCTCCGAAGCTGTCAGGTTGAAGAACAGCATTATTAGATCAGATATATTATTCTATGAGATATACCTGGGACAATACAAATTAGTTTACTGCTTCCCAGAACACCCAGAAAAGATAAAAGGAATTTGACAATTCATGGTCTTAATGACAGCTACTCCATTGAGAAATATTAGAACTAACCAATAGAAGAGCTTCTGCTTTCATTTCCATCAATTTTTCTGAATGTGTACATATAGATAGAGAATCAGAGATCATATGTAAGGCCTTTGCCACTTCATTAGATGTTCTTTTCAGTAAAAGTTCCTCACACTGAACCACATAACCTGCCACTTGCTGTTACATGAGAAATACATGTCAGTCACATATATGCCAAAAAGACAAGGGAACATAGAGCAGATATAACTAGCATGACAAATCAAACAAATAATATATCCTAGATGAAATTATTTAATTATTTAATACTTAGTTATGTGAAATCAATAATAACTTGTAAAAAACAAACCATAAAAAAACATAAGGTAATTTTTCCTTCAAAATGGTATTACTAAAGCAAATTAATCATTATTAGTGTTTTGGTTCAAATACATCTGGGATTACTCAACAAGACAAGAAACAAGTTTTTTTAATATCCAATGTACTTCTTTACCTTTGTGGTATATTTGTCAGACACAAAATGAGGTATCTGTCACTGTATTTGTTACAATTCATAAACATTTGCTCTCTTTTCCATAAAGAATTTGGCTTATGCTGTTTAAGCAGGTGGAAGGAAACATAAATTTTAGACACATGCTATAAATGTAATGGTCCAACACCAATTTTGATGTTCTAAAGCTTGTCAGATGGATCTCAAATGTTGATGACATGAAAACACCAATTTCAAGTTAGATATTTTCAATCTAACAAAGCAACCTTTTTAGATACACAGGCTGATAAAAATCTGGATTTAAAGTATAGATGAATATGATGGTCTAAAAAAGATAATCCATGACTGAGAAATGCACTGGAATCTTTCATTATGACAATCTCCAATATATGTGTAAAATTCAAAATTGGTAAATGGATTTCTAATCCAATAAAACCATTTGTAAAACTTACACTACCTCATTCAGTCAAGTTTTGTCATAACAATTCAACTGACAGAAAAGGAATTGTTCATAATCCATATCTTAAGAAATTGCTACTATATTGAAATTTTAGCACTTAATCCCAAAAGATAATTACAAGCACAAGTAAATCTTCTCTGATACGCCAGGTTGCTTGGTTCTTATGTAATAATCCCTCTTGGAACATGCAAGTCGTTTTGCATGTAAACAAGAAGTCTTTCATAAATTAATTGTGCTGCAGAATATCAAATGTTGAAAGATCAGCAGTAGTAGGTTCAGTGCTACCTGAGCTTTCTGAAGGCCATCAGAAGCCTCTATTAATATTTTCTGGTCCAAATTTCCATCACGCTCTGATAGTAAGCATTTCTTAAAATACTTCATAGCTTCATCAATTTCGCCCAGTGCAAGATGGCAACTGTATCAGGGGAACATCAGGTCTCTAAGAGTCTCAACTATCATACAGCAAAAAAGAGTGCAAAAACAGACAAAATGGGATACTGAAGTATAGATTTCTATATCGTTCAATTCAAACCTTAGAATTATCTCCAAGCTCAAATCAACAAAATTGGCTAAGACAACAACAGTATGCAAAATACACAAACCAAATTAGTGATTCTCTGAACATCAACCAAAAGTTGAAACTGTGATATCTCTACCACAAAAAAGCACACAACAACATTTCGAAGATAAGGGATGAACATAGGAACGGGATGAATATAGGGGGAAGTAGTTAGAGACCAACTAGACCCTAATTTACCCTTGATAGTGTCCCACCTAAGCCAACTCTAGCCAAGGACCTTTCACCACAACAATGACTTGACCAAAACTTTATGTGGACTACTCGAAAGGGTTGATCCTACCAACAAATCTTAACTCACCACATATTGCACAATTTTTAAATTATTTTTACTAAAGTAGCAAATTAAAAAATTTGTTCAGTTTTCATGATGATAACATAGCTCAGTCAAGACTACTATTAAAGTTAGATGATATCTAATTCCAATACAAAAACTTCCCTTTGAGGTGCTCCAACCCACTTGGAACAAATCTCTTCAAGACAAGGCAAGGTCAAGAAATAGACTTTTTCTATTTCTCGATGATCTTCTGATTGATTTTCATCACTACTTTTAGTTAATATTGTAGGGGCTAACTCTGAATATAATTTGTGCCTAACAGTCCTTATATGAACATAATACTTGTTATGTGGTTTATTTTGCTATTATTAACTTGGATTTGGAGAGTTAAGTTGTTGTTTATAGTGGGATTCCATGTAGTAGCCAGATACCAAACAAAGAGAACATTTTTCTTTCAGGATCTCTTGGTAATTTAGTAAATTGTCGAACCATGGATTGAGCTTGTTGTCCTTTTATATGGTAGAATTAAGTATACATCAGGATTCTACAGAAACCATTTAAAGGGCAAAAGATGGGGTGTCCCATAAGAAAATGGGCATTCAAGCATGCGGGATTTCAATACATGGCAAGCCACACCAATGTTGAGTAAGAAAGCATGTGTTTAATATTGAGAGAGCAAAGAATGGACAGTCTGTAATTAAATGTTATATAATCAAGTACGATTTTAATTTATGGCAAGGTCAAGGCAATGTTGAGTAACCATAAACAACTTCTCACTTAACACATGCAACTAATCTTATTTGCTCATCATCTAGTTTTGATAAAGTCTCTCTATTTTGTTAACAAGGTCAATCCAACAAACAACATCACCAATGCAAGGTCAATGGACAGTCAATGTACCCAGCCCTACCCCTGAAATTACATGACTCCAACCATAGATGCCTCATTCCAACCCTGGATAACAAGATTGCTAAGGAGCAACCCTAAGGTGACACCAAGGATTACATCCTATAGCTAGTCTTATTGCTCTGCTAAACAATTTACCTTTATTTGGAAGATCCACCATCAACCTTGCAGAGTTGGTGAATCTCTCCACTCAGCTATCCATATTCTGCAAATGATCCTTTTTTTCCACTCCATTCTACTCTTTAATGGAAAAGCCAAAAACAACTAGAGCTTTTGGGACTGGACCCTTCTTAATATTCTTGTATTAGTTACACTCTTTAGGGTCTCTCTTGTTGTTGGGAGATTATGGATTGTTATTGGTGTTGCTTTATTGTCTCACTTGTTCCAAATCCCTTTGATACTAAAGTTTCTCACTACAGTGACCTTAGAATATATGAATCAGATTCTCACTAATTTAACAAATATCATTGTTAGTTAGTACAAAATCTAAATTCTCATTTTGAAAATCCCTAACAAGTTGATCCTATAGTGCACCAATATGGCTAGATGACACATTGAGATGCCACCAAAACGGAAGGCTAGAGAGATTAGGAAGTAGCAACGACATGATGGCTACCAAAATGATGGATATATGGTGTAGCTGAACTATAAGGCAAGGTTTACGAGGATGAACAATTCAAGAATTAAAATATTTTGTCATACACCATATGAAACAAAACATTGCTATTTTATATTAAAATATTCCAGATGATACATTATGATATTGCCTAAAACCAGAAATTGTTCAAAGGTGTTTGATAGGACATAAAAGAAATGCCTAAATTAGGTGCTGCAACATTAAGAAAAAGAACATAATATTTTTGGAGAGTAGAACAGAGTCAATGGGTCCAAAAGTAGCACTTCTAAAAACTTTTTGAAACTAACATTTCCAACCTTCCAGCACAAATAAGCCTTATAGAAGCATTGGTTCCATGGTTCGTCTTACCATTTTATACCGGTATACAAATCGGCTATTGATACAATACATATCGAACCATACCGATGTACCGACATATGATATAGTGGGACATACCAACAAACCAATATGTACCACCCATACCGGTCTCCTATACCGCTAGTACCAAGCAATACATTGTGGTATGGCGAACCTTGATTGGTCTTGGCCCAACCCATGTCAAGAGAATAAGATACAATCCAACCCAGAGAGATACACTTCGAAAAATATTTGAAACAAAAATAAAGATACAGCAACCTTTGTGAACTGATGATGACAAATTTTCTTGCCACGGCATCAATGCAATAACTTCAACAAAACAAAACAATAAACTCTAAAATCTAAATACTTGCTTTTCAGCTTAACAATGAAGATAGAAATTGGAAAGGAGAAGTGTTTGACATTATGGAATAGCTTTAACCAAACAATTAGCTCTGAAATCTAAATACTTGTTTCTCATCTTTTAATCTAAATAGAAATTGAAGAGGAAAAAGGTATTTGACATTAATTTTATTAAAAAATGTGAATATTTTCTTTGTTCATTTTAACGTTCAAATGTCTTTTCATATTTATTCTTCATTGTCCATATGTATATTCCAAGTCAACAATTTAAATGTAGACATTTTATTGTCAATTTCATTATATAAAGAAAACTGTGAAAGGAAAAAAGTTTGACAATACAGCTTGATCCTTTTCTTTACCATTAACTTATTGTCACCTTTGCATGATGTGACTCATAATTTTACTATATCAACATTCAGATGAGTTGAGAAATAATGTCTCAACAATTATCGGGTGCAATAAAGATGTATAAGTCCAAAAAACAAAAAGAATAATTTCAGCTATGAACCTAATGAAAAAAGATAAGGCAAAAATGGATTAAGAGAACCAAGGAAACCTTACTTTGCAGCCCTGACTTGAACCCTTAGAAAGTGGGAATCAATTGCAGCAGCCAGCATACAGTCATTAAGGGCTTCTCTCATTCTTCCAAGAGACATCCGTGCAGCTGCACGGTTGCTGTAGCACAACATCAATGCTCGATTGTAGCTTAGAGAAATTTCCTTCCGAGAGACAGAGTTCACCCCCTGTGTATAACACTCCTCAGCTTTAAGCAGTAGTCCTTTTGCATAAGCTTGATTGCCCCTAATGTACATAAAATCATCAGCAATAAGTCCCAGAGGTGACTACTGAATTGCAATTTAATTAATGCAGACAATGTGTCTCTAATCCACAATATAATTAATCAAAATTTTTGCTAGAGGTAGAAATAAGGAATATGAATTCTGCAACCATTCTCGTAAACCAGGAGCTATATCAAATTGTTCATGGGAGTCCACAAATGGTGGAAAGTCATATTCTCAAGTACCTGAGACGCCATCTCTCACAGGCTTCTTGCTCTGCAACTATTTCAGAATCAGTGGTAACTGGATCCCTCAAGACCTCTGGTTTCGTACCAGTTTCAACTCTAGTATCAACTACATTCTGTGGACCACATTGTATGGATTTTAGGTCTCCTGCAGGATCTGGATGTACAGAACTGCAGGTAGCTGGAAGCATATTCGCAAAAGGGGAGACATAAGGAACATCAGCATTTAAACTAGGATTAAGCATCTCCTGACCAACTTTTGTCCTACTTTTCCGTCGATGTTGTCGCTTTGACACTGATAATGGATCTTGAGCAAAAGACGTTGCACCAAAAGCAAAGTTTGAACCACCAAAACCTGCTAAGCTAGAAGCCGAAGTTAAGCTTGTACCATTCTCACCAGCTTGTGTGACGATCTCTGAACCAAAAAGGTGAGTTTCTGTTTCCATTAAAGTGCTGCTACTTCCACAAGTAAGATCCCCATATTCAGATTTGGAAACAACCGTTTTCCCATCAGGTTCACATCTTTGTCCATCATCTGAACATTCGAGACCAAATTCCTCATCAACATGATTTCTAGAATCATTATGATCTCTTTCTCCATGTGTTAAATCATCTTCATTAATATCCAAACGCTGTGTGGCAGAAACAAGATATTCACTTTCATCATGACATCTGGAATTATTATGATTTGGTTTTTCATGTGTTAAATCATCTTCAGCAATATACAAGTGTTCTGTTGCAGAAACAAGAAATTCACTTTCATATACAGGAATTGGATTTTCCGTCGCAATTGATGCACTAGGTGAGGCAATATGGATGGACTCATTTGATGGTATTGAAGCTTCTCTTGAACTTTGATCAGCAACTAAATTCTCCTGATAAGGAGAATAGTCCATCGGTGAGTAACCATCAAGAGATTCTGGATCCTTACCTTCCAAAACTTTTTCCACAGAGACAAATGTTTGAGCAAAGGTCTGCTGCAATGGAATGGAGTGTTTTGGTTTACCATTTCTTTTCTTTGTTTTTGTACCTTTAGATTCTCCCTTTCTTCCACCGAATGTCATATTTGAACGTGGTCCAGTAAACAAACTCTCCTTCGATAAACCAGGAGCAACAGATTTTGGGCTTCTAAATTCCATGTGTGACATTCCAACTTCTTCTTGCATGCTTGTGAAATTGAAGCCAATCTCAACAGACTGGGGATCATGGCCAGATGATGACCGATGAAAAGTAGGTTCAGCATATTCCCTGGGCCCAAAGTCACTACCTAGTTTAGATGATCGAAAATCATCTCCAATTGAACTTTTCTCCTGGTTGCTCACCTCGAAAGTATGTTTAGAAGAAGCAGATGCATTTGGGAACACATTCCTAGTTCTTTCTGCATTGGCATCTGAATTTCCTGTTTTGTCCCTTATGTTCAACATTTTGATGTCATTATATAATGTATTAACTGCATTACCATCAAAAGAAGCAGACACATTTGTGTCTCCTGTATATAGATTTTTATCAGGATCATTTGCCATGTCAACTACCTTAAACTCAGCATCTTTGCTTCTACTAAAGTTACCATCATCCTCGAAGTCCTCAATGTTCAGCTTTTGCATGACATTTATAATCTTTGATGGAAAGCTCTTCTCAGACATGGTTGATGTCTGAGATGAAGTGAAGCTTTTCTTCATATTGGACCCGAAGACAAAGAAACCTTCTGGGTTATCCAGACTTCCATTCCTAACATCGTGTGATGGCATCATACTCCCAATAGTCGCCTTCTTCATCTCCTCCGACATTGTGTTCACATCACTGCCACCCGAGGAACTTAGAGTGGTCATATTGCCACCAAACAGAAAAGAATTACCAACATTATCCTTTGCCCTCTCATAAGCTTGCTTTCTCCCTTTAGAAGCATCTTCATCACCAGAGTTATGCAAATTCAGTTTCCTCATTTCTCCATGGAGACCCGAGAATAAAACTTCATCGGAAACATTAAATGACTTCTTACTTGAATTAGAACTTCCCTGAACCCCAGTATCATATGCATCAGAACTCCCACTTCTTTCATCAGTAAACGTACCTGTATTACTCATAGAGACACTATTTCTTGAATCTGAATTCCCAGAATTTGCACCAAAGACAAAAGCATTTTCAGGCTTTGCAGGTAAAGAACTACCCATGCTTGGCACCCCTGAGTTTTGCGGCTTGTTCCAACTCAACGTATCACTTTTGTTCAGACCACTTACACTTGCATACAAACTGGAAACAGAATCCACACATCGCTCATTTTTGAAGGTGGATGGATTCCGAGATATTTTATCAGAACCAGTGTTTGTTGAATCATTGGTTAACTCAGAAACAAATGGAACACTTTCAGACTTTCTGAACTCAAAGCCGCCCAACCCTGGATAACTGGTACCTGCTGTTGAAATCTGGTGAGACTTTGTACTTCTCTTCACATCACACCCAAATGGAAACACACCCAAATTGCTTGCCTTATTCTGAGACCCACTGTTTTCCTTACTCAAATTCGATAAGGAGACATGACCAAAGGCAAACCCAGAGCTTCCAGATTCTACTGACACAAAATTATCCAAACTTGGTACACACAAATCCTCAGGCAAGGTTTGACAAGAAATAGCATTTTCCTTCATGGCACTTCCAGACACAAAAACACCAGCATCATCACGCCCAAAATGATATGCACAATCTACTGTATTCCCATATCCTAAATTCGACATAGCTGGTTTTGACTCGCAACCAGCAAACTCTAGCTTCATGGAATCTTCTCCGGTGCTCCGTCCTGTGCCAGAGATTTTCTCCTCACCACTCTCGAAGACAGAAGCACCAGTATGAATCTCATGCTTCACAGAGTCGAAACTACCCAATTTCGTATTCCCAGACACCTTTTCACCGGCTTTTGGATCAAATGGCTTCCATCCGTGGAGCTTCTCATGAAGCCCCTGCAATCCACCACCCTCATTTCGTTCCGGAGCGCCCGATGGTGTGACCCCCATGCTTGAGCGAAATGGGTTGAACCCGGATCCATCCTCCGCATCGGTGATCACAGCCGCCCTCACCCGAGGCGATGCGAATTGCTTCCTCGACTTCACAAGCCGGGGTCTGGATAGCCCCGCGGCTGTTGACGGCTTCCCGGGGGCCGAAACCGAGGGAAGGTAGGGAGAAGGGAAAAAAGGGGCAGAGGAAGCAAATCCACTATCAAAAGGTTCACCAAGGGAGCTCCTAGGCCCGGCGTTCCCATGCCCTAGGTTAAACCGATCCATGAAAGCAGAACCGGGAGGGTTGGGGGCAGGGAAGTAGGCGAAGGAAGGGGGAGAGAGCGCGTGCGGGGATCTCACCAAGACGTCGAGGGTGGGGGGGGGGGGAACACCTAATTAGATTCCGGCGACAGCCACAGCGGGCATCGGCGGAATCCGGCCAACGAGATCGCCGGAGGAGACCAGGTTGGCGTGGGGCGAAATAGAAGAAGTGTCGATCGGTGGTGGGGTTCAAAACCACGTCTTCTTGGCTTCGCTTCGAAGGCGGCGACGCGATTTATTTAGTTTTTATTATTTTTTACATTTTTATTATATTGATCCTGTTTTTCTCCGGATGATTTGGAAGGAAAGGGGGTGTGATGTTTTAGGCTTCTAGATCTATGGGTTTTGGATTTGTTGCAAGGGAGTTTGATGTAAGGAGCTTTTCCTAACGCCAAGGAATGGGATGGGAATTTTCTCTAACGTTTCCACATAATTATAGGAAAGATTTCAAAAATAGTGAGTTGA
The DNA here is from genome assembly GCA_004837865.1 of Musa balbisiana. NCBI lineage: Eukaryota > Viridiplantae > Streptophyta > Magnoliopsida > Zingiberales > Musaceae > Musa > Musa balbisiana. The sequence goes on from CM017192.1 coordinate 19,974,579, forward strand.
CCACCTTGGCATTATAAAAAATATATATATATATATATATTCATTTATTATTAAATTTTCTCAATTGGAAACCTCATTCAACAACTTATACGTGATTAAGGGTTATCGGATGATGATGATTCAATCAATCAAGTTTTACATTGAAATTTGTTAACACCACCCATATATAGGAAACAAATATATATATATATATATTTATCATAAAGAGAAATTGTCTGTCTCTGGATCAACATCTCCATCTCATCTCATGAAGTATTTATGTTCGTCTATCGGGAATAAAAGCGCATTCGAAAAATGGGACAAATCGAATCAATCTCATCATATCGAAGAATTTAATCATCAATTCGTCGCTGTTTGAGATCGTAGGGAAAAAAGTCATCCAAGGACGGACAGATTGGCATCATCGACCACGTCAGAGAGTGGTCAGATTTCATCACTTCCATCTCAGCTTAGCTCATAACACATCAATAATTATCTAAATTTGATTGGATCAAATAATATGGATATTATTACCCGTCCCACTCCGATCAGTATTCGGAAGCTTGATAATCTAACAAAATTGAGAAAAAGTCATCATCTAAATTCCGACAAGGATCAGTTGGATTGACGACACAAAATTTCCCATCTAACAATCTAACAAACAAAACTATTATACCCACTAATTTCATGCATAAGTGTCCTATTATCCTAATTAAAAGTGGAAATAACTACAAGTATCAACAAAATTATGCAGATCACAACACCCGACTATTTGATGAAAGATCATTGATCAAATATAACATCATTCGATCAAATCTATAAGCACAATGCCACAAGGAAAATGGTCTCTCAAAGTTCCACACCCATCGGCTGACCATTATTATGATCTCCAAAGCCCTTGATTAACAATCATAATTACCACATACAAAACACATTTAGGGTTCTACTATTTGCTTTTAGAACCTAGTGAAAATGATCAGAAGGCTTTCACAAATAAATATGAAGTTCATCTCTAGGTTATGAAAAATGTTTGGGCTGCTACTGAGCTTTGTAGGGTGAACTGTACTCGAATCGTCAGCTATACATCAAACTTGAAATCCTGCTCTTTGCCTGTCAGTTTATTACCAGCCCATGATACTTTTTCTATGGTAATGTTGCATACACTAAAGCTTATCCCTTAAGCATAGTATAATGACTCATCTCACAAGTTATCAGATCTTCATGATCACAAGATCACATCACAGCTTGCCTCAAATAAGCGAGAACCACCGGCAGACCTACTTGAGCACAGATAACAGGTCACCCTACTTATACAACAAACAGTTGAAAACTCTTTAAGATCAAATAACATTCAGCTGTTATATCCTCGAGAAGACAAGAAAGATAACAAAAGGTTGTAGACAATCTCAAATCCAAAGCTTCAATTAGTAAGCTCCATGATTGCAGTGACAATGTCACCATCTGCAGCTTTGAGTGCCTTGACTGCCTTGGACCTTGAAACCCCAGCCTGGGTCATGACCAGTTCAATGTCCTTGGGTTCAACCCCCGTCTCATCAACTTCTTCATCATCCTGAGCCATTGCAGATGTCTCAGGCTTTGAGATCACATGGCTTAGATCAGGTGCCTTGAACTGTTCTGCAGCCTGTGTCTGCAGTTGTGAGCTCAGATCCTCTATCTTTGCCTCTCCAAATATAACGTAAGTGTCTGAGGTTGGACTTTTGAAAACATCTGGCTTCGATATAACAAATAATATCTGAAAGAAAACAACAGAAACTACATATAATCACAATTGTCTACAAAAATAGTATGAGTAGCAACAATAAAGCCCGTCACAACTTACATTCTTGCTCTTCTTCACAGTTACACGACTGACACCAGGAATCGGCTTCATCCCGAGCTTCAGCATGGCCTTACGGCTCTTTTTCTCGCTTCTGCTTTGCTTGGACCTTCCAGCAGCATCTCCTGCTTGTCCTGCATTTATTTTAAAAAAATTGAAATAGCAAATTAAGGGGAACCGGATGAAGATTATACAAAATGGTCAGCTTCATATTGAAAAGCATCAAAATCAGAAACAAGATATTTTCACCTATTATTCTTGTAATTAGAGGATACAACTTACAAGGACAAAGAAAGGGCGTATCTAGTGGACGAGTCTTCCACCAATACGAGGTCCGGGGAGGATCGATGTACACAATCACGACTTTAAATATTTAAAGAGGCTCTTTTCATGGCTTGAGCCTTAGTCTCCCAGGTCACAAAGGAACCTTACCGTTCTACTACAGCCCACCCTCTTAAAGGACAATTATATCTTAATCAAAGAATAGTTTCAAACTCGAGCAATGCAGATTGGAATAGGCTAACCTGGAACAAGGCCGATTGAGTGCAATATGCATAAGAAATCAGGCATCTATAAGTGGGTGATAATCAACCACGATTGCTCGAAAGTAAAAAAGTCAATTTAGACTTGAATTCTTGCTATCCAACCAAAACAATATGAAAGAGAAAAGAGAAGGGAAGGGAGACATTCAAATAAGGAACTAAGAAGGAGAAGCCAAACAAGAAAGAAATCAGCTTAACCTTTGCCCTGAATGCCTTAACGGTAAGGATCATCATGGAAATGGATGCTGAAGAGAAGAATGTACAGTTTGAGGCAGTGTTTTTAAAAGGCGCCAAGGGGCCAAGACACCTAAGATGCTCACCTAGGCATCTGCCCGAGCGAAGCGAGAAGCTCCAGAATATTATATTTTAAAAGAAAGTATTGCAATTGATAAATATGATCATAAAAATAAAAATGTCAGAATATAGTTACCACTGATGGAGACCTATGCTAAACAGGTTTCTAATGAGTCTTAAACAAGTGGATCAATATGGTGTTAAACAGTTCAAACCAGTGCTGAAGAGTTCTAAAGAGTGACTCAGTATGGTGCTAACCAGTTCTAACCGATGCTAAATAGTTCTAAAAAGAGAACTGAGAAGAGTAACTGGTGGCTGAGGAAGGGAAAGGCGATGGATGAAGGCAGCTGCGGCAAACAGAGTTGCAGCTACAAACATAAGGTTTCACATCGGATTTGTATGACTAGGTCAAGCATTTTGCCAGTATTGTCAAAATGCAAACTACTCATTGTGACAGCTTTTGTCAGTATTGATTGGTTGATATATAGCATATTTATATTAATAACCAGCCACAGTCACAAATGCAAACTACTCATTGTGAAAATTACAAAACCACTTAATTAAGATTCTTCATACCTGTCCGATAGGTTTCTGAATTGATTCATTCAAGATACAAGGAACAGAATTAAGCAAAAATATCACATTTACCTTCAATATCATCATCCTTGTCATCATCATCCTCATCATCATCATCATCATCATCATCCTCCTCAACTATGGGCTCATCTGGCTGCAAAAAGGCATGAAAGAATTGATCTCTGATATCTGAAACTTAAAAAATAAAGTGAAAGGCAGCAAGATGATAATATTTGAATTCATCTGAGCCATATGACACCAGGAAGATATAAACATACGATTTACAAAAGTAAAAAATTAGATAAAAATATAGTACTAAGAAATAAAAGATGTCATTTTTACCAGTCTAGTGGTAGGAAGCAGCTAAACAATCCAACTATGCTAAATATTTTTTCAGAGCATATTATGATTTCCAAAGTAACTCTCCATAAAATATACACTCAAGTAGATCAGGAAGCCCATACATCAGGAAGTATTTGATGAAAGAGACCACATATAGATAAAGACATCAAACAGGCATAGAGAAGAAACTAAGGATTTGCTCCCAAAATTAAATTGTGTACCAGTAGTAGATTGTGTAGATCGCACAGATACATAGATGTCATTCATTATGTTAATGCAATTGTCAGATCTTAGTATTCTTGACCATCTGCACCTCCATGAGCCTAAACCACTGATACGGATACTTACCGCTCAAATCTACAAAAGAGAAGCCACTGGACATTAAAAACAACCAACCTGTACCACAGGTCCATCTTTTCTATAACCTGCAGTGCAAGATTCTTAGTACATATACTAACATTATTAACCATTTCTGTCCAACTACGGATTTCTGGTTCAATAAAGGGGAATCATCATTAGAGATGAGTTTTTCGAATCAGAGCAGAATTGATAGTCCAAGAAAACATAGTACCATCCCACCCAATCTATAATTTTGTCCAAGGCTGATCATGTTTTGGACAATTTCTCAATCTTAGTTAAAAATCAATTTGAATTAGTTTAAAAATATCAAGCCATCTTTGGTCATTCTTAAAGAATTTGACAGCCACAAAAAAGGAAGAAAGGAGCGGAACAGAAGGAACAGAATGAGAAGAAGAGATAGAGAGATAAAAGAAAATCCAATTACTACGACTGTGAAACAGAGAAAAAAAATACGGTTATTATCAAATTTGTAATTTACTACAACTATGTTATTTGTTGTCGACTACAATTACTGTAATGTTCATCCACCAAAGTGTGTAAAGCATAGAGGAAAGAATATAGACAAAAGAAAGTAAAGAATACAGCATAGATTTTAATTCAACATTAAGATGCTATGATTGAGAAGAGTGAAATTTACAATTAATCTGAAATTCCATGTTGCAATCTTCAAATGAAAATTTTGATTTATAAGCCTTTTGCATGATAGGCATTATGACTGAAGTAAAAACTAGGATGAAAAATGTATCACATTATCTTTCAAAGTTTCAGGTGGATAACATGTATAATAATTATTTACTACAGGAATTATCTTGGTATGATATAATTTATGTACTTATTTCCATCAAGCAAATCAGAGCCATTTTATAATGAACAGATTTCCATTGTTGTTCATTATTATTTAATATATCTTAATGTTTAATATTTTAGTTTCATATGTTTTAAAATACATGGTTTCTTAAATATAATAAAATGACTCTTTATTTTGCTATTTTCATGATTTTCTATATTTTACTTCTAAATTTTTTTCTTGGCAATCCCGATCTTGGTGCCACCAATATAATCCAATTCATTTTGTCCGATCCAAATCTGATATAATCTTTTGAACAATGCTATAGAGTTCAACAACAAAAAAGTTTTGAACTCTCATTTCAAGCAGGTAAACCTACAAAAAGAGTAAATCCAGATCAGATTACTTCCTACAGCATTCCTGATTAAGTAAAACATATGTGGCTTAGTAAGACCGTTTACATTCAGGTGCATGGAAGATCTCATGAAATTTTTAACCTGATCTGAAAGATCCAGGAGACAAACTTAACATGACATATATTTACTTACTGGCAGGGATGAGAACCACTAAAGATATCAAGTTCCCTCACCCAAACTCAATCCTTAGGATGAATTCATATATAACACCTAAAATGGTATTACCTAATGATGGATGGCTATATCTTGTAAAAACTGTCAAGTCTTTAGCAACTGGTTGCTAATTATGGCTGCCAATATTTTACTCAATCATTTATCAATTAGCAAACAATTAAAGATATTCATTATCTTTTTAATAATGAGATAATCAAAGAAATATAATTGATGTTGCATCCTTTCAACAAAATTTTCTGAGGTACACCTACAACACCATCAACGTCTTACATATACTCCATCTGATAATGGGAAGTTCGGCAGCATCTCTCAACGTATGCAGCATTTGCTGCAAGAGTTACCAACTCGACTATTAGATTGTAATTATGATCATGATTTCTAATTTCTTCAAGAATAAAACTCCCCACATTCTTGAAAAAAAATAGTATGTAAGGTTGGAAAGGAGAAATCATTTTGCACTAGAAGCCATCAAAATTTACCAACAAGGTCAGAATGCTATAAAGATCCGCAAGTCTTATATTGATTCTTCTAGGATTATCTAGAAGACTAATTACAATAGAAAGGAACTTCTGTTGTCATATACATGTTGTTATTGGATGTTAAGAGATATAAGGATTGTTCAGTCATTCATGGTGCATTTGGAAACACATTCGAAATGTGCCTTGAGGCCCCAATGCACATTCTAAATGTGATTTGGTGTTTCGTAAAATTTTTCCAATTCGAATTTAGCCTGGATGGTGCATTACAAATGCTCAAAAACTAATGCTACCTTACGGTAGCATTGGCATTTCAACATTTCTGGGATGCTGATGAATTTTTTTAATTTCTCAAAGTACACTATGACATACTCCAAAATCACAACAAATAACACTGTATAATAAAAACCCTAACTTCATTTCCTCTCCTGTTCTCTCAATTTACTCATTCTCTCACAAGCTCTAATGACAATGTATCTTATGACATGACTAATTTGCATGATCAAATAGCCACCAGCTTAATGAGCAATGTATCTTAATGTGATGACATGATTTAGTGAGATTATATTTTTTATTTATTATATATCTAGGACATATGAAATTTTCTAAACTTAAATTCATTTATTTATTTCATTTATTTACTTATTAATTTAAATAAATATATATATTCACTTTTGAATAAATATTAAAAGTATATTTTTCATCTATTATTTACCAAACATTCAAAGCATTCCATAAATACATATTCCCTTAGACCCCTTTCTATAAATGCACATGAAAAATGCAATTATTTCCTAAACGCACCCTCAAGCAACAAATATGCTATCCTATTGAGGAAAACTGAGTTTTGACCAACCACTCATGGTGTACAAGAAGAATAGAATAAAGATATGTTGCGTAATAGATGGAATAATCTAGAGAGAAATTACATCCAGTGTAGCAGTCCATATCCCATCATTCCAATAGCAACAAGAGCCATTATTTTGTATTTAATACATAGATGGAATCCCCATGGAAATTTTATTGTTAATCCCATCTTCTTCAAAAGACTGGAAATAGAACTTCCAAACTTCATTTTCTCTTGTTATATAACTCATAATCTCCCCCTCTCCCACTCCCCCACCGCTCTCCCCTTCACCTTTATTCTATTCATTTGTGTTCTTTGCATACAAATGAAGCATATTTACGAACATCATCTAACTATACACGGTTTTAACTTTTTACATATATTTTATGTGATAGTGATGCAAAACAATGCATCTTGGAAGAGTTTACATTTAAGTATGTTCTTCGATAACAGAATAATTATGTATAAAGGACTAAAACTTTATATGAAAAAATAAATTAAAAGTTATAGTCTATTTCAACAAAGAACTAAACATCGAATACCAAAGGATTTTCAATATAGTATTCTATAGAAAGAAACAAACAACCAATTAAAAGATAACCTAAGGTAAACCTTAATAATAAGGCTTCTGACTAGGCTAGTATCGATCCAAGATTCACTAAATCTGGACTTTCTAGATGAGAACTTTAAAATCACCTAAATGGAAAATCAAAATGAAACTCAAATCTAAAGTCAAATCCCCTGCTTGATCTAATTCATACGCTACCATCTTGCAACCTACTCTGCACATTTCTTGCACAAGAAAAATCATAAAAAGCAATAAAACTAGCCTCTACAAGCCAATTTTCAGGATAATATAAGCAACCACAACCGTAAGCAGAATACACCAGTGTGTGAGAAAGAATCAAACTAACAGTGAGAAATCTAGAAGCATTTGTTTCTTTCTTTTTCATAGTCAATGAAAAGATTTCAAAACCAGCCAACTGACAAAGAATAGAATTCCAAAAAAATCAAAATTACAGTTTTGTAGTATGAACTCCTTAACTTTTAATATTAATTCACCCCTTGACGTAAGGCTCTGCCAGTAAGTAAAATGCTGGACTGAATTAACTCTTTACATCAAAAGTAGACTCAAGTGATCGTTTTAACAACTTTACAAGAACTAGCAAAAGGACCAAAAAAGGCCATTTTTCTGCAATATGTTTCTCAGGCAAGAAGTTCCCCATGCACGAGACACCAACATATGCTTAGGATCCAAATAACGGCACAAATTACCTTTCCATGACCGTCCTACGATTATCTCAGAATCTCCCCATCCCAACAACACACTGATGAGCCATCATTCTACTCACTTAATCGCCGCAGCTAAGCTACAATAAACTATCGCATATATAAGCGTAATATTCTTACGCTGTAAAAGAGACAAATATCGGATGAAAAAGAAATACACAAGCATATAAATATGGAGATAATGATACATGAAAAAACATGCCCTTAATGTCTATACGCAAAGTAGACACTAACTGATAGTGAAAACCGTGACAACGAACAATATTGAGAACTTCATATATTCTAAACTCTAGAAGGGAAAACAAATCAGAATAAATAAATAAATAAATAAAAGGGGGTTAAAAGGCACCGATTCGGTCGTAGAATAACAAGAAGTAAAGATCGAAAAGACTGACATCGATCTTTTGCTGCTCGAGGTGTGCGGCGAGGAGCTCCTCTTGCGTTGGGGCAGTCATTATTACGATAGACCGTCGAGGGAGAGGAGATAGCGCCGCCCGAAAACCCTAAGAAAACGCCCAATCGTGAGAAAGGCGGAAGGGCTAGTGGTGGTCTTAAATAGATGCTTTGTCGGTTGTTATAGTATTACAAAGTTGCCATTGGGTTTCTGAGGACCCGTCGGCCCATAAGCCCATAAGATGTACGAACCTCATCACATGAGACATTGTAAGCTGATCGAGATATATAGGAAAATCCGGAAGCAGATTCTTAATCAGTTGCGGCTCAATATTTAAATGGTTTGAATCTCAAAGGATATTTAGGTATTTCACTCTTTATTTTTATTATCGATGATATTTCTTTTAAGTGATTAGTTTTTTTTGTTTGTTATACGGATAAAATAGAAAAAAAATCATAATATATTTGTTACTCTTTCATCCCATCGATATAGCTGCTCTTATTTTATTATATTAACAATATTTTATTATCTATACATGTTCAATGTGAATGTAATATATATATATATATATATATATATATATATATATATAACACAATATTTTTTATTTTATAATATTTTTCTGAAAGCAATGATACATAAATCAAATAAAACCATATATTTTGTTAGATAAAGCTTTAAGTCAGGGCAGTTTCGGCACAAGAAATTGATGATTAAAATTGATTGTAAAGAAAGAAATATAATATATCAATTAAAACCATATGTAACTCCTAATGAAGAATCAAAGCACAATTTTTTTTATGACAAAGGACCAAAATAATGAAAAGAGAATAAAAATAATCGAAATATAATAAATATATATATATAATAATAATAATAATAATAACTAAACTATCAGATTCCCTCTGGCTCATAGAGCAAACTCTCATTTTTTAACATTCCATTTGAAAGTGAATTAGTAAAACGATTTTAATAAGCTCAAATATAAGAAGAATAAGAAGAAGAAGAAAGAAAAATCCAAAAATAAGAAAGATTACAATCATATCAAATCATATATGTGATAAGTTCTAAGATAATAATTCTAACTTGATTTTAAAAATAATCTTCATAATATTTTTATTGATAGATTTTTTTATCATATATGTAAAGATAAATCTTTAATATAAAATAAATTTAATTTCTTTCATCTTTTTTGCATTTGCTTCCTTTTTCTCGAATAAAGATTGACACATGAAGACTCATTACATATACAAAATATCCCTAAACAAATTAAATTTATTTAAATAAAAAACAAACTAATTAATTTTGCATCAAAAAATAAATATGAATATGAATTATGTGACATGAAGATTTGAATTTAGGAGTTTCCATTATCATATCATTTTGGACCTTCGTATTGTAATTCCGTCTACAAATATAAGCCAATTAATAAGACACGATCAATTAATTTATATATATACATATATATATATACACATATATACATATACATATATACATATATATTATATATATATACATATATACATATACATACATATACATATATATACATACATATATATATAATACATATATATATACATATACATATATATATATATATATACTAAAAATAGTCTTACGTCGCTAGAAATTAAAAGACTTGATTATATATACTAAACTTAGCCAAACCAAGATGGGTTCAACAATTAATCTTCAAACTCAGAGGAAAATGCTGATGATATTTTTGTGTTTGAGATGGAGATGAACTAATAGAATACGTCTCACATCGGTTACATATATAGTATAAAATGCCTATTGTTTGAGGTTTCGAACGACACAAAAAGAAGATGCCTTTTTAAATTATATATGCAATATTAGATGAGTTCAGGAATTAAGTCTAATGATTGTCAGATTATTTCCATCCATTTTGTTATAAACACTGTATCTTTCATCAGATCAGATTGAATCCTTTTGAAAGATAGATAGAATTAACATCCTAATCCACTCGATTCACTATTATCGGCATTATTACTGCTGCCAGAATATAAATGCATATACGATCCGATCCAACCAAGCAGTACAATTGGTGTTATACTTTAAGTACTTCTTGAGTTGATATATTAATTTTAATTAGATGAATTCAAAGGTTAATCTAATGAATGTAAACTAAGATCCAATTTTAAATTAACGTTCCTACGTGCTCTTCAACTCCATGGCAGTGTAAAATCTAGTAAGATCCTTATATCAAATCCTGCGTTCATCTTTGCATACCTTACAAAAGACTCTTATATCAGTAATTTCATAATATTGTTTTGTTTTTTTTTTTTTTGAACTTTTAGGATAGCATATAATATTAGGTATGAAAGGATATATATATATTAGTGCCATAGTCGATGAATCAAATCTCCAAAGGCGGTGATTAATCTTTTGAGATAATTCTTAATCTCTCACGTCATAAAGAGTTCCCTACGAAATTAGCATGGGTGTATACACAACATAGTTAGTTAGACACTCATTTCAGTAATTAAATAACCTGAGAAGCTCTTATGCTTAGAAAAGGAACATCTCCAAAAACATTCTCTGTATTAAATATGAAGAGAAATAAAAAGATTTTTATATATGAATAAATACTAATATGCTATAATACGTAACGGAATTAAATATAATCACAATCAAATAGAACATCAAGATTTACGTGGAAAATCCGTCCAACATGAAGGGTAAAAACCATAGGATAAACCAGAGATAATCCAAATAATAAATATATAGATCTTAATCTTTTTCCCAAAATCCTACCAACAATCACAAGAGAATAATTGAGATACAAAGATTACGTCATTATGCATAATATCCAAATTCTCCCCAAGCAATCACAGCAAAAATCTACTATAGATCCGATCTAACCTAAGATTAAAACATTGCCTAGATGATTGAGAATAGTTTCTCTGTATTGTCCTTGTCTTCTTTCCTTTCCTTCTCTCGTTATTTTGCCCATTTCTCTTTTTTTTTTAATCCTACAATTTTTTTCTCCTAATTGCTATAATTTTCCTTCCTAAAAAATCATAACCACTACACCCCTGTAATTTGGATCTAGAGTTTTGAGAAAGGGGGACGGGCTATTGGCTATTAAAGCTCACCATGGGCTGAACCTATAGGTTGTCAGCCCAACAATCTCCCTCTTCAGCCCATAAGGGAGATTGTCCCAAGACTCCTCAATGTGAAGCCATACCGACCAGCTATCGACATATCTCTTATCTTTCTTTTTTTAAGGTCTTTGTCCACATATCTACTCCGTTGTCATTTATGTAAATTTTCTGAAATTGCAACTACTTCTCTTCAAGTACATTTCGAATCTATTAGTATCTAACATTTATATGTTTTTGACTTGAAATGAAAAGTTGGGTTCTTACACAAATGGATAGTACTCTAGTTGTTACAATGCACTACATAATTTTTTGTTTCAGCCTCAATTCTTGTAAGAATTCTTTCATACATAATATTTCTTTGCAAACCTCTATAGTAGCAATATATTTTGTCTTTATGATGGAGAGCAATATACCTTTGCAATCTGGGTTACCATGACACAACTCTTTCTACAAAAGTAAGTACAAAACCTGATGTGGACTTCCTTGTATCAATATCTCTTGCCATATCTGCATCTGTGTAACCTGTCAACACAGGTGGTCTACCTTCAAAGCTTAAACAATCCTTAGAGCTCCCTTTAAGATATCTAAAGATCTGCTTAATTATTACTTAGTGCTCTTTGCTTGGATTTGCAAAAAATCTACTAATAATACCTACTATATATGCGATGTTTAACCTTGTGCATACCATCGCGTACATTAAACTTCCAACTACTAAAGCATAAGGAACTTTTTGCATTTTCTCATTCTCCTCATCACTTGATGGACTATGTTCTGAGCACAACTTGAAGTGTCCTGCAAGAGGAGAACCAACTGGCTTTGCATTGCTCATACTGAACTTTTCTAATACCTTCTCGATATATTTCTCTCGTGGCAACCAAATTTTCTTATTTTTTTTATCATGGTAAATCTATATGTCTAGTATTTGCTTTGTTGACCCCATGTCCTTCATTGCAAAAGACTTCCTCAGTTCTTTCTTCAACATGTCAATTATAGACATATTTTTCCTAAGAATAAGCATGCCATCAACATAAAGTAAGAGAATGATAAAATTCTCACCAAACCATTTGATGTACACATAATAATCTGAAGCTGGTCTTTTATATCCATTTTTTATCATAAATGAATCAAACTTTCTATATCACTGTCTTGGAGCTTGATTCAGCCCATACAAGCTTTTCTTAACTTGTAGACAAAGTTCTCTTTACCTTTGACTTTGAAGTCTTCTAGTTGCTCTATATAAATTTCCTCATCCAAATCACCATGAAGGAAAGCTGTCTTCACATCTAACTGCTCAATCTCCAAATCTTGGCTAGTAGCAATACTAAAAACAACATAAATAGAAGACATTTTAACAATAAGAAAAAAAATATCTTCAAAGTCAATACATTTCTTTTAACCAACGTTATTCACAACCAATCTAGCTTTGTACTTTAGTTGAGAACAATATTCTTGAGTCTTCAACCTAAAAATCCACTTGTTCTTCAAGGCCTTCATTCTCTTTGGTAGTTGCACCAAATCATATGTGTGGTTTTTCTAAAGAGCATCCATCACTTCCTGCATAGCAATTCACAATTTCTTTTTTTGCTCACTTTCAATTACTTCTTGGTAACTCTCTAGTTCACTTGTATCAGTAAGTATCACATACTCATTTGTAGAATATCTTTTGGAATGTTGACGTTGTTTAGAAGATCTTCTCAATTGAGGTTCTGCGGTAAGTTGCTCTTCAACTTATTTTTGCTCAACATGTCTTGTAGGTAAATCAATATCAGGTTCTACAACATCTACCTGCACATCTCCTCATTACCCTGATATACTAGAGGAGTAACTCAATCACAATATGCTAATCTTTCTGTAGAAGTCTTGGATGGTGCCTTCTTCTTCAAATCATCAAAGATTTGATCCTCAAAGAAGATCACATCTCTACTTCTAAACACCTTTTGCTTTTCTGGATCCCAAAGCTTGTAATTAAACTGATTATGTGAATAATCAAGAAAAATACATTCTTTAGTCTTATCATCCAGCTTAGACCTCTCATTGTTTGGAATATTTACAAATACACAATAACCAAACACTCTCAAATGCCTATAGGAAACATCTTTCTCTAACTATGCATGCTTTGCAACATCACCATCTAGAGTTATACATGGTGACAAGTTGATCACATCAACTGTAGTCCTTAAAGCCTCATCCCAAAACTTTATGGGTAGCTTGGCTTGTGAAAGTATACATATAATATTTTTCATGATGGTGCAGTTCATCCTCTCTGCAATTGCATTATGCTAAGGTGTACCAAGAACTGTCATCTCATGTTGGATATCATGTGACATACAATAATCATTAAACAATCTTGTATACTCACAATCATTATATGATCTTATGCATTTCAATTGCCTTCTGTCTCCCTTTAAACTCTAGCATGAAACTCATTGAAGACATTAATAACCTGATCTTTGGTCTTTATAATATAGGTTTAAACTTTTCTAGAAAAATCGTCTATAAAAGTAACAAAATAAAGTGAACCACTGATACTAGGAACATTAACAGATCCATCAAGAGTTTTTATCTTCAAATGACCACATACATCTGTATAAACACGATCTAAGGTATATATTTTTCTAGATAAAGCAGAACTAGTAAATGAAACTATGTATTGTTTACCAGTCAAACAATCAATACAAGGGTTCAGATGTAGCAATACATTTCTCTTGGAAAGGGCTTGCAATCCCTTCTCGCTCATGTATCTCAGTCGCTTATGTCACAACTCTATCCTAAAGTCTTTCTCTGTAGCATTCAGTTACTCACCATAAGTTTTGGCCTACAACTTGTATAAGGTATGATATTTCTTTCCACTAGTCACGATAAGAGAATCGTTACTAAGCTTCCATTGCTCTTTGTGAAATCTGTTATCATAGTCTTCATCATCTAGTCTTCCAACTGAAATTAAATTCAGCCTCAAATCAACCACATGTCTCATATCCTTAAGTACCAACTTACAACCAAGGTTGGTCTTTATATGGATATCACCTATGTCAATGATGTTTGTCGTGTTATAGTTGTCCATCTTGAAAATACCAAAATTTTCAAACTTGTATGTGGCAAAAAACTTTCTCCATAGTGTAGCATGATAAGAAGCACCCGTGTCAATCATCCACTCAAGATCCTGACACATACAAGAAAAAATATCATCAGAAGGAGACAAAATCAAATAATCATCATCCTGCACTATAATTGTAGTATTATCTTTTGACTCTGTAGACTCCATTTCTTTTCCTTTTTTCTTGCTCTTCTCAGGTTGCTTACATTGGTTCTTGTAATGTCCTTTTTCACCACAGTTGTAGCAAACAATATCTTTTCTTGATCTTGAGTTGCTTCTACTTATGTGCGAACTGCTTCTATCCTTAGACTTTGACCTTCCTCTGTTCTCTGAGATAAGTACTTGTGAATCATTCTCAGATATTATTATTCTGAGATATTATTGAATTTTTTCTTCTTAACTCCTCATTCAACAAATTGTTTGTTACTTGACTCATGGTGACAACACCATCTGGCACAGAATTACTACGGGAAACCATTAGTGTCTCCTAACTTTCTAGTAATGAACTGAAAAGTAATAATGCCTGCAACTCATCATCAAGAGACATTTTCATATAAGATAACTAGTTAATGATACTCTGCATTTTATTTAAATGCTTAGAAGCACTTTCTTTATATTTGAGGTTCATAAGTTTTTTTATCAAAAAGGTTTTATTGCCAATTGTTTTTCTTTCATATAGACCTTTTAACTTTTTCGAAAGAGAATATGCAGAACTTTTAGTAGAAACATGGTAAAAGACATTGTCATCAAGCCATTGTCGAATAAACCCAACTGTTTTTTGGTCTAACCTCTTCTACTCATCATATGTCATAGTTGCGAGCTTTGTACTATCACCCTACAAATGTCCATACAAATCTTTACAATATAAGAAATCTTCCATTCTTGGTTTTTATATCATGCAATTGTTTCCATTCTAGCTAATAATGCGAGAAACACTACCGATCTCCATGTTCAAACACAAAAATTAAATCACCAAAAACCCTGCTCTAATACCAGTTGATGGGATATAAAGAGAAGTAAACTTTTATATATGAACAAATACTAATATGTCATAACACGTAGCGGAACTAAATAGAATCACAGTCAAATAGAATACCAAGATTTACGTGGAAAACCCATCTAACGTGAAGGATAAAAACCACGGGACAAAATAGAGATAATCCACTATAAGAATAATGAATATACAAGTCTCAATCTTTTGCTCAAAACCCTAGCAACAATCACAAAAGAATAACTGGGATACAAAGATTATGTCATTGTGCATAATATCCAAATTCTCCCCAAGTAATCATAGGAAAAATCTATTGTAAATTTGATCTCATTTGAGATGAGAATACTACTTGGATGATTGAGAACAATTTCTCTGTATTGTTCTTGTCTTCTTCCATTTCCTTCTCTTATTATTCTATCTTTTTCTCCTTTTTTTAATCAAGTTGTTATTGTAATTTCTTTCTTCTCGTTGTTATAATTTTTCTCCCTTCAAAATCACAGTTACCACACCTCCTAATTTGAATCAAGATTTTGAGAAAGAGGGATGGACTATAGACCATTAAAAAGCCCACCAACCTATGGGCTGTTAGCCCAACACTCTTTTCTATAGCCGACATATTCTCTTTTCTATAGTTGACATTGACATTGCAGGATTAGTCGACAGAGCTTTACATCTGAAGTTTTAATTGACCTAAAATATTAGCCATATCACCTACAAAATATAGTTTATGATTTTCAAAGTAATCGACAGACCGAGTTAACTAGTAGAATTATTGGATGTTGAAAAAGTAATCTTAGATCCGATCCTGCCTTCAAATTTAGGAAATAAAAATAAAGATCAAAGGAACTATTGAAGTGACAATGAGCTGGACATTTACGTCTCTTTAGGTCTCAATGGTGCCACAATGTCACTTTTCATTCTTTTTCTTCTAATCCGAGTTCAAGGTGAGTACAAGGAGGGTTCACTAGCTTGAACTTACAGTTGGGGTAGTTGGTGCATTACTGCCACAACATTTGTTCGGCCACTCGTTCATCTATCTCTCTCTGCGAATGATCAAACAGCACGTGCAACCTTCCCGCTTTCCCCCCATACTGCACAGGCTGTAAAACTGGCTCCACGATCACCAGCAAAGTTATAGTGATCGGTGAGAGATGATCATTTGATGGAGGAACATTAAAGTCCCCCATTGCCTCACCAAGAAAAGTCTTTACCATCTACATGTGAGAACTGCGCAGTTCGATAGAGATGATTGACGGACGGACGGAGGAAGGAGTCTTCTTCATCTCCTACTGTTGCTTCTTTATGAGTTAGATGACTAGGGTTAGGGTTTCAATCGCTGGAATAGCTCAAGCCTTTATATAATGATGCTTTTTCTTGTGGATTCTTTGGGATCAGTACAAGCTGTTGGTTCTCTTCCAAACGGCATCTAAATTGGAGGCAATGAATCCACCAAACCGTGATGTGAATCCGATCCGAACATAACAGTAGATGGTACTTGAGATTTCACCAACGTGATATGAATCCAAAGAAAGAGCGAAAGCTGTGAAAGTCATAGGCAAGTGTAGTCTGCAGCGAAGGCGGGCATGAGCTGATCGCAGGACGCAAAAGACATTGGTATTAAATAGCCGGAAAGGTGGAGGTGTGGATCTAAAGTTTTGATCACGTACCGTTGAGATGGTAAATTCTTGCATGCCTCCTACATTTAGGAGACAAGTCGGTGCATGAAACTATTCATATGAAAAGAAATCAAGGAAGTCTTTAAGAGTCCATCCCACCATCATCCATGTTACCACGATCATATATATCAAGCTCGTTACTTTCCACGCACGTACTGAAGGTGCCGTGATGACGGACAAGGATAAAACACACGGTCCAAGGCACAGCTGAAGGGAGAGATAACGGATGAGAGTGCCGGGTATTCTCTGCAAATTATCTTCCATGTGGTCCTACACTATTCTGATAGGTGAAAGATGTGGGATCGTATTGGAAAGGTGGCTTCATCTCCTTAGATTTAGACATAGAACCCTGAGGTTCTATCTCATCTATCTTTCTCGCCTTGACAGCTTCATTACTGCCAGGAAGAAGTTGGTGACATCTCTGACGTTGTCGCTACTTGAGATTTGACATGGGTTGCAGTAGATGCATCCTTCAGCATGGGAAGCCGGGGAGAACTGAGATCAGCAAGTGTTAATGGCTGTAAAGATCTCGTTGACATCAGACTTGTACAGCATCGTATTGTTCGCCACCAGTACGTACGTCCTGGACCAAAGCAGAATCGATGCATGCCGCGTATAACCTACAGCCAAAGCACACAAACAAGAAGCGTACCAATTAAATGACGAGATCCTAAGGTTTGAAGAGTAATCACCATTGACTTTTTCTTTTCTTTTTTCCATGTGTGGCAGATAGGAATTAAGTTATTGTGGTGGAAATTTGATCCATCACTCACATTATTATCTCTTTAAATTTGAGTCGTTGTTGGAGACCAGTAAGCCTACATAGTGAATCAATTATTCTGATGCTGGTCACTTGTGAGAGTAATTTAGGGACTAAAACATCCTCTCCTCTCATTGAGGTTCACATTGATGATATAGATAGAGTCTCCTAACTTGATAAGCTACAACGCTATTTTGGTTATATTCGGTCTGTAATACCAAAATCTACAATTTCAAACTACAAATCAAAGGAACAATCTATCCGTGATACCAAATTGATAGATAGGATCTTTATCTCAGATCGAGCACGATCTTTCAAGTGAAGAAGCCCCCCAAGAGATAGAACAAAAGAGAGACAACAGATAAAAATGTAAAGAGAGAGAGAGAGACAGACAGAGACAGAGACAGAGAGATATGTTATTGAGAATCATGCTTTATTTTTATATATCATGCACTATGACATGCTTTTATATATATATATATATATATATATATATATATATATATATATATATATATATATATATATATATATATATATATATATATATATATATATATATATATATATATATATATATATATATATATATATATATATATATATATATATATATATACCCCATAGCGACTATGCTACTGCTCCCAAAAATCTATCTTTGAGTAGTAATTGAACAAGAGAAGTGGAATTAAGCGAATGCTTATCCATGCCCTTAATAATATATGACCCGCAAAATTCCAGAAAACTTTTTCCCTTAAATCATCTATCTAACGATGCAATTTAGAGTTTATTCTCCAGAGTTTAATTTCAGTATGAACTGCTACATTTTATTTTCCTGCAAAAGACAGCTATAGTTTTAATCCTATAATCTTAGCCAAATTAGGAGTTGACCTTATTGACCCACCAAACTTTTTTGCTGAAACAAGGTTATTAAATAAACGTTGGGCATACTGTAAATTACTAAAAGAAATCCTCAACTAACAAAATTATTGAAATCTATTAAATAAATTCTGCCAACTTTTTTGTCCATCAATCTTAACAATATTTTTTAGTTGCTTTTTTCCCTTATTTTTTAAAAACATATATAGTATATATATAATCTTACTTTTTATTTAGATATAATTTAACTATAATTATATTATAACTATAATTTTTTAGTTTTGGATGTTTATTTTGTAACTCATGTTTCGAATCAAATTTTTTAAGTTCTCATCGGTTAAAATAATATCATCAATAAATAAAATACATCAAAGAAGTCTATCCGGTATGTAATTACTAATCCATCAGTAATGTAATGATATATATATATATATATATATATATATATATATATATATATATATATATAATTTCACAATCCGCTTAGAACTTGGGTTTGAGTCCAACGTGATACCAACAATATGGATAGGATTCGGATGGCAACAACCGAACGTAGTTTGCACGTGGAATACGATCTTAAACGTCATTCTCATCATCAATACGGGACGCTGTCGCTAAGCTCACAAGAGAGAGTAAATCTGCCATGAGACAATTCAAGCTAGCGCATATTAGACGTCACTGTATGATCCCCATGACCCCTGATGTTGATGCTTAATTTGAATGTGGATTAGACTATCGAGTGTCATTCTCATCATCAATAGATATGCTGCCACCGATCTCACATGAATTGATCATCAAATACCAAACAATGTGTATGTATACGTTGTAGAGCGGAAGGTGCAGCAGTAAAAGCGTCTACCAAACACTTGAAGGAGTAGATGGAGTGAATCAATTTAGGCTTTCAGGGCCACGGCGGTCCCTGTCGTCCTCCTCCATGACCTTTAGTAGTTGGCAGGGGAAGGTGAAACGAGCCCTTGGCTCCTCCTATATAAAGCCATCCACCTCCTGTGCTCTTCAGCCTCAACTTCGCACATCAGTCCTCCACGACCATGGCCGAGTCCCGAGGTCTTCTCTTCGCCCTCCTCCTCAGCCTAGTTGCAGCAGGGACACTGCCATCGTCGTCCTTGGCAACTCGTGCTTTCTTTGTGTTTGGGGACTCCCTGGTCGACAATGGCAACAACAACTACTTGGCAACCACAGCACGAGCCGATGAACCTCCCTACGGCATCGACACCCCATCTCACCGTGCTACAGGCCGATTCTCTAACGGGAAGAATGTCCCCGACATTGTCAGTTAAGTCGTCTTCTCCATGCTCACACTCATCCCGAGTGCATGCACATCCAAAACTCGGTCCTCTCATCTCTCTATAATTTCTCCGGTGTGTCTCATCAGGTGAATACCTCGGAGCTGAACCCACGTTGCCATACTTGAGCCCTCAGCTCGACGGAGAGAAGCTTCTGGTGGGTGCAAATTTCGCGTCGGCAGGGATCGGGATTCTCAACGACACCGGCTTCCAGTTTGTGAGTCTCGTCTCGCAGTCGACGAGGAGGGATCCACTTCAGTGGTCACTGATGTGCGCGCTCGTGTGTGTGTGTGTGTTTGTGTTTGCAGGCCAACATAATTAGGATCAACAAGCAGCTGCATTACTTCGAGCAGTACCAGGGGAGGCTGAGCTCCTTGATCGGTGCGGAACGGACGAAGAACCTCGTCAACGAGGCGCTGGTTCTGATAACACTGGGAGGAAATGACTTCGTCAACAACTATTACCTCGTGCCTTACTCTGTCCGATCTCGAGAGTTCTCCCTGCCTGATTACATCCGCTATCTCATCTCGGAGTACAAGAAGATCCTCATGGTATATGTGCAACCTCTCGCTCGCTCGCTCGCTCGCTCTCTCCCTCCCTCTCTAAGTTTCTGTCGTTGTGACAATGCAGAGGCTCTACGATCTGGGTTGCCGACGACTCCTGGTCACCGGAATCGGGCCACTGGGTTGCGTGCCTGCTATACTAGCGACGAGGAGCAGGTCGGGCGCATGTGACCCGGAGATGCAACGCGTCCCAGACCTGTACAACCCGCAGCTGGTGCAGCTCATGAGCGAACTCAACAGCCAATATGGCGACGACGTCTTCGTTGCTGTCAATGCCTACAAGATGCACATGGACTTCATATCCGACCCAGCAGCATATGGTAATCAGCGAGAAAAGCCAAGTCTAGTGCGGTGTTGTTCATCATCTGAAGACCACTAAAGCTGTAGTACTGATCATGCATGTGTTTGATTTGGCAGGCTTCGTCACATCGAAGGTGGCATGCTGCGGTCAAGGACCTTACAACGGACTGGGTCTGTGCACGGTTCTCTCGAATCTCTGCCCCAACAGGAACATCTATGCGTTTTGGGATGCATACCATCCTACCGAGAAAGCCAACCGGATCATCGTGGGCCAGTTCATGACGGGATCCAACGAGTACATGAACCCCATGAACTTGAGCACCATTCTGGCCATGGACGCACGCACCTGAGCGTGCGTTTCTTCTACTCGTCCAGTTCGCCTGGTGCTCATCGATCCATCGACCGCAAGCTTATGCTTCGTTTTCCGAGTTAGCAAGCGTATGATGTTTGTGTAGTTTCTTAGCGGTGGGAGGTTTCATAGATGAGTCATGTGGTTTTATCTATTTATTACCTTTGAAGTGAGTCAGCGGTCTAAAGGCGGTTCAATTTGCCAACGCATGTAACACTTAAATATTGTGATGCAACAATTTATGCGTGTGTTTCATCTTTCTTTATGGATTGAAAGTATTTATTTTTTGTGGAGACGGAGACAAGATGCAAGTGAAAGACGTCTGTCTTCATGAAAACACGGTTATCCAAAATATATATCTTAATACTTAAAAAAAAATATATTATATGTGTAGTAACTCTTTTAGGAATAGTTAAATAACTCTTTTAGGAATAGTAACTTAAAATTTCCTCATATAAATTTCATTTTATTTTATTTTTTATTTAAAAAAAAATCATATTTATTAAACTAATTTTATTTATAAATAGTTAAATATCTTCATAAATAATTTCAATTAAAAGTTGTTAGTATCTTTTAAAGAAATCATATCATTTGTACAGTAGCTTTGCCCAAAAATTAAAGAAATAATACAAAAAATTGCTTTAAAAACTATTTAAAAATTTTGTTGAAAATTATAGTCTTAAAATTGTAATATAAAAATGGTTTTTGAAAAATTAGTACTGTGGCTTTTCTTAGAAACCTAAAGTTACTTAATACATGTTTATGAAAACTACTCACTATTTTCTCCTAAAAGAAGTTATTTACTGAAAAAAAAAGAAGACAAAGAAAACACGGTTATCTAAAAAATATATCTTAAAAAAATATTACATGTGTAGTAATTCTTTTATATTATTACAGAAGCTCATAACTATATCGTTCGATTTGCAAATATTAAGCACTTTATTTTCTAACAAAAAAAAGAAAGTTAGAGATAATTTTAGTTTAAGGCAACTAGAAATATGTAAAATCTGTGAGGAGGTAAAGAGGACCCCAACGGGAATTAGATTAACTATGTTGTTTGATCATAATAACTGATAATACAATTCCGTTGCAATTTAATCGGGAGGATACAAATCGTTACTTACTTGCTAGTCCTTTTGGATTATCATAAGAACAAGCTGTCAAGCATAAATAGGTCAATTCTTAAGACCTACTACATCCGTTAGTGTCTCTATCGAATCGAGGAACGCCTGTTAGATTGTGAGTACCGTAACAATATCGTAAGTGACAGCAATCTACATGAAATCTAGTGGAAGACCATCATGATTCATTCATGTATGTATTGTGAAACAAATAGAGGACTAAATACAAGTGGAACTCTTTCTTTCTTTCTTTCTTTAATGATACCTTATTACTGGTCCATTAATATCCAAAAACAAAAATTATAAAAAATAAATAAATTGAGATAGATAGAAATTAAAAACAAAAATTTATTGGACTTAGATTGCTTTGAACTTTGGTTCTTCAGACCTAAGTACTTGAGTCCGAGAATTATTTATTTATCTTGAATATGATTATTTATCTTATCATACTCATATTTATCATACAGAGTATTTGGGACCCCTTCCTATCCATTTTTTATGAGATACAATTCTTAAAATCTTCTCAAAAGATATTATTTTGAATTCGAAACTCCTCGTAAAATATAAAAGTCTCATCTTGCTGCGAGGAATTTCGAAGGTTTTTCTGGAAAGTACTTTAATAAAAAAACCTACATTACATGTCATCATTAATCTCGATCTCCGTATTGTAAATAATCCATCGACGCATTTTTTTCTTTGATAAAGTAATCTTTATATTCTTCAAATATCGAGTGAGTATGAATTAAGAGTGTTCCAAATATCTAAGACCAATTTATAGTTTATAATGAATTCAAAGAGATAATGAGATATATATATATATATATATATATATATATATATATATATATATATATATATATATATAACTATAACATAAAGTCTGATATTTGTATGTGATGCCCTCTGTCTCTTCATGACATATTTATTTATACCATTGTTGTACGATGCAAGTATTCCAAATCTTATAACCAGTCCCACTAAATGAATAACTATGATCCATAATTGAAAGCATTAATATACTATGATGAAGAAGTACACATATTTGAGCAATAGTTACAAAGTGCCACTAACCCAAGGTCTAAAACTTAAAAAAAAAATAAATCAAGGCAGAAATTAAAAATATTATTTGAACTTGTCAAAAGACATAGAAACTAAATACGGATAATAGCATACCTTAAACTATGTTAAGATCATCTTATCTCATCATATTTATATTTATTTCATCTTTTTAAAACTCTACTATTGCATATTATGTAAGACTCAATTCTTCATAAAATTCTTGAAATCGCTTAAAAACATATTATCATAAACTTCACACTTCTGTTTAAAATAATCTTTCGGGAGCGATATTCTCTTTATAATTAATAATATTATTTATTTGTAACTAATGAGACGAGTATACCTCCCAAAACTAAGACAAAAGGAGAAGAAGAATTAGCTATAATTTTTAGATAATTGCTTGTTATTATCGGATGTGGAATAGGAAAGGAGAAAATGCTGCTTGTTATTATCGGATGTGGAATGGGAGAGGAGAAAATGCTGCTTGTTATTATCGGATGTGGAATAATGAGAGAAAATGCTGCTTATTGTGTTGTCACGAAGTAGAAATATTATAGTTCGTTTTATGGTCGAAAAGAAATCATTCACGATTTTTGGCTTATGGTGCTCCTGATTCCGGTCTGATCGGGAAAACGATGATCGGTTGACTCATTGATAATTTTTGTAGTAATTTCTTGGCCCAATTAATTTTTGTAGTAATTTCTTGGCCCAATACTTTTTTAGAATGATTTTACTGGTGGTTTGATTCTTGATTTGCCTCTGTATTTCAGCCCTCTCAACATATTGACATTTCCAAAGGAAATTATGATAGTATTTAAGGTACTAGACGAACTTTGATGTCAAGTCGTTCATGCTCAAAAGAGTCGAACCTTGTATTTCTGTTGTGATTATTTAGGAAGAATTTAGATATTATATATAATGAAGTAATCCTTGTATTTCAATTATTCTTTTGTGATTGTTGTTAGGGTTTTGAGCAAAAGATTGAAATTTATATATTTATTATTCTTATAGTAAATTATTTTTAATTTATCCCGTGTTTTTTATTCTTCACGTTGAAGGAATTTTTCATAAATCTTGATGTTTTATTTGATTATGATTTTTATTTAATTTTACTATATGACTTGTTAATATTTATTTATATATAAAAATTTATTTATTTTTATATCCCATGGATATGATCATTGTTTATTATAGTGGCCATATTAGGGACAACAAAAAGAAGAAATAACTATATCATTATTGTCTCTTCTGTTTATGCGAGGATGCAAAACATGACATGAGTTTTCTGCTAAGTTTTTATGAAACTGCACTGAAAATTATCTTTAAATAGCCGAAGATTAGTATCCAAGAATTTTTTTTTCTTGACAAGACTGAAGGATTTTCTTGCTCATGAAATTGAGGTTTATAATCATTTATAGTTGAAAGTTTTATCATTGATTTGTTGGCCTAGTTGTGTGTCATTTCTGAAGAATGAAGCAGCTTTCACCTAATTGGACTCTAAAAAGTCTTCCTGTTTGCTCAACTATGTTTGGGTTGTTGGTTTTGCTTCATACAATTTTATGGTTTGCTTATGTTCTTAGTTGAACTGTGTTAGTGTTATTCTTGATCAGATTTCTTCATTGTATTTTAAAATCTCATAATGGGGTTGAACTCTTGCCTGGCTGTAGGATAAGATAAAAAAGGCTGGCATGACCGCTGCTGCAGAAAGCATTACTAATGCTACCTCATTAGTAATTGTAGTCACTCCCTATCTTTCTAAATCATTATCCCCTGCCATTGGCTGATGGCTGACAGTTGTCATCACGGATCAAAAGAATGTTTCCGGATGGTTTTATCCTATATAAGAAATTCGATAAATCATCGGAGATCATTACTTATTCTTCTTGAGCTGCAAAAATATACATCAAGACCTCCATTGCTAATTAAAACAAAATATAATTTTCTTTCAGGTCTGTGATAGTCACATTAGCAGATCTAAAGTAAAGTGAGAACTTCACATTTCAGGACATGATCGATCACTTTAAAGAATACTCGCGATGTCAATGATCTTACATGCACATGGAGTGGCTACATAAGCATATGGAAGGTATGGCAATCCTAACACCACACTGCAATCTTAAATGGATTCAATTCGAGCGCCCTTCACATCTGATAAGTCACAACAAAGCAAGCTATACGCCAATTCTGCTGTCTTCCTTCATGTACTACTGAAGTATTATTTCCTTGAGGTCTTAACTCTTTAACAACCAGGATATCAGATTGGACCAGTTTTAGAAGCAAGTGAGCTTGCTGAAATTTCATACAGCAGCCCCCCTCCGTAAGAGTAGTTAACTGACTTAGTGGTGCTTTTCTACAACTGGTCACTTGTAGCTGTAATATGTTCATTAAGTTGGCTAAACTAAGCCGAACAAACTCTTTGCTCATCAATTGTTGGCTTAATTCAAGTCATTTTCTTCTTTAACCATGGAGGAACATGTGTGTCATCTATATCCTTCTAGCACTTGCCAAGGCAACAAAAAAAGAAAAGACAATGCTCATAGGTGATTCATCATCATGATTTTTATTCACTAACTTGGGGATTAGTGGATGCAAAGGTGATAATTACTGGGAAGCTGCTGCCATCCCCACCTGATTCAGCAACTAGATCTTCCATTTAATTGTATTTTGACAGATCAGTAGCTTTTTGTTTAATGTCAGAGTTTTGTTATTTTTTATTTAGTCTAGCCAGTTTTTAGTTTCTTTTTTTTTTTTTTTGTCTTTATATCTTATTATGTATATAAATAAGTCTGGTAGTCTTTATGTCTATAGATTGGATCTTGTGGGTTTCTTAGATGTCAAAAAATTTAAGAAAATAGTTTTCGGTTAGTAATTTCATTTAATCTATTACGTATATGGCACATTATGGACGTTAGAGTTTATTTTGGATACTTTTGTTATTGTAATAGATTTGTCTTTGATGATTGGAGGAAGAGCATTTTAGTGTTAACTTATAAGAATAAGTAGAAATCTAAACTTATTTTAATTATAAAGGAAGCAAGATTATGAGTACCTTGTGGAACAATGATTGAATATAAAATTAGACATGAACTAAATATTTCTAAAAATAAATTTGATTTTAGGCCTACAAGATCAATCGTAAAGGAGTTATTTGCTTACTAGAAAACTAATGAAAACTTATATATAGAAGAAGAAAGATTTGCATATGGTTTATTATATTGATTTAGAAAAAAAATCATATAGTTCCTAGAGATTTATTATCCTAATATTATACTATATATATATATGATAATGTAGTCATTAATATTAGAACGATGGAGAGTATGTCTAGTGAGTTTCATATGATAGCATCAAGCAAAAACATTAAGTCATTACTTGTTTACATTGGAAATGGATGAACTTGGAAATTTTTGTAAAGTAAATGTTTTCAATGAAATAGGGCCAAGACCTAATCTAGTTTTAATATTACTAAGAGAATAATTAAGGATATAATTGGATGAGCAGGACATACTTATAGTTATCTTAAATCGATCATTGAACAAGATAGAGGAATTGATGCGGGTATTCAATATTGTCCATAGAGTTGAAAACTAGCTAATTAAAATAGAGCGACGTGTCATGAGATATGTATAATCATTTGTTATTTTTTTAAACATAAAAAAATGTTTAGTATATTTGGACTATATATATATATATATATATATATATATATATATATATATATATATATATATATATATATATATAAAGAAGTTAGCTAGCAAAAAAAATCTCATCAGAGCTCGAAATAGAAATTAGCTCAGGAGATAGAACAAAATCACATCAGTAATATAATTTTATTATTCAAAAATTATATATTTATAATTATCGAATCCATCTTCACCTCAAATAATTCTCCAACTCTCACTCACTCTCCATACCATGCTACCTTCGAATAAAATTATAGTTTTCTTTTTAAAGCACAAATACCTATACTTATACTAAATTATAGGAGAGAAAAGGCTATAATTTAAAGAAAGCATCTAACAATATACTTATACTAAATCAATATCAATAATTACAATTGCCTATATAATCATGCATAAGAAGAGCATCAATGAAAAGGATGTATAAATAGATGTATGACCTATATAGCATAGGTATACTCATACTAAATAATTTAAAATTATCATATATGAATTATTATTGATTTACCACCAAAAAGCAATCATATCAATCAGATATAATGCATGCATACTTATTCAGACATTTACTCTATTTGCATGTCGTGAAACAATAATATTCTAGTGAATCACGTCGCATGTCACACTTTTTCTTTTCTTTTTCTTCTATATTTTTGTCATATCACAGGTCATTTTCTTACTCATATAAAAGATAAAAATAATTATGAAACCCGAGCACGTATTAAACTTGAGAGAACTAGCCTCGTTCTGTGAAATCTTTGATAGACTTAAATGTCATTCCACATGTTGGGTTTGCCACCCAAGAAGATATTTTTCATAAAAGAATAGTAGGCCATACACATAATATTCATGAAATTTAATATACTTTAATAAAAATATTCTTTCTAATTATATTACCGAGGCTATTATTAGGTAAAAAAACCTACACAACTATCCTTATGTTATTGTTATGTACAAAAATTTATTATCAAATCAAATAATAATATATCTAAATTTACGATGTGTACATTTTGATATTATTTAAAAAAAAATATTTGATTTACGAGCATACCGACATCGGATCCAAAAGCTATAGTGATACCGAGGAGAACTAGACTTATACATTTTGATGTTATCTAAAAATTTTTTATTTAATTTACGAGCGCATCGTCGTTAGATTCAAAAGTTATAGTGAAACCGATCTACAAGGAGAGCTAGACTCGTCTTCTTCTTTCTTTCTATCATTCACAGAACTACAATAAGCGATGGATTGTGAATAAAGGGAAGATGAAATAAGATTTACAATCTCTCAATAATTGGTTCACGTGACCAAGGGGAGATGAAATAAGATTTATAATATCTCAATGATGTCACGTATCCCCGTCTCCTTTTATATACATATTCCACAATAACACTGTGTATTTAGTCTCTAAGAAATCCTATCTATCTATAAGTAAGAGCAAATGGTTTAGAATAAGTAATTACGAGAGGCCCTCCCATCAAGATCATCTCCTAAGGAATCATATCATAATTGAACTTTCTTTCTATTGGTTGATAATTGTAACTAGAATATAATCATATCTATAATATATTTTACCTAATTAGACAAGGTTACATAATCTAACATTCTTCCACTTAGCTTGTAAGATATCAAAGTAATTAAAAATCAAAATAAATAAAATAAAATTTTATTTAAAAATAATTTTATTTAATTAGATTTTAAAATTTAAATAAATATTTTATATGTGCACATAAATTTTATAAAATAGGCTAATAAATCTAATAAATATTATACCACATTAAGTCTGACTACTAATGCGAGCCATAGTAGTTGTATATTATCAATATCATACTTCCTGACTACTATAATACTATTAGTCATTCCTAATGTAATCTAAAATGACTCATGTAATTTGTTTTATTAAAATAATCTTACTAGCACATTCAACCATAATATGTATATATATAAATATAAATAGGATAGTAAAAACAAATAACTTTAATTATGTAAATAAGAATGTTAATTATATTGTCCACTTAGACATCTATCACTATATCTTTTATGAGTTGCTCAAAAACCTAATCATAAAAATATATTCTTTCAAATGCTTTAAGTTGTAAGTCATAAGTAAATGAATCAATAATCAATAAAATGTGACTTAAATTAATTATTTTTTAACTCTTTTACTTTAATCATCAAGTATTTTATATCATAATGCACTTTATACTATAATACATAGAGTTACAATAATATTTGTCATTCATAGAGAATAAAACTATTATGATATGTCATAAAGTATTTTCAACGACTTAATAATTGAGTCTGACCATACCAAATCTTAGGATAAAATTTTACAATCATAAAGCTTGATTAGTAATATTAAAATATACCACAAAATCAACTTCTATTATTAATAATATAATAATATATTACTTTATATTTTTCTATAAATTATCTCTCTAACTGATATAGATATAAATTGTAAAGTGAATTTATTATTATCGAGGTAATTTATAGAATCAATATTTGAAAATATCATCATTTGTCCTTTTTAGATACCTTATTACTTTCATTGCATTCTTTTAATATTTTTATTCCTAGGTAACTCTAATATCTACCTAATATTTCAATTATAAAGTTAATATTTGATCTGGCAGAGGCTTAAGTATATAATAGATTTTCAACTATGCATACATAAAGAATATTTTTCTTTGTGTAAGTATTTTTTATTATTTTAAAAATATTTATTTTGATTAAAATTTTTATTCTATCATTTGCTGAATAAAACTATATACTAAATCTCTTAATGGCTTAGTCAATATATCATTTCTGAGATAGATCTAGTAATCTTTAAAATCTATCATTGAATATCTCAATACTAATAATATAAAATGTCTCATTCATATCAATCATCTTAAAGTTTTTAGTTAGAAAGTTTTTGGTTCAGTATAATAAACCAAGATCACTATTGGCAAATAGAATATTATCCATATATAAGACCAATATAATAAACTTGCTCCTATTGATCTTCATATATAAATACTAATCAATAGTATTTTTATTAAATCTAAAGGAAGTAATGATATGAAGAAACTTTATATACTATTGTCTAGAGGCTTATTTAAAATTATAAATAGATTTCCTAAATTTACATATTAAATTATATATATATTTTATTTTCTTCATGAATCGTTTAGGTTAAACCATATAAGTTTAGAACCATATTTAGAAAATTTATTTTTAAATCCATATGATATAACTCAAAATCATAATGAGCCATTAATATCATAATAATTCTTAATGAGTTTATTTAAAAATAAAAAAAAATCTCGTTATGATTGATTTATTCTTTGAATAAAATCTTTGACCATAAGTTTGACTTTTATATCATTCGATATTACTTTTGAGTCATGTTTATGTAATAGATTCTTTTATAATTATTAGGCAATTCGAAGAGTTCTAATAAATGATATAGCTTCTTTTCTTTTGAGATATTCTCAAAACTATCGATTATGATTATTTTATAAGTTCATCAATAGCGATATCAATATTATATAGGAGTTCACTAATATTATTTTGTTATTTGTCTTTATCTAATCATTTAGTGATTCGAGGAACAATAATATCTGAAATATAAAATGATAAAGGAATATAAACTTATATTTTTTAATATTAAAATTAAAATTTAATATTTTTTCTTTTCACCGATTCATTATTTTATAGGAATCTTATAGCACCATATTCAATTATCCTCGTATCATGATTAGAATAATAATCTATACCTTTTTTAATCTTTTTAAATAACTAATAAAATATTCAAAATAGTCATTGAACCCAATTTTCTTTTATGTGAATTGAAAATCTTTACCTTTATAGGATAATCGTAATATTTAAATATTTTAAGTTAGGTTTCATACTGTAGGAAAATCTAGGGGCGACATCACATGCGCAGCGAAAGAACATAAAATAAAAATATCAAATTTCCTAAAATGTGTTCGTCGTCGTGCGAAGATTGGTATGCAAAAATATGTGAAATCGAAAACCACATATGAGATAGTTATGTTACCTATGTTACCTAGAGAGATCTTATATCCCTGAATTCCTATAGATCTCTGGGAGAGGATGAAGAAGGTCAAGCGTCCTCCTCTCTAGCGGTGATCCACATGACAAGAGCTGCGAAGATGCTCTTCAAATTGTTTCCCAAATCTCCACACGTGCTATCTGAGGAGGAGAATGAGAGAGGAGAATAGGAGGTGGTACCCAAGAAGGCTCAACTTATGTCCCTTTGGTTCTCTCCTATTTATAGTGGATCTTCATCCAACTATCAAGCCTCTTAGATTAGTAGATCTCTATCCAATAATCTCTCATTGGCCCTTATTGGATCTCATCCATAGGATCCAATAATTCAGGGACTTATTGGATATCTAATAAGATATGGGCTTTGACGAGTATCTCATGTTCGAACCTCTATTCATTGCAACACCTATCATATTTGTGACCCTCTAGGCCCAATATCGAGCTGGCCATGAGTCATACTTGTCAGAATTCTTTTTGACTCAATGAATTATTATCTCCATTATAATTCACTTGACTCATTAATTACAAACGTACTAGGCTACTACGCCATAGTCCCTAGACGAAACAGGGGAATCCAATCCTTTGGACCCATCTATCCTTAATTATCATATATCTATAGTCTCTTATCCATCTAATATCTCAAAGACCGTATATCGGGCATGGTTCTATTAGTCTCATACGGTTTCTCCATTAGCCTCGCTCTAATCAGATTTTCCCAAAGAACTCTTTCTCTCTCAATCCGAATAACCTTGGCCAAGGATTTATTTGAGTAAGAATACATAAGATATTTTTCTTATAATACCGAGAGCGGATGATCCTTTATCGATACTCAATAGCCCTCGTAAGGTTGGTTGCTACTTTCGATGACCGGTTATACTAGATTTGAAACTTTTAAACCTATAAGTATGGTATCAAAGAGTAGAGTACTCATACAGGACATCCTTGGTGTCTCAAGTCTAAGGACTAAGTACACCACTAAGATAACGAAATCGTTATATAACAATGAAGTATTATCAACCATCCAACATTCCGTGAGCAGATTAATAAGTGAACTCATTCTCCAATAAGCATATGCACTGTATCCCTGGTGTCCCCACATGAGTAACTATGAGACTAGCTGCCTCCATCATATGGACAAGTATATAGCACATCAGTCTATCCGGTTATCTTGATGTCCCTCTCGAGTAACCTATGATTGGGATTATTTAAAGTCTATGTTTAAAGGCGAATCAGTCTCATTATCGTGATCTCATCATGATCCGATTTTTATTATACAAATCCATGGACATCACAATATATATAAGTAACAAGCAATATAAAGTGAGAAAATATCATAATATAATATAAAAAAATGTATATTATGTACACATGTCATCACTCACGTGATTGGCTTATAGGGCACCTATGAATAGTACATATTAATCTATAACTCAAAAGAGTTTATATAATTAATTTACTATGAACTCTATTTAAGATATACATAACTGTCCTTAGAGCTTCTCCATAGATTAATTTAAGTACAAAAGAATAACTTATTAAGCTCTTATAATAGTATGATTTTACCTTTCAATAATCTTATTCTACTGTAGCATATCTCGTAAAATATATTGAGCTAAAATTATGATCAAGTTCATTATAACTACCATAAAATTTATCACCAATGTCAGAACTAATAATTTTTAACTTTTGTATCTAATTATCTCTTGACTTCATAATATACTTAAAGGTGTTAATAACTTGGAAATTTATATAGTTATATCCAATTGGTAGTCTATAAAAGTGATAAAATATATCTATCCACTAAAATAAAAAATATAAAGTAATGTAAGTATATATAATCTCAGGGAGTTTATGAAACTATGTTTAATTTTAATATTTGATTATATGATCATTGTAAACTTAAGATTCATACTAATTCTAAACAAACTAGTATCTAGAATTCAAAAGTTAACTTTTATTAAATCATGAATATATTGAGTTTACAATCACCAAAAGAGTAATAATATCCTGACAATTCTAAAGTTCTAGAATTGGAGGAACATAGCATTAGATAAATCATCTTTAGGCATAAGCGATAAGTACCAACTGTTATAATTAAGAATGATACTAAAAGGGGGGATGAATTAGTGTAGTGGATAAAAATAATAAATTTAATTGCTTTTGAAAAACTTCATACGATGAAACTCTTAGTTCGACGAAAACATATTGAAATATCGTTTGACTTGAATAAGTTTATAAGTGAGTAGAGAAGAGGGGATTAGATAGTTTACAATAAAGTAAAGTGGAATGCAACAAAAGCAAAGTATGCACTAAGAAAATAACATGCCAATTTTGTAGTGGTTCGGTCGTTCGACCTAAGTCCATTCCCAATTCCTTCTCCGTCAAGGATATCAGCATCCACTAATGGTCTTCATTCAATAGGTAAAGACCAACCACCTCTTTACAGTGTTTTCTCCTTTTCACAGGTTTAGGAGATAATCCTTACAAGCCTTACATCTCTTCTTGGATAATTATAAAGCCAAAAAGAGGGAGGAGGAGGACTCTTCTCACTTTTGAAATACTTTTAACACCCCAACACTTAGAGTTTTTTTCATACTTTGATTGCACTTTGTTACCCTTTCATGCAGAAAAGGGTAGGGTATTTATAGGCCCCAATGACTTCAAAATTGCACCCAAAAAGTATTTTATCTCGGATTTCTAGGGTACTGGCGGTACCATCGCTTGTAGCACTGATATTGAGCGGTACCACTGCCCAGTCTAGCGATACTACCGCCTGACAAAGCCTCAGAGACTGGGCTCTAGCGGTACCATCGCCTGGCAATAATAACTGTCGATGGTACTACCGCCGGTGCTGTGCCCACGGGCAGCACTACCCCTCGCGGGTGACTGCTGCCCCACAGGTGTAACATCCCCCATTTTTGAAAATTTAGCAAAATGCTTGTTTGTAAATATGAGGATTAATGATCAATGAAAATTTTCTTTGATGTCTTTTAGGAATCTAGGATGATGAGGACATTGGTCCTCCTACTTCATTTGTTTCTGATTAATTGATGGGGATGAAAGGGTTGATCGAGAATTTTAAATCAGAGTGGCGCAGCAAAAGCATAGTGAAAAACAATAAAAATATGATTGAAAATGAATCAGAAAGTGATAATAAGAGGGTCAAGATATCTTGATTTGAAAATGGAAGTCACCATAGAAGACTCAATGATGTTGATGGTCTTAATCCAAGTGCAAAATTTTGATCTTATCTTTTCATCGAAGGAGGTATCATAAATTTAGAAGACTAAATTTTTCTTTTGAGGAGGGGAGAGTGTAACATCCCCCATTTTTAAAAATTTAGCAAAATGCTTATTTATAAATATGAGGATTATTAATAATTTTTTATATTAAATAATATTATATTAAAAATTTATGGCTAGGGACCTAAGAGTAAATATTAAAAATTTGATATAATTTATAAAAGATTCAGATTTAAGTTAAAGAAAAAAAATGGAGGACATGTGTCACTAGCTAATCTTGCCACCTATGTTTGTTCTATAGATGACACATAGTAACTTTTCATGCATGCTTGCCACCTTGCAAGCCTTGTATTAACCTAATCTAATGCATTAGAGGAGAAATTAAAAGAGAAAAACTTAAGAGCTGTAGCCTGCGTTGGTTTGAGAAGAGAAGAGAAGGGAAAAAGAAGAAGAAGAAGAAGAAGAGCTTGAGGTTTTGCATCAATTTCCCCACATTTAGGAATCAAACTTTTCTGAGGCAAGTATTCTAACCCCATCCCATAGTAATCCTAATCTTTATTTTTATTTTAATTCTACAAAATTTGGAAGATTTTAGCTGAGAACCAGACTTTTCTTTCTTTTTGATACAAAGCCATGAATATGAAATTTTTCGATAATCTGACCTCTTTGTATTATTTCGGATCTAACTTTTAGTACTAAACTTTGATTTAGGTAAAGTCTAATCCATTTGAAATTAGACTCAAATACCTTTATTTTGATACATAGATTGACTAATTTGGAGTTTAAATATCTACTCAGACTTCTATTCCCTATAAATTCTGCAAAACATTGACCGTAATTTTTGACCTCTTGTTACTTAACTGCTTATAACTTTCTGTTGGGAACTTAGATTAATACAAAGTTTGATTTATTGGAAACTAGACTCAAACATATTTTTGTGCTTATCTTATTTGAGAATATTGGAATACAATTGTAAATTGAAATATCTATTTTCATCGACCCTATGGATTCCGTAAAATAGAGCTGATGTTTTTAGACCTTTCATTATAAAATTATTTGGAACTCCTTGTTGTAAATTCTAATTCTTGCAAAACTTATGTACCTAAAACTAGATTGACACATCTTTCGAATAACACCTATTTTGTATAAATTAGAGCATAATTGGTTATCCAAACAATTTATAAAATGTGTCTTTCAAATTCTGTCAGAATCGAGCTTTGATCGATTTCACCTATTCTTGTTTCATATATTTGAAAATTGATTTCAGCTAAAATCCTTAGTTCAGTTGAGCTTTATATTATTACTTCAAATTCATATATACTCTTATCCTATGAGTATTTTCATACCTTGATATGTTATGTAAAGTTCATGTTTGTATCGTAATGTTTCGTATAGGCACATGCATTCCGTTGTTTCGCATGTGTTTCTGATATGTCCCAATTTATTGTTCATAATACTCTTTTGTACTTTGGTATTTGTGGAATAGTAAAGAGATTATTTAGACCTTTGCCAAAAATGATAAAGGGTATGTACTTAGAGCCTGCGATGCTCTAGACTTACGTTTGGTGGTCATTCAGAAATGGATGGACCATATTATGTTATGATCCCACTTCACCTTCTATATGTTTGACATGATCTCCAAAGCTTTGGTTGTGTTTCTATGCATGCTTTGGATAAGAATGAAATGAATGCAACGTCATGTGACATTTGAGCTTCTGTTCATGTTTTATTTTTTGATATGTTTCCGAAATGTTTATATGTTTTTGTTATGCCTTGAAATATACCATATGCTATGGATATGCTCCTTATATCAATGATATGCTCTAATTACCTTTCCTCAATTATTTCAATGAAACATGCTTCGAATGAAACGACTGATAGAAAAAATAGAAGATAAGAACAATTATTGAAGAAGCTTTATTAAAAAGGTGAAGTAGCTTGAATGCATTAACATGTCCTCTCCTATTTATACAGATTAGGAGGGAGGATTTTCCTTAACAGAATAGATAAGATTTCTTTATATAGTTGGGGAAATCTTATCTTCTATCATGCCCCCGCAAGATGGTGCTCCTGACAAGGATACCAATCTTGGATCGATGCAAAGAATGGTTTACGAACGAGACGCTTTGTGTGTAGGGCAAGAGCAGATCGCTGCTGTTGTTGTTGTTGCTGCGGCTGCGACGGCGATGGCTGCGGTTGCGATGGCAACGATGGTTGTGATTGCGACGGCGGTAGCTGCAATGGCCACAACTGCGATGGCGACGACTACAACTGCAACGACGACGGCGATAGAGGAGAAATCTACAGTAATGTTGCAGTGATGCTACTATAGCAGAGGAGGAAGCTGCAACCGAAGAGGAAGCTATACTAGAAGAGGTAGGAGGTAGCTACAGCGAGGAAGAAAGGTGGGGCAGTGCTGGTGAGCACAGTATTAGAGACGCTGCAGTGGAAGGGAACAGACGTTGGCGCAGAGTGGTAGTGGAGAAGATAGTTGTCGTTCGCCGAGGAGGAAAGATTTGTCGCACCGACGACCTGACGATGAAAAGCAATGGTAGAAAGCTAAAGCAATGGTAGAAAGCCTTTTCTTTTGCTGCCGGAGGCGGAGAAGCAACGGTGATGAGTCGATAGCGAGAAGAGAACTTGCTCTAGGCAAGCGGCTCTGATACCATGATAGAAAGAATAGAAGATAAGAATAATTATTGAAGAAGCTTTATTAAAAAGGTGAAGTAGCTTGAATGCATTAACATGTCCCTCAGATTAGGAGGGAGGATTTTCCTCAACAGAATAGAGGATTTTCCTCAACAGAATAGATAAGATTTCCTCGTATAATTGGGGAAATCTTATCTTCTATCATGATAGAAAGAATAGAAAATAAGAACAATTATTGAAGAAGCTTTATTAAAAAGGTGAAGTAGCTTGAATGCATTAACATGTCCCTCTCCTATTTATACAGATATACAGATTAGGAGGGAGGATTTTCCTCAACAGAATAGAGGATTTTTTTCAATAGAATAGATAAGATTTCCTCGTATAATTGGGGAAATCTTATCTTCTATCATGCCCCCGCAAGATGGTGCTCCTGACAAGGATACCAATCTTGGATCGATGCAAAGAATGGTTTACGAATGAGACGCTTTGTGAGTAGGGCAAGAGCATATTACTGCTGCTGTTGTTGTTGTTGCGGCTATGACGACGATGGTTGCGATTGCGATGGCAACAGTGGTTGCGATTGCGACGACGGTAGCTGCAACGACCACAACTGCAATGGCGACGGCTGCGACTGCGATGACAACGACGATAGAAGAGAAATCTACAGTAATGTTTGCAGTGATGTTACTATACCAGTGGAAGGGAATAGATGTTGGCGCAGAGTGGTAGTGGAGAAGACAATTGCCGTTCACCGAGGAGGAAAGATTTGTCGCACCGACTACCTGACAACGAAAAAGCACTGGTAGAAAGCCAAGAATAGAAATAAGAACAATTATTGAAGAAGCTTTATTAAAAAGGTGAAGTAGCTTGAATGCATTAACATGTCCCTCTCCTATTTATACAGATATACAGATAGGAGGGAGGATTTTCCTCAACAGAATAGAGGATTTTTTTCAATAGAATAGATAAGATTTCCTCGTATAATTGGGGAAATCTTATCTTCTATCATGCCCCCGCAAGATGGTGCTCCTGACAAGGATACCAATCTTGGATCGATGCAAAGAATGGTTTACGAATGAGACGCTTTGTGAGTAGGGCAAGAGCATATTACTGCTGCTGTTGTTGTTGTTGCGGCTATGACGACGATGGTTGCGATTGCGATGGCAACAGTGGTTGCGATTGCGACGACGGTAGCTGCAACGACCACAACTGCAATGGCGACGGCTGCGACTGCGATGACAACGACGATAGAAGAGAAATCTACAGTAATGTTGCAGTGATGTTACTATACCAGTGGAAGGGAATAGATGTTGGCGCAGAGTGGTAGTGGAGAAGACAATTGCCGTTCACCGAGGAGGAAAGATTTGTCGCACCGACTACCTGACAACGAAAAAGCACTGGTAGAAAGCCTTTTCTTTTGCCGCCGGAAGCGAAGAAGCAACGGTGATGAGTCGGCAGCGAGAAGAGAACTTGCTCTAGGCAAGCGGCTCTGATACCATGATAGAAAAAATAAAAGATAAGAACAATTATTGAAGAAGCTTTATTAAAAAGGTGAAGTAGCTTGAATGCATTAACATGTCCTCTCCTATTTATACAGATTAGGAGGGAGGATTTTCCTCAACAGAATAGAGGATTTTCCTCAACAGAATAGATAAGATTTCCTTATATAGTTGGGGAAATCTTATCTTCTATCAACGACATCGTAATTCTGCATTCAAACAAAACATGCTTCTATTTCATCTTGTATCTCTGCTTTATATTTTGATATCTTATTTGTTTGAAAACTGTCCTATTTGCTATGGATATGTTAGTCACTTCTTGAGCTTTATATACTCACCCGATTGCTATATAAATTTTTCAAGATAGCTTATCGCTCGCTAAAATGTGTAAATTGGGTTGAGGCAGTGGAAAGCTAGAAGATTTTGGGGCAAATATTTCATACTTGTTAGGTTGATGTAATGAATATCAATGACAAATC
Organism: Musa balbisiana; assembly: GCA_004837865.1. Classification (NCBI taxonomy): domain Eukaryota; kingdom Viridiplantae; phylum Streptophyta; class Magnoliopsida; order Zingiberales; family Musaceae; genus Musa; species Musa balbisiana. Next base: position 20,013,726 of record CM017192.1, read on the forward strand.
TAGATTGATATATCTTGTAAATATTTGGAAAGTACCTCTTATATTGGGATTTTGGGAATGTTAAGTTTAAACTGTGTAATTATATAAACATATGACACATATTGGTTTTGTGATTGTATAGATTGCCCCGTTTATGGATTTATGATGTAGTTATGGTTTAGTTGAGTTGGCTTTGGATTTTGTGAATCATTAAGTGATATGATGGTATGATCATAAACTGCACAGGTTTTATGAATTGTGGTTTTATGAGTATAAGTTTGATTAAATGTTTTTCAGTGTCCTTAAATGTGTGTTTAGATCCTGGATTATTTGTCGAATTATAATATTATGGATTTTGAGTTAGGTTCACACCTCCTGAATGAGGATTAAATTTCGGGGGGGCATGTCAAAGATGGTATTAGAGCATGATTTGAGAATCACTAAGATTTTTGATATGCTAGATGTGCAATAAAAAAATATATTAATGATCCTCATATTTACAAACAAGCATTTTGCTAAATTTTTAAAAATTGGGGATATTACAACAGGCGTCGCCACGGGTGAGCCCCGCCCCCACTGGCAACTCAACCACAGGCAGCGCCGCTTGTTGGAGCATGCGCGCGGGCCCAACACCTATAGGCGCCACCCTTGCGCATTGGGCACAATGCCTGCACATAGGCGAGCCCTACCCCTGCGGGCAGCTTGCATGCAGGCTTAGCACCCACAAGCGTCGCCCTTGTGCATGAGCGCAGTGCCTGCGCATAGGCGGTCGCCATAGTACGCAGCCCTACCTGCGAGCCTCGTGCCTGTGGCCCTGCCTACGGGTGTCATTGCAGTAGCCCATCAATCACTGGCCCCTTGCACGCAGATGGCGGCCAAGGCTACCATTTACGAGGATAGCAAGGGCAGCAATAATTGCTACCCTTTCTCACTTTTAAATCAATAATTTTGACGTCAAAAGCCTCTCTAAAACACAACACACGTAGTTCAAAACTAATTTTTCATATAAACAATTTGGCTCTGATACTACTGTTGAGAAATCTAAGGGCGACATCATACGCACAGCAGAAGAAATAAAAAATAAAAAAATCTAAATTTCCCATAAATTGTGTTCAGTATCGTGCGAAGATTAGTGCACAAAATCCGTAAAACTGAAAACTACGTATATGAAAGATTGTGTTACCTAGGGAGATCATATATCCCTGAATCCCTACAAATTTATAGAAGAGGATGAAGAAGATGAAGCGTCCTCCTCTCTAGCGGTAATCCACACAACAGGGTAGCGATGATGCTCCTCAAATCTCTAGAATTGCTATGAGAAGGAGAAGGGGAGAGGAGAATAGGAGATGACAATCAAGAGAAGCTTTAGCCTATGAACCTTTAGTTCCCTCCTATTTATAGAGGCCCCTTGTCAACTTAACCCTAATGGATCCTACCATATTGGGTACTAGATCTCCATCTAACTACTCAAGCCTATTAAATTATGGATCTCTATCTAATAATCTCTTATTAGCTCTTATTAGATCTTATCCAAAGGATCCAATAATTCAAGGGCTTATTGGATATCCAATAAGATAGGGGCTCTAACGAATATCTCATATCCGAACCTCTACTCATCGCAATGCCTACCATATGTATGTGACCCTCCAGGCCCAATTTCGAGCTAGCTATGAGTCATATCTATTAGAACTCCTTCTGGCTTAGTGAATTATTATCTATATAATAATTCACTTGACTCATCGACTACAGACATATTATGCCACTATGCCATAGTCCCCAAATAATATAGGAGAATCTAATCCATTGGACCTATATATCCTTAGTTACAATGTATGTATAGTCTCTCATCTATCTAATATTCCAAATACTGTATACCGGGCATGGTGCTGTCAGACCCATACAGTTTCTACTCGAGTCTCACTCTAATCGAATTCTCTCAGGGAACTCTTTCTCTCTCAATTCGAATGACTCTGTCCAAGTATTTGTTTGAGCAAGAACACGTGGGATATTCCTCTCATGACACCGAGAGTAGATGATCATCTATCGACACTCAATAGCCCTCATAAGGTTGATGCTACTCTCGATGACCATCTATGCTAGATTTAAAACTTTCAAACCTATAAGTCTGGTATCAAAGAGTGGAGTACTCATACAGGACATTCTTGGTAAATTTTTAAAAAAAAAAAAAAAAAAAAAAAAAAAAAAAAAAAAAAAAAAAAAAAAAAAAAAAAAAAAAAAAAAAAAAAAAAAAAAAAAAAAAAAAAAAAAAAAAAAAAAAAAAAAAAAAAAAAAAAAAAAAAAAAAAAAAAAAAAAAAAAAAAAAAAAAAAAAAAAAAAAAAAAAAAAAAAAAAAAAAAAAAAAAAAAAAAAAAAAAAAAAAAAAAAAAAAAAAAAAAAAAAAAAAAAAAAAAAAAAAAAAAAAAAAAAAAAAAAAAAAAAAAAAAAAAAAAAAAAAAAAAAAAAAAAAAAAAAAAAAAAAAAAAAAAAAAAAAAAAAAAAAAAAAAAAAAAAAAAAAAAAAAAAAAAAAAAAAAAAAAAAAAAAAAAAAAAAAAAAAAAAAAAAAAAAAAAAAAAAAAAAAAAAAAAAAAAAAAAAAAAAAAAAAAAAAAAAAAAAAAAAAAAAAAAAAAAAAAAAAAAAAAAAAAAAAAAAAAAAAAAAAAAAAAAAAAAAAAAAAAAAAAAAAAAAAAAAAAAAAAAAAAAAAAAAAAAAAAAAAAAAAAAAAAAAAAAAAAAAAAAAAAAAAAAAAAAAAAAAAAAAAAAAAAAAAAAAAAAAAAAAAAAAAAAAAAAAAAAAAAAAAAAAAAAAAAAAAAAAAAAAAAAAAAAAAAAAAAAAAAAAAAAAAAAAAAAAAAAAAAAAAAAAAAAAAAAAAAAAAAAAAAAAAAAAAAAAAAAAAAAAAAAAAAAAAAAAAAAAAAAAAAAAAAAAAAAAAAAAAAAAAAAAAAAAAAAAAAAAAAAAAAAAAAAAAAAAAAAAAAAAAAAAAAAAAAAAAAAAAAAAAAAAAAAAAAAAAAAAAAAAAAAAAAAAAAAAAAAAAAAAAAAAAAAAAAAAAAAAAAAAAAAAAAAAAAAAAAAAAAAAAAAAAAAAAAAAAAAAAAAAAAAAAAAAAAAAAAAAAAAAAAAAAAAAAAAAAAAAAAAAAAAAAAAAAAAAAAAAAAAAAAAAAAAAAAAAAAAAAAAAAAAAAAAAAAAAAAAAAAAAAAAAAAAAAAAAAAAAAAAAAAAAAAAAAAAAAAAAAAAAAAAAAAAAAAAAAAAAAAAAAAAAAAAAAAAAAAAAAAAAAAAAAAAAAAAAAAAAAAAAAAAAAAAAAAAAAAAAAAAAAAAAAAAAAAAAAAAAAAAAAAAAAAAAAAAAAAAAAAAAAAAAAAAAAAAAAAAAAAAAAAAAAAAAAAAAAAAAAAAAAAAAAAAAAAAAAAAAAAAAAAAAAAAAAAAAAAAAAAAAAAAAAAAAAAAAAAAAAAAAAAAAAAAAAAAAAAAAAAAAAAAAAAAAAAAAAAAAAAAAAAAAAAAAAAAAAAAAAAAAAAAAAAAAAAAAAAAAAAAAAAAAAAAAAAAAAAAAAAAAAAAAAAAAAAAAAAAAAAAAAAAAAAAAAAAAAAAAAAAAAAAAAAAAAAAAAAAAAAAAAAAAAAAAAAAAAAAAAAAAAAAAAAAAAAAAAAAAAAAAAAAAAAAAAAAAAAAAAAAAAAAAAAAAAAAAAAAAAAAAAAAAAAAAAAAAAAAAAAAAAAAAAAAAAAAAAAAAAAAAAAAAAAAAAAAAAAAAAAAAAAAAAAAAAAAAAAAAAAAAAAAAAAAAAAAAAAAAAAAAAAAAAAAAAAAAAAAAAAAAAAAAAAAAAAAAAAAAAAAAAAAAAAAAAAAAAAAAAAAAAAAAAAAAAAAAAAAAAAAAAAAAAAAAAAAAAAAAAAAAAAAAAAAAAAAAAAAAAAAAAAAAAAAAAAAAAAAAAAAAAAAAAAAAAAAAAAAAAAAAAAAAAAAAAAAAAAAAAAAAAAAAAAAAAAAAAAAAAAAAAAAAAAAAAAAAAAAAAAAATATTCCAAATACTGTATACCGGGCATGGTGCTGTCAGACCCATACAGTTTCTACTCGAGTCTCACTCTAATCGAATTCTCTCAGGGAACTCTTTCTCTCTCAATTCGAATGACTCTGTCCAAGTATTTGTTTGAGCAAGAACACGTGGGATATTCCTCTCATGACACCGAGAGTAGATGATCATCTATCGACACTCAATAGCCCTCATAAGGTTGATTGCTACTCTCGATGACCATCTATGCTAGATTTAAAACTTTCAAACCTATAAGTCTGGTATCAAAGAGTGGAGTACTCATACAGGACATTCTTGGTGTCTCAAGTTTAAGGACTAGGTACACCATTGGGATAATGGAATTATTGTCTGACAATGAAGTATCATTAACCATCCAGTATTTTGTGAGTGGATTAATCAATGAACTCATTCTCCAATGAGCACTTACACTGTATCCCTAGTGTTCCTGCATAAGTAGCTGTGAGACCAGCCACCTCCATCATATGTACAGGTATATAGTACACCAGTCTATCCGGTTATTTCGATATCCCTCTTGAGTAACCTATGACCAAGATTATTTAGGATCTGTGTTTAAAGACGAATTGGTCTCATCGTGATCTCATCACGATCCGATTCTCATTGCACAGATTCATGGACATCATAATATATTTATGTAACAGGCACTATAAAGTGATAAAATATCAAATAATATAATAAGTAAAAAGAATTTATATCATATCATATGTGCCATTACTTATATGACTGGCTTGCTGGGCACCTATGACTAGCAGTCTCATAGCTGCTTGTGTGGGGATACTAGGGCTATAGTGTAGATGCTTATTGGAGAATAAGTTCACTAATTGATCAGCTTATGGAATGTTGGATGGTTAATGATACCTTATTGTCAAACAACGATTTCGTTGTCCTAGTTATTTACCTAGTCCTTAGACATGAGATACTAAGGATGTCTTGTATGAGTACTACATTCTTTGATACCAAACTTATAGGCCTAGAAATTCCAGATCTAGCATAGCCGATCATCAAGAGTGACAACCAACCTTACAAGGATTATTGAGCGTCGATAGAGAATCATCCACTCTTGGTGTCATAAGAAGAATATCTCATATATTCTTACTTAGACAAATCCCTGACCAAGGTCATTCAGATTGAGAGAGAAAGAGTTCTCCGGGAGAATCTAATTAAAGCGAGACTCAAGTAGAAACCATATAGGTCTGACAATACCATGCTCGATATATGGTCTTTAGGATATTAGATGGATAAAGGACTATAAATACATGATAACTAAGGACAGATAGGTCCAATGGATTGGATTCCCTGTATTGTTTGGGGACTGCGATGTAATGACCTAGTATGTCTGCAATCGATGAGTTGAGTGAATTATTATAGAGATAATAATTTACTAAGCCAAAAGGAGTTCTGACAGATATGACTTATGGATAGCTCGATATTAGGCCTAGAGAGTCACACATATATGGTAGGCGTTACGACGAGTAGAGGTTCGGATATGAGATATCCATTAGAGATCCTATCTTATTAGATATCTAATAAAACCATGAATTATTGAATCCTATGGATGAGATACAATAAGAGAGGATGACGCTTGACCTCCTTCATCCTCTCCTACAAATATGCAGGGATTTAATGATATATGATTTCCCTAGATAACATAACTATATTATGCATGATTTTTAATTTCATGAATTTTAAGTATCAATCTACGCACGATGATGAACACCTTTTTGGGAAATTTGGAGTTTTTGTTTTCTATTCTTCTACTACACATGTGATGTCACCCCTAGAATTCTTTACAAATATAACTAAAAATTAACCATTTGTATAATAAAAAAATCATAAGTAAGATATTATGATTCATCTTGTTTATCCATGAGTCATCACTTCTCCCCCTTGGTTAATAAAAATATGCCTCTCCTCCTTTGTCATCAACAAGAAGAAGAGAGTGATATCATGGTATCTGGTACTACTTATCTCCTCTTATATTAATATTTCAATAAAAATAAAAATTACTTTGATATCATTGCACATAAAGGATCTTAATATTAAATCATCAAAGATAAGTTCAAGTTATGGACACTAAGAGGTCAATTGATAATGAGTCTTAACATGACTCCTCCTATCTATATGCTATTTTAAAAATATGATGAACTTGAATTCAAAATAATACTTTTTCTATGATATTCTTGAATTTAAGTTGAAATAATTTAATTTTATTGATATTATCATTATAAACCCAAATATTTAACCAAGTTTTAAATTTTAAAAAATAATTAACAAAAGTTAGGCTTGAGTCACTACTAATAGATAATTATAAAAGTATCATAAGATAAGTCTCCTTATTCAATACATAGGCATGAATCACTATTTCTGCTGCTATACCATCAACAAAAAAAATATAAGCTGCTTTACCATCAACAAAAAAAATATAAGTTACTTTTTCTTCTTCGTCATTAACAAAATAGATTATACAGGTCATGAATATAAAAAGTCATACAAAATAAATCTAAAGTCATGAATACTAAAAGATCATCATTTATTTGGATAAATATTATATTTAATAATTAGCAAAGGAAAGGATGAGAATAAATAGTAAAAGATGTTAAATTATATAAAATAAATCTCAAGTGGTGAACTCAAGTAAAAGTTCATAATTCATTTGGATAAATCTCTCATTTCATAATTAACAAATGAAATAATCATAGGAGAATAAATAATAAAAGTTCTTGATTCATATAAAATAAATCTCAAGTCATAAACACTAATAAGTCAAGTAAAGGATCATAATTTTTTTAGATAAATATCCTTTTTAGTAAAAATAAAGAATCATACGAGAACAAATAGCAAAAGATCTTTAATCATGCATTTGAAAGATTCAACATGCCTAATTATTTTTAATAAAATTAAATTATTTCTCATTTAGTGGTTTATTAAAAATATCTATTAATTGATATTTTATATTAATAAAATCTAAAGATATATTATGATTGCTAATATGATTTCTAATAAAATAATGTCTAATGTCAATGTGCTTGGTCCTAGAGTGTTGATTAGGATTCTTTGTCCAACAAATTATACTAGTATTATCGTATGTTACAGGGATATTTTTTAGGCAAAGCCCATAATCTTCTAAAGTATTATTTATTTAAATTACCTACACATAGTATACACCTGTCACAACATATTCAGCTTCAACTATAGATAGTACGATAAAATTTTGCTTCTCGGATGATCAAGAAACAAGTGTATGACCTCAGAATTAATAAGTTCCAAAGGTACTTTTCTATCTATTTTATATCATGTAAAGTCAATATCAACATCAACATCAATATAAACAATTAAATCAAAGTTATCAGATACCATAATCCTGGAGATGATGTTCCTTTTTAAGTATCTAAAAATTTCTTTTATTGTTTTAAAGTAAGATTATTTGGGATTAGACTAAAATCTTGTACAAAGCTCAATACTAAATATTATATCAAGTTTAGTTGTAGTATAGTAAACTGTCTATCATGCCTCTATATGTTTTTTGATTAAAGTATTATTCTTCATTATCCATATCCAATTTAGTATAAATACTCATTAGTGTGTTGATAATATTAACATTATCCATGTAAAATCATTTTAATAGATCAAGAGTATAATTGGTTTGACTAATAAAAATATCATCTTTTAGTTACTTAATTTGTAATCCTAGGAAATATGTCAATTTATCTATTAAACTCATTTCAAATTCTTGGCTCATAGTATTAGCAAATAATTCATAAACTAAATAATATCATCAACAAAAATTTGAATAATAAAAAAATTATTATTGAAGTATTTAATAAATAATATGGTGTCAATATTACCTTTTGAAAAATTATTTTGAATGAGAAAGAAGCTATGCCTCCTATACCAAGCATAGGGGCTTGCTTCAACCCACGGAGATCCTTAAATAATTTCAAAACATGCTTTGAGAAAAGATTAATTTCAAATTTGGGTGGTTGCTCAACTTAAACTTTTTTCAAAAATAAAACCATTAAGAAAAGTACTTTTGACATCTATTTAAAATAATTTAAAATTTTTTAAACATATATAGGCAAGGAATATCCTTATGATTTCAAGTCTAGCTATAAGAGTGTGTTAGGACCGAAATCGACACTAAGAGGGGGGGAGGGGGTGAATTAGTACTATCATAAAATTTTACATCAATTCAAAAATCTCATTCAATAATAGCCGATATCGGAAATGAACTTGACTTAGAGTACATGCTCGTAAGCATAGTAAAAGTAGTAAACAAGTAAATAAGTTTACAATATAAATGAAAAAAGTGAAAGAAATGCAAATCGAGTTTTATAGTAGTTCGATTGTCGTGACCCACATCCACTCCCGATTCCTCTTCACTCAAGGCCACCGACTTCCACTATCGATCTTCTTTCAACAGGCAAAGATCAACTATCATTTTACACTCATTTTCTCCTTTTCACAGGTTTAGGAGATAACCTTTACAACCACTAACCCCTCTCTTAAACTTCACCCAACACTTATAGCTAGAGAGGAGTTATCATAATATTACAATAGTGTTTTCCTTTTTTTTTAATTCTTTTTTTTGCTAAACAGGGATGAGAGGGATATTGATAGACCCTAAATGGATTCAAACTTGGAGCCAAAGCCAATTTTATCCTGGGTCTTCGGGGTACTGGCGATACCATTGCTAGTACTGGGTGGTACTATCACCTGACACCTTGACACTATATGGTACCATCGTCCAATCTAAAGGTACTACCACTTGACAGAGCCTCGAAGATTGTGCTTTGGCGGTACCATAGCCTGACAAGGCGGTACCACTACTTTGCAGCATTAATTGTCGATGTACCATCACCTAGTTTGGGTGGTACCATCGCCCAATCCTCCTGGGTGGCTAAGCCTCAAGCGATTCCACTGCTAACCTTGGACGGTGCCACCGCTTGGCATGGCTCCAAGTAGCCGAGTGGGCCATCCATCCGGCCCAACTCAACCCTAACTTAGGCTCAATGGGCCCCCAATTGAGTTGGCCTAATTCAAACCTAATTACAACTTAAAATTATTTTAATCTAGACAATTATTATAAAAGATTAATCATATGTTGTCCGGCATGTTATTGGTTCATCAGCGCTTCGTCCAATCCTTTGGCGCATCATCCTCTTTTGCGTCATTTTGCTCAATCTGTATGTTGACCTCCGCAACTTCGATCTCCTTGATGCAATGTCTACTCTTCTAGTCCTGATGCCCAAACTCATAGTACAAAGTTTTCTGCTGATACATCGACCGATCCTCCGGCTCGACGTCCAATCTTCTGACATATTCCACTTCGGCCCAACATTAATTCTTTCTGCTTTAATTATCTCTTCATGATCGAAGCTATCCTTGCGTTACTCAAAAGGCATATAAGATCATAAACTATCAATTGGTTTCATCATCAAAATCTGAGATTCAACAATCTCCCCCTTTTTGATGATGATAACTAATCGATAACAGAGTTTAAATCAAACTCCCCTATTAATATGCCAGATTGATAGAAATGTAAATTAAGAAATAAATTATAAATCCAAGCAACATGTCATCATAAAATTAGGCATAATCAAAATTTTAATATATCATTTCATGTATGATCATTATCATAATTTCTCCCTCTTTATCATCAACAAAAATTTGAATAATAAAAAAATTATTATTGAAGTATTTAATAAATAATATGGTGTCAATATTACCTTTTGAAAAATTATTTTGAATGAGAAAGAAGCTATGCCTCCTATACCAAGCATAGGGGCTTGCTTCAACCCACGGAGATCCTTAAATAATTTCAAAACATGCTTTGAGAAAAGATTAATTTCAAATTTGGGTGGTTGCTCAACTTAAACTTTTTTCAAAAATAAAACCATTAAGAAAAGTACTTTTGACATCTATTTAAAATAATTTAAAATTTTTTAAACATATATAGGCAAGGAATATCCTTATGATTTCAAGTCTAGCTATAAGAGTGTGTTAGGACCGAAATCGACACTAAGAGGGGGGGAGGGGGTGAATTAGTACTATCATAAAATTTTACATCAATTCAAAAATCTCATTCAATAATAGCCGATATCGGAAATGAACTTGACTTAGAGTACATGCTCGTAAGCATAGTAAAAGTAGTAAACAAGTAAATAAGTTTACAATATAAATGAAAAAAGTGAAAGAAATGCAAATCGAGTTTTATAGTAGTTCGATTGTCGTGACCCACATCCACTCCCGATTCCTCTTCACTCAAGGCCACCGACTTCCACTATCGATCTTCTTTCAACAGGCAAAGATCAACTATCATTTTACACTCATTTTCTCCTGGGTCTTCGGGGTACTGGCGATACCATTGCTAGTACTGGGTGGTACTATCACCTGACACCTTGACACTATATGGTACCATCGTCCAATCTAAAGGTACTACCACTTGACAGAGCCTCGAAGATTGTGCTTTGGCGGTACCATAGCCTGACAAGGCGGTACCACTACTTTGCAGCATTAATTGTCGATGTACCATCACCTAGTTTGGGTGGTACCATCGCCCAATCCTCCTGGGTGGCTAAGCCTCAAGCGATTCCACTGCTAACCTTGGACGGTGCCACCGCTTGGCATGGCTCCAAGTAGCCGGTGGGCCATCCATCCGGCCCAACTCAACCCTAACTTAGGCTCAATGGGCCCCCAATTGAGTTGGCCTAATTCAAACCTAATTACAACTTAAAATTATTTTAATCTAGACAATTATTATAAAGATTAATCATATGTTGTCCGGCATGTTATTGGTTCATCAGCGCTTCGTCCAATCCTTTGGCGCATCATCCTCTTTTGCGTCATTTTGCTCAATCTGTATGTTGACCTCCGCACTTCGATCTCCTTGATGCAATGTCTACTCTTCTAGTCCTGATGCCCAAACTCATAGTACAAGTTTTCTGCTGATACATCGACCGATCCTCCGGCTCGACGTCCAATCTTCTGACATATTCCACTTCGGCCAACATTAATTCTTTCTGCTTTAATTATCTCTTCATGATCGAAGCTATCCTTGCGTTACTCAAAAGGCATATAAGATCATAAACTATCAATTGGTTTCATCATCAAAATCTGAGATTCAACAATCTCCCCCTTTTTGATGATGATAACTAATCGATAACAGAGTTTAAATCAAACTCCCCTATTAATATGCCAGATTGATAGAAATGTAAATTAAGAAATAAATTATAAATCCAAGCAACATGTCATCATAAAATTAGGCATAATCAAAATTTTAATATATCATTTCATGTATGATCATTATCATAATTTCTCCCTCTTTATCATCAACAAAAGGAGAAGTGTAACTTTCAAGATTTAGAGATATACAAGTTGGCGATTTGGCAAATTTTTCATTACTTTAGAGCATGCAAGCTAGTGAGTTCTTTCTTCTCTTTTGAGAAGTTTCTTCTCTTGTCGAAGTGCAAGCAACCAATTTTTGCTTCATTTGCAATGTTCAAGCTAGCAACTTTTAATAATGTGAAGTTTAGCAAAGTTTTTGCTTATCTCAAGATAGCAACTTTTTGCTACTCTTTATAATGTGTAAAATATTTCAATCATTACATGAGACATACAAGCCATAAATATAAATGAATCATATCATAAATATACAATATCAAATATCATAAAGGATTAAGTCATGAATATTAGAAGACATGATTTATTTTGACAAATCTCCCTTTTAGTAAATAATAAAAAGAAACCTTAGGAGATCAAAGATCTTCATTTATAAAAATCTTAAATATAAATATCAAGAATTCAAGATCATGATATAGATAAAAACTTTTCTATAACAAAAGAGTCATAAGAGACTTTAGCTTCTTGTATTGTCATTACCTTTAGATCCCAATTTTTAAGAAGAGACCTTAAGATCTTATTAAGATTAATATAAGTTTTACTAAGAGCTTTTAATTTATTGACAACATCTATAAAATGAGTGTACATGTCACCAATAGATTCACTTGGTTTCATTTTAAATAATTCATAACTATAAACTAAAAAATTAATTTTAGATTTTTACTCTACTCGTGCCTTTATGAGTGACTTTATGTGTGTGTTAGATATCATGTGTCGAGTCATAAGTAGAAACTCGATTAAACTTATTTTTATTTAAAGTATAAAATAGAACATTACTTTAGTATTTAAAGACAATATTCTTTTTTCAAAATTATTCTATTCTTCTACCAGTTTAGAAGATTTTTAAAAACTAAAATTGATGATATTCCATAAATTAAAATTCATAAAAAGTAAAAAAATCTTTATTCGTATTTTTCAATAGGTGTAATTCATCCCAATTGAACATAGAAGGAGTTATGATAGACTCTCTCTCTTGATTGCTTGAAAATGCTATTTATTCTCTCTTTGGTGTTAATCTAAATGAGAGAACGTCGCTTAGATACCAATTATTAAGATCTTAAAGGCACTGGGAGGGGGGCTAAATTAGTACAATAACATTTTTAATAAATTTTAATAAATCAACACCTATCGAAAACTCAATTGATTAAGTTAAAGTTGTAAATAAAGAGAATAAAACTGAATCATAAGTAAAATACAAGTAAAATGAGGTAAACTGATTTATAATGGCATAGTCTTTTTAACCTATATCCACTCTCAATTCCTCTTCCCTCGAGGCCATCGATTTTTACTATAAATCTTCTTTCCAATGGGTAAAGATCAACTACCATTGTTATAATTTTCTCTATTTTAAGACTGAGGAGATAACCTTTATACTCTTTTTTTACACAAGATCTCTTACCTCTTACAATCTAGAATTGTAACCAAACTTAAGAGGAAAAGACTCAAACTATGCTCAAAATGAAAGTTTATAATACTTTTGTAGTCGGCTCTCTCATCTAAGTCTGAGTGAGGTATTTATAGGCCCCAAAAGCTTAAATAATAGAGCCATAAATTCAAATCCCTAAAATTTTGGGTACTGACAGTACTACCATTGGCATTGAGTGGTACACTATAACGAGGCTACAAGTCTTGGCTCTGGTGGTACTATTATCAGCCTAAGCGATACTACCATCAGAAACACCAAAAAAATACAAATAGTACTTTTCGATTAACTCAGCTAATATTACCACTTATGCCTATTGGTACCACCACCAAGGCATAGTTTAAGCTACCAATTTGGCTTTCTAACAAGTCCAATTTAGCCCGAATTCAAGCCCAATGACAAGGCAGTATGGTTTCGACCCAATATTAACTTAAATTGACCTATACTAATCTCGATGAAGATTATAATAAATCAACTACCCATATGACATATTAATGAAGCTTTTAGCTCATTGTATGCTATTTCTGTATTTCATTTGTTCTTCTAGTACTTGATCTGAACCTTCGATATATTATCATTTCCTTCAATATATCGTCCATTCCACCGGTATGTTGATTTTTCTATGACATATAATCTTTGGTGTAATATTCGATCCTTCTAGTATAATGCTGAAACCTATAACACAAAGTTTGATCTCTAGCACATCGATCAATCCTTTGGCTCATTTTGGCATGATAATTTTTCAATGTCCCACTCCTATTTGATAGTTGGTCCTTTGGTGATTCAAATCAATGATCCAAGTATTTTCTCTATTTTAAGACTGAGGAGATAACCTTTATACTCTTTTTTTACACAAGATCTCTTACCTCTTACAATCTAGAATTGTAACCAAACTTAAGAGGAAAAGACTCAAACTATGCTCAAAATGAAAGTTTATAATACTTTTGTAGTCGGCTCTCTCATCTAAGTCTGAGTGAGGTATTTATAGGCCCCAAAAAGCTTAAATAATAGAGCCATAAATTCAAATCCCTAAAATTTTTGGTTACCATCTAGAACCACAAAAAGAACACAATTGTACTTTCGATAAGCCTAATTACCGAATTGGTACCAACCAAGGCATAGTTAAGCTCAATTGGTTTCGTAAATTTAGCCGAATTCAGATAAGGCGTATGGTTTCGACCAATATAACTTAAATTGAACCTATATAATCCGTCGATGCAGATTATAATAAATAATACCCATATGACATATTAATGAAGCTTTTAGCTCATTGTATTGGCTATTTTCTGTCTTTCATTTGTTCTTCTAGTACTTGATCTGAACCACATATCGTATATATTTATTCATTTCCTTTCAATATATCGTCCATTCACGGTATGTTGATTTTTCTATGACATATAATCTTGGTGTATATTCGATCCTTCTAGTATAATGCTGAAACCTATAACACAAAGTTTGATCTCTAGCACATCGATCAATCCTTTGGCTCATTTTGGCATGATAATTTTTCAATGTCCCACTCCTATTTGATAGTTGGTCCTTTGGTGATTCAAATCAATGATCCAAGTATTTTCTATATTACTTATCTCAAAAATATATTTAGTCCAATAAATTCATAGATCGTTCAGAACCAACCTAGCCTAGTGACATGCCCTTTTTTTATTAATATATATGTTCATTCTAGTAGCCAATGATTATATTTATAACAAGCATAAAATGAAGTAAATTCATTATATAACATAAAAGCTAATCTCTAGAAATAAGTTCAGTAAAAGGATCTTTTATCATACAGTGGGTAGAGATATGCTTTATGATTACTTCTTTTCATGTTATTATATCTCTAATAAAATTATTGTCAGTATCAATATGCTTTGTCCTACCATGATATTTTGGATCATTCACGAAGATAAGATCACTTGGCTATCATTGAACATAGTCACTAGGTTGGATTTTTTATTCATAATTCTTGGACTCTATAGAAATCTCTTTAGCCAAACGACTCATGTAGTTGTGCATATTATAAACTCAAGTTTCATAGTTAATAAAGTAACACATATTTATTTCTTACTATTATAAGAGATAGTATCATTATTCAAAATAAATGCACATGGAGAAGTTGATTTGTATTCATCAAGATCACCAACCCAATCGACATCTAAATAGCTAAACAAATGCAAGTTACTTCCCTAATAGCATAATGAATAATCTGTAGTGCCTTTTAAATATCTTATTATTCTCTTAACTGCTTTTGAATGTATCTTTCCTAAGTTTGATTGATAGTCGCTCATAAATCCTACGATATATAGCATATGTTCAAGCATGTGCTCATAACAACATACATCATACTTCCAATATCACTCTTATAATGGACTTTTTTTCCATGGAACTCCTCTTCTGGAGTCTTCGGATACATTTTTAGGTTTAGACTCTTGGGTTTTGCTATAGGAGTATTTATGGGATTATAATATCATTCAAAAATTTTACTTATATAAGTCTCTTGTGAGAGAGCTAATAATCTCTTTGAATGATCTCTCTTAATTTGAACTCTTAAGTATATATGTAGCTTCTCTCATCTATGTATAAGTCTAATTTTCATAAACCTTTCTCATAAACGTTTAATGTACACATACAATGATCCTCCTCCATCATTGTAAACTCATAGAAGATTACAATATAATGAAATCTCAAATAATATTGTCTAAATGACTGTTTAAGCCTATAAATGAACTTATTGAGTTTGCAGGCATTGTGCTCACTTCAATTATGAAACTGGGTTGTTGTTTGTAGATTTTTTTCACCTAAATCTCTATTGAGAAAAGCCATCATGATATCCATTTTGTGCAATTCTAAATGGAGAAAAATTCTCGTAAGTAGTCAATACCTTCTTGTTAGGTATAATCTTTAGCAATAAGACATGTCTTATTCCTTTCAATGGTCCCATTAGATGTTCATTTTATTTTGAGAATCTATTTGTTTCTAATAGCTTGATGATCTATTGGGAGTTCAATCAGGTCCCAGACTTCATTGTTTCTCATAGATTCTATCTCTTCTTTCATTATTTTCATCCATTCTTCTCATTCGAGGTATGAGAGTCTTATTTTCATCACGTAAAAAAAATCATAAAAGCATATTACTCGATTTCAAAATGACGTCGATGATATTCTTACAATCGGTTCAATGTAATGATTGATCTTATGGCAAATTTTTTTTTCTAGATAAACATCGCTCCCACTTGATTCAAGTTGTCGATGTACCTCCTGTCACTCAATTGTTGCAGTGCTATCAAGATCTTTTGTTTCATAAAACAAATTATTCTTATCAATCTCATATGTTATAGGAAATCATTTTCCAAGAATGTGACATATTGTGATTCCATTTTAGTTACACCACCTGGCTCTTATTCATCAATGAAAACATATCATTTGGAATGTTCAGAATATCTTATAAAGACATATTTCTTTCCTCTCGATCCTAATTTATCAAATTTATGAGATGAATCATAAATATAAGCTGCTAACCCTAGGGTTATATAGATTACTTAGATTGGGTTTTTGGATTATTCATAATTCATGAGGAGTAGTCTAGAGGTTACTCTATTAAGTACATAAGCAATGGTATTTAATGCATCTCTCCAAAATGAGATGAGAAGATTTGCTTGAGCTACCATAAAAATTCAATATATCAATATCCTAACTACCATAAAAATTCAAATTTATTCCTAACTTACGAAGAACTAGAACAAAAATCAAGTTTTGATGAATATATGAAACATACAACGCATCATATAGGAAGAGTGTGACCACCCCGCAATTCTAATTTGTAAGTGTTGATTCTCATAATATTTTTACTTTTGAAGTTATGTCCTATATAAATCTACTTCGATCTAGGACTCATCCATCGATACTACATGAACGCTTCTTGATCTCTAGTTACATGATTTATTGGACGAGATTTGGTCGGCATGAAATATCTGAAAACATAAATGAAATTAGATTCATATATACGTGAAGGTACCTCTTTTTGCTCAGCGAACTCATGATCAAAGAAGACCCAACTTGCCACTTGCAAAGCATTTTACCTTGGTCTTATCCTTTTGACCACTACTGCGCTTGCTTCTTTTTCACTGGATGGACCTTTTTCAGTGCCTGGCCTACTCTCCCTTACCCTTCTCTGAACGCTTTTACTTGCGTTTTTCTTAGTAGGTCCATTTCTGTTCAACCGATTTAGTAGCCTCTTTGCGCTCTTCTTCGAGCTCTAAATGACATGCTATGTCCCCAAGGAACCTAACACTCACTGTTAATTAATGCATCAAATCATGTTTACAGCCTTCTGTTCATCATATTTAGGCAAGGATCAAACGATGGCTTCGACCCCTTCTGTTCATCTGTTAAAGTGTGGCCTGCTGGCTTCAACTCTCTTTATCATATTTGACATTTCGCTAAGATGTTGCCTCATCAACTTGTTATGGCACTTTTTATAGGTGTCAAACTTGATTGTTAGCCTTCTCAGCTTTTCATAGTGTAAAAGTACCACCAAACTTCTCTTTCAAGGCTTCTTGCCATATTCAATGGTGTTCAAACTCACACATAATATCATCTTAAATGCTGCTTCCCAACGTGATGCGAGTCATGCTATTATTTCTTTTCCAGGTCTCGTAAACATCATTATGCAGCTTATACTGAGCAGTATCACCTTTTTCAGGTTCAGCCATGGTATGACAGAGAGTTTCCAGAACTTGGAGTTCCTCAAGAACATACTGAACTTTAGTGCCAAATCTCATAAATACCACCATTCAGTTTCTCTCCCTTATTAAGTTCAACCACAATATTTTTTAATGTTGATGCCATAAAGTTATATTACACAGAGAAACACATCAGATGCTACTAATATTATCATGTGAACACACATTTATTTTGTTACTATATTTCATATTAAATTAATAAAATTAGCACAAAAAACTTCTCACTTTTAGTTGCAACATAAGAACTATTACAATGCCTCAAATGCATATATGTATATAAAAATGATAAATAAAGAAGTCAACCAAAAAAAAAAAAAATCTCAATGATTTCACTAGGATTTATATTATTAAACACTCCTACTAAATATTTCATTCCACAAGTTCATTTGGGGTGTTCTTTATATCATCTGAAAGCTCTCACGAAGTACTTTTGATGAACATAAGTCTTAAGAACAAAATAAAACTTTTGTTCATCATAGAAAATCTCTATAAAAAAAATCCAAATTTACACTTAAAATGATCACGCAGACTATCACATAAATTTGGATCAATTTTTATGCATAATATTCTTTCATAATGATAGCATACGTCATCGACTCTAATTCATGCTCACAAGTTTACAACAAATCAGGCTAAATATAAACTAACCCAAAAAATTGTGAAGCAATACAAATCATGATCTGATACTAATGTTGAAAATAAATAAATGAACTTTTATGTACATTCTCTTTAGGAATCTATGTCACAAGAAGTGTCGAGTCACTAACTATTTAGATCGATATTGTAGATTTGGAGTATAATCACCAATAGGAAAAACACTCTCTATTTTATGACTCAAGTGTCTTAAAACACAAATTCTATAATACTCCACTATTGAGATTCTTTGTGTAAAAAAAAGAATGAAAATTAGAATAATTTTGCAATTCTCTCAACCCCTATATATATACGGTTCTTGGCATGAAGAGGCTACATTATTATAATTTTTCCTCATGAGGTATGCTCATCCATTTGAGATTTAACCTTTTGGAACTCATCTAATGAAGGAAGAGAATTGTTCTATATAACTCCTATAATAAAGAACAATTGTAACTCTTCCATTACTTGGTGAGTGTAATGCCTCCAATGAATAAGGGTAAGGAGTGAGAATTTATTCTTTGTAACTCCTCCATTTGAGGATTCCTCACCATTTGTGGTTGACCGAATTGATTCAACTGTCATGAGTAGACTGATTCATTCTGGGACTATCATCCTTTCAAGTTCATTTCATGGTTTTTGACCCTGAAGAGGTATTCTTTTCCGAATGGAGGGGGGGAAACCTTTACTCATTATGAATGGGTGTATACAGGTGGCGTTGTTTGATGGTCTTCTAATTTTGGTTCATTTAGATTGTGCAACCATGAATAATATATACTAACAAAGAACACGATGCGATATCAATAAAAGGAGACGCCTAAATTACGTATCTTGATTTTTACAAGTGGTGTCGTTTTCTCCTGTTTTGCCATTCTAACACGTCTTGTACCTCATTTGATATGGACCATAAATGCAGATGGTATGAGCCAATATTGAATTTTGCTTACGTGAAAGACTTGCACTAGGGTAGAATTAGATTGTACAATACGCAGGCAGGTACAGTACTGCCTTCATTTGTGGTTGACCGAATTGATTCAACCTGTCATGAGTAGACTGATTCATTCTGGACTATCATCCTTTCAAGTTCATTTATGGTTTTGACCCTGAAGAGTAATTCTTTTCCGAATGGAGGTGGGGAAACCTTTACTCATTATTGAATTGGTGTATACAGGTGGCGTTGTTTGATGTTCTTCTAATTTTGTTCATTTAGATTGTGCAACCATGAATAATATAATACTAACAAAGAAAAGATGAGATATCAATAAAAAGGAGACGCATTCGTATCTTGATTTTTACAAGTGGTGTCTTTTCTCCTGTTTTGCCTTTAATGGCTGCAACTCTCCAAGGAGAGAGGGGGAACGACGGCCATAAATATACAAATATAAATAATAAAAAGAGATTAAACCTTAATTTTAAATATATTAATAAAATAAAATAATTAAGTTATCCCTAATTAAAATTAGGGTATTACAGATATCATTTGGCCATTCTAACACGTCTTGTACCTCATTTGATATGGACCATAAATGCAGATGGTATGAGCCAATATTGAATTTTGCTTACGTGAAAGACTTGCACTAGGGTAGAATTAGATTGTACAATACGCAGGCAGGTACAGTACTGCCTTCATTTGTGGTTGGAATCGAAAGAGAAAGAATAGAAAAGCACAAGTCAAGGGCAGTGCGGGTTGTTGCCCGGTCCGCCATAGTAAAAATAGGTGCCCCAGTCGGCGTTGGAGAAGCTCTTGATGTCGTAGCATTTGGAGTTCTCGGCCATGGTGGCGATGGCCCGAGAGGAGGTCAGGCTGTTGTCGGAGTCGACGACCTCCAGGTTGCGGAAGTAGCTCGCCCTCCCGAACCCTTCCTCCGCGAACCGCCCCGATCCCATCTGCGTCGAGGTGTGCTCCCCGTGTGGCCTCGTGTTCACCACCTCCCCTCCCCACTCCACCATGGTGGCCCGGTCCGACAGATGCGTGAACAGCGCCGCCGGCCAGTAGCCTACCAGCATGCTGCTGTCGCCCAGACTCATCCACCAGTTTCCTGCTATCGGATCCTGAAACCAACATCATGATCATCGATCACCGAGAACTCTCTCTCTCTCTCTCTCTCTCTCTCTCTCTCTCTCTCTCTCTCTCTCTCTCTCCCTCTATATATATATATATATATATATATATATATATTCCTTTGGATGGAGTGAAGGGAAACCGTACGTGGAGCTGCATGGATTTGAATATGTGATGTTTGGCACGCTTACCTTCCATATGAGAATGGTGATGTCATATTGGCTGCTCCCCGAGGACGATACCGGCGATATGGCTGCTCCGATGGCGATCCTGTTGTTCGTCTGTATAAATCCCGAGCAAAGAAGATTGTAGCAACCTGTTGCTTGATACGCATCACTCTGTTGCGTCGTAAGAAATGAAGATTATGATGATTGATTTTGGTGCGGATAGCATCGTCAGATTGTGTAAGGTTGATTGTCAGCAAATGGAGGAAAGGATGTGTTGATCTCACCGTCCAGTACGTAAACAGCCTCGGTCTGCTGTCTCCATAGAGCTCCGGGCTGACCTGACTAGAAAGAAGTATAAAGCTTCAGATAACCATTTAGAGGTGCACTTTCACTCTGTATCATCAAAGAAGATTGCTTGTTTTAACAGGGCTATATACATGATTCATGAGAAAAGGAAAATTAGGCAGTTTAATAGGACTTGCACCGATTAAACTTTAGAACAAATATCACAGCCATCACGAATTTCCAAAAAAAAAATCTTTTTTTGGACTTTCCTCCGGAAGGTGCTCTTCTTCATATTTTCCAAAGACCCCTTCATATACTATAATTCTTAAAATATTCCCCTCACAAGATAATCAAATAAATACCTATTTGGTGCAACCTATGAACCGATCAATATGGTAAACTTGTCCAATTCTTTAATTATAGTATTTTGGTAGATATATCAATAATATTATATGTCTATTTAAAATTATTATAACTATATATATAAGTCTTTCTGTTTGATTGTTATATTCCTAAACTAATAAAGTTATACATTTAAACCCTTTTTTAGATGAGTCGATTTTTATTGAGTTTTGAGTCCATTTGTCTTGTTTCTAAAATGGCTTATATGGAGTGGACCGTTTCATCTATGGATTAAGAAACTATGTATTTTTGTCAAGAGACATTTTAGAGATCATGATAAATAGAGATATATTTTTAAAAAATAAATATGAAAAAGAATGCACTTGCCTCAAGAAGGAAAAAAAAAAAAAAGAACTTTCATTTGGCAGACCTTTTGAAGTCAAATGCTGCATTTGACTTAAATGTTAACAAGTAGATACACCTACTGATGGAATTCATCAATCAGGAAGGTGCTCATGTTCAAATGTCAACAATTAGATACACCTAATTTCTTGTTCCGCCATGAATGGCGGCAAGCTCAATTGTCAAGCTTATGGTCCATCCCATCACCGAGCCATGCTCAGTCCGTAAACGCCTCTCGTATTACAAATGAGTCACTTGGAAATCCGTGCCGTGGAAATTAGTGAAGAATCCATTCAATGCTCTTGAATGAAGACTCAAAGCATGTTTAATGTGAAGGTTGAAGCATGCATAGAGTAAGATTCACAGAATATAAATATATACCTGCCAACCGGCTTCAATGCTGTTGAGGTCCGTGCCGTCGAATGATCCCGAGAGTATCCAAATCTGGGAGAGGCTGAACTCGTTTTCTACTTGGATGGAAGGATCCCATACGTTAATCGTAGCCTTTGCCCCGTACACCTCCTCGGTGTTCACAGTGTAAGCGATTGCATGCTGTATTCATAGACTCCATGAATATAAATAGCAGAAAAAACCCATTAAGAAAAGGACTTCCTTGATGTAAATCGTAGAAAGAGAAGGAAAGACAAAAACTAACTGTAATATCTGAATGCAGCAGCTATCGCTTGGAAAAAAGAAAAAAAATCACTTGTATGCGTGCTTATGTGATGGAACAGCATTGCACGATAAAGAAATGTGGTCATGATAGCTTCCACCGGTGCATAATGAATGGCTTTGAGTTCATTCAATGCATGCGCCTGTGGATTTCCTTGATCGATCACCTTTTCTCATGGAAAGTAAAGTCTGAAATGCGAATTCTAAGGATCTAACTAAGAGAGAGAAGAGCATTTGCCATTTGGAAATTATATGCAACAGCATTTACTACCATCACCCTCCCGTCCACCTGCCCATCCCACCCACATCTTTATTGCTGGCTTTGTTACCAAGAGATCAACACCAACTCGATGAAAGATACACACATCATAATTTATTTCACTTGTGAATGTTGCTTCCATCCTGATTCATGTTGAGAGCGACACTACAGTAAAAGGTTATGGATGATATGGAACATGCAAGAATAGATGCTTCGTTGCCACTACATACCTCATGGCCATTGCCACTGACCACATCTGGTGCATCAACTTTCCTAGCAAGAGGGACGCCGCCTAGATGCTTCTTGCCGAAGTGGAACAAAGATTTGGCTCTCAGGACATCATCGACGGAGCTCCGCCGTATTGGAACCGTCCCCTTTGGGCAATGACCGACGTGGTGCCATGCTTGCCATGCCCTTCGCGTTGCATCACTTGCATTGTAATTTATGGGAGTTCTGTCGCCCTTAAATCTTGGCCTCTGTGGGGCTGCCTTCTAACATTCATTATCCACCAATATTTTTTATTGCGTATTACTTAGCATATAAAACATTGAACGGAGAGGAGGCACGCACTAGTAATAAGCTGGAAAAGGAAACCTACCTGGATCTTGTGGTTCTTTAGAAGAGGATGGTCAAGAGCTGGTTGCTTGTGCCGGGGAACGCAGTCGATGATATCTCCATCCGGGCTCTGAGTGAGTTCATAAAAGACTCATCAAAAGGGGCATGCAAGCTTAAGCAGGTCATCGGATCAACAATACTCCTCCACTAATTACCTCTATGGTTCTCACCGCAGGCTTGTTGATTTTGTCCAAGCGTCTCTCGATCCTTGCTAACTTAAGCGTCTCTACACGCCTATTGTTCGTGTAGTTGGAATCCGGGACGCACATGATCTCGTCGGCAGAGAAGAAGAAGAAAAGGAGAAGAAGAGAAATAGCAAGACCGCGAAGAGAAGAAGACGACGACGACATGGTGGTGCCAGCAAAAGAGAGACCTCTCTCTCCTTCCTTCATCCTCTCAACCTCCATATGTTTTAGCGCCCAAATTAAGAACACCCTTGAGAGAGAGAGAGAGGATCCTTCAAGTCAGCGTTGGTGATGACGGAGAGATCACAGGGATCAGAACCCCATCCTTTACACCACCAGGAAGGCAAGAAATGGACAACTTTCCTACCCTCCACTTTGCGTTGCGTGAACCCCCCTCTTTTTATTTCTCTGCAACTTTATGGATGAAAGCCCACCATGACCACCACCATCTCCATCGACTATCACTGTCTCCAGCAGGCGCACCAGTAAAAGAGAAGAGAAGGGGGGATGGAAACCGAAGAGGAGGATGTGGCTTGAAGGCAGCCTATAAAGGGCTTGACCTACCACGCTGTCTACTTCGATGACAACTTGAATGGGCTAACCTAACGGGCAGCCGTAAATTACCCACAAACAAGATCATGCGGCTTGATTTACTTCCATCAGAGCTGTGTTCGGCTGTGGTCCTTGTTTTTACCTGCTTAGTTTATTATTGGGTCAGTAGGGCATAAATTTGGAAGAGGAAGAAATTTGAGTTTTGAATTTCTTGTCAGCACAAGATGGTTATGTTAAGGTTAATTTAAATAATTAAGATTAGATAAATAAAAGATAAAGATTTAGATTTAGATTTAGATTTAGATTTAGATTTAGATTTAGATTTAGATTTAGATTTAGATTTAGATTTAGATTTAAATTTAGATTTAGATTTAGATTTAGATTTAGATTTAGATTTAGATTTAGATTTAGATTTAGATTTAGATTTAGATTTAGATTTAGATTTAGATTTAGATTTAGATTTAGATTTAGATTTAGATTTAGATTTAGATTTAGATTTAGATTTAGATTTAGATTTAGATTTAGATTTAGATTTAGATTTAGATTTAGATTTAGATTTAGATTTAGATTTAGATTTAGATTTAGATTTAGATTTAGATTTAGATTTAGATTTAGATTTAGATTTAGATTTAGATTTAGATTTAGATTTAGATTTAGATTTAGATTTAGATTTAGATTTAGATTTAGATTTAGATTTAGATTTAGATTTAGATTTAGATTTAGATTTAGATTTAGATTTAGATTTAGATTTAGATTTAGATTTAGATTTAGATTTAGATTTAGATTTAGATTTAGATTTAGATTTAGATTTAGATTTAGATTTAGATTTAGATTTAGATTTAGATTTAGATTTAGATTTAGATTTAGATTTAGATTTAGATTTAGATTTAGATTTAGATTTAGATTTAGATTTAGATTTAGATTTAGATTTAGATTTAGATTTAGATTTAGATTTAGATTTAGATTTAGATTTAGATTTAGATTTAGATTTAGATTTAGATTTAGATTTAGATTTAGATTTAGATTTAGATTTAGATTTAGATTTAGATTTAGATTTAGATTTAGATTTAGATTTAGATTTAGATTTAGATTTAGATTTAGATTTAGATTTAGATTTAGATTTAGATTTAGATTTAGATTTAGATTTAGATTTAGATTTAGATTTAGATTTAGATTTAGATTTAGATTTAGATTTAGATTTAGATTTAGATTTAGATTTAGATTTAGATTTAGATTTAGATTTAGATTTAGATTTAGATTTAGATTTAGATTTAGATTTAGATTTAGATTTAGATTTAGATTTAGATTTAGATTTAGATTTAGATTTAGATTTAGATTTAGATTTAGATTTAGATTTAGATTTAGATTTAGATTTAGATTTAGATTTAGATTTAGATTTAGATTTAGATTTAGATTTAGATTTAGATTTAGATTTAGATTTAGATTTAGATTTAGATTTAGATTTAGATTTAGATTTAGATTTAGATTTAGATTTAGATTTAGATTTAGATTTAGATTTAGATTTAGATTTAGATTTAGATTTAGATTTAGATTTAGATTTAGATTTAAATAAATATATTAGGTTAAAAAGATTTAGTTAAGATATAATAGATTTTTTTTATTATTTTATAAAAAATATGGTCACATTGAAAAAGACTATTGGAACAAAAATCAAAAAAATTATCATGAGAAAAATAATAGTGAAGGAAAGGATGAAAAATATTTTCTTTATAGCATCTGATGAAAAAATATTTCTTCTATTTTAAATCAAATGAGATCTTATGGTGAAAATCAAAAAGATCAAACTGTAGTAAAAAAGATTTTATAAAATTTATCCCTAAAATTGATATGATTTCTACGCTATAGAAAAAGCTAAATATATAATATATATATATATATATATATATATATATATATATATATATATATATATATATATATATATATATATATATATATATATATATATATATATATATATATATATATATATATATATATATATATATATATATATATATATATATATATATATATATATATATATATATATATATATATATATATATATATATATATATATATATATATATATATATATATATATATATATATATATATATATATATATATATATATATATATATATATATATATATATATATATATATATATATATATATATATATATATATATATATATATATATATATATATATATATATATATATATATATATATATATATATATATATATATATATATATATATATATATATATATATATATATATATATATATATATATATATATATATATATATATATATATATATATATATATATATATATATATATATATATATATATATATATATATATATATATATATATATATATATATATATATATATATATATATATATATATATATATATATATATATATATATATATATATATATATATATATATATATATATATATATATATATATATATATATATATATATATATATATATATATATATATATATATATATATATATATATATATATATATATATATATATATATATATATATATATATATATATATATATATATATATATATATATATATATATATATATATATATATATATATATATATATATATATATATATATATATATATATATATATATATATATATATATATATATATATATATATATATATATATATATATATATATATATATATATATATATATATATATATATATATATATATATATATATATATATATATATATATATATATATATATATATATATATATATATATATATATATATATATATATATATATATATATATATATATATATATATATATATATATATATATATATATATATATATATATATATATATATATATATATATATATATATATATATATATATATATATATATATATATATATATATATATATATATATATATATATATATATATATATATATATATATATATATATATATATATATATATATATATATATATATATATATATATATATATATATATATATATATATATATATATATATATATATATATATATATATATATATATATATATATATATATATATATATATATATATATATATATATATATATATATATATATATATATATATATATATATATATATATATATATATATATATATATATATATATATATATATATATATATATATATATATATATATATATATATATATATATATATATATATATATATATATATATATATATATATATATATATATATATATATATATATATATATATATATATATATATATATATATATATATATATATATATATATATATATATATATATATATATATATATATATATATATATATATATATATATATATATATATATATATATATATATATATATATATATATATATATATATATATATATATATATATATATATATATATATATATATATATATATATATATATATATATATATATATATATATATATATATATATATATATATATATATATATATATATATATATATATATATATATATATATATATATATATATATATATATATATATATATATATATGGGAAATGATAGCAAGATTTAAATAGAAGGAAAAAGAATAGTTGTTGTGAACATCAATCCAATAAAAAATTTATTGATGATGTGATATTTATTCCTAGCTTAAATAAATCTCATTAGTAAGAGCAACTAATGATAAAAAGGATATTATGTTATTTTTTATAATGAAATTGCTTGATTTATGATAAGAAAAATTAGAAAATTGATAGCAACTATAAGGATGACAAAAACAAAGTATTTCCTTTTGAATTTCTCCTTACATGCTACTATTATTGATGAATCGGCATTATGGCATAAAACCTTTGATCATCTGAATTTTTATGAGTCTATACAAATTATCTCACGTGATAAATCCTATAAAATTAAAATTGATATGATGATGCCTCAGAACAAGACTAAGGTTAATGAAAGTTTGATGGGAACAATGAAAAGCAACAATTCGAAAAGTTTGAATTCTATTCCATCTACCATTTGTAAACCTATTACAAGACTTTATTCTATCTACTAAAAAGGAGAGCATCTATAGTAATGAAGATGAGGATAATAGCTTTGAAGAAAGTTTCGATGATAAACATTCAAAAGGGCCCAAAACTCTTGCTACAAGTCAAACTCAAACTCTTAAGAAAATCTATCAAAACTTAAATAAGACTTTTAATCCTCTAAACATCACGAAGACTTACAAACCTCTTGAACTAGTTGATAAAGAAAAATTCAAATAAACAACTGCAATACCGAAGACTAGTTTGCTAATATCTTCACAAAAATTTTGGCAATTTTTTTTAATTTTTTTTAGGATAACTTCAAGTTCCAACTATTTGAATTAAAGGGGTGTATTAAGATTAATTTAAATAATTAAGATTAGATAAAATAAATGATAAAAATTTAGCTTTAAATAAATAGATTATTTTGAAAAAAATTATTTGGGATATAGTAGATATTTGTATTATTTAAAAAAAACTTATATATATATATATATATATATATATATATATATATATATATATAATCTTTTAATCAATATATAAATAGTGCACTTGAATCAATCCAAAAATATTAAAAATATTTCTCATCTTTTTATTATTCTCTTTCCCTTCTTTCTGAAATTTTATAAAAAAGCCAACACAGGGAAGAGAAAGTAGATTCTTCTATTCTATTCTTTGGCCACCATGATATATACCTGCGCTGGAGCACGCATGGGGCCTCCCTGTTCTCCGCGGGTACTACATATGTAATTAACTGAAATCATTTAGAGTTGGGCTCTGCTGCATGCCGGGAACAGTGCAGCTGGCAGATAGTAGTCTTTTAATCGCAGCAGACGTCAGTACCTGCCGTCAGCCGTCAATTGTAACTAAGAAGCCTATATTTAGGCAATACTACATGCAGTTCCACCTCTGCATGCATGAGTAATTTAAATCTCTTGATGAGCAAGAGTTAGCTAATAATAATACTAATAATAATAATAATAATAATAGCCTATCATTATTTCAACCGTTCCTGTAGAGTGATTTATGACATCTCATCTCTACTACTACATCGCATGCATGATAAAGTTGATGATGTCCTTTTAGGACGTGAGCTTTCTCGTTGCTTCTTTCTTGCACCGGTAGCTTTCTCATCATGTGCATACCGTGTGAAGACTCTCCTAGTTTAAGCGAAAACAAGCATGAATGATCTCTTCTACCATCAACCGTTCAAGCGCTGCGTAAGATAGCTCATTCTATGGTCAAGCCATCTTCAAGAAAACACATGAACGACTGACTGTTAAGTGCTGCTTCATATATATAATATATATATATATATATATATATATATATATATATATATATATATATATATATATATATATATATATATATATATATATATATATATATATATATATATATATATATATATATATATATATATATATATATATATATATATATATATATATATATATATATATATATATATATATATATATATATATATATATATATATATATATATATATATATATATATATATATATATATATATATATATATATATATATATATATATATATATATATATATATATATATATATATATATATATATATATATATATATATATATATATATATATATATATATATATATATATATATATATATATATATATATATATATATATATATATATATATATATATATATATATATATATATATATATATATATATATATATATATATATATATATATATATATATATATATATATATATATATATATATATATATATATATATATATATATATATATATATATATATATATATATATATATATATATATATATATATATATATATATATATATATATATATATATATATATATATATATATATATATATATATATATATATATATATATATATATATATATATATATATATATATATATATATATATATATATATATATATATATATATATATATATATATATATATATATATATATATATATATATATATATATATATATATATATATATATATATATATATATATATATATATATATATATATATATATATATATATATATATATATATATATATATATATATATATATATATATATATATATATATATATATATATATATATATATATATATATATATATATATATATATATATATATATATATATATATATATATATATATATATATATATATATATATATATATATATATATATATATATATATATATATATATATATATATATATATATATATATATATATATATATATATATATATATATATATATATATATATATATATATATATATATATATATATATATATATATATATATATATATATATATATATATATATATATATATATATATATATATATATATATATATATATATATATATATATATATATATATATATATATATATATATATATATATATATATATATATATATATATATATATATATATATATATATATATATATATATATATATATATATATATATATATATATATATATATATATATATATATATATATATATATATATATATATATATATATATATATATATATATATATATATATATATATATATATATATATATATATATATATATATATATATATATATATATATATATATATATATATATATATATATATATATATATATATATATATATATATATATATATATATATATATATATATATATATATATATATATATATATATATATATATATATATATATATATATATATATATATATATATATATATATATATATATATATATATATATATATATATATATATATATATATATATATATATATATATATATATATATATATATATATATATATATATATATATATATATATATATATATATATATATATATATATATATATATATATATATATATATATATATATATATATATATATATATATATATATATATATATATATATATATATATATATATATATATATATATATATATATATATATATATATATATATATATATATATATATATATATATATATATATATATATATATATATATATATATATATATATATATATATATATATATATATATATATATATATATATATATATATATATATATATATATATATATATATATATATATATATATATATATATATATATATATATATATATATATATATATATATATATATATATATATATATATATATATATATATATATATATATATATATATATATATATATATATATATATATATATATATATATATATATATATATATATATATATATATATATATATATATATATATATATATATATATATATATATATATATATATATATATATATATATATATATATATATATATATATATATATATATATATATATATATAGAAAACTCAGGCTAATCATTCTCAACCATTTTTAACATTAGTTTGATTGTAGCTAATTCAACAAGTATAAGAAGACATAAAACACCTTTTTTTTTGCCATGTGTAGTATTTTTAATGTGGTAATGAATTAATGTAGATCAGAGTTTCAAATAATTATCTTATAATAACTAATCTAGATTAACTAAAACGGAGTGTTGCCTTAAAACCCACGGCACCAAAATCGTCAGACGCGCTGGGTTACGATCCCATATCGCCTCCACGGCAAGAAAACGGTGCTTAGCATCCAAGTCTCTCTCTCTCTCTCTCTCTCTCTCTCTCTCTCTCTCTCTCTCTCTCTCTCTCTCTCTCTCTCTCTCTCTCTCTCTCTCTCTCTCTCTCTCTCTCTCTCTCTCTCTCTCTCTCTCTCTCTCTCTCTCTCTCTCTCTCTCTCTCTCTCTCTCTCTCTCTCTCTCTCTCTCTCTCTCTCTCTCTCTCTCTCTCTCTCTCTCTCTCTCTCTCTCTCTCTCTCTCTCTCTCTCTCTCTCTCTCTCTCTCTCTCTCTCTCTCTCTCTCTCTCTCTCTCTCTCTCTCTCTCTCTCTCTCTCTCTCTCTCTCTCTCTCTCTCTCTCTCTCTCTCTCTCTCTCTCTCTCTCTCTCTCTCTCTCTCTCTCTCTCTCTCTCTCTCTCTCTCTCTCTCTCTCTCTCTCTCTCTCTCTCTCTCTCTCTCTCTCTCTCTCTCTCTCTCTCTCTCTCTCTCTCTCTCTCTCTCTCTCTCTCTCTCTCTCTCTCTCTCTCTCTCTCTCTCTCTCTCTCTCTCTCTCTCTCTCTCTCTCTCTCTCTCTCTCTCTCTCTCTCTCTCTCTCTCTCTCTCTCTCTCTCTCTCTCTCTCTCTCTCTCTCTCTCTCTCTCTCTCTCTCTCTCTCTCTCTCTCTCTCTCTCTCTCTCTCTCTCTCTCTCTCTCTCTCTCTCTCTCTCTCTCTCTCTCTCTCTCTCTCTCTCTCTCTCTCTCTCTCTCTCTCTCTCTCTCTCTCTCTCTCTCTCTCTCTCTCTCTCTCTCTCTCTCTCTCTCTCTCTCTCTCTCTCTCTCTCTCTCTCTCTCTCTCTCTCTCTCTCTCTCTCTCTCTCTCTCTCTCTCTCTCTCTCTCTCTCTCTCTCTCTCTCTCTCTCTCTCTCTCTCTCTCTCTCTCTCTCTCTCTCTCTCTCTCTCTCTCTCTCTCTCTCTCTCTCTCTCTCTCTCTCTCTCTCTCTCTCTCTCTCTCTCTCTCTCTCTCTCTCTCTCTCTCTCTCTCTCTCTCTCTCTCTCTCTCTCTCTCTCTCTCTCTCTCTCTCTCTCTCTCTCTCTCTCTCTCTCTCTCTCTCTCTCTCTCTCTCTCTCTCTCTCTCTCTCTCTCTCTCTCTCTCTCTCTCTCTCTCTCTCTCTCTCTCTCTCTCTCTCTCTCTCTCTCTCTCTCTCTCTCTCTCTCTCTCTCTCTCTCTCTCTCTCTCTCTCTCTCTCTCTCTCTCTCTCTCTCTCTCTCTCTCTCTCTCTCTCTCTCTCTCTCTCTCTCTCTCTCTCTCTCTCTCTCTCTCTCTCTCTCTCTCTCTCTCTCTCTCTCTCTCTCTCTCTCTCTCTCTCTCTCTCTCTCTCTCTCTCTCTCTCTCTCTCTCTCTCTCTCTCTCTCTCTCTCTCTCTCTCTCTCTCTCTCTCTCTCTCTCTCTCTCTCTCTCTCTCTCTCTCTCTCTCTCTCTCTCTCTCTCTCTCTCTCTCTCTCTCTCTCTCTCTCTCTCTCTCTCTCTCTCTCTCTCTCTCTCTCTCTCTCTCTCTCTCTCTCTCTCTCTCTCTCTCTCTCTCTCTCTCTCTCTCTCTCTCTCTCTCTCTCTCTCTCTCTCTCTCTCTCTCTCTCTCTCTCTCTCTCTCTCTCTCTCTCTCTCTCTCTCTCTCTCTCTCTCTCTCTCTCTCTCTCTCTCTCTCTCTCTCTCTCTCTCTCTCTCTCTCTCTCTCTCTCTCTCTCTCTCTCTCTCTCTCTCTCTCTCTCTCTCTCTCTCTCTCTCTCTCTCTCTCTCTCTCTCTCTCTCTCTCTCTCTCTCTCTCTCTCTCTCTCTCTCTCTCTCTCTCTCTCTCTCTCTCTCTCTCGGGGGACCTGCGGGGCTGCGTTGAGGGCAGCTAGCATGCGCGACTGTTTTGGGGAAAAAAAAAAAAAAAAAAAACGGACATGGAGATGTAGGGTAAGGAGTCGCTCAGAGGAGCGGGCATCTGAGAGTGGCATTCAGAGGAATGGCCAACCCTTCGCGCAAGAGGCACCACGAGGACAAACAAGCTGAGAAGAATGTGGAGCACACAAATGTTGGGATGGCTGAGTTTGAGTTACGGCTCAACGTTGACAACAACACTTGATGGTGCTCAAAGCAAGCAAGCGCTTGGCAAAAGTTTGAGACCATGTAAGGTGGAATGAGTTGTTCGGCAACCGAAAGAGTTGCGCAAAGCTCACAGAGGTGAGGGGAATTGCTAACTCAAAGAATTCGGTACTCATGCAAGGGCTTGTATGCGGACGACGGACTGTTCGTGGCCATCCCAAAGCGATCGGAACTCGGCGCCATGGAGCATTGAAACTTTCTCTTCGGCATGCGAAGGATACATCCGTAGGAGGCTGAAGTGTGCAGCAAGTTCAGCATGTTGCTAGGCCTTGAGGGGCGCAGTGAGGGCTGTATTGACATGGAGTCGCAATCTAGCAAGTACGTTTGCAGGAGGCAGAACAATGCGCAGTTTGTTCAGCAAATCGGAGTAGTCCAAGGGGATGGTGGTCTCCGAATCGAAGAGAAATGTTTGCTCCAACGGGATAGATATCCAGGAGGGATAAGTCCCGACTCTCCAGAGGGAGAATTTTGTGCAACGGACCGCACATGTTGAGGAGGAGTACCTCAACAAATAACACCTCCACGAAGCTCAATGGATCGAGCGAGCAGCGAGGAGTCGTTGCATGATCTCACTTGATCGAACGCATTGGTGGATGCATTGCGAAATCAAGTGGGGGAGCGACCAAAAGCAACAGAAATGAAGGCACACTAGGAGTCGATATGGAGATCGGACTCAAGGGAGGGCTGACCCGTGGAATGGTGGGCGCGAGGACCACCATCAACTCAATGCAGAAACGAGGAGCGGAGCAACTTGGGTGTAACTTGGCGAAGTACCCAAGCCGTATGAAGTGAGCCGGCATAGAAGATGGAACATGGAGCGGAGGCGCAGAGCTTTCCGTGGACAGAGGTCAAGGACATGAACTCTTACAGATGCAAGAGCAGGATCATGTTGTTCCATGGGTCCTTTCTGATGGAGCGGACTCATCCTGCATGGTGCCAAAGACGAAGGGAGCTTCTGGGCACATGCACCTTATCTCGGAGAAGCATTTGACGGAGGAACCAAGGCGACTTAACTTGCGGAGGCAAAAGTTGGGTTCAGAAGGCCTTGGCACGGGGCAAGAGGACGCGAAGGCGAGTACTCTTGAAGAATATGCCACAGTGTTGCTATGAAGTTGCTTGAAGGAAGCGGTGCGCAGCGGAGATTGTGCTGGTAGGGGCAGAGGCCCAGGATCCAGACAATGGTGCACTAATTGCAGCGAAGTCGGTGGACTTCGGGAGCTACTAGGCGACGGACTGTCCTAGAGCGGTGCTTCATCTAGGTGTGACCCAAGAGTGGGTGGATGAAGGTCGATTGCCAAAGGAGCGAACAAAACCGAAGGTGGAAGAGACCCTGCGATGTATTGGTAGAGGCCACACATGGAGGGTTCACAATTCGAGTTCATCCCACAATGATCAGAATGCAACGGAGATGTCACCAGGAGGCGACATGGTGCAGCGGATCGTGGTGGAACAGTTCGTGGCAATGCGATACACACAAATCTTGCCCCGTGAGGGACAAGATCATACGGAGGTATGATCGGGAGCTACTGGAAGCTCCACTTCGGTGAACAACACGACGGCAAGAAGGGCTATGGATTCAAGGAGTGAAGGCCATGGTACCGCAGAGGCGGGTCTTCCGTGCGTGCATCGAATTTTGCATCGGATGAAAGCCTTGGTCATCAGCATATGGGGGCTGTGTTCCACCAAGGGTGAAGTTCGAATGCAAGGACCAGTGAGTCCCCTGGGAGGGACGTGATCATGCAGAGGTATGATCGAAGCAGCTAGAGAGTTTGACTGCTCCAGAACTATATTCGCTTAAGGGAGCCCGACAAGTCAGAGGACAAGGTCGAGTAAGCGAACGTTGCGACCAAGGAAGCTAAGGAGAACAGAATTGGTGTAAACTCTACAACATGATGGCAGAGGCCATGCATGGGAGTTGCAGTCTGTCTTTCCATCGACCAAAGGGAGCTGCTTGAAGAACACAGAGGTGTTGAAGCAGGCGGTCGAAAGGGGCGAGGAAGCGACGACGAGTCCAGAGGGACTTAGCTACCCAAACTCAAGCATCAGTTAGTATGGAGGTGGACTCGGAGGAGTGCCACAGAGACATATCTACTGATCGGGAAGAAAAGGGATGCAGAGGCGAAGCGACGGATAGTAGGGCCATGGGCATGGCAGCGCCATGGTACCGCAGAGGCGGGTCTTCCGTGCGTGCATCGAATTTTGCATCGGATGAAAGCCTTGGTCATCAGCATATGGGGGCTGTGTTCCACCAAGGGTGAAGTTCGAATGCAAGGACCAGTGAGTCCCCTGGGAGGGACGTGATCATGCAGAGGTATGATCGAAGCAGCTAGAGAGTTTGACTGCTCCAGAACTATATTCGCTTAAGGGAGCCCGACAAGTCAGAGGACAAGGTCGAGTAAGCGAACGTTGCGACCAAGGAAGCTAAGGAGAACAGAATTGGTGTAAACTCTACAACATGATGGCAGAGGCCATGCATGGGAGTTGCAGTCTGTCTTTCCATCGACCAAAGGGAGCTGCTTGAAGAACACAGAGGTGTTGAAGCAGGCGGTCGAAAGGGGCGAGGAAGCGACGACGAGTCCAGAGGGACTTAGCTACCCAAACTCAAGCATCAGTTAGTATGGAGGTGGACTCGGAGGAGTGCCACAGAGACATATCTACTGATCGGGAAGAAAAGGGATGCAGAGGCGAAGCGACGGATAGTAGGGCCATGGGCATGGCAGCGCCATGGTACCGCAAAGGCGGGACTTCCGTGAAAGTCATTGATCCCTTGCTCTCGTGGAGGGAGAGCGCTTGGTCGTGAAAGGGGCCGAGGAGGTGGAGCATGCAGAGGCAATCTCCAAGTACCGAGACAAGGCTGAAGGGCGGAGGCCAAAGAACTTCGTAAGACCGGTGTCAACGAGCTTCTCATCAAGATAGCCGAAAGTGAAGGACTTCGGGTCATGCAAGAGGGCACGACCAAGGAACGAAGCAGGCAGTACACGGTGCTGTACCTTTGCTACTCAGTGGAGTAGGCGGCAGGGCTGATGGAGAAGGCGGTACAATCCCAGAGGCGACCAAATCTATCAGAGAATTACTCCAAGTTGGGGTGAAAACTTTCGGCATTCCAGAA
Source organism: Musa balbisiana (assembly GCA_004837865.1). Classification (NCBI taxonomy): domain Eukaryota; kingdom Viridiplantae; phylum Streptophyta; class Magnoliopsida; order Zingiberales; family Musaceae; genus Musa; species Musa balbisiana. The sequence goes on from CM017192.1 coordinate 20,050,568, forward strand.
GTTCGATGGCATTGAGGAGGTGAATCACAGTAACTAACTCAATGCAAGGAGTGCAAACACTTCAAGTGCTTCAGAAGTGTGAGCAAAGAGCAGGCGAAGGCCAGTAACCAGCTCGATGCATGGAGTACAACCTCGAGGAGGCGGGCGAAGTCAAGTAACCTTTGCCTTCTCAACTACTAAGAGAATGGGTGAAACCGAGTACCCCAATTCTCTTATCTATCCAGCAGAGGAGCTCTGCACAAGTTCAAAGACCCTTCGAAGATAATGGAAGACAATAGTTGTCAAATCCTCACCAACGGTGATCAGTGCTACTGAGAGTAGATTGTCCGCTTCATTTCCTAACGAAATGCCAATCGAAAGCTGAAGTGATGCGAACCTACTTGGATGAGGCAACTAAGCGAAAGAAGAGTCAATGGACAGATTTTGTGGAGGAAGGACCCAAAACTTCAGAAGTTTGCGAGAGGATGCTCGTTAAAGCTCCAACAAGCATCCACCCAGTTCAAGCAGCATGTGGAATTTTGAGAGACTGGCGCAGAAAGGATGGTCTTTTCCTTCATCTGGAGGATCCGCAGGAACCAACAAGGATCAACACAACTCAGCCAACCCCACACCATATTTAGAGTCATTGGCGAGTTGAAGCAGGATGGCGGATCAAAGATTCGACTACTCAAAAACAGCAGCGAAGAGCAGCTGGGAGCCAAGAGGCGCGTTGCAGCTGGAGCAGAAGATTGAAGACTCAGCAAAGGCAAGCAGTTGCAGTGTCGACAAAGGCTTCGACGAGGACGTCGAAGGAATAAGTGGGGGAGAATGTCACGGACAAACTTTGAAACAGGATGTTTGATGCAATGCTCATGTATGTCCGTGTCTTGTGGGTTTGTTCATGCTCTGCACAGCAGGTTGAGGGACGGCCGAAGGCTAAGAGTCCCATTTGTGTGGGTTTGATGGCCACTTTAGGCTTGTAAATAAAGGTTGTGTCATGTGGACACTTGTAAGAGATTTTCGGTCTGTAATGGACCATTTTTCCCTTTGTTGTGCAACTGTTCGGAGCTTGTTAAGTCTGTCTGTAATTTGCATTGTCTAAGAAGTGTTTCCTGGATTGTTTGCTTGTGAATCCCTAGTAAGGCGCTTTCTCTAACCCGTTTTCTCTTTTGTAGGTCCTAAGGGACCATGGGGAGGTTTCGGGAGGCTGACCTTTGCGGACGACACGCAAGGTGCCGCACTACTATAAGCAAAACCAGCCTAAGTCGCGTGACAGTGTGGTGGAAAATACCCTAGGTTGATTAGCTTTTCCTCTCGATGATTTAGTAGGTAAGAAGATACGCAGGCCGACTTAAGCTAAATCTATATTACACCCTAGGGGCTGGGTGATAGCATCCTTCTAGGGTGGAAGGTTTCAGCATGGACCACAGGATATTTGGGCATGCAGGTCACCTTTTGCTTATTTATTCGTTGTGAGATCAAAAATTGAGGATTGATCATGTAAAAGATGTCCAATGAGTATAGTATTCGTTTTTAGCATTTATTATTAATTGGGTTTCTTTACAAATACATGCTCTGATTATGTAAAACCATAGTAGAAGATTATATATATATATGCTTCTGAAGATTCTGACTAAATAAAATAGAAATTATACGGTAGGTAATCGTTTTTCCTCCACTTCTTAATAGCAACTCTTCTTTTCTTATATATATTTTTCTATTATGATTATATATATTTTTCTATTATGATTATATATATTTTTCTATTATGATTATATATATTTTTCTATTATGATTATATATATTTTTCTATTATGATTATATATATTTTTCTATTATGATTATATATATTTTTCTATTATGATTATATATATTTTTCTATTATGATTATATATATTTTTCTATTATGATTATATATATTTTTCTATTATGATTATATATATTTTTCTATTATGATTATATATATTTTTCTATTATGATTATATATATTTTTCTATTATGATTATATATATTTTTCTATTATGATTATATATATTTTTCTATTATGATTATATATATTTTTCTATTATGATTATATATATTTTTCTATTATGATTATATATATTTTTCTATTATGATTATATATATTTTTCTATTATGATTATATATATTTTTCTATTATGATTATATATATTTTTCTATTATGATTATATATATTTTTCTATTATGATTATATATATTTTTCTATTATGATTATATATATTTTTCTATTATGATTATATATATTTTTCTATTATGATTATATATATTTTTCTATTATGATTATATATATTTTTCTATTATGATTATATATATTTTTCTATTATGATTATATATATTTTTCTATTATGATTATATATATTTTTCTATTATGATTATATATATTTTTCTATTATGATTATATATATTTTTCTATTATGATTATATATATTTTTCTATTATGATTATATATATTTTTCTATTATGATTATATATATTTTTCTATTATGATTATATATATTTTTCTATTATGATTATATATATTTTTCTATTATGATTATATATATTTTTCTATTATGATTATATATATTTTTCTATTATGATTATATATATTTTTCTATTATGATTATATATATTTTTCTATTATGATTATATATATTTTTCTATTATGATTATATATATTTTTCTATTATGATTATATATATTTTTCTATTATGATTATATATATTTTTCTATTATGATTATATATATTTTTCTATTATGATTATATATATTTTTCTATTATGATTATATATATTTTTCTATTATGATTATATATATTTTTCTATTATGATTATATATATTTTTCTATTATGATTATATATATTTTTCTATTATGATTATATATATTTTTCTATTATGATTATATATATTTTTCTATTATGATTATATATATTTTTCTATTATGATTATATATATTTTTCTATTATGATTATATATATTTTTCTATTATGATTATATATATTTTTCTATTATGATTATATATATTTTTCTATTATGATTATATATATTTTTCTATTATGATTATATATATTTTTCTATTATGATTATATATATTTTTCTATTATGATTATATATATTTTTCTATTATGATTATATATATTTTTCTATTATGATTATATATATTTTTCTATTATGATTATATATATTTTTCTATTATGATTATATATATCTTAGTCATGCTTATTGAAATTTCTGTTCAATTATTGTTTTTATTTTATTGAATAAATTTTGCACAATAATAACATTAAATAAAAAATTAAGTGAATATTATTTATAATTTATATTCCTATGTTTTATTTGATAGATAATCGCTAAAGTGTTAAAGGATAATAGATTTATAGGATGTAAATTATAATAAATGATATATTATTTATTTTATATTTTATTAATCTTTTAGTCACCAATTAACCTAAATTAATAAGTTTTATAAAATTATATTTAAAAAATAATTATAAATAATATTCAACCTTACACCCATAATTAAAGGATTTAGAAAATCTTAAAGGAGAATTTTTTTAATTAATTATGTGGTGGGGAATGATAATATTATTTGAATAGTCATATAGAGTATGATTGTATACCCAAAAATAACAACATTGAGACATGTGGATGGTATTAATCTTTCATAATTATTATCTTGAGTAAATAATAGATATATTAATATTTTAGAAATATAGACGCTATCAATAGTTCATCATAATTTGATAACTCAAAGTATTAATATTGTTTTTTATTTTATAATTTCAGTAGTTCTTCCTTCTTCTTTATATACTCAAGCATCAAGCATCCCAATTCTTTCTAGATCAAATTACTCAAAATAATTTAAGCATATTTAGTTTACATTAGGAGTATTAGGTCTTGATCTAACATTGCTTATTAAAAGACTCATAGATATCAATGATAATACTAGTTTATAGTTGTCATATATAACATTGATAACTATAAATAATATCAAGACTTTATTATCACCAACAAATATTATAATAAAATACTTAAAGGGTATTGAAGGGAGTTTCAAGACTACTTATAAGTCATTAACTGACACTCTAATTAAAAAGCTAATTTCAACTTAATATGATGGCATTAGAGGAATTAGAGATCATATCCTTTATATAGCCAATAAACCTACTAAGCTCAATATCTTATGCATCAATGTTGACGAGTCTTTCCTCATACATTTTATTCTTAATTCACTCTTTTTATAATTGACCAGTATATATATGCAAAGGAATCAAGATTAAGGTAGAAAAATGCTAATGATATTTTCATTGTTTCTCAAGGACCTAGTAATAAGAAAAGGAAGATAAAACATTATCTATTAAATAAGCTTGCTAGGTTTGGAAGTTCTCCTTCAACTAAGAAAAAGAAAATCTTTACAATAAAGTATCACTTTTGTGACAAAAAAAAGAAAGGAAGATTGTGCTAAACATAAGGCTTGATTCAAAAAATGAGATAGAATATTTACCTTCATACGTTTTGAATCAAACTTTACTAAAGTCACTTCTAATATTTGATGGATAGATTTTAGTACTTCAATTTATGTTACTAATAATGTACAGGATTTTTTTTTAACCCAGAAGTTAAAAGAAGATAAAAGATTTGTTATTATATGAATTATTTCAAATCAAAGGTAGTAGCAGTAGGAATTTATCGCTTGTGCCTCGAGACGAATCACTTGATGGATATTAAAGGTATTTTTTAATGTTTCTTTAATTTTTTTAAAAATAGTTTCTATTTCTAAATTAGATGGTACATTCTTTCTTTTGATTATGAAAAACTTAGTATATTTTATGATTCAATAAAAAAATAATTTTAAAATTCTATGTGATGGTTTATATATAATTAATTTGAAATATGAGTTTAAGAAAACTAACAATCCTACAATTGGATATTGGAATAAAATGTAATCCCATTAACAAAAAATTTTCATTTTTGTGACATGGATATTTCGGGTGTATCTCCCAAGAAAAAGTGAGAGATTAGTAAAAGATAGAATTTGAAAAATCTAAACTTCATTGATTTTTTATATGCATATAGATTACATTAAAGAAAAGCAAATCAAATATATTAAAAAAATATCACAAAAAAAACCTCCTTGATATAATACATAATGATATTAACGAATCACACAACATTCCATGTTTTAGTAAAGAAAAATATTTTATCATCTTTATTGATAACTTTTTGGGATATTAATATTTATATCTAATACATGAAAAATTTCAAACTATTGATATGCTTGATGTATATATAGGTAAAGTTGAGAGACCATCAAATAGAAAAGTCAAAATCATAAGGTCATATAGAGATAGTAAATTATATGATAAATATAATGAGTTGGGTTAGCATCCTATTTATTAAATTATTAGAAAAGTAAAATATTTATACTTGATATTCATTACCAAGAGTGTCATAGCAAAATGGTGTTATTGAAATATGCAATTGTATACTTATAAATATGTTTAGGAATAGGATGAGTTTTTCTTCTATACCTAACTCAATATAGATTAAAACTCTTAAAACTATTATATATATCTTAAATAGGGTCCTACGTCAGTTTCATTAACTCCATTCGAGTTATAGATGGCAAAAAACTCAATTTAAGATATTTACATATTTTAGATTATTCAAATAGATAAGATTCTAAAACTCATATGAAAAGAAATTAGATCTAAAAATTATTTTTAAATATTTTATAGGTTATCTAGAAAAATTTAAGAGTATATATTATATTTTATTGCTCTAACCATAGTACAAAAATAATTAAGTCTAGTAATGTAATATTCCTAAAAAATGATTAAACTAGTATGAGTGAAAAGTCTTAAAGATTTGACATTAAGGATATATAAGTTGATATTCTTTTACTATTTCCTATTTAAGAAGTTATTCCTTAAATTAATAAACAAATCAAGGAAAATGAAAAACATGATGGCATTGATGAGCTTTCATATAATGCAAATATTATTATTGATGAACTTATAGAATAGCTATAACCAACACCTTTGAGAAGATCTCAAATATAAAAGAGACGTGTCATTTTATATGGTATATTTATAAAAATTAGATTATAAAATAAGAATAAAAAAGGATCTTATGAGTCATATCTGTCATAACTCCTTCTGGCTCAGTAAATTATTATCTTCATAATAATTCACTCGACTCATCGACCATGGACATATTAGGCCACTATGTCGTAGTCCCCAGACGATACAGGGGAATCCAATCCATTGGACTTATCTGTTCTCAATTACCATGTACCTATAGTCCCTCATCCATCTAATATCCCAGAGACCATATATCGGGTATGGTGCTGTCAAACCTATATGGTTTCTACTCGAGTCTCGTTCTAATCAGATTCTTCTGGAGAACTCTTTCTCTCTTAATCCAAATGACCCTGGCCAGGGATTTATCTGAGTAAGAACACATGAGAAATTCCTCTCATGACGCTGAGAGTGGATGATCCTCTAGCGGCACTCAATAGTCCTCGTACGGTCGACTACCACTCCCAATGACCGGCTATACTAGATCTAAGACATTCAAACCTATAAGTCCAGTATCAAAGAATGGAGCACTCATACAAGACATCCTTGGTGTCTCAAGTCTAAGGACCAAATACACCAATAGGACTACGGAATCATTTTCTAATAATAAGGCATCATCAACCATCCAGTATTTCGTAAGCAAATCAATCAGTGAACTCATTCTCCAATGAGCACCTGTACTATATCCCTAGTGTCCCCACATGAGCAGCTATGAGACTGTATCCATCATATGAATGGGTATATAATACACCAGTCTATCCGGTTATCTTGATGTCCCTCTCAAGTAACCTATGACCAGGATTATTTAGAATCTGTGTTTAAAGGTAAATCAATCTCATTATTGTGATCTCATCACGATCCGATTCCCATTGTACAGATTCAAGAACATCACAATATATACATAAATATATGCAACAGTCAATATAAAGTGATAAATGTCAAAATATAATAAGAAAAAAGATTCCGTGTCAAGTCACATATGCCATCACTCACGTGATTGGCTTGCTGGGCACCTATGACTAGCAATATCCCACTTGACCTAAAGCCAATCACCTATATGTCTGATCCCCATCAGACCCCTATGATGCTTAAAGATAATTTGAGATAACGACTTTGTCAATGGATCTGCAATGTTATCTTCGGATGAAACTCTTTTCACTACTACATCTCCTCAGGTCATGATCTCTACAATAAGTTGGAACCTCCTCAGAACACTTCTAATGAGACCCGGGTTCCCTTATTTGAGTAATCTCCCTATAGTTATCGCAATATAAGGAATATGCTCCTCACTACTTAGCCCGACTCCTAGATCTGTGATGAACTTCTTCATCCAGACTCCCTCCTTTGCTGCCTCTACTGCAGCAATATACTCCGCCTCTATGGTCGAGTCAGTAGTAGTATCTTGTTTGGAACTCTTTCAGCACATTGCTCCTCTATTCAAGGTGTACACATATCTCGAATTCGACTTGCTATCATCGACATCAGACTGAAAACTTGAGTCCATGTAGCCTTCAACCCTAAGGCTACTATCTCCATATACTAGTAAAAAATCCTTAGTCCTTCTCAAGTACTTAAGGATACACTTTACTGCTTTCTAGTGCTCCAAGCCTGGATCCGCCTGATACCTGCTCGTGACACTTAGAGCATGCGCTATATCAGACCTAGTACATAGCATAACATATATGATAGAGACCCTATCGTTGAGGCATAAGATATCATATCCATGTTTGCCCTTTCATCAGGAGTCTTTGGGGACATACTCCTAGAAAGCGATAACCCATGTCTTAGTGGTATGAGACCACTCTTAGAATTTTCTATGCCAAACCTTCTAACAATAGTTTTTATGTACCTGAACTAGGACAAGCCAAGCATCCTCTTGGATCTATCTCTATAGATCTGAATTCCTAAGATATAGGATGCTTCCCCTAAGTCATTCATGAAGAAGTATCTAGATAACCAAGTCTATACTATGGATAGCATTCCTACATCATTCCCAATGATCAGAATGTTATCCACATATAACACCAAAAAGGTAATAGTGCTCCCACTTACCTTCCTCGGGTTGTATCTATTAGGATCAGGAGCGACACTAAGGGGGGGGGGGGGTGAATTAGTGCAGCGGTAAAATCATGACGGTTTAAAAACTTTCATTCAATAAAAACTATTTTTGACGAAAACCTTTTCGTAAAGATATTAACTTTGAAAGCTTACGGAAACGTATTTATATAAAGTAAGAAAGACAGTTTATAGTTAAGATAAATAGTAGAAAGTAAATGCAAACCGAGATTTAGAGTGGTTCGGTCAATCTTGACCTACATCCACTTTTGGCTTCCTCCTCTAACGAGATCACCGACGTCCACTAGAGGCCTTCCTTTAATAGGCGAAAGCAAATTACCTTTTACACCCCTATTCTCCTTTTACCGGGTTTAGGAGATAACCCTTATAAGCACTCACACTCCTCTCTTACAAAAATCTAACACTTAAAGTAGATGAGGGAATTCTAAAGAGATTGCAGCAGCATTTCTTTGCTTTTAGATTCTCCGTGCTTGTGTATTTTACCCAGGGATGAGAGGGGTATTTATAGGCTTCAAGTTGATTCTAACTTAGAGCCTAAAAACATCTCATCCCGGGTTCCCTGGGCACGGGCAGTACCATTGCCTGCGTTGGGCGGTACCACCACCCAGTTTCAGTTAGGCTGACACTGTCCTGGGCGGTACCACCACCTGAGGGCCAGTGCTAGGTGGTACCACCACCTGGCACCCTGTCAGGGGTGCTACAACCACTCAGACTGGCGATACCACCGCCTAACATAGTCTCGAAGATTGTGCCACGACGGTGAGACTTCTTAAGGTACTGTTTGGGCTTCTTATTGGGCCTAACACAATTCTTACATGGGCCTAGCTGGCCCCTAATTAGGTTGGCCCAAATCCAAGCTCAATTATGTGCTAACTATGAAATCCTAAGACATTTGCTAAGCTAAACAAGTCCCTATGTCTATTCTTCCGGCGAGCTTCCGGCGAACTTCCGACGAACTTCCGACGAACATCCGACGAACCCTCGACGATGCTCCAGCGGACTCCCGGCAAGTTCCTAGACTTCATGACGATCTTCTTGGCGAGTTCCAACAAGCTTCTTTGGCAAGCTCCGAGACTTCTCGGCTGGTTCCTCCAGAACTTCCGATGAACATCCGAACTTCCGACGAACTCTTGAACTCCCAACGTGATCGCGTCCTTGACTCTGGGACTTCATTTTGCTTCATGCCTTACTATCGTAGTTAATCCTACACATGTAAAATAAACTTCAATCTAGACAATTAATACTAAGCATTAATCAAGTTGTCTGACATGTTATTGGTCTCTCGACGCTTTATCCGATTCTTCGGCACATTGTCCTCTCTTGCGGCCTATTGCCCAATCGGCCAGTTGACTCCACAACTCCGATATTCTTAGCACAATGTCCGCTCTTCTTGGCCCGATGCCTGAATCCACGGCCCGAAGCTTTCTATCGATACGTCGATCGATCCACTCGCCCGACGTCCAATCTTCTGACATGTTCCTCCGGCACAACATGATTTTCCTGCTTTAATTGTCTCATCCTGATCGAAGCATCCTACATCACTCAAAACACATATTAAAACATAAACACATATCGATTGGTTTCATCATCAAAATCCAAAATTTAACAATCTCGCCCTTTTTGATGATGACAACCAATCGATGACGGAGTTAAACTTAACTCCCGGAGTTTACACAAACTCCCCCTATCAATATGCCATATTGATAGAAACTCTTGGATTCAAAAATCCATTCGACGACTCTTGAACTCCCACGTGATCGCGTCCTTGACTCTGGGACTCAGTTTGCTTCATGCCTTACTATCGTAGTTAATCCTACACATGGAAAATAAACTTCAAATCTAGACAATTAATACTAAGCAGTAATCAAGTTGTCTGACATGTTATTGGTCTCTCGACGCTTTATATCCGATTCTTCGGCACATTGTCCTCTCTTGCGGCCTATTGCCCAATCGGCCAGTTGACCTCCACAACTCCGATATTCTTAGCACAATGTCCCTCTTCTTGGCCCGATGCCTGAATCCACGGCCCTAAGCTTTCTAATCGATACGTCGATCGATCCACTCGCCCGACGCCAATCTTCTGACATGTTCCTCTCCTGCACAACATGATTTTCCTGCTTTAATTGTCTCATCCTGATCGAAGCATCCTACATCACTCAAAACACATATTAAAACATAAACACATATCGATTGGTTTCATCATCAAAATCCAAAATTTAACAATCTCGCCCTTTTTGATGATGACAACCAATCGATGACGGAGTTAAACTTAACTCCCGGAGTTTACACAAACTCCCCCTATCAATATGCCATATTGATAGAAACTCTTGGATTCAAAAATCCAAGCAACATGACATGATCAAATCATGCATGATATCAACATACTTCTCCCCCTTTGTCATCAACAAAAAGGAAAAGTTCCAACTCTCATGTGTTTAGGCATACCAGTTCAATTCACTGCATGAAAAATATAATGTCAAGTTTTATCATCATACAATTTAAAAACTAGCAAATTTAAGGATGTGCAAGTTGACATATTTGATTTTCTTTGCGATGTGCAAGATAGTATTTCTAAGATAGCAAGTTCTACATCATGCTAGCTAGCAAATTAGAGATATAAAAGAAAGCAACTCTTGCTTCTTGAAATATACAAGTTGCAAGCTAGCAACTTTTTACTTCCTTTGCAATGTTTGAACTAGCAATTTTGCTTCCGTTGCAAAGTGTAAGTTAGCATATTTTGCATCTTAAGATAGGCAAGATAGCACTTTTGGTATGCGAATGCAAGCTATCAAATTTTATACATAAAAAGTTAGCAAAATTTTTACATCTTTTGAGATGTGCAAGATGGACTATTTTGTCTCTTTTTGAAATGTATAACTTGGCAAACATTGCTTCTCTTAAGATTTGCAAGATAACACTTCTTGCTTCTTTTTTGAGATGACCAAGCTAGCAAGTTTGCCTCTTTTCGAATTGTGCAAGCTAGTAAATTTACTTTCTAGCAAGTTTTGCTCCCCCTTTGTCATTGTCAAAAAGAAAGGAAGATCCTTTATGTCAATTTCTAAATCATGACAAAGGTAAATAGCATAGATGAAAATTCAACTCATGAATGTCAAAATAATTATTTTATCATGAATATTTCATTATTGCATGCATCATTATCATAAGTTAAAGTATTGCATGCATAATATCAAATCACCATTCATAATTACATCAATATTCCAATCATTATTTCAATCATAAAAAACTCATCATGCACACAATGTAAAATCATCAAATATGATACAAACATTTATTTTCAAAATATTCATCATTATTTTCTTCCCCTTTGTCATAGGCAAAGAGAGGGGAATAAAAATATAATGATATAATTCATTTTCCTTTTCATCAATTTTTAAATCATCACATACAGAATAATAAGAAAATTAATTAGGTGATGAGATAAACACTTCATGAATATAAGGAATTATACATCTGAATCATATTATGAAGGATAAGATCATGTAAATACCAAAAGACATGATTTATATATTAAGTCTCCTCTTAAATAATCAAAAGGAATTTGTAGGAGTACAAAGAAGAAATCTTGATTAAAAAAAATTTCAAGAAATAAATCCAAAACCTCACAAAAAAAAATCATGATTCATTTAGAAAATCTCCTCTTAAGAAAATACCAAGTAGAATCGTAAGAGAACGATTAATGAAAAATCTTGATTCATAATAAATCTTAATTTATAAATATTAAAGAATCAAGATCATGATTTGGATAAAAATTTATTCAATTTTAAATCATCAAATCAATTTCATGGTTCACAAAATTTATAACATAAATAGATTCATTCTTTTAATTCCAATGATAATATATTTTTCATTTTATGTGTTTCATTTTAAGTGATTGATTTCATATAAGCATGCTCAGGTTTTTTTGTATGAAAACCATACATTATAGTTTAAAATCGAAAGAGCAAATATCATCATGAAAATCATCGAGATCAAATAATCATTTCTTCAAATCATCATGCTTTAATTAAATATAAAATTGTCAAGATACTTACATTCTTTCATATAATCATGCATTTTTCATTTATGTCAAATCAAAATATGCATCATTTTTAAAACCGAAAAAGCCACTTTGATTACCATAAAAATTGATAATACATAAATCACAAGAATCATCGTGCATAATTTTTAAAATATAAATTTATTAAACATGATCATTAAATCATCATAACATTATTTCATCAAGCATGAATTCATAAAGTATTTTCAATCAATTACGAAGATCATCAAGATACACATTATCACTTTATCACATCAAAAAACATCTAGCATGATTTAAGTCTAATATTTTGTTCCTTTATCATATGTAATTTTTATGATTATTTTTAAAATTACTAGCATGATAAGCATGATTTCTAATTTTTTACATTTTTATTACATTATGTAATTTTTAAAAAATAATTTTTCTAAATAAAAAAGAAAATGCATCATGGAAAGCATTATGTAATTTCAAAATAAATTAAGGGGGTTTCGATTACCTCGTCGTCGAATGTCGTTAAGGCATAGTTTGCCACCTCGCCTTTCTTGATTTTCTCCTCATTCTCGGAGGAGCTCGATTCATCCCAATTTTTGTTCTTTTCTTGTGTTTAAAGCAAGTAGTCACGTTCTTTTTATTTTTAAATTTTTGTTTCATAATTTTCATTGGAAGTTCAAGTTCACCATCACTTGAGCTTATGCTCGAGTGGTCTTCAAATGTTCTATGTCTCAAATCCTTCTTGTTCTTTGGAAAGTAGTTTTGTTCATCATGTTCATCATGTGCATTATACACCATTTCATATGTCATCAATGTACCGATAAGTTCTTTAAGTGGAAAAATGTTTAAATCTTTTGTTTCTTGTAAAGCCATTACTTTTGAATCCCAAGTCTTAAAAAGCGATCGTAAAATCTTGTTAACGAGTTCAAAATTCGAAAAGCTTTTACTAAGAGCTTTTAAACCATTGGTGACATCCGTAAAACGGGTGTACATGTCAACAACGGTTTCGCTTGGTTTCATTCGAAAAAGTTCAAAATCATGCATTAAAAAATTAACTTTAGAATCCTTAACACTACTTGTACCTTCGTGTGTGGTTTCAAGAATGTGCCAAATGTCAAAAACCGTTTCGCATAAAAAAACCCGATTAAACTCAGTTTTATCTAAAGCGCAATATAGAGCATTCATAGCTCTAGTATTTAAAGAAAATGTCTTCTTCTACAAATCATTCCAATCTTTCATTCGAAGAGAAGACATTTTAAAACCGGATTCGACTATATGCCATAAATCGAGATTCAATGAAAGCAAGAAAACTCTCATTTGAGTTTTCCAATAAGTGTAGTCCATCCCATTGAAAAAGGGAGGACAAATGAGAGAGTGACCCTCTTGAAAGTCGAAAAGAGCCATTTCTATTTGGGTGTTAAACTAAATTAGAAAACGAGGCTCTGATACCAATTGTTAAGATCATGAGCGGTACTAAGAGAGGGGTGTGAATTAGTGCAGCGGTAAAATCACGACGGTTTAAAAACTTTCATTCGATAAAAATCGTTTTCGACGAAAACCTTTTCATAAAGATCTTAACATTGAAAGCTTATGGAAACATATTTGATGTAAAGTAAGGAAGGTAGTTTGTAGTTAAGATAAATAGCAGAAAGTAAATGCAAACCGAGATTTAGAGTGGTTCGGTCAATCTTGACCTACAACCACTTTTGGCTTCCTCCTCCGACGAGGTCACCGACATCCACTAGAGGCCTTCCTTCAATAGGCGAAGGCCAATCACCTTTTACACTCATCTTCTCCTTTTACCGGGTTTAGGAGATAACCCTTACAAGCACTCATACTCCTCTCTTACAGAAATCTAACACTTAGAGTAGAGGAGGGAATTCTAAAGAGATTGCAGTAGCGTTTCTTTGCTTTTAAATTCTTTGTGCTTGTGTGTTTTACCCAGGGATGAGAGGGGTATTTATAGGCTTCAAGTTGATTCAAACTTGGAGCCTAAAAACATCTCATCCCGGGTTCCCCGAGCACGGGCGGTACCACCACCCAGTGTTAGTTTGGCTGACAGTGTCTTGGGCGGTACCACCACCCAGGTCTGGCGGTACCATCGCCTGGGGGCCAGTGCTCGGTGGTACCATCGCCTGGCACCCTGTCAGGGGCGGTACAACCGCCCAGACTGGCGATACCACCGCCTGACACAGTCTCGAAGACTGTGCCACGACGGTGAGACTTCTTAGGGCACTATTTGGGCTTCTTATTGGGCCCAACACAGTTCATACATGGGCCTAGTTGGCCCCTAATTAGGTTGGCCCAAATCCAAGCCCAATTACGTGCTAACTACAAAATCCTAAGAATTTGCTAAGCTAAACAAGTTCCTATGTCTATTCTTCCGGCGAACTTCCGATGAACATCCGATGAACCCTCGGCGATGCTTCAGTAGACTACCGGCAAGCTCCTGGACTTCACGACAATCTTCTTGGCGAGTTCCGATGAGCTTCTCTAGCAAGCTCCGAGACTTCTCGACTGGTTCCTCTAGAACTTCTGACGAACGTCCGGACTTCCGATGAACTCTCGAACTCTCAACTGATCACATCTTTGACTCCGGGACTTCATTATGCTTCATGCCTTGCTATCATAGTTAATCTTGCACCTATAAAATAAACTTCAATCTAGATAATTAATACAAAGTATTAATCAAGTTGTCAGGCATGTCATTGGACTCTCGATGTTTCGTCCGATTCTTCGGCACATTGTCCTCTCTTGCGGCCTATTGCCAAATCGGCCAGTTAACTCTGTAACTCCGATATTCTAAGCACAATGTCCGCTCTTCTTGGCCCGATGCCCGAATCCACGACCCAAAGCCTTCTGTCGATACGTCAACCGATCCACCAGCTCGACATCCAATCTTCTAACATGTTCCTCTGGCACAACATGATTTTCCTGCTTTAATTGTCTTATCCTGATCGAAGCATCCTACGTCACTCAAAACACAAATTAAAATATAAACACATATCGATTGGTTTTATCATTAGAATCCGAGATTTAACAGTATCATATACACCTCCTCGAGGTTCCTATTGAGGAATGTGGTTTTCACATCCATCTACTAGATCTCATAATCATAGTGTGCTACAACAGCCAATAGAATTCGGATAGATTTTAGCATTGCTACGGGCAAGAAGGTTTCGTCATAGTCAACACCTTGTCTTTGACGATACCACTTAGCCAATAGCCTTCCTTTATATGTCTCTACCTTTCCATCTACTCTGATCTTTTTCTTAAAGATCCACTTGCAACTAATGGGTACAATACCTTCGAGAGCATTAACTAGGTTCCAAACTTTGTTGGAGTACATAGAATTCATCTCAGAATTCATGGCTTCTTGCCACTTCCCGGAGTCTATACTCATAACAGCCTCCTCGTAGGTCCAAGGATCAATATCCTCAACATCCTCTTATCTAATATGTCCCACATATCTCTTAGGAGGATGAAATACTCTACCGAATCTACGTAAAGTTGGAACTTGTATATTAGGTACTTGAACAGACTCGGACTATAAAGTGGTGCTTGAGTTAGGTTCTCCAACCTCGCTCAACTCTATCATGCTCCCACTATCTCCGCCAAGAATGTGTTCCTTCTCAAGGAACACTGCTCTCTTAGCTACAAAGACCTTTTGGTCCTCGAGATGATAGAAATAATACCCACAAGTTTCCTTAGGGTATCCCACGAACTTGCACCGCTCTGTCCTTGATTCCAACTTATCAGGGTTGTGTCTTTTAACGTGGGCAGGACAGCCCTAAATCTTAACAACCTTAAGATCGGGCTTTTTCTCTTTCCATATCTCATATGGTGTAGACACTACCGACTTAGTTGAAACTCTGTTCAGAAGGTAAGCTGCGGTCTTTAGGGCATATCCCCAGAATGAGATGGGTAGGTCAGCGAAACTCATCATGGACCGTACCATGTCTAACAGCATACGATTTCTCCTTTCAAACATACCATTGAGTTAATGTATATAAGGAGGTGTCCATTGGGATAATATCCCATGGTCCTTGAGGAACTAAGTAAACTCTGTACTTAAGTACTCACCTCCTCGATTTGATCGAAGAGTCTTGATACTCTTTCCAGTTTGGTTCTCCACTTTATTCTTATACTCTCTGAATTTCTTAAAGGCCTCGAACTTGTATTTTATTAAATACACATATCCATACCTTGAGAAATCATCAGTAAAAATAATGAAGTAGGAGTAACCACCAATGGCATGAGTTGACATGGGTCTATATACATCACTATGTATGAGTTCCAGCAGCTCGGTGGCTCTCCCTCCAGTTTCACTAAATAAAGAGTTAGTCAGTTTTCCATGAAGGCAAGGCTTGCAAGTTGTATATGACTCATAGTCGAATGGATCTAGATATCCATCATTTAGCAACTTTTGAATCCTTCCCTCATGGATGTGACCTAGCCTACAATGCCACAGGTATGCACTGTTCACCTCATCTCGTTTTCTCTTAGATACACTTACATTCATGATATGTGGAGTAGTATTTAGTATAAACAAACCATTATGCAATGTTCCTTTCGTGATGATCTCATCATCTAATAATATCGAACAACTATTGTTCTCAAAAACTAATTTATATTTACTAATTGTCAAACATGAAATGGAGATAATGTTTTTGATAATAGAAGGAACAAAATAACATGCATCTAATGCAATAATAGTTCCACCAGGTAGATGTAGGGCGACCTCACTAATAGCTACTATAGCAAGTTTTGCTCTATTGTCCATCTTGAGGTCCATCTCGCCTCTCTCCAATCTCCTAGGTCTTGCTAGAACCTACAACGAATTGCATATATAATAAGCACTACCAGTATCCAATACTCATGTGTTATCATAAGAGTCTGATAAATAGATACTGATCATGAATGTACCTGAAGCTTCTCCAAGCTACTGTTTCGCCCTCTCTGCAAGGTACTCTTTATAGTTCCTCTTCCAGTGCCCATCTTTGCCACAGTGGAAGCACTGACCTTTGTCCTTTGTTGGGTCTTTCTTAGCAACCTTTGCTTTACCTGGTCTGCCCATGCCC
This sequence comes from Musa balbisiana, assembly GCA_004837865.1. Lineage (NCBI taxonomy): Eukaryota > Viridiplantae > Streptophyta > Magnoliopsida > Zingiberales > Musaceae > Musa > Musa balbisiana. Next base: position 20,067,814 of record CM017192.1, read on the forward strand.
TTGCCCTTCTTAAGGGAATTTTCTGCTTTCCTTTTCTTTCTGGTCTCACTAGTGTAGAGAACTGGTTTCTCTTTTTTGATAGTACTCTCTACCTCCCTCAATATATTAAGGAGCTCTAGGAGAGTCACCTCAAGCTTGTTCATATTAAAATTCATTATGAACTGTGAAAAGGAATCTGATAGGGACTGAAGCACAATGTCCACACATAAGTTATCCTCTAGGACCATTCCTAGAGCTATGAGTTTCTCTATCCACTCAATCATCTTTAGGACATGGTTCTAAACCGGTGTCCCCTCAGTCATCCTAGTGCGGAAGAGGCTCTTGGATATCTCATATCGCTAAGTCCTTCCCTATTCCTCAAACAATTTACGGACATGTAGGAGAATGGATCTGGCATCCATCTTTTCATATTGTCTCTGTAATTTAGGAGTCATAGAGCCCAACACTGAGTAAGAGTGGAGTCATCAGTGTACTTCACGTAGCGAGCGATCTCATCCTCGCTTGCCCCTTCCTCGGGCGTAAGCATCACTATATCAAGGATGTATGTGATTTTCTCTACCGTGAGAACAATTCTCAAGTTACGGAGCCAATCCGTATAATTTTGACCAGTGAGGCGATTGACATCAAGTATACCACGTAAGGGATTTGAAAGCGACATTTTCTAAAAATAAAGATGCAACATAAATGAATAACATGCAGATTTTGCAAGAAATAAACAATCAAGATATGAACTTTTATCTTAATATGCTCCAACTATTTTACTAGCGAGTCACGCGACACCCTCAGCACGTGAAACGAAAGTCTCCAGTAGGCTTCTAGTAGGAATCAGGATCCAATCAGCGTCTTAGTGTAACCTCGAGGGACTCGACCAATCACACTAAGCCCAAAAGGTAGACAACTCTTACCGATCACAACTCCTTGTGATTCCTATCCTTTTCGACCTCCGAATAAATATGGTCTCGAGGGACTCGACCAACCATGTTGTTCGGTTAAGTCAACACCATCGTTACAAGATGAGTCTGATTTGATGATATACCCTCGAGGGACTCGACCAAGTATACCATGTCCTCAGGTCACCGGTGACATCTTTATATCATAGATAAGATAGCGAATCACGATATAGGTGAGCCTCGAGAGACTCGACCAACTCAACCTACACTGGGAATCGATTCCTACTTATAATGATGGAAGGTCACGTAGGTCAATCTAATTGTCTTACGTTTACCGACTTAATATTATCGAGATAGGAGTTTCTATAATTTAGTCTCCTAATATGACATGTCACACATATACATATTTAATATATATCTATATTGCATACAAATATATATACATATCTAATAGATGTAAAAATAATCACACTAGATGATCATGGACCACAGCCTAATGTGATTAGGCCCGAGCCAATAGGCCTAATCACTCACATCAAAATCTATGTGTGCAACGGTGCATCTCCATGCCCTGTGATTATCCATCTCATCTTCGTCGGTTCCGTCGACATCTCGATGCATCTCCATGCATCGCGATCGTCCGTTTCGTGAGTCCCGCTATCACTTCCACACTCCCGCTACGCCTCCTCGTATGATTATAACTTAATCATAGGCACGCAGGCACGACAATAAATGAGAAATATAATAGAGGCTCGCAAGCCCTAATAATAATAATAATCATAAGTACACACATCACACGGTCCATGATCATCCATCCACACATCATACATCACATGTATAAATCATTATCATGTAGGACTAATAGATAATAAAATAATAATAATAATAAATCAAACTTTTTAATTAATTAATATTTTTTGAAATCAAGGACATGTAGGAAATTTTTTGAATTTTGAGAGAGCATTTTCGTAATTTGGATAAAAGGATATAATTAGAATTTCTCAAATTCTGAAGGGCAAAAATATCTTTTGCCCAGAAAACCCTAATCCTTTCTCCCCTGCTGCTGCAGCCGTAGCAACCGCCACCCTACCGGTGGCGGCCTATGCGGCTGGGGGCGGGGCGTTGCCCCTGCCTGCGGGCCACTTGCCTACAGGCAGCGCCTCCCCTGTGGTTGGGCGCCGCCATGGGCGGGCACCCCTGCAGGCGATTCTGCCCACGGGGGTTGCTCCCGCAGTCGCCGCTCATGCGGTCGGCGCTATAGGCAGCGGCCGCCCCTGCAGGTCGCTCGCCCGCGGGTGAGCGCCGCTGCTGGTGCTGTGCGTGCAGGCAGTGCCATCGCCTACACGCTGCAAGTGGCTCTTCTTGTGGGCGGCTGGCCGTCTACAACTGCAACTATGCACAGCAATGGTTACTGCGTGCATGCGGCCTATTTGTCGGTGTCGCCTGCCCTTGCGGGCGCTATGGCCGTAGGCAGCGCCCGCGGGTTGCCAGCCCCGCCGGCCGTAAGCCTACTGCATGCATGCCGCCGGCTAGCTGCTACAAGTGCAGCGCCTGCACATGCACCGTCGTTATGCTGCTTGCATGCAGTTGCATGTAAGTAGATCGAGGTCAACAACTATTGCTATCCTTTCTCGTTTTTGCATCAACAATTTTGATATTAAAAGTTTGTCCAAAACACAACACACACAATTCAAAACTAATCTTTCACATGAACAACCTGGCTCTAATACCATTGTTGGGAAATATTGGGGGCGACATCATATGCGTAGCGGAAGAATAAGAAAAAAAATCTCTAATTTTCCTAAAAGATATTCGTTATCGTGCAAAGATTGGTGCGTAAAAATCCATGAAACAAAACTGTGTACAGAATAGATTGTGTTACCTAGGGAGATCGTATATCCCTATTTCGTTACAAATCTTTAGGAGAGGATGAAAGAGGTCAAGCGTCCTCCTCTCTAGCGATGATCCACACAGTAGGGCTGCGATGACGCTTCTCAAAAATCTAGGCCTGCTCTGAGGTGGAGAGGGGGAGAAAAATGAAGAGGCGAGCAAAAACTCTAACCTATAAACCATTGAATCCCTCTTATTTATAGAGGTCCATTGTCAAACCCTAATGGATCCTCCCTATTGGGTATTGGATCTACATCCAATTACCCAAGCTTTTTAGATTAGTAGATCTCTATCCAATAATCTCTCATGGGCTCTTATTGGATCTCGTCCATGGGATTCAATAATTCAGAGGCTTATTGGATATCCAATAAGATAGGGGCTTCGGCGGATATCTCATATCTGAACCTTTACTCATTGCAATGCCTACAATATGTGTGTGACCCTCTAGGCCCAATATCAAGCTGGTCGTGAGTCATATATGTCAGAACTCCTTTTGGCTCAGTGAATTATTATCTCCATAATAATTCACTCGACTCATCGACTACAAACGTACTAGGCCACTACGCCGTAATCCCGAGATGATACAAGGGAATCCAATCCATTGGACATGTCTGTCCTTAGTTACCGTATACCTATAGTCCCTCATCCATATAATATCGCAGAAATCGTATACCGGGTATGGTGCTGTCAGACCCATACAATTTCTACTTGAGTCTCGCTCTTATCGGATTCTCCCGGAGAACTCTCTCTCTCAATCCGAATGACCCTGGCCATGGATTTATCTGAGCAAGAACACATAGGAAATTCCTCTCATGATGCTAAGAGTGGATGATCCTTTATCAACACTCAATAGCCCTCGTAAAGTTGACTATCACTCCCAATGATCGATTGTACTAGATCTGGGACATCCAAACCTATAAGTCCGGTATCAAAAAATGGAGCACTCGTACAAGACATCCTTGGTGTCTCAAGTCTAAGGACCAAATACACCACTAGGACTATAGAATCGTTGTCTGACAATAAGACATCATCAACCATCCAGTATTCCGTAAGCGAATCAATCAGTGAACTCCTTCTCCAATGAGCACCTGTACTGTATCTCTAGTGTCCCCACACAAGCACTATGAGACCAGCTGCATCTATCATATGAACTGGTATATAGCACACCAGCCTGTTTGGTTATCTCGATGTCCCTCTCGAGTAACCTATGATCGAGATTATTTAGGATCTGTGTTTAAAAATGAATCACTCTCATTATCGTGATCTTATTACGATTTGATTTTCATTGCACAGATCCAAGGACATCATAATATATACATGCATATATGCAATAGCCAATATAAAGTGATAAATGCCAAAATATAATAAGCAAAAAGATTTTATGTCAAGTCACATGTGCCATCACTCACGTGATTGGCTTGCTGAGCACCTATGACTAGTAGCAGGCTGGGCGACGAGTGTCGTCGTCACTAGTTGGGCAATAGCGGCAACGATGGTGGCAACCAGCATTCGCAGCATAAGAGGACCAGCGACTACTTCGCAATAGCAAGAGGATTGCCTTGTTTCGGTCACCAAGGGGGTAGAGCAAGGGGGAGCGACGACGGTCCTTCTCGCCCGAGCTAGGGGGAGCGGCGGTTAGGAGGCAAGCGGCGGTCGTCGCACGGTGGCTAGCAGCAGTGGTGGGTCGGTTGGAAGGTGATGGCGCTCGAGGGGAAGATAACCTATGTTGGGAATCGGTGACATCTCCATATCGTAGGCAAGATAGCAAATCGCAATATAGGTGAGCCTCGAGAGACTCAACCAACTCAACCTATGTTGGGAATCAGTCCCTACCTATAACAATGGAAGGCCACGTGGGTTAATATAATTTTCTCATGTTTACCAACTTAATATTATCGAGAGAGAGGATTTTGATTTGGTCTCCTAATATAACGTGTCACACACATACATATTTAATATACATCTACATCATATGCAAATATATATATATATATATATATATATATATATATATATATATATATATATATATATATATATATATATATATATATATATATATATATATATATATATATATATATATATAAGCAATCACACAACATATGAGCAATCACACTAGATGATCATGGACCACAGCCTAATGTGATCAGGCCCGAGCCAGTAGACCTAATCACTCACATCAAGATCTATGTATGCAGCGATGCATCTCCATGCACTATGATCATCCATCTTATTCTCGTCGGTTTTGTCGGCATCTCGACGCATCTTCATATGTTGTGATCGTCTATCTCGGTCTTGTAGGTCCCGTTATCACTTCCACACTCCCACCGCATAACCCAACAATAAATGAGAATAAAATTGGAGGCTCGTAGGCCCCAACAATAATAATAATCACATGTATACACACATCACATAGTCCATGATTATCTGTCCATATCATACATCACATATACACATCATCATGTAGGACTACTAGATAATAATTATTATTATTATTTAAAATTTTTAATTAATTAATATTTTTAAAAAAATTCTAGACATGTAAGGAATTTTTTGAATTATGAGAGGTATTTTAGTAATTTAAACAAAAGGATTGAATTCAGAATTTTTAAAATTCTAAGAGGTAAATCTATTATTTTTTTCAAAAAACCCTAATCCACTTTCTCCCCTTCTGTGTTGCGGTCGCTGCCACCGATAGGGGGGCCTAGCGGGTGGGCACCCTTGCAAGCATTGTTGTAGGCGGCGGTTGCCCCTATGGGTGGCGCTACCCTCGCGGGCTCTGTGCCTGCGAGTGTAGTGCCTACAGGTTGTGTCGCCGCTGTGGGCATTGTGCCTTTAGGCAGTGCCTACGGGTACCCCACCTGCGGGATGTCGGCCTTACGTCGATCATAAGCCAGCTACAAGTAGGCCACCGACTTGCTACTATAGGCAAGTCATCGACTTCATGTGTTTTCATGCCGATTGGTAGCGTTGCATCAATAATTTTGTGTCAAAATCATTTTCACGCCGGCTTCATGCGCTTTCACGCCAACCTTTCTCGCTTTTGCATCAACGATTTTGATGTCAAAAGATTTTCTAAAACATAATACACATAGTTCAAAACCAATCTTTCGTATAAATAACCTGGCTCTAATACCATTGTAGGAAAATCTAGGGGTGACATCACATGCGTAGCAGAAGAACAAAAAATAAAAAAATTCCTAAATTTTTTATAAATTGTGTTCATCATCATGCGAAGATTGGTGCGTAAAAACTCACAAAACTGAAAATCATATATGAGATAGTTGTATTACCTAGGGAGATCGTATATCCCTAAATCCCTGTAGATCTATATGAGAGGATGAAGGAGGTCAAGCGTCCTCTTCTCTAGCGGTGATCCACACAGCAGGGCTGCAACGATGCTCCTCCAATCCCTGCCCAAATCTCTACATTTGCTATCTAAAGAGAAGGAGAGAGGAGAATAAGTGGCAACTAAGAAACCTCTAGCCTATGGGTGTTTAGTTCCCTCCTATTTATAGAGGCTCCCTATCAACTTAACCCTAATGGATCCTACCTTATTGGGTATTGGATCTCTATCCAACTATCTAAGCCTCTTAAATTAGTAGATCTTTATCCAATAATCTTTCATTGACTCTTAGTGGATCTCATCCATATGATCCAATAATTCAAGGGCTTATTGGATATTCAATAAGATAGGGGCTCCGACGGATATCTCAAATCCAAACCTCTACTCGTTGCAACACCTACCATATGTGTGTGACCCTCTAGGCCCAATATCAAGCTGG